>CM055960.1:74104065-74731565 GCA_029490685.1 Schizonepeta tenuifolia
AAGCAAGCAGTAGCTAAGCCTCTAGAGCCTCCAGCAACCAAAGGGAAGGAGAAATTGATAGAAGGAGAGCAATTGGAGAAAGAAAATGTTTGGACTCTTCCAAAAAAGACAGCTGCAAGGACTAAGAATAATGTTGCAGCCCTCAATATAGTTGAAACTGCAAATCATTATGATATTATCAGAGAAGAGCTTGATCATGTTCAAACTGAAAAGGGCGGGGACCTTCTCCCCAATATGGGAAAATGAAGTTTGTGATTTGGAATGTGAGGGGCTGTAACAAGCCCTTCAAACAAAATGAGCTTAAGCTCTTTTTGAAAAAGAATAAATATGATCTGCTGCGCTGTTGGAAACTCGGGTAAAGCAAGCTAAGTTCGATAAAGTTAGTGGGAAAATTAGCAGATACTGGAATTTTCTTCATAATTATGCTGAAGTAATGAATGAACGCATTTGGATTGGTTGGAATCCAAGGAAACTTGACATCCAGCTTACTCTTTCTCATGCTCAAGGCATTGCCTGCAAGGTAACTGATTTGGGAAATGGTAAATCCTTTAGTTTTGTAGCCATTTATGCTTTCAACTCCATTGATCTTAGAAAAGACTTGTGGAAATTTATATCTCATATCTCTCAAAAGATATCTGGCCCTATCTTATTTGGAGGAGATGAAGTAAGGGATTTCCATGAGCTTGAGTAATGGAACAATATTGAAGAATCTATCTGGCAACAAAAAGGTCAAGTAGATTGGCTAAAACTTGGGGACTCCAACACTAGATTTTTCCACGCTTTTGTCAAGGCCAGACAAAATGCTACTGCTATTAAATGACTTGTAAGGGCTGATGGCACGGTCTGCAACACACATGTTAAGATCAAAGAGGAGATTAGAAATTTCTATCTCAATCTCATGGGGCATGCAGCTACATCTATTCCAAGAGTTGATAAGAATGTTATAGTTCGAGGACCAAAACTTGCTCCTGAACAATAAGCTCACCTCTGTCAAGATATCATTGAGAAGGAAATCACAGATGCTTTGTTTAGCATGAACACGATGAAAGCTCCAGGAATCGATGGCTTTAATGTCTACTTCTACAAGAAAGCTTGGGATGTTATTGGACCTGAGGTAATCGCTGTTGTGAAGCATTTCTTTGTTTCAAGTTACTTGCCAAAAGCTGTTAACACTGCTTTAATCACCCTCATCCCAAAAACTCCCAACGCAAGCTCTGTTAAAGATTACAAACCGATCTCTTATTGCAGCATCCTTTATAAAATCATTTCAAAGGTACTAGCTAACAAATTGCAACAAGTTTTGGGGACTATTATTGGAGAAACCCAGTCCGCCTTCATCAAAGGAAGATTAATTTTCGACAATATACTCCTCAGTCACGAGGTAATTAAGGCTTACAATAGGAAACTTATTTCTCCAAGATGTGTTCTGAAAATAGATATCTAGAAGGCTTTCGACTCGGTGGAATGGCCCTTCCTCAAGTATCTAATGCTAGATCTTGGCTTCCCCTATAAGTTTGTTCAATGGATCTTAGCATATTTATCCACAGTTTCATACACAATTAATGTGAATGGTGGTCTTACTGCCCCATTTGATGCAAGAAAAGGCCTACGACAGGGAGATCCAATCTCTCCTTATCTCTTCGTGCTTAGTATGGAATACTTGAATCGCTGTCTATTGGAGCTGCATTGCAATAAACTCTTCAAGTTCCATCCAAAGTGCAAAAAGTTTGGATTAATTCATGTGTGTTTGTGTGTTTTGCTGACGATTTGCTCCTATTTTGCCGTGGTAATTCTAACTTTATGAGACATCTGATGATTTCTTTCAATAAGTTCTCAGAAGCTTTAGGTTTAAAAGTAAATCAGAGCAAGAGCAATCTATATTTTGGAGGGGTCTTTGCTCTTGTTCAAGAATAAATGCTTCAAGAATTTGGTTTTGTAAAGGGTGAGCTTCCTTTTAAATACCTTGGCGTACCTCTTTCTTCAAAAAAACTCTTCCTTGTCCAATGCCAACCTCTTATCCAGAAGATCTTAGCTCGCGTAACCTGCTGGCCCTCCTAGTTATTATCATATGCGAGCAGGGTTCGATTAGTGAAATCGATTCTTTTTTGGAATCCAAACTTATTGGAGCCAAATTTTCCTTCTCCCCAAAAAAGTTATCAAGGCCATTCAAGTAGCATGCCGCACCTTTCTTTGGACAGGAAAAGCGGATATCTCTAAAAGGGCTCTTGTTGCATGGGAAAAGGTTTATCTTCCCACAGCTGCTGGAGGTTGTTGGGAAATTTATTAGTAAGAGTTTTGATGAATTCCAAAACCGACTGACCCCAACTGAGTAGATGTTGCTAGAACCTAATGTTAGAATTTAGGCTCGTTGTTTGAGCAAAGTTAAGATTTTATCTTTACAGGTCTCCAGCTGAAGATGGCAATAAGGCATCACTCAGACAGAACATCAGTTATGAAAGACAACTGAGAGTTCATTTGTTCAGATGGAATGAGGGGGAAGTCTTCACAACATCAGTTGTAAAGGCCAACTGAGGATTCGTCAGATGAGAAACAGTAGAGAGGAAGAGAACATCAGATGAAAAAGAAGTCATCTGAAGTTTCCAACTCATCTGACTAAATACAAGGAAGACAACCGAGGGTTCAGTTTTAGAACCTCAGTTGTAGAACTCAAACAATAAGATCAACAGCATGAAGTTCAGAGTCAGCTGAGAGTTCAACGGTTCAGTCAGAACATCAACTGAACACCACTCAGATAAAGATCAAGATTTTCAACCAACTAATCGAGGTTGACTGTCAGAAAGGTTTAAGATTTGAATTTCAAAAGGAAGTCACATGAGGGTTTGACCGTTCAGTCATTACCCCATCTGGCCCAACACAAGGCTGTCTCAGAAGGAAAGTAGAAGAGCACGGATGCTATATCGGGAAAGTCTGCAGAGATGAGAGACAAGCCATCGCTTTCAACGATCAGAGATCAACAGCTCCTCCAACGGCTAGTTGATTCTCTCCGCCTATAAATAGAGGCATTCTCTCATTCGAGAGTGATACACGAGACAAGAGATAGAGAAGTGCAATCACAAGAAAATCAAGCGCAAGAAAAATCTGCAAAAATCATATTCTAAGAGCATCAGCAGCTGAGAGTTCAAGAGTGATAGAACATTAGTAGCTGAGGGTTCATAGAGTTATAATCTGTCTTAGATCTTAGTTTGAGTGTTTATTCGTTCAAGCCATAGATCCAGCTCTCATTTGTGATCGAGCTGTAGTTGGAAAATCCACCCACATACACACCTTAAAAGTGTCTGTTAGGATCATACTCTTCCTGTAATTGAGTAGCTAGGTCGTCAAGTACCCGCAAACTTGACATAGGTTGTTAAGTACCCGCAAACTTAACTGTAAAGGTTGATAAGTACCCGTAAACTTATTGCAATGGTTGCACAGCCCGGGTAAGCTGTGTGGAACTGTCCAGAAGAACTTGGACTGAGGTGTGAGGATTCACATCTCCCCGTGGACGTAGGAGGGTTATCTCCGAACCACGTTAAATCCCGTGTGTCTGTGTTTATTCTTATTCAGTTGCTTATTGCATTCTTATCTGATCAAACTAACCAGCATACAAACTGCATTTTTGCATATTCAACTGTCTTGGTTTTTGACCAACCCTGCACTAAAAAGCGTGAGTTGCTATAACGAGTTTTAATTTCCACCACATTCCGCACAGCCTCACTCTTCCAGCTGAGGTTGCTTACTCAGCTGTGAGATTCCAACTGAGTCCGTTTTACTCGGTTGAAGTAATTTTTAAGGGTTAAGTTTTAAAATCCTAACTGGTGTATTCCCCCCCCCCCCCCCATACACCAGTAACTCGTTTCGGGACCATCAGAGGTCTTAACATTATAAATATGCAGATTTGGAATCGGGCGGCTATTTGCAAACTTTTATGGAGTTTGTCAAGGAAAAAGGATGCAATGTGGGTCAAATGGGTGCACGGTTGTTACATAAAGAATCAGGATATCCTCACTATGACTCCTCCCTCTCTGGCTTCTTGGGTGATAAGGAAAGTTTTTGAAGCCAAGAAATATCTTAATCTCACTCCTTATGGTCTGTCCTTCCTCTCCAGCTCTCAATTCTCAATCAAAAAGCTTTATTGTGAATTAAGAGGTGATTTTCAGCGTGTGGAATGGAAGAAATTTCTTAATAATAACCCAGTTCCCCCAAAAATGATCTTTATCTCTTGGCTCACGATGCTGAGGAAGGTGGTAACTTGTGACAATTTAATCAAGATAGGGATGGCTTTGGGTCCCTTCTATTGCCTCTGCTCGAAGGCACATGAGACGATCAACCACCTCTTCTTTCAATGTGAGTTCGCAACTAATGTGTGGTTAGAGGTTGTAAGCTGGTGTGGCTATGCTAGAGTGCCGCATGCATGGCAAGATGAGCAGCTCTTCTTAATCCAACAGTGTAAATCGAAGACGAGGAAGCAACAACTTTATCGAGCCATGGTCTCCGTCCTAATATATCACATTTGGCAGGAAAGAAACTCCAGAAAATTCAAGCAGAAGCACCAAGATAGTAATGTAGTGTGAAGAAGATGCAAGATCTCCATAGCTTTTTGTTGTTCTAAAAACCCTAGGCTAGCAAATCTGTTTCCTAGTTAGAGTTTTCTTGTGGCTTTCATTGTTTTGTGTTTTTGGGCTTTTGAGTTTGTAAGTTCTGGTTCACTTGCTTTTGGTGAAAAAAAATTTATAAAAAATTATACATTATTTTCATTGTCTAATTTTAAATTTTTTTATATATGTCAATCCATAATTCTATTAATTAAGAACATACAATTAGTTTCAATCTCTTCATGTCGTTCTAGCTGGTTTTAACTACAACATAATGTAGACCATAAAATGCATGCTTATAATAAAAATGAAAGAAGAACGTAGAGCAAATTAAATTTCATCCATATCTTTAAGCAAAAAATACTCACACAATTATTTTATTTTTATCTCGGCTTATTATAAGAATGTTTAGAATTGTCTAATCATGTAAAACAACAAAATATAGTGTCACATAATCATATATTGTCAACTTCTAATAACATAGAACAAAAGAAAAATGCAACTATCTCCGTAATCTTTAGACATAAATAAACCGTTCATCTCATACAATGAATATCATGTTGATCTTCCTAAAGTAAAAAAAGAACAAATCCTAAAGATTTCACCTTTTTTGTTCTTTCAAAATTGAACTCATTAAATCAAAGTTTGAACGACCATACAACACAATCCAAAAGAAAAAGGGTTATCAATAACAAACAAAATCGAGAAAAGAAAAAAGAAGCAACTTATCTTAGAAAATGAAACCCAAACAGTTCGATCCTAAAGATATGTGACTCTTCATCAAATCGCTGCTCTTTTTGAATTATATATATAATTTTTTTTTAATAAAGTGGCCTTTT
The DNA here is from genome assembly GCA_029490685.1 of Schizonepeta tenuifolia. NCBI lineage: Eukaryota > Viridiplantae > Streptophyta > Magnoliopsida > Lamiales > Lamiaceae > Schizonepeta > Schizonepeta tenuifolia. The sequence continues at coordinate 74,109,500 of CM055960.1, forward strand.
GTTTTCATCGCTGCTTTCTTTGCTTCTATCGAGAATAAAAAGAATGTACTAACAAAAAAATAGATAAGTATACCGCATAAGTATATGTATAGAGAAATTACATTAATATGGTTTATCATGAATATACACTATACGTTTTGAAATATGGAGATGCAGTAGACCTTTTTGATGGACCATGAGTGAGAATAAAATCAGCGCTAAGTTTTGGTACCTCGAAAAGATTAAATAATTTACACGGATTTGAATCTAAAATATATTTCAGAATTTTAAGTTGCTCTGTTGGAAGATGAGGCAACTTGAAGATGCAAAAGTAAAGAAAAAAAATGCACAATAACGTGAGTAAAATCACGTATGGACGAAATAACAAGATTGATATCATATATTAACAAGGATATAAACATAGGGTATAGGTATAATAATATTATATTTCTTTCAAATCACAATATAATATAAAGTAAATAATATATTATCAATAAGGTAAGTTTGTATTTTTTTATGGCAGATTATATCTTACTCCCTTCGTTTATGATTTAAGTCCCCATTTGCCCACTTTTTTTTGTCCACAATTGAAGTCCCTGTTTCACTTTTTGTACATTTATACCCTTCCACTTTACCTACAATTACTACCCTTCCCATTATTACACCCTTAATCTTAAATCCTAATTACAACTAATTACCCACTTACCCCACCCGACCCCAAAAACCTAATTTCCACTCTCTGCTCCGCTCCACTCTCTTTCCCTCTCATTCCAGAAATTTCTTCCTCTCTCTTTCTCTCCCACTCGATCTGCAATCCCTAATTTCTCACCTCTGCAATCCTCTCTCTCTGCTCGATACGATCTGCAATCCTCTCTCTCTGCAATACTCTCTCTCGCATACCCACTAAAAATTCTTAATTTCTCCACATACTCGATATGAATCTCATGCTCGAGCTGCAATCCCTAATTTCTCACCTCTGCAATCCTCTCTCTCTGCTCGATACTCTCTGCAATCCTCTCTCTCTGCAATCCTTTGACGGAGCGCTGTCGTCACACACTTCGCACAAATAATATTTATAACACCTCTTCCCCAACAAGGTAGTAGTCAGCGGCAAGCGGGATCGTACCCAAGGGACTCGACGTAATTTATTCTTCAGATGTTGTTCAACAAAAGGGTTTTGGTCACGAACCTGAACTCAACAAGTAAAACTATCAAATAACAAAAGAGTTTGGATTGGGTTTCGAATCCATGATCCTAATTACTCTTTACTCGTTCATCGGTGCAAAGATATTCAATTAACTAATTTTATCACTTGGTTTAAGGCAAAGATTAGTTAACACCCTAAGGTCACGAAGTCAAGATGCTAACACACTTAACCCATGTCTAATCAATTTTACAGATCTTAACCAGAAGGCTAGATCTCCTCTCTTGATCAGCAAAGTCACGAAGACACTTCAGTAACGATGCTGCCCAACAGGCATTAAGAATAAATAGACCCAAGACAGCCAAGAGGTAGGTCAATACCGACTGCTCTCCAACACCCTTTACCTTCTTGGGCACGAAAGACACTCTCGTGTTGATCCCAATTTCTGTTAATGACTTAATCTCAATATCTAGATGGTAATCAATCAACTTCAATATCAATTAAGTCTAGAATTATTCCTAAGTGTTTCGGGAACAAAATCAATTAACGAACTAACACAATTAGACCTCACAAGTTTGAACGAGTAATTTAGAATCACTTCATCTACATCCAACCCAAACAATAAACTTAGCTAGACATAATATTAAATAAGAACACAAAGCAAATAAAGAAAAGCATACTTAGCATAAATCTGGAAAGGGGTTGCTGCCCAAAAGCGTAGTCAGCAACCAGGGTCTTGGCTTCACGCCAACAACTAAAACTAAAGCAGTAAAATACGAAATTAAAGTAAATTGCCCTTAGGACTTGTTTCTTCCTCACTTTCTCTCAACCTAGAATGCAGAACTAATCTAAACTACTGAATTCGAAGCCTCTTTTACATGATAGAGTCGACCATATATAGGCGATGAGATTCTAAGGTTTAGGGAAGTTTCCTTGTTGAATAAGGATTCTTCCCATGCATATCATAACCTCCGCCTCTCTCTCTTTCCTTCGCATGCACGATCATTCTTTCCTTGTGTGGTAGATATCTTCAATGATTTGGCTCGGCTAGGATAAGGAAGGAAACATCTAATCCTTATCCTCTTCCTTGAAGGAAAAGAAATCTGCTGCTACTGCTGGTCCGACTCGCATCCTGCCCTTCATCGTCTGCATCCTGAATTGCCTCCGGTCTTGACCACGACCCTGGCTCCTCCGAGTACTCTGTCTGTTGGCTTAAGGATATGGGGAGGTGCTTCCTGACTTGTAGAAAGGATGTTTCGATGTTGCCCAGCTACAAGCTTCCAGCCCTATGCCCATTTGCATCGTATCGCCATCTCAACAACAGATTTTCCATCGGATTTGCCCAGCATCCACCTGTTCTTCCCCTGCACACTATTTCTCGACTTGCGTGTCCTCCCAGACACATAATGACTCGATAAAGACTAAAAATACAAGAAAGAAACAAGAAAAGATGGACACAAATATGGGTTCATCATTTTCTCTCTCGCTGACCCGCTAAAATTCTCTAATTTGTCCACATACTCGATAACAATCTCTCGCTCGATCTGCAATCATCTCTCTCTACATATGTATAATTCAAGCGGGTTGAGTCGATGGTGGCGCCGCTCGACTCGATGGTGGCGCCACCCGAATCCGATGCTCAGTCAGAGAAGGTGGTGATGCCCGACTCCGGCGCTCGGTCGGAGATGGTGGTGGTGCCCGACTCCGGCGCTCAGTGGGAGATGGTACCGTTCTCGCCAGCCGTCGCTCGGTCGGAGATAGTGCCAAGGACTGACTGCTCCGCTGCCTCGGAGAGTGTGCCAGTGTCTGCCTCTCATTCTCAGTCGGAGATGGTGCCGGAGACTCCCGCGGCTCAGTCCGACTTGGTGCCGATGACTGACTGGTACTCTTCCTCGCCGAGCGTGCCGATGTCTGCCTCTCATTCTCAGTTGGAGATGGTGCCGGAGACTCAGTTGCCGTGGTTTGATGATGAGAATGATGTCGACCTCACCTACGGCGATTGAAAAGCCAAATACATCGCTTTGGGTCTGCTGCATCCCTTTAAAAAAGCATCCAAACACTAGGTGATTGTGTTCTAATCTCTATCTTGGTGATGTTGGGGCTGGTGATACCAATTATATGAATATATTATCTGATTGCATTGATTGCATTTGTGGGTGATATTGGTGGCTTGTGATGCCCTGTTTACATGACCTTTGTGCTGAGATCAGTGTAATAGTTAATGTGAATGATGCGAACTTGCTGCCTCTAATGATGAAAACTTGCTGAAAATGCACATGATGAAACTGATGCATTTGTTGTTGCCTATAATGTGAATGATGCAAACTTGCTGCCATGATGAACTTGCTGCCTATAATGTGAATGATGCGAACTTGCTGCCTCTAATGATGAAAACTTGCTGAAAATGCATATGATGAAATTGAAAATGCACATGATGAAACTGATGCATTTGTTGCTGCCTATAATCTGAATGATGCAAACTTGCTGCCATGATGAACTTGCTGCCTATAATGTGAATGATACTACACTTGAAGGCACCTCAATAATGCCACCACTAGGTAATTCGTTATCTAGTTTAGGAGGTTGATTTGAGGATGCCAAATAATTCTGGAAATGCAGATGATGAAATCAAATACATCCATTTCTGATGCAAACTTGCTGCCTCTAACGAACTGAAATCTGAAAATGTATAAAATTGAGACAAAAAATGAACTTTATATTATGATAGAAGCCCTGTTTACATTCTAAACAACCACAAAAATCATGACTCGTTGTTTGTTCTTGTAAACCACCAACTGCAAAACACAGCTAAGATGAGCTAATCTTCTAAAACAATCTGATTTAGTCCCCCAACTAGGTTGTCAATGTTATAGAACCTGTCTTCAATTGATGTCCCCTGATTTAGAAAGTCTAAGCTTTCCCTAACTAGTGCCTCATCAACTTCTAGGACTTCCGGTAGCTCTCCCAGCCTTTCAAGATGAATTTTTCCTATATGTGGAATACTGTAATTGTTGTCCCCTTTGCTTTTAATGATTTCTCTATAGCAACCTTGCAAGGTAAGAAAAACTCTATTTAACTTACTTGCTGGATAGTTTTCATATGCTTCTTTCACATTGTGAATCGGCTCTGTCAAATTCTTTGCTGGTTTCTGATCTTTCAAACTTTGTATTGCTCTGAAAAATCCTAAATCATTGACATTTGTATCTGGTGAGTTAGGAGGTTGTTGGATCAGTGTGATAGTAAATCCATCTGAATTTGCAGCCCTTAGGAAATCTGGATCATCTCCCTTGATGTGTGGTTTAGCATTGTCTTGTTGGATGAATATTTCTTGCTTAGACAACTTGGCCACTTGGCTTTTATAACAAGCAACATCTGTAAAGATAAGAATCAGATACTACACTTTAGTCCATTATGCAAACTGAAAATGCATTTTCTGATGTTAACTTGTTGCCTTTGATGCATATATTATGCATTTTCTAATGTGACATTGCTGCCTTTGATGCATATATTATGCATTTTCTGATGTGACATTGTTGCATTTGATGCATATATTATGCATTTTTTGCTGTGACATTGTTGCCTTTGATGCATATATTATGCTTCACTTGCATGATAAGAATCAGATACTACACTTGTCTCCATTATGCAACTGAAAATGCATATGATGAAACTGTAGAACTTGCATTTTCTGATGCAAATTTGCTGCCATTATGCAAACTGAAAATGCATGCATTTACATGACCTCATTGATTAAGGAACTCTTCTGAATTGGCCTTGTGACTAATGTGATAGCATGCATCTCCATGGTGGCTTTGACTCTGTTTTTTGAATTTCTTTGTGCTGGTTCTTCTGTGACAAAAGGAAAAATACCAAACTTTCCATCAAAGATGACAATACCCTCCTTGTCTATAATTGGTCTGGACAAAGCACAATTGAACATGATTTTGTGGATATGTGCCTTTGATTTGCATACTCTATGTGGAGGAATCTCCCCTTGCACCAAGTAGTAACTGTCCTTTGTTTTGGTGAGGTAAAACCATTTTTTCGTCCACTTGTGTTGTACATGGTCTGAAACTGCACTTTGTCATTCTCAATTGTGGAAGCAAGCTGACTAAGGCTCCAATTGAGTCGGGTCAGCTTGTTTTCTGGGGTAAGGAAGGGTTTAATGGCATTGGTATGTGACACAAGCTGTTTTCTTTTCACCCATACTTGTATGAGGCTTTTACTCACTCCAATGTTCTCTGCCATTACTCTCAATGAGGACCTCTATTGGACTGAGAGAGATTTTATTTTTTCTTCATCAATAGTCTTCCTATTTGCATATATTGACCCTTTTCTCAATGATTTTACATGGACAAGAATACCTTGTTGTTGTTGAGTTGCTGCAGCCTTCCAAATGCGATATATGGTCTTCAAATCGACTCCAAACTTTTGTGCCGCCTCTGTTTTTGCTCCATGGACCAACTTGCGATTAGTGCTTCGTTGAATCAACCACTGTGCTATGACATTTTTCTGGTCATCACTCAGTTTTGGAACCATGTTTTCTAAATTTGTATTGATTGCTGTTGAATTGGTGAACTGAATTTAATGAGGAGTCCGTGTTGTATTTATAGGTGTGTTACAACATTTGAAATTCCCTCAACTGTACTGTATCACTTTGGCTCCAAATTTTCAATGAAAATGTCATTTTCCCTCTCAATATTTTGTGCTGATTCTCTTGTGCTTCTCTGTCCTGTTTCAATTCCTGCTTCTTAATCTTTTTTTTTCTTTTTTCTATTATTGCTTAATGATTAATGAAGATTAATGATTACTGTTTCATGCTTCTTTTTTCTTCACTGATTAATGATTAATGAAGATTAATGAAAATGTCATTCTTTTTTTTTCTTCACTGTACAGTTTAGGAATTCATGCTTAATGTTACTGTTTGAAGAAATAAAATTAAATGACATACACAAACACACAAGTTAAATCACACACGCACACACACATTTTAAATTAAATCACACACGCACACATATTAAAATCACACACGCACACACACATTTAAATCACACACACAAACACACAAGTTAAATAATTTAATTAAGCTCTTAAGACTTTGTTAAATTAAATGAAAGCAAAAATGTAATGAATAAAATAAAATTAAATGAATCCACTCCCACAAGTTAAATAATAAAAAAAGGTACAAAGATTAGCAAAAGTAAGTAAAAGATTAACATTACCCCTACATCCTAACTTTTACCCCACTAAAAACCACTTTTCAACTTTTCTTAAACTCCGTGCCGAACTCCAAATGGGGACTTAATTCATAGACGGAGGGAGTATATCTTATATTACACTATTGCTCTTAATTTTGATAAGTAGTAAGGATATTTTAGGCGATTCAAATTTTGTATAACAAGACTCTTTTTATATAAGTATGGAATAGATATAGATTATTATCATTATATTACTAAAAGGAAAACGATTCTTCCTTTGAAAAAATCCTATGTGGCACTCTTATATTCCTCCATTCATATTTATCTACATTCTCAAATTTTTGAATTTTTAAATGTAAAAACTAAAATCTTGTGTCCCACATCGGTTTTTCCATGAAACTTCACCTATTGAAAAACCTATAAATACCTAAAATTAATGTGTATTTTCTCATCTTTTGCTCCACCAGTTTTATTTGGCCAATTTATTTATTAATCGGCCGAATAAATAACTATATTTTATAGTTTAATTTAATTTAATTTGGCCAGTTTATTAATTGGTCGAATAGATAATTATTTTTTGTAGGAGTTTTATTTATCTGACCAATTTATTTATTAATCGACCGAATAAATATCTGCTATATTTTTATAGTTTAATTTAATTTAATTTGGTCAATTTATTAATTGGCCGAATATATCATTATTTTTATTAGGGAACCAATTTATTAGTTGACAGAATAAATGGTTCATTTGGATAATTTATTGGTTGACCGAATTAAATTTGGAAATAGTCTAATATTTTTTAGTTAATTTGATAAAAAAATAGGTAATTTCTAATTTGTCAATTAATTAGGTAGACGGCCAATTCTTAACTGACGGGTACATCAATTCGGAATCCCACGTGACACAAACGATTATTGCTTTGAAAAAAATCCTACGTGATACCCCTTATATTTCTCCATTCATATTTATTTAAATTCTTAAATTTTTGAATTTTTAAATGTAAAATAATAGATTTTAAATATCTATACTAAAATCTTGTGTCCCACATCGGTTTCTCAATAAAACTTCACCTACTGAAAAGTTTATAAATACCTAGAATCAATGTGTATTTTCTCATCTTTTGCTCCACCAGTTTTATTTGGCCAATTTATTTATTAATTGACCGAATAAATAACTATATTTTATAGTTTAATTTAATTTAATGTGGTCAATTTATTAATTGGCCGAATAGATATCTTTTTTTAGGAGTTTTATTTGGCCAATTTATTTATTGGTCGGCCGAATAAATAACTGCTATATATTTATTGTTTAATTTAATTTAATTTTGTCAATATATTAATTGGCCGAATAGATAATTAGTTTTATTAGGGAACCAATTTATTAGTTGACAGAATAAATGGTTCCAAAATAGTTTGGATAATTTATTGGTTGACCGAATTAAATTTGGAAATAGTCTAATATTTTTTTATTTAATTTGATAAAAAAAATAAGCAATTTCTAATTTGTCAATTAATTAGGTAGCCGAGCCAATTGCCAACTGACGGGTACCTCAACTTGGGATTCCACGTGACACATTTTCATTCTTTATTCTTATTAATTTTAAAATTTTCATTTGATTCATTTTTTCATGTATTTTCTAAAATCTAGAATCTTCATCTATGAATTGATTTTTACGTTATTTGTAGTTGGATTTCAAACTTTGCATAATTTATAATTGTAATTAGTAAATATTACTACTATACAGTTAAGATGAGAATGAATAGTACAATCATTTTTTTTTAAGTTTTGAGTTTATACAAATTCTAAACGAGTTTTATAAATTATGTATTTATAAATCAAAATCGTGATCAACGGGCCAATTCTGACCCAGAACCACAGAAAAATTGCTAACGATTTATCAACGAGCCAATTCCGACCAAGAATCGTGCGCATAGAGGGGCCAATTCAGTACTTGCGGGATAACTTTTTTTTAATATATTATATAATTTTGAACTCATAAAATTAAGGATATTTATGGTCAACTTTTATCTTATATCATTGACTAAATAATTTTATGAATCACAATCATTCCACATAAAGTTTTGTAAAAAGGAAAAACTACCAAGTACATAGTAAAACAATTCTTGAAGTTCTATTCTCAGTTAAAAAAGTTATTCTCGAAGCTTGTAAAAAAGTAAACAAATGTCATCATTTATTTCTCCATGAATATATTTGGAAAATGATTATTTATATAATACTAATATTTATAATTAATTTTTTATTTATTAAATATTGTGTGAATATTTTTGGAATATAGTTATGTATATAATTAAATATTAGTTTCAGGTAAAAAGAAAACAAATGCCATCATTAATTTTTTTGTGAATATATTTGGAAATGATTATTTATATAATTTAAAATCAGTATTGTAGTCAATACTCCGCTTCCAGGTCGGAACCGTCGGGGTAGACGGGATGATTGTGATGCGGTGATTTAACTTTTTTTTTTATCTTGTATTGAATCCATAATGGTTGGTATTTAGGTCACTTTCATCTTATAGAGAATCTTAACAGTATTATTCGCTATCTATATATCTCTTCTCTCTCTCTCACTACTCGCTCCTTCTCTTGCCTCTTTTTCTTCATAAAAAGCTAAAAGATTCAGCTTAAGAGTCGCTTTCCTTCGAGAGAGAAATATATTTTTGCCCACATCGATTTTGTAGAAGAATAGAGCTTTAATAATTACCGAAAGTAATGAGAATATATTAGCCATAATTTTTAACAAACATAACTATATGGGTTTGAGACGTAAACATGTGGTAAATTTACTTTTTAATTGAATTTGAGATATGTTCAAGGGATATAAATTTTAAGCGAGTTTAGTAGATTGCATAATTGAATTATTTAACATTAAAATAATTAATAAATAATATTTTTTTAAATCTATCACATATTAATACTATTTAATAATTTTATTAATTTTTATAATTTCCCATCGATTTTCGACGGGTTATATACTAGTTATGAATTAAAATTCCCCAGTCAACTCTAATAATAGGATAAAGTTGGGACCAGGTTAGGACCGTGAGGTGATGAGTCATTCTCAATCAATGAAATATAATCCCCTATTTTAAATAATGATGAACGGAACTAGGGATGGCAACGGGTCGGATTTTCATGGATACCCGCACTTCTCAAACCCTAATAGGACGAGTTTGAGAAATATTAAATGGTTTTGGGACGGGTTTGGATCGAAACAAGCAAACCCGTTATGGGTTTGGGTCGAATTTGGGCAATTACCTCCGGGTACCCGCTACCCAAACCCATTTATATATATAAGATAAAAGATATTATTATATGTATAATTTATTATATAATTATAAATATTAGTATAAATATTAGTATAAATATTAATATAAATATTAGTAGATTTAGGATTATATCTGATTTTCTTAACCCGTCAAGTCTTTAATGTTTCTCCACTACTTTTATAAATCTACTTCCGAAATATGACGACACAATGACAACATCAATAATTCATACTTCTAGTTATGTTTTAAGATTTTGTAAGTTCGTGTACTTTACTTTGAGTTTAATTTTAATGAAATGTTATGCTGATGTTTATGTTTTAATCATATTTATAATATTTTGGTATTTGATGTTTACTTTTTAGTATTCGAGTTTTTAGCGGGTAATAAACGGGTATTATCCAACGGGTTCGGGTCGGGTATGAGTTTTAAAATTAATTTTTAATCGGGTTTGGAACTGGTTTGGGTGTTGGAAATTTTCATTGGTTTGAGTTTGGAAAATGCTTAATGGGTGGATACCTTACCTATTGCCATCCCTAAACGGAACAAGGGAAGACTTGAAATTTTAACTAAAAATGAGAACGAGGCCTTCCATCCAAACTAATGAAAATTTAACACAGTAATAATCTTGTAGAATTAAAAATGCCTGTTTTCTATTCACCCTTATATCACATCATGACAAGGAGTCCAGTTCATTTTGCGGAATTGGAGAAATATTTTTTAGGTGAAGGCAATATATATGTTCCACAATGGTAAATATTTTGGTTCCACTGAGGATAAAAAGCTACACGCAATAATTTATATGCGACCTGCCGCACCTCATGAGATCGTGCGTGGGATGCACGCGCTTATTATTAATTTTTTATTATTTTCGATTTTCTTTTTCAGTTTTTTTCCCTCCTTTTTTTTGTTTGTCTCTTCGTTTTTTGTTTGTCACTTCTTCTTTGGTCAAAATTCAAGCGAAGGGAGTCGAAGGTCTCTGAGCGAGCCGAAAAAATTCAAATTATTGTCCGACGATTATCCTTATATTAGTAATCAGAGCGAAGGCGGAGCCGTAAAATTGGAGCCAAATGCGGAGCCGAACAAAAAAAAAATTGAAATTAAAAAAAAAAATCGAAATAAAAAAATTGATCAAGTCAACCCGACTCGAATCCGATCGCAGGGTCCATGTGGTAGGTCGCATGCAAGTCCTTCTCAAAGCTACAAACATAACAAATACTATGCGTCCTTAGGAAAATACAACACTATTAAAACGATAACATCACCAAAATCAGACTCTTCAATTTATAATTATAATGAACATATATAATGTACGTAATGAGATAAGTCCAAAAGATAACTCCAAAGTAAATCGCAACAAACTCATTAGAAATTTAGTTTCGAAAGATAACTCCAAAGTAAATCGCAACATCAATTGGAATCTTGAGTGACAACATTGATTAAATGACAATCATAACTGATGATGCATGCCTAGAAAAAAAAAATTGAGATTGAATTGCTTCCAAATTTCTAATTAATTCATCAAATATTGTTTAATATATCTAATTACACTGCATGGTACATCGCGTTACACTATTTGGTACATCTAAGTGGGGGATTACATGTGATTTATATTCATTCTTATTTCTCACTTAACACTGTTCTTAAATGACCTTTCCCCTGTGCATAATTATATAAATATGAGTAGCCCTAGTAGGAATAATCTTTAATGTAAGAAATATTTATTCACGGAACTTAACTAATAAATAGTTAAAGATTAATTCATGCTGGATAATGTATTTACGTAGGCGATAATGCCTATGAATGTTCAATAATTGCTAATATCTTAAGAATTAAATTTGTACTACTTAGTTGTAATTTTTTATATATGCGCGGGATAGAGAAAGCAAAGTGGCAGGGCGTGGTCGATTTTTGTGTTGAATTCTAAGATGATTATCATCTTATTAATAATAAGAAAATAAATCGTGCCCCCTCCACGGTGCTCCATTCCAATTTTTCTTGATTCTGATAATTTTGATATTATTAATTCATAATACACATATATTACTTATTATATTCATATAATAATTTCTCAAGTCTCATATGTATATCTATTATTACTATCTTTAATATACTAAATATAAAATATAAAAATATACGTATAATCTCCTACATAAAACTAAACGCCATCTATATCGATCATATATATCCTCTCAATTATTTATGTAAATTAATATATATTTTTTTCTAATTATAATATAATCACATGCATATTTATTTATCATGCAACATCAATTCTCTTGCATATATATTCTATTGTATCTTCTACTAACATATTTAATCTTATTTAGAGGTTTAGTATACTAATTTTAGATAGTATAATTTTTTATAGTAATTTCTAAGTGTTATATTAATTTGACACATGAAAAATTATACATTGGAATATTATTAATCTTGTATATATACCATATCAGTTTCTATATATTGGTTTCTATTATTCCTATAAAAATTATAATTAAATGAAATTTCCTAAAGGGTGAGGAGAACATACTTAACCTTATTTAGAGGTCTAGTATACTAATTTTAGATAGTATAATTTTTATAGTAATTTCTAAGTGTTATATTAATTTGACACATGAAAAATTATATATTGGAATATTATTAATCTTGTATATATACCATATCAGTTTCTATATATTGGTTTCTATTATTCCTAAAAAAATTATAATTAAATAAAATTTCCTAAAGGGTGAGGAGAATTATTTAATTTCCTATAAAAATTTGGCTATCTTTTTTATTTATTAATAATAGAAAAAACGGTTCTTCTTCCACGGTGTTCCATTCCAATTTTCATTTATTCTCGTATATTCTCCATTATTAATTCATAATACACATATATTACTTATTATATTCATATTATAATTTCTCATACCTCACATATATATTTATTATTACCATCATTATCTCTATTCATCACACTTCTTTAAATTTTTGTGTGTTATTAATTCATAATATTAATATTATAGTATACTATATCTCAATTCTTAATATGCATATATTCTCAAATTCTTAATATGAATTATATAACCATTTTCATCCTTAATTATATGTTTAATAGTTATGAAAAATAAATTATTCTTTAAGTTAGTCTATAAGTAGTGCTAATAATTAAATTTAAAGCAACAAAAAGAAAAAAAAAATTAGCATTTAAGAGGCCAATAGAAAATTTGTAATAAAAAAATTCTTATGAAAACAAAATAAATATCTTTTATCACACTGGATCTAATGTATGAATAGATACCTAAAAAGAGTAAGAAAGAAAAAATCTTGAAAATATAAATACATCTTTCTCAGTCTTTTAGCTAATATTAGAGATATTAATTTAGCGTAAACCAACGAGACGATTCAAAAACCAACGAGACAATTCAAATAGACATAAAAAGAATAATCAAACCAATGAGACTATTCAAAAACCAACGATACGATTCAAATAGACATAAAAAAATAATTAAACCAACGAGAAGATTCAAAAACCAACGAAACAATTCAAATAGACATTAAAAAGAATAATTAAACCAACGAGACGATTCAAAACCCAACGAGACGATTCAAATAGACATAAAAAGAAGATTTTTTTACCAATTTTAGCTAATATTCACTTTGTAGTGTTCATATTTTTATCGAGTATTACCCAACAAATTTGCGACGGGTTATACAATAAAGTCACTGTTTTGATCAAGATTAGGAGGAGAACATGTAGAAAAAATTTAAATAAATTTAAATTCGAAAAATACCTAATAAATGAGTATGTGATTTATTGTCATTTATAATTATAAGTTTTTAGATACATGAAATAAAATTAATTTCCTAATTTTGATTTACAATTAACGCAAACAATATAATAACTTCTAAATAAGTTATAGTACAATTATTTTTAAATATCAGTCAATCTTTGGAGAGTAATTTTAGAGAGAGTGAGGGAGTAGCGTTGAAAGACAAAGACAAGTTTTTTCAAAGTTATAATGGTGTGGTTTGTTGATTTTTTGTTTTATCGTGTAAGATATTTATATTTTTTTACATTACTTACTTTGGTGAAATAAAAAATCAAAGAAATCCATTTTTAAAGTATATAAACATATAGATGAAATCATAAAATTATTTCCCGTCGAGTTTCGACGGGCTACTTACTAGTCAATTAATAATAAGAAAATAAATGTTGCTCCCTCCTCGATGCTCCATTCTAATTTTTCATTATTCTCGTGTTTTAGTATTATTAATTCATATTTTTAAGATTAAATTCTATTCCTATTCATCTTTAATTTAAATTCAAAAATTATATTAAATGAAATGAAATGAAATAAAATTATATTAAACATAAATAAGAAAATATATTAATTAAAATAAAACACACATAAATTTTAAATAAAAATAGAAATTACTATTCGGGCCTTTGATAATTGCCTTACAAAATCGCTTGAGGCATTTCCGGCCCGTGGCGTCCGCTACCTTAAGATACTCATCGAAGGTATCCATCGAAACACCGATTGCTAGTTGTCGGATTGACACTGTACATTTCTACAACGGTGTGAGCGAGTCTCGACCTGTGGCATCTTTACCCATTTGAAAATACGAATTTGCTTGTTGGACTCGATGCACGATGCGCTCAAACAAATGCCTTTGCATCTGAAAACGCGGCGTAAAATGTAGGGTCTTACATCAGATTGTCACTGAAATAATCTCGAAGTAGCCGTTGATGGGCGGCTTACAGTTCGTGATAAACGAAGCCCCTCATCAAAGGACCTCTTTCAAGTGATTGTTGGATAAAATATTGAATAACAGTTTGAATATTATGCACAATTTGCACAATAGTCTCGGTCTCCTCGGACGAAGAAGACGAGGAAGAAGAGTAAAGGGAAGCTATTGTGTTATGTGAAAAAATGAGAGAGAAAATGAGGAATTGGAGAGAATTGAGAAGAATTGATAAGAACCGAAGGGAATTGGTGTAGGAAATGGGAAGAAAATAGGTATATTTATTGAACAATAATTCTATTCGGACATACTATGTCTGGACATACGTGCTTAAAATAGGAAAATAAATTAACCGATTGCCTTCGAAAATCTTTCCTACTCAGAACCTCTTCTGAAATATCGATCTTATGCACATACGCTCCCAAATTTTACTCTCATCCACACCCAACTCCTAAACTTGTGAATTTAAATTGGGATAAAACTTTATAATTAAAATTTAAAAATTGTATGTTTATTAATAACCAAATTATCGAAACTATAAAATTGAATTATTAGTTAAAAAATTCCGTTAAATTTCTATTTTTACCCTTGTATGTCTGGACATAGTATGTCCAAATAGCACTACCCATTTATTGAAATAGAGAATTGAAAAAGAAAAATAGTCGTTGTCGGAGCCAACGAACCATTGTGGTCGCTGGCGAGCCGTTGGCGGTGGATTCCGGCGAGATAAATTCAATATATATATATATATATATATATATATATATATATATATATATATATATATTGTAATATGTGCATGCATTGCACACGCTATACATGTTTGTCTCTTGAGCCGGATGCATCTTTACCTGGCGCGTTATCAGGCTAACTCATCGAGAAACTGACTCGAGCCCGATGCTCATGCTCTAACTATATAACAAGACGAAGTACAATAACCTTGGAAATGAACAAAGATTTAAGGACTCGGGGAAGGAAAAGTAATATTTAACTATTGAATCCATCAGCATAGACATTTATATAGTAATGCATTTTGTTTATAATTAAAAAGTTTTGGGTTCAATCTGTCTATTGTTCTGTTTCTCCGAATGAAAAAGAAGATCCAACAGCTTGCCGCTACTTCTTATGGACATGAAAATCACGGCTATCTAAAAAAGAGCACTTGTTGCTTGGGACTATATGTGTCGAGCCAAAAATGCTGGAGGATGGAACATTACTAACATGCAGCTATGGAATCAGGCGGCACTTTGCAAGATGCTGTGGAGTCTTGCTAATAAAAGAGATAAACTTTGGGTGAAATGGGTCCACGGATACTATATAAAAAATAATGACATCTTCTCAATGCCAATCCCAGGCTCTGCATCTTGGGTGATTCAGAAGATTTTGGGAGCAAGGGTCTATCTTATGCAGCTGGGTACGGGGTCAAGAGTGATAGAGCAAACGAGTTGCTCTATTAACCATATATACATAGAGCTGAAGGGTACTACGCCTAAGGTTAGCTGGGCTAAGATGATTACTCAAAATTATGCAACCCCAAAATGTGTTTTTATCTCTTGGCTTGCTATTTTGGGGAGACTGTCGACTGTAGATCAAATCGCAAAGTTTGGAGTGGCTTGTGATCATGGCAAAGTTCTTCTCCCGTGAGTTTTCTGGAGAGATTAGGAAAGCAGTAATGCAGTGGTGTGGGCTACATTATGTGGCTAAAGGATGGAAGAGAGGAGATATTTGCAGACGCAATGCCGTTCAAAAACTGGAGTGCAATTGATGTATAGAACAGTTGTTGCTATTGTGATATATAATGTGTGGAAGGAACGCAATTTTCGAAGATTTAGGGAGGAGGCCAAAACAAAGGAGGTGTTGATATGTGCTTGTCAATTGCAGATTGCCTCATGTTGTCCTGCATAGCTAGATCAGTGAGAGTTTTGCATGCATGTTTCTATTCTTGTGTTAGATCTGTGGGAGATTGCTGCATGCTTGTTTTTTGCTTTAGAGTTTGGAGGGTTGTAAAGTGTTTTCGTTTTCCAGTGGAAATAAAGTTCTAATTTCCAAAAAAAAAAAAAAAAGTATCCATCATTATGAAAGTGTGAGCCACAAACTATAAATAACTTTTTAATTAATTATCCATATTTATTCAACTTTGTCAATATTAATAATAGTGTTGATCAGTGATCTGTGGGAAGTCGGAATCGCCAATTTGAAACTTAGCCAAACTCTATGGTCCAGAGCTCCGAACCAATCTATATGACAGCCGAGCGCCCCTGAACAAATAGGTAATGTCCTTTAATTTTGTAAAGGGGGTCAATAATTATTCAATTTAAATGCAGGTTAATTTCATTAAAATTTATTCAATTACATTTATATCAATTTAATTATTGAATTTTAATTTGTTTAGTTATTAAATATGCATTTATATCATTCTCGTGTTGGAGATGACCTAGTAGTAGAGTAGGTAGGCTGTCAGTGACCAAAAAGTCAAGTCATAAGTCCAAACTCTACTAACGTCTCTATAAGTCGAACATGTCACATTTGTAATTAGAATGTAATTTACATGTCTTGTTGTGTGATGTGCAAGCACAAAGATGAGATTTATTCAGTGCAGCTATAAGTTCCTATTATATCAAAAAAAAAAAGGTTTAAATTAAATTTCACATGAACTTCCACATTTTTGGTAACTTATCCAAATATTTTCAATTCAATTTGGAATAATTATATGTGCATAATAAATCCAACTAACCAAATATTCCAAAGCTTCCTCCCACTCTCTCTCTCGCCCCATTCCTCAATCACGCTTAAGAGAGAAAACAGATTTTTCCCCTCACTTGATAAACAACTCGCTTTAGCAAATCAGATTATTTTCCCTGCTTCATCAAAAGTTCGATGGCAGCTCGTCACCACTGTCGCAATTGCAATCCTGCTCACCAAATTAATATCTTCATCCCTCGCCCAATAACAACAACATATACTAAAATTCCCAATCCATAACATTAATAGTTAAGAATATAGTGCAGTACCTTTTATTAAATTAACTTTTAAAATATATTATACAATCAAATCATATGTGTTGGCCTTATATATTATCAAATTAACGATTTAATAAGAGCCATGAACTCATAAGCAAACGAAATAAGCCAAGTGTACACATTCGCCTCATAGTTCTACATATTGTGACCTCTAACTTTTAGAAATCATGGAGTCATGTGCTGGTTTATTCTCACGTGAAGTCTCAACTGTGAATTTATCCATTAATTTCTTTTCGAGGGTATAACTATTCATTATTAATGTTATGGACATATTTTGCAATATAAATAATTTTTCGATTTAATGGCAATTTCGGCATACTGTGAATACTTTTGTATACCACAATAAAGTATGATACACCAAAATAAGGTAAGATTTCGGTATGAGATTTGCTTCATACCGAAAATAAGGTATATTGAACGGTACAGTACAGTAAGGTAACAGTATAAAATTTTTAATATAGTTATCTAAGGTAAGGTATAAGATATAACAAAAAAAATTAGGATGTATTGTACCGACCCACCCTAATTGGGTGCACACAACTCTTTAATTGTTGAGACATTTTTTAATTTTTAGGCAAATGTTAGATGTGATGATGCAACTCTTCAAATATTGAGATTTTTTTCAGATTTTAAATATTTAGACTATTAATCTCATATTTATAAAAGAAATTTATAGTACACACCCACTAGGCTATTGTCAAGTATTCATATTACGTACTTTAGGTGTTTAAGTAGTACTACTTCCGGTCCCCAAGTTTCTTTCTATCTTTTTTTTTGGGATGGTCCCTAAATTTCTTCCTAGCTATTTTTGGACATTACCCCACAACAAATTATTATCTCTTATCCTTACTTTATCAACTTATTTACCTAAAATACCACATATGACCCACCACTATATTAATTAATTAATATATCACTACCCTCAATGTGGGATCCTTTCTCCACTCACAATAAATTTAATCATTTTTTATCTACTAACAACCAACTCATCAACTTTTTTCTTAATACCCGTGCTACTTTCTCTTAGGAAAAGACTTGGGGACCGGAGGTAGTAGTTGATATAGTAAGTAAGTTTCAATTTTGAATAAATTCGATCGTACGCAGATATTAATTGCCTCTACGTAGAATTTTAAAATTTACTTAATAAATGATTGAGGAAAAAGTCAAAATAGTCATTCCTAAAAACAAAAGATAAATTTTATCACTTTGAAAAAAAAATTGTTCAAATAGCCTTTTGTTTTCTTTTATGACTTTTCTACTCTTATAGGTATACAAGAAGGCTAACATTAATTTGAATCATACACGAAGACTAAACTCCTTGTATGAATTTTCGGTGAAAAGTTTCCGGCGGTCGTCTTCTCCGGCGACGACGGTCTTCTCCGGCGACGGCGGTCTTCTTCTTGTAAGCATTCTTTTTCTTGTATGAGATTGTTCTTGTATGTGTGTGTGCCTTCGTGTATACGTGTATGCATTCGTGTATGAGATCGTTCTTCTATGCATTTTTTTTTTGTATGAGATATGCATTCGTGTATGTTTTCTTCTTCGTGTATGATGCATACACGAAAACTAATCTTCATGTATGATTTAAATTTGAAATTTTTGGCGGCGAAAATTTTCGTGTATGATGCATACATAGGGGTGCAAACGAATCGAATCAAATCGAATATCATTCTAATCGGATCGAATTTGTGCAAACTATTTACCGAACTGAATCAAATTCGAATCGTAGTCGAATCTTAAATTTGATTTGAATTCGAATACTTGAATGATTTTACGAATTCGAATCAAATACTCGAATCTATAGAGGAATGAGATGAAGAATGACTGGTTGGAAATTTGTGAAGTAAGGTGATGAAGAACAATAGTAAGAACGATGAAATGGAGAGACAATGTAAAGTAGCAAGAGATAGAGGAAAAAAAATGAGAGACTATGACTTGACTTAATGCAATATACATATATATTAAGGAAATGTTGACCTTATCTTGGAATAGACTTGAAAATAGGCCAAATTAACATCAACACGTTTAATATATATTTAAAAATTTATGCATATAATCCATAATCAACTTAAGAGAGTATATAATATAAATATATATTAAAATTATATTATTATTTTAATATCTAATCGAATCTTTGCGAATATCGAATCGAATAATATAATTACTAATAAGTATTTGAAAACTAATCGAATCAATAAAAATATTTGTATTCGAATTCGAATCGTAAAATTACGAATACGAATATCAAAATTCAAATACGAATCCCGAATCGAATCAAAATATTTGATTTGATTAAACATGAATGTTAGTCTTTGTGTATGATGCATACACGAAGATTAATTTTCATATATGATGTATACATGAAGTTAGGCTTCGTGTATGATTCAAATTTTCGTCGGAATTTTCTGCCGGAAACTTTTGTCGAAAATTTTTGGCTGGAAATTGTTGGCCGAAAATTTTTAGCCGAAAATTTCCGGCGAAAATTCATACAAGAAACTAGTCTTCTTATATGATTCAAAATAAAGTTAGCTTTCTTATATACTTATTAAGGATATTTATGTCATTTCATAAACTAAAAGGCTATTCTACAACTTTTAAAATGTGAGTGACATTTTAACATTTTTTGCTAGAAAAAGGGCTATTTTGCACTATTACCTCTAAATATTATGTGTGCATTGGTTTTCTGAATCGTAGATTGTGGTCTACTGAAAAACGCATTGTATTTTTTGTGGAATAATTTTCTATTTTGTATACTCCCTCCGTTCACCAAGTTATGCCCTATTTCACCTTTTATTTTTGTTCACCAAGTAATGCCCTGTTTTATTTTTTTTACCAACATACCCTTCCTACTTTATGTAAATTACTACCCTTTGCCATTATTTAACCCACCCATATTTAATTAGCCCACTAATTATAACCCACTAATTACAACCCACTAATTATAACACTAAATCTGCTACCTAAACCCACCCATTTCGATCCAGCCCAAACCCACATCTCTCATTACACACAAACCCTAATTCTCTCATTCTCTCATTCCTTCATTCCCTCGATCCCACGATCCCCATTTCCATTCCACACAAACCCTAACCCAAATCTGCTTCATCTCTCACAATTGAGGCGATCTTCTTCATCAGATCGATCCCCATTTCCATTCGAGGTGAAACCCTAACCCCCGTACTCCCCATTTCCTTCTCAGTCGCTGTGTTCTCTACTCCCCATCCTCATCTGCTTCATCTCTCCACCACCGCCGGCGGCGATGACTTCTCAGTCGTCGTGTTCTCTTCACCACTGCTCCGATCCAAACCCCTCTAACTCTGAGCCGCCGATCGATTTCGTGGCTGAAACTGACCTTGAGGCACTGGTCGACTTCATCCCTGAATCTATGTTGTCGCCGATCGAGTTCTTGCCTGAACTGACCTTGAGGCGGCGGTCGACTTCGTGCCTGAAACAAACTCTGAGCTGCCGGTCGATTTCGTGCCTGAAACTGACTTTGAAGCGCCGATCGACTTTCGTACCTGAACCTGAGCTTCAGGCGGTGGCTGAGGTGGTGCTTGAAACGGTGGCTGATTCGGCGGCTGAGGCGGCGGCTGTGACGGTGCCTGCAACTCCATCGACGGCGGTGGATGTTCTTCTGCCGCACTTTGGACCGGCTACATGTGGACCGAAGCAGCTGGACTCTATCTTGGAGTCGATGTCGCCTAATGATCTTGCTTATTGGTCAATGTCCGAGGTTGCTACGTTCCGGCAAAAAAGAAAGGCAAAAAAAAAAGCTGAGCATGGTGCCCTGAAAATACTCAGAGAAAACTGATGCGGTGCCTTTCTCGTCAGGTTATCTTGTTCTTATTCATTCATTTAAGTTGGTGTTGGGGCTGGTGATGCCAAATTCTCATTTACTTTATGCATTTGCTTGAATGTGCTTGGTGTTCGGGCTAGTGATGCCTATTTTTGATAACCTGTGATTTTGTTTGCCTGGAATTAATGCCCTCATTCTGTGATTCTAAAATGATGAACTTGCCTGGAATTAATGCCCTCATTCTGTGACTCTGCAATTCTGTGATTCTGGAATTCATGCCCTAATTCTGCAATTCTGTGATTCTCGAATTCACCAGCTCTAATTCTCTTGATTATTTACATGATGGATTTGAGAGCAATATGATGAGCATGTATTTGTGTGAAATCTGCTTCTATGTTGCCTTCTTTAATGGCTTTTAAAACTGATGAACATGGTACTACACTTGTTTCATGCTGGAATTCATGCCCTGAGTCTAAACTGATGAATTTGTGGAATTCATACCCTGATTCTCTTGATTATTTACATGATGGATTTGAGAGCAATATGATGAGCATGTATTTGTGTGAAAACTGCTTCTATGTTGCCTTCTTTAATGGCTTTTAAAACTGATGAACATGGTACTACACTTGTTTCATGCTGGAATTCATGCCCTGATTCTAAAATGATGAACTTGGTGCATGTGGTTTTTGTGTTTGCTTGTTGGTTGTCTGATTGATGGTAGCTGGAAGTAACAAATCTATCTCTTTGTTGCCACCACCTGGTTTTTGATAACCTGGTTTGGGAGGCAACCTAGGATAGATATGAAAAAAGTCAATGATGCAAAAACCATTTCATTAAATAAGCTGAGACTACATTTTTCTGAATCTAGCTGCAACAATGACAATTTACATTCCAAACACAAAAAACTACAGCTTTAATGTTTGTCCATGTAAACCATTACAAAAAACTGCCTATGTGGTCCACCTATTCTGTTAAAAACAGTTGTCCTAACCCTTCAACTAGTGAATCAAGGTTGTAGATTGCACCTGTTTCATGCTCTTGCTCTTGTAGATACTCCATGCTCTCCCTTACAAGCTGTTCTTCCACCTCTAAAATTTCTGGTAGTAAGCCTTGTCTCCTAAGCTTATCCTTACCCAAGTGTGGTTGCTTGTAGTTGTTGTTGCCCTTAGCCTTGATAATCTCATAGTAACAGGCTTGCAAACTCAATAAAACATCATTGATCTTGTCCACTGGATATTCATGAAATGCATCCTTTACATTTTGTATCAAAGCCTCAACTGTAGTTGCATTTTTCTCATCTTTCAGATTCTGTATAGCTCTGAAAAAGCCTAGGTCATTCACATTTGTGTCCGGTGAGTTAGGTGGTTGGCAAACAAGTTGGATATTAAATCCATCAGCTTGTGCCACAGCTTGAAATTCTGGATCATTGTTGCTAATGTGTGTTTTGCATTATCTTGCTGTATGATGATGTGCATGCTGATTTCTGGTGGGCATTTCTGTTTGATGCATGGTACAAACTGTACATTGGAAGTTTGAGGTGTTAATGTGCCCATGTGATGAATTTGCATGAATTCTGATAGGATTTTGGAAATAAAAAACATACTTACTGGATAAACACCTCCTTCATGACAGGTTTTGTAATTGCTTGCACTGGCTTTGTTAGCATGGTTCCTGCTGGTCTATTTTTACTGTTTCTTGTTGCTGCCTCCTCATAAATGAATGGGAAAATGTCATATTTCCCATCAAAGATCACTGTTCCATCTGTATCATATATTGGTCTTCCCACAGCTGATAAGAATATTATTTTCTGAATGTGTGTCTTGGATTTACATGTTCTGTAAGGCACCTCTTCATCTGCCAACTTGTAGAATCTTTGTATTATCTTTGTGAGATTGAACCACTTTTCATCCACATGTATAATGTTATACATCCTCTGAAAATTGATTCTCCCATTTGAGCTTATGGAGCTGAGCATGCTAAGGCTCCATTTCAGCCTTGCTATCATATTCTGTGGTGTGAGAAATTGCTTGATTGCATTGGTATGTGGCTGTAATTTTTTCTGTTTCACCCATTTATGCATCAAAGGTGTAGAAACTCCCAGCTGTGATGATAATTTTCTAAGACTGGACCTCTCTAGCACACTCATACTTCTCACTTTGTCTTCATCAAGCACCCATGCATCTTTGTGTTTTGCACCCTTTTTCATTGATTTGAGATGCACTGTGACACCAAGCTGTTTTTGTGCACAAACCTCCTTCCAAATGTGCCACACACTCTTTACATTCAAGTTAAAAATCTGACCTGCTTCTTTCTTCGCGCCATAGTTGAGCTTCATGTCTTTGATGTTTTGTAGCAGCCAATGTGCGAGGTTGTTTCTTTCAATTTCTGTAAGATCGGGCCTTCGAGATGATTCTTCCATTTTGTTTTGCTGCTGTAAATTGAGGAGGAAAAGTAGAGAGAAGTAGAATCTGATTTTGTATCTGTATTTGTGCTGCATTTGGCAGCTAAATGCTTGTATATATAGACCATTAGCTAGTTGGAAGTTCATTAGACACTTGGATATTTAAATTTCCCCCCAATTTTTTCCCTCCAATGTTTTTAATTTGATTCCCTTATGTAATCAGAAAACTGAAAGGTTAATGAAGTGATGTTTTGTGCAGATTGTTCCCTTCTCATTATCGCACTGTACTGTTTTTTTTTTTTCCATTGGATGTATCTGTACACATTTTTGCATGAACAAGTAAGAAAGGGAAAAAAATCAAACAGGATTTGAATGTCAAAAAACGAACAGGAATTGAAAAAAAAAAGAACAGGAACTGAAAAAAAGAACAGAAAAAACAAAACGAACAAGTCAGTGAGGAAAAAAAACGCAAAAAATTTTGAACAAGTCAGTGACAAAATAAAAAGACGAGAACGATTAAACAAAAAAATCGAGCTCCGTAAATAAAAGTCGAACAAGTCATTGAGACAAAAAAAAAGAACACTCACAACACACAAAAATCGAACAAGTCAGTGAGAGAAAAAAAAAAGACGAACATGAGTAAAAAAACAAGCTCAGAAAATAAAAATCGAACAAGGCAGAAAAAAAGAAACAATTCCATTTGTTGGGAAATTTATTAAAAGTTTTGATTGATTCCAAAACCAACTGACCCCAACCGAGTAGATGTTGCCAGATCCTAATGTTAGTAATTAGGCTCGCTATTTGAGCATTGTTAAGATTTTATCTTTACAGGACTCCAGCTGAAGACGGCAACAAGGCGTCACTCGGATAGAACATCAGTTGTAAGGAAGACAACTGAGCGTTCATCAGATGAGCATTCAAGGAGGAAGATGCAAGAATCATCTAAGTATTCAAAGAGAGATGTTGCAAGATAGAACATCAGTTGTAAGGAAGACAACTGAGCGTTCATCAGATGAGAAGTAGAAAGGGGGAAGAGAACATCAGATGAAAGAAAGTCATCTGAGCGTTCAAACTCAACTGATCAGATACAAGGAAGACAACTGAGTGTTCAGATTCAGAACATCAGTTGTAGGACCTGAACCAAGAAGATCAACAGCTTGAATTCAAAGTCAGCTGAGAGTTCACATGTTCAGATAGAACATCAGCTGAAGACCAATCAGATGAAGACCAGACGACTCAACCGACTATCAAGTGTTGGAGGTCAAAGGTTAAGTTTTGAATTTCAAATAAGGAAGTCACGTGAAGGTTTGACTCTCTGTCATTACCTCATTTGACCCAACACAAGGCTGTCTCAGATGGAAAACAGAAGCATGCAGTTGCCAAATCCGAAAAGTCTGCAGAGATGAGAGACAAGCCATCGCTTTCAAAGAACAGAGTTCAACAGTTCTTCCAACGGCTAGTTGATTCTCTCCGCCTATAAATAGAGGCCTTCATTCATTCACCAAGATTACAAGACACACACAAGACGAGACAGACGAGTGCAAAGAGCAAAAGAAATAACCAAATTCCTCTCACGAGCTGAACTACATTCATTCTCTTAGAACATCATTAGTTGAGAGTTCTAGAGTGTTAGATTTTGTCTGAGTGTATTTAGATCCAACCTTGAGAACATCACTTGTTGAGAGTTCGTAGAGTGTTAGATCTTAGCTCACTTCTTGTTCGAGCTATTTAGTTGGAACCCCACCCTTTCTTTCACCTGAAAAGGTTTTAGGACCCTACTCTTCCCGTAACTGAGTAGATAGGTTGATTAGTACCCGAAAACTAATCTGTAAGGTTGATAAGTACCCGTAAACTTATCTCAACGGTTGCAAAGCCCGCGTAAGCTTTGTGGTTTGTCCAGAAGAACTTGGACTGAGTTGTGTGGACTCACAACTCCCCGTGGACGTAGGAGTTCTCTCCGAACCACGTTAAATCTTTGTGTGTTGTGTTAATTTTCAGTTATCTTATTGCATATTCAACTGTCTAACTAACCTGCATACAACTGCATTCTTTCTCAACTGTTTTGGTTATTGACCAACCTTGCATAAAAGCGTGAGTTGTTTTTATACGAGTTATTTTCCACCATATTCCGCACAGCACTTCACTTCCAACCGAGTGTTTCTTACTCGGTTGTGAATCCAATTGAGTTGCATTACTCGGTTGTGTTATTTTTAGGGGGTTGTTTTTAAAAAAAGTCTTATCTGGTGTATCCCCCCCATACACCAGAACTCGTATCGGGACCATCACCATTTACACACAATAATCCATTAAATAAATAGAAATAACATACACTAACTTTAATTAAAGATTAACAAAAGTAAACATCTCATTAACGCTACCCCTACTTTTCAATTTTTCCCCACTCAAAATACTTTTTTCAAATTTCTTAATCTTCGTGCCACTAGTGAAGTGGGGCATTACTTGGTGAACGGAGGGAGTAAAAAAAGAGTAATAATATTCGGATACACTGTGACCAGCTACATGCGCTAAAAATAGTAATATAGGTTTTGAAAATGGAAATATATCTTAATTAGGAAGCATAAACCCTATGGGGAATGTAATTATTTCCATTTTTACAGTCCACTTTCTTTATTTTTCACGCGTGTGGCTGGCCACAGTGTGTCCGAATATCATTACTCAAAAGAAAAAAAAAAAAAAAAAACTGTTTTTATTTGATTATTATACGTTTTCCGGAACATTTTCCAACAAAAAAAAAAAGTGAGTGAGTGTAGTAAAGGGCCAAAATCCAAAAGCCAAAACCGACTCCGCATGAGTCTGAATCTGACTAAGGACCAAAACTAAAGGCGGGGAGAAATGGATAAGAATTAGATCGTCGATGCCACCACACCACACCACACCACAATTTGCGTTTACTAAAAAAAGTCACTCCTTTTGGATAAGGACCTCCAAAATCACACGTCAGCTTCACCGCATTCACTTCTATTTATTTATTTATATATATGTGAAAGTGAAGGAGAGAGCGTCTCCATCTGTCACCTCTCTGATCCAATCATATCTCCATCTGCTTCCATTTTGCTAAAAAAGATTCTTTCAGCCTTGCTGCGGATACATTTTATAGTTCTGCTAATTTTAGAGGATATACATTTTTTAAATTTCAGAACTTTGAAGATTTTCGGTAATTTTTGTGAGTAATTTTGAACAAAATGGCTACTGCTGTGGGTTGTGGGTATGCTTGGGCTCAATTGAAGGAGTCGTCGTCAAGAAGAAACTTGAGGAACAAAAATGATTGTATAAAAGGATTTAGGGTTTCTTGTGTCTCTTCTGCTGTGAGCGATCCGTACAAGACACTAAGAATTCGACCAACTGCATCTGAATCTGAAATTAAGAAAGCTTTTAGGCAGCTTGCTCTTGAGGTAATTTCTCGCTTGATTTGTTACTTTCTTTTTTCTTCGCTTCATTCTGTTCTTCGCTTTTGGCTTGTTTTTTGTTCTGGCTGGATCTTGATTTTGAAATTTAAATGCAGAAAAAACTTGGAAGTTAATTTCTTATTTAAAGGCGTTCTACATTTGAATCCCCTAAAAATGAGAATTATGGGGACTTCCATCCAAAATGCAATCTATAATCGTATTAAATTCTGGTTTCTCTTTAATTTCCCTAATTAGTTCAGTTTATTATTAATGGTGTGATTGCTTTCTCAATTCACAGGTAAATATTTTAATTTTACTATTGTATATTGACCTATGAATTTTGGTATATTGCAGTATCATCCCGATGTCTGCAGAGGAAGCAATTGTGGCGTCGAATTTCAACAAATTAATGAAGCATATGATGTAAGTAATAAACTGCACACACACACGCGCTCCCGTATATATATGTGTATATATACTTGTTTAGCTGTACTCAAGATTTAGAGGCTATCTTAGTAAATACCGCTGCAAGTTTGTTATGAAGTTTAGCGTGGCTAGATTTAAAAATGTTTGTATTATTACATTATCACAACCATTTCTATGATTTTAATTTCTTTGTCAACTTTAATAGGATAAAGTTGGGACCGGGTTAGGTGATGAGTCTTTTTCAATCGATGAAATCTTGATAGTGTGACATAGGTTTATGTTTTCATGAAATTATTATTATGTTGGTTTAAGGCTTTTCGAATTTAACTAGGGTCGCCCAAATATCTATGGATGACTGCAATCTAATTGTAAATTTGGTTTTCTTGTTTAACTTGGGTGTGCAATTTACATGGTTAAATAATGTTATTATACTTCTGTAGGTTGTGATGAAGACTCTGAGAGGAGAACCTAGTGGTCCAGAGATGTACGAGTATTATGATGAAGGCGAGCAGATGAGAGGAGGAGCGAACGATCAGGATTGGGAGCTGTGGGAGGAATGGATGGGATGGGAAGGAGCTGGGATTCGCGATTACTCGTCCCACATTAACCCCTACATCTAGTGAGATGGTTCTGGGATTTGCCGGATTTTTCGTCCCGTGTTAACTCCTACATCTAATCTGCAGCGGGTTATAAGCTCTGCTAATATGATGTTTTGATGAAGAAGAGAAACCCACGCCTTCAGAATGTTTTCAAGTTGTGGAAGGATGAGGTTTTGTTGTACATAGTGATTTCCTTTTTGCCCCATGTGTGTACATATATGGATAGGAAAATTTACATCCTTTCCTTTTTGTAATAAAAAAGCTCATTTCTTAAGATCGTGTATGGAGAGAGTAACTAAGGAATTTATGGTTTGAATGAAATACATCCTTTCCTTTTCTTAAGGCTAAATTCTTCATAATCCAAGAACTTGGTTATGTAAGACCTGCATCTGGTGCTCTTCACCGTTTAATTTGTTGATTAAATTCAACAGTAAGCTAAGTAAGAAATCAACGTAGGAGGATCTTATTATGGAAGATGGGGATAGCGACTCAGTTTACCCTGCCTGACTTTTAGTAATCTTCCCATGAGCATGAAAAAATCCAGTCAGGATAAAGCAGATACTGTTTACATGAAAGGTTAATTTGTTCAAAATACACCATTTTGCTCATTTTCGTTATTTAAACGGTAAAACTTTTGGTTTCTAAAGCAAATATTTTTGCATTTTAAGCAAACTTAACCTTTTAAAAATAATGTCGGGCATGTAGAAAATTTCAGCTACCACAACAGCTTTTATGTGGCCGAATTTATATATCTTGTGTGTATTTAGGAGTAAATTACAGGGAAAAGTTAAAACAGGCGAAAAGTACATCACCCGCAAAGAGTCAAGATATGGAGTGAAACTAGATCTGTTTTAGAATGATTCTTTCCCAATTTACTCATTAAATCGAGTTCCAGGATACATTGATCTACAACCATCAAAACAAATTAGTACAAAACATCATTCTTCAAATTTTTGAATTATATAGAATATACGGAAATTTACGTGACACGAGCAATACACAAACATCTAAATTTGATTTTTAACAGTTTATATGCGAAGCTGATGTCAATCGCCTAAACCCAGATTGTTACAGTTTGAATTAATACGACCCTAACGAATTAATTTAAGAAAATAATCCAATTTGATTTGATTAGTTTGATTCGTTGAATGAGAACATCCTATAAATAACAACACAATGAAGACAAAGCAAGAAAAGTAATAAATGAGCAAAAGAAGTAAGAAACACCAAGTCGAGTCACAGAGATAGGTAATCACTGTCATTACACATTTCTCAGAAATGAAAGGGAATAAAGATGATTAGCTATGTTTTAACATTTCAAAAACATCCCACCGGAGTAGGTTCATTCCTAAGTTGGGGCGATGCTCTCATCAAATTTAACGGTACTGCAAAACAAACGCAATAACAAGAAGAATCATATATAAGATCACACAGTCATGAAAAATTATAACGGGCAGAAGTAATAAACCAAAAAAAGATTACCTTGATGAAGCCAATTTCCTTAGCATTGCTGCGGAAGCACTGTCTGCAGCACATTAACCCATACTTTCGGATTATACCGTGAGGATTCCCACACACACGGCTGCCAGGAATTCAACACCAAAACTCGAAATAATTAAAAAGGGCAAAGCTAATCCAATCAACAACTTTGACTAATATGTACTACTACATGAGGGCAAAAACTGAATAAAGACAAAATTAATGCATAACGGAAGGAATTAGCTTAGCTAATAAATGATCACTAGTTTTTAGATGATTAAAGAAAATTCATTTTTCAACTCAATGCAGAAAACCAGTTTTAACAAGAGAGCAACACAAATAATACACAATTGATACAACTTCTTACAACACTGAATTGCAAAGCCTCCTCTCGTATACATGATAAAAAATTCGATTATTAGTTAACAGAGAGATCAAACTGGAACTTGCTACAATCAATGGTCCTAAGTCATAATGCCTCTTGGGATATACTACTCAAAATCAATTTGACGAAATTTATATTTATTATACACTTATCAATATATTGTACAAATCCTTCCATTCCATCCAATACATATCAAAATAATATTTTAACAGTATCATATCGTTAAAGGTAGTTAACAGTATGCTTACATTTACATACTATATATTATCATCAGTTGATCAGTAATCATCCTGTATAATTAGTACCAATATACAAAAAAAAAAAAAAAAAACAGATTATTAATACTAGGCCTCGCGCTTAAACTAATAAGCATTTCATGAACATACAAAAACCTCATTTTCCCCCGCAACCGATTTCTTCTATCCTCTCCTAAAATCTGCACCAATTTTCTCAAAACCCACTCCATTCTGACAAGCAGATTCAATTATCACAATCATCACAACTTCAAATTAAACCGAGCCATTACAAAAACAATCCATCACCATAAACACAAATTTATCAGCAAACAAACGAAAAACTAGAAGGCGATAGATGAATGAATTAGAGAATCAGAAAAAAAAAAAAAAAAAAAAAAAAAAAAAAAAGGTACCACGTGCGGGAGCCAGGGCCGTAGTTCTTAGGGTGAGAGTTCCAGATGTTGGAAT
The DNA here is from genome assembly GCA_029490685.1 of Schizonepeta tenuifolia. Lineage (NCBI taxonomy): Eukaryota > Viridiplantae > Streptophyta > Magnoliopsida > Lamiales > Lamiaceae > Schizonepeta > Schizonepeta tenuifolia. The sequence goes on from CM055960.1 coordinate 74,140,052, forward strand.
GCCCCATATTCTTCTTCACTGGTTTCCGCCGCCGATCGATCAACAATACGCAGGCAGATTGTGCTCAGGGGTTTGGACAAGCTGCTGCTGAATGCCTATTTATACCTATAAAAACCCTAGTAACCAAATTGAAGTGAGGGAGGAGGGTATATTTGACTTTTCAAGCTGTTTATAAATTGGGCCTTTACTTTTGAAATAGTACAACAAATAAATTGGGCTTTTGGGATTACTATTCTTATGGACTTTAAGTAACAAATAAGTATTTCTCTCACACTATAACATCTTGAAACTTATGCGTTAGTAAAAAAATCAATGTTCTGTGTGTGTTAGCCTAGTGGTAGTGAGGTTAATGTCCGAGCCAAAGATCACGGGTTCGAATCCTCCATCATGCGGTATTTAAATTTCCTTGTAATATTGTTCAAAAAAAAAAAAAGAATCAATGTCATACTCAAAAGTCTCATGACTATTTCGATAATTTTCTTTTGCATTAGACAAACTTATAGTTTAATACGTAACCCAAAATTTATCAAATACTATAATTTTTCCATGATTAGTCAACCATGCTAGGTGTATTTTTACGTTATAATTTGGCACCTTCAAATTAGTGAACGTTGTTCTTAATTTTTACGAATTTAAGAATTTAACAGTTTGAAAATTGCTATCTTGATAATTAAAAAAAAAAAAAATTATCTCAATCGAGGTAGAACTTTGAATCTTAGAGTAGACTTTAGTATGATACTACTATGTTTTTTAGTTGTTAGTAAATAGTTCAAGATAAATAAAATGTTTTGTTTTTTTGGTTGATAAAATGTTTTGAAATACTATAAAGTGTACAAGTTATATAGTATTTGTTTCATTAATAATATTAAGACCACTCGCAGCGGCGGGCTCGAGCCGCCGTTGCGTCGAGCCCACCCACTACCGCTACCCCTCCAGTGAGCCCCTGCCCACTCTAGCGAGCCGCCTCTGCACGCACTCGCCTAAATACAAATAATAAAAAAATTAGATTTTAAATGCAGTGGCAACGACCATTTGGCCGCAACGGCCATTTTGTAATTTTTCCTTTCTACTTTTACTCCCTATAAATACCCTATTTCATTCAACTTAAATTCACACCTTAAATTCTCTTCTTCTTCTTCAATAATCTTCTTAATTTTTTTTTTCCTCTTCTCCTCCAACAATGTCTCGTCATTACGCGTACTCCATGGCCATAACCGAAGCCCTTACTCGAGCTTGGGTCGAAACAGATCGCCATCCACATGCAGGTCAATTTTGGCAACAAGTAACGGAGAGTACAATTCGAATAGGCCCGAAGCCACGGTGATCAAGAATGCCAATTAGCCACCATTGGAATCGAACGAGGAACATGTGTCGTTTGTTCAACAATACGCACTGGCGAGTTGGCCAACAAAATTTAAACGGTGACACCAACCTCATCAATTTAATTGTCTCAATTCGCGGGGGACTGCCCCAAAAATTCGAGTTCCTTTTAGATTTCCTTCTTGATCAATCACAACTGCAGCATTGTCATCATATCGTATTATCATACCGCTGTCACGTTTAAGTTCTTTACAGTTACGAACAATTACAGCTCTGACTATCGGGATGAGTCTATCTGATTATGAAGCCATTTGGGGGAGTTCCGGCTTTTGGACACTTGGAGGATGATCAAGGACGAATCGGACTTTGAATTTTACGTATTGTAGTAGTAATTTTTTTTTTAATTTAGTAGAATTTTTTTTAATTGTTAATGTAAGTTTAATCTTTTTAAATTAGTGCAATTTTAAATTTCTTTAAATAATAATGCGAAATCCTAAAATTCAAAACTAATTTTATTAAGCCCCTATCAAGACATCCCACTACAACTCACTAATTCTATCTGGAGTTTAGTGCTCATCAAGCACCAAAGGGTTCAACCAGTGCGAATGCTCTAATATTTAGATACAAGATAAAAAGAAAGATAGGAAGCACAAATGTATAACATATATTAATTGGTTCCTATTAATGTTTACAAAATAAAACAAATACACAAAATAATGACAGGTAATTTTTTATAATTCATAAAATTATAAGTGCACTTAGTTGGTGTTCGTCTTTTAATTAGCACAAATAATCCGTAAGTGTACGGTGTGTGTATAGATAGTGGCAAGCAATGTCGTATCTACAGAGACTAATGTTCAACTCTTATGATTACTATTACTATGTTGTTCAATTCTATTTAGACTAATCGAAATTGAGGTAATTTACTAGAAAGAAAATTAGGCAATTAACACAAGTAAAACAATAATAACAAGGAAAGATATGCAAAGAACAAGAGAGAAAAAGGGTCGATTCTAGGGAATGCTTCCACTCGACAACAATGATGGTCTAATCCTATTAATCTATTCAACCAATTTTAATCCAAAACATGAGGATTAATCACACAAGTAATTACACTCCAACTCTCGATAAGAATACAAAAGTATATTAGTAAAAAGATCTCTCCGGCTAGGACTCGAGACAATCAACCTACTCCAAAGGGAACAAGCAGATTAAAGGTTCATATGCTTGTAAATATCTCCACTAGGTCTCAATTGCTTGCATGTTGATAGTTCTTGCATTCAATTAACATATAAATCGGCTAGGACTTTATACGAACACTTGGCATGTATATAAAAGTGGCCTACTATTCTAACATGAAAATCAAGCACCAAGAACCACATTTATGAAATGGAAGGCAAAACAATATTAATAGATTAACAACATCATCATCTATGAGTTTCAACAATTTCCTATAACTAACTAAGAGATTTAGCTAATCATGTTCATTATAATCAACAAAATACCCAAGTCAAGAGAGCTAAACATCTTAAATAGAAGAAAATAAGAGTAGAGAAATCAAATCTTAGTCTTGAATCTTCAATGTTGTTCACTTGTCTCCTTCTTCCCCAAGCTCCAAGATCCAACAATGGTGAAAATGGAGTTTTGTATGAAAAAGTGTGTTGGTGTGTGTAGGAGGTGAGTTTGTATGATGATGGATCATTAGGATTTGAGTTTAGAGAGGTATATATAGTATTGGTAGTGGACAACAAGTTGCTAAAAGAAGAAATCCGAAAATAGTAGGGAAAATAAAGTAAAAACGTGTTTTGGTGAGAAGAAAGTGCACCGCGAGCGGGTGCTCGTAAGGGTGCTTATGGTTTTCATGAAAAATGCTCTCAGTAGCAGGGTGCTTATGTAACCCGCTCAAAACGATATTTTTTCTACTTTATTCGCGCGCCCCCGCGCGTGTTACTTATGGCTGCACAAGTTTTTTATTTTGGCCCGTTCTCTCTAGTCCGAACTCCGATTTGCCTCTCAATTTTTCCTAAGAATTCGTATCGAGCTCCTCGTTCTGATTACAAGATTATTTTTCTCCAATTCAAAATTTATTTTCCTAAAATTTGAATGAAACAAGCAACCAAGCGTAGCAACTTCACAATAACAACACTTATGTAATAATACTCAAACAAAACATGATTTTCTTGAAAGAAATGGCATCAAGTGCACCCTAAAGTATAGAAAAATCATGTTTGTCAACCCCCCAAACTCAAACCGTTGTTTATTCTCGAACAACAAAAAGAGAAGAAGAATCAAAACAAATATGAGGATGAATTGATGGCATTATACGACTTCCAAAGATATTCGCATCAAAATCATGTTGCAAATTGATGAACTCATATTTGTGTCCATCTTTTCTTGTGTTTTTCTTATATTTTTAGTCTTTATCGAGTCAAAGTGTGTCTGGGAGGACACAAAGTCGAGAGATGGTGTGCAGGGAAGAACAAGTGGGATCTTGGGCAAATTCAGTGGAAAATCTGTTGTTGAGATGCTGAGATGGCGATACGATGCAAATGGGCATAGGGCTGGAGGCTTGTAGCTGGGCAACAACGTTTTACACACTCTACAAGTTAGGAAGTACCTCCCTATATCCTTGAAGCCAACAGACAGAGTACCCGGAGGAGCTAGGATCTTGATCAACACAGGAAGCAATAAGGATGCAGACATCGAAGGCAAGAAGCGAGTCGGACCAGCAGCAGATTTCTTTTCCTTCAAGGAAGAGGATAAGGATCGAAGATTTCTTTCCTTATCCTAGCCAGACCTAATCAAAAAAGATATCTACCAAGCAAGGAAAGTGAATCGTGGCTGCATGGATGAGAGAGAAGACGGATGTGATATGCATGGGAAGAGTCCTTCACCAACAAGGAAACTACCTCAACCCTAATTCCATCGCCTATATATATGGCCGACTCCACAATGTAATGTGTGCCGTTTTTATTCGAGTTCATAACTTAGTTCTGCATTCTAAGTTGAGAGGAAGTGAGGAAGAAACAAGTCCTACGGGCGATTTACTTTTATGTTTGCTTTATATTTTCTGCATTAGTTTAGTTGTTGGCTTGAAGCCAAGACCTCAGTTGCTGACTTACGCTTTTGAGCAGCAACCCTTTTCCAGTTTATGTTAAGTATGATTTCGCTTATTCGATTTGTGTTCTTATTTAATATTATGTCTAGCTAAATTTATTGTTTGGGTTGGATGTAGATGAAGTGATCGTAAATTACTCGTTCTAAACTCGTGAGGTCGAATTATGTTAGTTCGTTAGTTGATTTTATTTCCGAAACACTTAGGATTAATTTTTAGACTTAATTGATATTGATATATGATTGATCACCATCTAGAAATTGATATTAAGTCATTAACATGAATTGGAATTTAACTCGAGAGTGTCTTTCGTGCCCAAAAAGGTAAAGAGTGTTGGAGAGCAATCGGTATTGACCTACCTCTTGGCTGTCTTGGGTCCGTTTATTCTTAATGCCTTTTGGACAACATCGTTACTGAAGTGTCTTCGTGACTTTGTTGATCAAGAGAGGAGATCTTGCCTTCTGGTCAAGATCTGTAAAATTGGATAGACATAGGCTAAGTGTGTTTATATCGTGACTTCGTGACCTTTAGGGTATAAACTAATCTTTGTCTTAAACCAAGTGATAGGATCAGTTAATTGAATATTTTTGCACCAATGAACGAGTGATGAGTTATTAGGATCATTGATTCGAAACCCAATCCAAACTCTTTTGTAATTTGATGTTTTACTTGTTGAGTTACAGGATACATTGCAGTCAAAATTCCTTTTGCTGAGTTCGATTTGAAGAGCAGATCTACGCCAAGTCCCTTGGGATCGACCCCACTTGTCATTAACTACTACCTTGTTGGGCAAGAGGTGTTTATAAATTCATTTGTGCGAAGAGTGTAACGACAGCGCTTCGTCACAAATGTATTTCTCAATCAAGGTCGAACATGCTACAACAAATTCAAGTAATCAACCTCTTAGAAAATTTGGATTCTCGCGCAACGGCTTTAACAAAAGAAACACTCAACGCTCAAGTGTATGCATATGTAGTGTTTACACTCGGTTTGACAACATGCATGAGCTCTACCATAAGCTTGTCATTTATCTAACCTATCTATAGCTTAAAGTGCTCAAATAAAGATCAAAAAGGACTTTTCAAGGGTTGTAATAAGATATGACATTATCAATAACCGATAACTCACAAATGCCAAATCTTGCACAAACAATCAAAATCCACACTCACTTTGTTTTGCTTTTATTTTCATTTCTTGCTCGAGCTTCCAACTATTGGTATTGCTACCCATTCATGTTCCTTCCAAATCTCAACATATTCCAAGATTTTTTTTTTTAGCAAGGGCTAGCTATTTGTAATTCACATTATGCTCAAAGCAAACAACCTCAATCATTTTTCTACTCACCAATCTCCTAAATTCACAAGTTCTACCCCTTTTCAATTAGTTAAATCAAAGAATAAGCTAAGGCTCAAAAGGACAGCTAGGATTATGCAATTCATTTTTGGTCAAGAAAATGAGGATATTTTGGCTAACAAAGAAGGCCTTTAATCATTTCAACATCTAGAGCACATCTACTCATTGTCAAGGGAAGAACCATGACAAGTTCTAGAGATACAAATGCATGCTCAAACATTCCACACACAAGAAACAAAAAGGACTAAAATCAATGATTAGTCAAAGACTCAAATCTCACATAGGTTCATTCAATCCACAATCTAAGAGGCCAATTCTCACTTCATTAAAGCTTATCTAACCAATCGATCAAAACACAAAGACAACAATTTTCATAAAAACCAATTTTTCATTCTCATTATTAGCCATGCCACAATCCACCCAACACAAGCTTTATTAAAGACTTAACTAAACATTAAAAACTCAAAGAATACCAAAATAACCAAATAGACAAAAACAAGCAACGAAAATAAAAGAAAACAATAAATAAGAAAAATCAAGCAAACTAAATGCACTTCTCTCTCCCCTTAAACTTATTCGATACCTAGACAGAATAAGTTTGGACGAAGGAGAATTGGTTTAGTAAGCTCGAACTCACAAGTCGTTTCAAGGCGTAGTTAAGGAGGATGGTGAAGCGACGGTCTTCCCCAAATACGCATCTTCTCAATTTTGGCCAAACCAAATGGTCCAGATAACCATTATCAAAGCAACGCCTCTCCAATGATTCGCTCGCAGTGTAACAATTTCCCGTATCAAAGAAAGAGTTTCCATTTAAAATGTTACAATCCTCGTATTCATTATCATTTCTCTCTTCAATAGATTGCATAGGTCGATAGATGGAGAAAGTTTGGCTCTCATCATTCACCCGGAGCGTGAGTTCTCCATTTTCCACATCAATCAAAGTTTTACCCGTTGCCAAAAATGGACGCCCAAGTATCAATGGAACATTTGTATCTTCTTCCATATCTAACACCAAAAAATACACGGGTAAGATAAAACCACCCACTTTCACCAATATATCTTCAACAATTCCTTTTGAATAAGTAAACGATCTATCTGCCATTTGAAGTGCAATGGTAGTAGGCTTGATGGTCCCAATTCCTAACTTGTTAAAGATTGACAAGGGCATCAAGTTGATGCTTGCTCCTAAATCACACAATGATTTTCCAAAGTATTTTTCGCCAATAGCACAAGGAATTGTGAAGCTTCCCGGATCTTTCATCTTGACAGGTAGCTTCATTTGCAAGAGAGCGCTACATTCTTCATTGAGATGCACTGTTTCAAAATCATTTAATCTTCTCTTCTTCAAGAGTACATCTTTCAAGAAATTTGCATAGTTGGGCATTTGTTGCAATGCCTCAACTAGATGAATATTGATGTGTACTTTCCTAAAAAATGTTGAGGAATTTGGAGAATTGCTCATCCATTTTCTTCTTTTGAAGTCTTTGGGGGAAACGGAATGGGAGGGAAATGAGGAGGTAGAGCATTGTGTACCTCACTCTCTTTCTAATTAGCTTGCTCTTTGGAAACTTTAGAAGTCGGAATATGTGAGCTAGTAGAGGGATGAGAAATATCATTGTTCTTCCCACTTTCTCTTGAATGTTTTTCTTCAATGCTCTCCATCTCAAGTCCCACATTTTTACCTTCTTCATTGGGCATCTTAGGCCCTTTATAAGATTTTTCACTCCTAAGATTCATGACTTTACAATACTCATTCATCATCTCTTTTGTGAGGCGTTTAGGGAATGAGATATGAGGACAATAAAGAGGAGGAATTTCGAATACCTTTTTCCCTGTCTCATGAGATTTCTCATTGGAGGCTTGATGCTCTTCACTTTGTACTTTGAGTTGATCATGTAAAGTCCAACTTCTAGTCTTGATAGCCATACATTGTTCCTTAGGATTCACAATGGTGTTGCTTGGAAATTTTCCTTGTTGGTGTTGATTGCTCATTGAAGTAGCCAATTCCTCTAATCGTTTCTCAATCATCTTGAGTTGAGTCCTTTGAGCCTCCGCAATGGCTTCATTTTTTTCCATTCGAGCTTGAGTAGTCTCTATAAACTTCATGAGCATTTCATCCATACTCGGCTTCTTCTCTTCTCTTCATTGATAACTCCATTTGTCACCGAAAATCCCAGTGGAGGGTGAAGGGCATTGTTGGGTTTCCCATATGATAGATTAGGATGCCCCCGATTTTCATGATACCCTTGATGGTATTGATTTCCATCTTGATAACCACCTTGTTGAGGTCGATAGTTTTCAAAGTTTCGGTTGTTTTTATGTAGTTAACATCTTCTATCTTCGATGGCTCCTTCATTCTTGGCTCATTCTTTGCCATAGCATCAATTTTGCTATTCATAGTAGACATTTGCGCCGCCAAGAGAGCAATAGGATCCGAAATTGAAGTGGAAGCCACCTTTTTCAATATTTTCCTCTCCGTTGGCCATTGGAAGCTGTATTAGCCAAATTCTCAATAATCTCCAAAGCTATTGCATACTTCTTTTTAAGTAAGTCTTCATTTGCCGATGCATTTAAAAAATTCTTCGTCTCACCGTTGCATCCGTTGTAGAAGAGACTAACTTGAGAATCTTGGTTAAAACCATAGTTTGGGCATTTTCTCAATAGCTCCCTAAACCTTTCCCATGCTTCATAGAAGGACTCTTGATCCATTTATTGGAATTGCATAATTTCGTTCCTTAACTTTATAGTCATCCCCGGTGGGAAAAACTTCAAAATGAACTTTTCCACCATGTCATCCCATGTTTGTACACTTCCATCCTCAAGAGATTGATACCATTGCTTCGTCTTATCCCTAAGAGAGAAAGGAAATAGACGAAGCTTGATAATATCATCCGGCACACCATTTATCTTCGTAGTGCTACACATCTCCAAAAATTGGATAAGGTGGTCATTGGGATCCTCTTGTGGACGTCCTCCAAAAGTATTTTGTTGAACCATAGAGATTAAGGCGGGTTTGAGCTCAAAGTTGTTAGCATTGATTCTTGGACCATGATGAACTCCATAATGAAATTCCGGTCGCAAGGCATCTCGAATAGGGGGAATTGGTACCCTATTTTGTTCCGCCTCTCCAGCTTCTTCTTGTGCTCTCAATTGGGCTTGCATAGCATCCAATTACTCTTTAAGCTCTCGGACCAAATTTGCGTCGGCTATTGTTCTTTGTGCTTCTCGTTCTCTTCTCGCCCTTGTGTGATTATGCCGACAAGATGCTTCGATTTCGGGGTCTAAAGGATCAATTGGCAATCCCCTAGACCTCGTGTTCATGCACTACCTAATAACAAATAAGCTACAAGTCAATAACAAAAAAAACACAATAAAACAAGATCGTGAAATAACATAAATAATGTCTAATCTAGATTATCACAACGGTTTATAATATCACAAGTAGTAAATCAATTAGTCCCCTGCAACGGCACCAAAAACTTGTTCGCTTTTTAATTAGCACAAATAATCTGCAAGTGTACGGTGTGTATAGATAGTGGCAAGCAAGGTCGTATCCACAGAGACTAATATTCAACTCTCATGATTACTATTACTATGTTGTTCAACTCTATTTAGACTAATCGAAAATTGAGGTGATTTACTAGAAAGAAAATTTGGCAATTAACACAAGTAAAACAATAATAACAAGGAAATATATGCAAAGAACAAGAGAGAAAATAGTCGATTCTACGGAATGCTTCCACTCGGCAACAATGATAGTCTAATTCTATTAATCTATTCAACCAATTTTAATCCAAAACATGAGGATTAATCACACAAATAATTACACTCCAACTCTCGATGAGAATGCAAAAGTAGATTAGTAAAAAGCCCTTTCCGGCTAGGACTCGAGACAATCAACCTACTCCAAAGGGCACAAGCAGATTAAAGGTTCCTATGCTTGCAAATATCTCCACTAGGTCTCAATTGCTTGCATATTGATAGTTCTTGCATTCAATTAACATATAAATCGGCTAGGACTTTATACGAACACTTGGCATGTATAGAAAAGTGGCCTACTATTCTAACATGAAAATCAAGCACCAAGAATAACAATCATGAAATGGAAGGCAAAACAATATTAATAGATTAACACCATCATCATCTATGAGTTTCAACAATTTCTTATAACTAACTAAGAGATTTAGCTAATCATGTTCATAATAATCAACAAAATACCCAAGTTAAGAGAGCTAAACATCTTAAATAGAAGAAAATAGAAGTAGAGAAATCAAATCCTAGTCTTGAATCTTCAATGTTGTTCACTTGTCTCCTTCTTCCCCAAGCTCCACGATCCAACAATGGTGAAAATGGAGTAGTGTGTGAAAAAGCGTGTTGGTGTGTGTAGGAGCTGGGTTTGTATGATGATGGATCATTAGGGCTTGAGTTTAGAGAGGTATATATAGTATTGGTAGTGGACAACAAGTTGCTAAAGGAAGAAATCCGAAAATAGTAGGGAAAATGAAGTAAAAACGTGCTTTGGTAGGAAGAAAGTGCACCGCGAGCGGGTGCTCGCGAGGGTGCTTATGGTCTTCATGAAAAATGCTCTCTGTAGCAGGGTGCTTATGTAACCCGCTCAAAACGACCTTTTTTCTTCTTTGTTTGCACGCCCGCGCGCGTGTTACTTATGGCTGCACAACTTTTTTATTTTGGCCCGTTCTCTCTCGTCCGAACTTCAATTTACCTCCCGTTTTTTTCTACGAACTCGTATCGAGCTTCTCTTTATGATTACAAGATTATTTTTCTCCAATTCAAACTTTATTTTCCTGAAATTTGAATGTAACAAGCAACCAAGCGTAACAACTTCACAATAACAACACTTATGTAATAATACTCAAACTAAGCATGATTTTCTTGAAAGAAATGGCATCAAGTGCACCCTTGAAGCATAAAAAAATCATGTTTGTCAGTTAGTATGTTCTTTATTTTAAAATTAAGCGATTTAACGAGTATGTTCAAATAAACGAGCAAATCTTGTTATAAGAGACTTGTTGACTCGTTTAGCTTACCATCTTCATCAAACAAGCTCGAATGAATTTTTCCTAGATTAACTTGGAAATTAATTTGAGTGCATGTTTGGTATCCTAGATATACCAAGATTAGTTTATTTATCTAGGTTTATCAAGTGTTTGGCAGCTAGATAACTAATCTGGCAAGCCCAATACAAAGATACAACCCGGTGCTATTTAGCTGTCCATTCCAGATAATTTATCTCTCCAAGTTGGAAAATTTATTTAACTGTGTGACACAGTAACACTAATTTTCCCCCAATACCCTCCCAACCTCGAGTTCTATCATCTCCATCTCCACCGTTTCTTCTCATCTCCATCGCCACTCCGCCGCTTCTTCTCATCTCATCCACCGATTCCGCCACTTCTTCTCGTCTCCATCACCGCCGCTTCTTTTAATCTCGGCTGCCTATTCGCTTCTTTTCTCCATCTCCCATAAAGCCTTTGTGCTGCTCCACCACCTCTTCTTTTTTTGATTCCCCCGGCTCTGCCTTTCTCTGTCGTCGATTGTGCCGCCTAACCCCTTCTCCCTTTTCGATTCACACGACTCTACTCTTCTTTCGTTCCAATTCTACCGCCGATTCCGCCACTCAATCCAGTCGCCTTTTCTGCCGCTCTTCTCCGCCGCCAACTACAGCCTATCCCAACCATGAATTCCAGGTATTTCTTCAAGCCCATCTTAACCCAATTCTGACGTTGATGTTTGGATTTAGCTTGGTTATCTTTATGTTGATGTTTGGATGTCTCAATTTTCTTGGTTATCTATCTGTTTGGATGTTGGTGTCTTCACATTATATCATTAGAGTGAGGACACATCTGGATTATTGAAGCATTGAGATATTCTGCTGTAACTGGTTGTTGTTGCTGCTTCAATTCGTGCTCTTTGGTGTTGTTGCCGCTGGTGCAACAGTAAACCTCACAAGAAAAAAAAAAGAGAGAGAGAAGTCTGCCACATCTAACCTCCCTGATTGTTTGTCAGTTTGAAGTGATGTAGCTGCTGCTATTTCCTTGCTGCTGCTGCTCCACTTCGTTCTCATTGGTGTTGATGCCGTTGTTGCAAAAGAAAACCTTACATTTGGAAAAAATCTGCTGAAGAAAATTTTGGAGTTATAGTTGCTGCTCCTCTCCTTGTCCAGTTGATGCCACTGCCTTGGTGCTACTCTCCAAAATCTGCTGACGAAAATCTCCTCTCCAAAATCTGCTTAAGAAAATTTTGTATTCATGATGAGTAAGGATCCATGAGAAGAAGAAGAAGAAGAAGATGTTCACCCCATTGTTGGAAGCTCAGGTGTCTGTAGAAAACAAGACGTTCTGTCATTGTTGGAAGAATTATTTTAATTGATTTGTGGAGAATTGATTTGCTGAAGAATTGGTTTAATTGATCGTTAGGAATTCACTTATTACTCGAATTTGAAAGTGAAGAATTGGTTTCTATTCTATCCCGTTACTTTTATAGAAGGGATTCTACGAAACTCATTTATTCTCCATTACACTTCGGCGATGACTTGAGGATTGAAGACACGATCGGCGTGATTTCAAGAAATGGGTGAAAGAAAATTGTAACAAATGTTTCTCATATATTAGGTGATATTTGTAATTTTTTTTTATTTGCAAAGGTATATGGAACTTTCAAACTTAATCTTGGATTTAAAAACATAGTATAAACAACAAAAATTTGAATCTTAATTTTTGATCTAACCCAAACACCTACTCCCTCCGTTCATAAGTAAATGTTCAATTTGCTATAGTACACGTGTTCGCAAGTAAATGTCCAGTTTACCTTTTCATACAATACTACCCTCTTTACTTTACAGAAATTACTACCTTTTGCCATTTAGGACCCCACCTCACGTCAACTTTATTTCTACTTTTTTATCATCCCAACAACTTTATTCTTACTTTTTGGTCAATATCATCTCTTTTTTGTCATTATCACTATTTTTTTGTCATTATTTCACTACCCCTACATCCTAACTTTTACTCCACTAACTTTTACTTTATGAACTTTCTTAAATTTCGTGCCCAACACAAAATGGACATTTACTTATAAACAGAAAAAGTATAATAATTTATTTCTCTAACGTACCTAGATAAATTATCTTAAAATTATTTATCGTTTTATATCTTAACTAGGCTACCAAACTACTATGCTATCAAACTAGCGCTAAACGTGGAATTGTGATTTGAATTGACTATTTTTATTATTATTAAATAAATCTAAAATTAATACTATCTTAAAGCTTTACAATCCAAAAAAAAAAAAAAGTGAGAGACACGAACCACCAACAACTCAAAACTCTCATCTTCGTTCCCGTCATTTGATTGTTTCTTCTACTCCACCTTACGGCGTCGTTCCATCCGATTCTAGTGGTTTCCGAATCTCGATATTCCAATCTTAATCGATTTGCAGGTGAACTTTGGTGAGGAGTATTTTGGTGAATTTCCGTCTTGATTTTTATCTGAATCTTCATTCGGTTTATCGACAGATTCATGCACTCACAGTAGAAACCGTAATTCCCTTTCTTTTTCACATATAATTTCCGGAAGATATACTTTTTGATGTTCTATTGCTTTACTTAATTTACATTGATGTTGTAAATGCTTGTGATTTTTGAATGATAGGTAATTATTTCTGGCTGGAAAAATTCTTGGTATTGAATTTGTTGCACTTGATTGATTGAAGGGGAGTATGTGAAAGAGGAAAATTATTTTGCCTGTGTTTCATTGTCGTTTGTCTCACGTGACTTGATAAAGATCATTTGATCATGACCTTTTAAGGGGGTGACGACTTCTAATATGCCTTCGGCTGTATCATTACTTCGAGATAGTTCGTTTTTGTGTAAGGTATTTTTAATTTTACTATTAATTAGCTGAATTGACACTGATCCTAGTGTTAATAACTTGTAACGGATTGTAATAAAAGATTTAATGTGATATATTAGGATGTGATATATTAGGATGGAGAATGTATTGAACAAAAAATGTGTTTGGTTGTCTTTGGAGAATTTAGCTCTTAATGTTTAGAAGTTAATCTAACTTTTAACTACTCCAAGATAGTTTGTTTGTTTGTAAGGTGATTTAATTTTGAGATTTGGAAAGATTTACTGGTGCTAGCTTTAGTAACTTGTAATTGATTGCATCAAGTATCAACATATTGATGTGCAATAATTTGGTTTGAATGGTTATTGAGGGGATTCTGATGGTAAAAAAAGTCTGATGTGATATATTGAAAGGAAAATTTGGAAAAAATAAAAATACTAGTGGGGATGACAAAGAAAGTAAATGAAGTTTTTTTATTTGTTTCGTTTTAAAATTTCTGCCTTCTTGGTGGTGGTGCGTAGGAGAGACTGAACTCAGCGCACGACAACTCAAGAAGTAGAAGTCATCTATTTGCATTTCACATTAGTTTTTTTCTTCATTTTTACCTAACTCAGCTAAAGCAGTTATTGATTTTCATTGAAACAATACTGCTATTTAAACAATAACCATCATTCATCATGGCTCTATTGTGACAGTCTGAAATGGCAACTGCAAATGATGAATGCCTAGGATGGGCCGCCAGAGATCCCTCTGGAACTCTCTCGCCTTACAAATTTAGCCGCAGGTATCATCTTTCTCTCCCTTTTTCTCTTTCCCTATTTTTGTACATTCCGATTAGCGATATACTTTTCTGGGATTTATATTTATACTTGGCTGTAAATTTTTGTTTGCTGTATTTCGTTGTTTCGCTCGATGTCTATAGAGATGATATCTGCGCAGGTCTGTTGGTGCCGATGATGTTTATATAAGCATTATGTACTGCGGAGTATGTTATGCTGATGTTCACTGGACTAGGAATATAATGGGCCATTCAAATTATCCTTTGGTGCCCGGGTATGGATGTGTCAAAGTAATTTAGATATAATTTTTGTGTGTTGATGGACTGACACGTATAATTCCTCTGCTTGATAGACATGAGATTGTTGGGATTGTAAAGGAGGTGGGACCAAACGTTGATCGCTTTAAAGTTGGCCAGCATGTTGGGGTGGGAACTTATGTGAATTCTTGCAGAGAGTGCGAGTACTGTGATAGTCAACTAGAAGTTCACTGCTCCAAGGGATCGATCTTGACATTTGATGGCGTAGATTTCGATGGTACCATCACTAAGGGAGGATATTCTAGCTACATTGTAGTTCATCAAAGGTGACCGTTTAATTTACATGTAGCATAAAATAAAATTAAGAATTAGCTCTAATCTAGTTTTATTATCCTCCGTAGGTACTGCTTTACGATACCTGAGAACTACCCTCCACAGTTAGCAGCACCGTTGCTTTGTGCTGGAATTACGGTTTACACCCCCATGGTGCGGAATAACATGAATCATCCTGGCAAATCCTTAGGGGTGATCGGGCTAGGTGGACTCGGACACTTAGCTGTCAAGTTTGGCAAGGCTTTTGGGTTGAAAGTTACAGTTTTTAGCACCTCCATATCCAAGAAAGATGAGGCGTTGACTCTTCTCGGGGCAGACAATTTTGTCATTTCTTCCGATGAAAAGGAGATGAAGGTACAATCTTATCAGAGGATTTTGGATTATTTTCATAGCTGTTCATAATCACTATAATTAAACTAGTTAATACCTCGTGGTGCAGTCTTTGAAAGGTTCACTTGATTTCATTATAAATACTGCATCTGGAGATGTCTCGTTCGATTTATACTTGTCACTGTTGAAGACCATGGGTGTGTTCGTTTTGGTTGGATTTCCAAGCGAAGTGAAGTTTCTTCCGGGAAGCCTGAACCTAGGTACGACTCGTTCCAAATATTTGATTAGTTGGCATGATCAAGTACTACTGCTTTCGAGCTCCATTGCTAAACTGAACGATTCTTGATAGGCGCAAAAACTGTTATGGGCAGTATAACTGGTGGAACAAAACAGACACAAGAAATGCTGGCATTTTGTGCTTCCCAGAAGATTTACCCCGAAATCGAGTTGATCCCGATTGACTACTGCAACGAGGCCCTAGCAAGGATGGTGAAGAAGGACGTGAAATATCGGTTTGTGATTGATATTGCCAACTCTCTTACCTGAAATTGGGAGTCATAAACTAGTCTTGTTGTTGCCGTGATAATTAAGACATCATGAGCTGTTGAAAATCCTTGATAATTACAACTACTTCGTGTTTGCTTCAATATAATATAACCAACTAGCACATAGATTGAAAGAATTGGACTTTGTATTTGCAAATGCATAAACAATAGGTTACTAGTAGTTGATGAATTTTGAGAGCTAGAATCATATTCTCATGCCTTCAAATTTTTTCCATTCTTCTTGATGTTGTATGGCATTAGCTCATTGCTGTCCTCGAACATAAATTATAAAATGAATATATACAATTGTTAGAAGAGCGAATGTTGCGTGAAGCGAGACGGGTCAAATATGTTAATGCGATAATTGTTTCAATTTTTCTTGATGTTTTGTGGCATTAGCTCAAATATGAAATTACGGTACATGGTTGTTAGAAGGGGTGGTTTTATGGTGAGATGGGTCAATTGTGTACGGACTTGGATCACCATATATTTGATTTGTTTCATTGTGAGTCTGTGACTGTGAATTTTTCCATCAATTCTAACTTATGTACACACTGCACACACATATATATACACCATATACATACGTTGCACGTGCGCGCACACACATATATGCACACACGAGAGACACACTGCACACACACTGCACACACACATTGTACACGCACTACACACACACATATATACACACACTGCACATGCACACCGACACACACACACATATACACACACATACACAATGTATCAAAGAATATCGATTCCATTTCTCTACTCATTCCTTGTGCATGCCAAACACAAGAATCAACTTACTCATTCCATTTCTTTCCTAACTTCATTCCATTCCTAATCGCATTCCATTCCTACCTCATTTTATTCCATCATACCAATCACCTCCTTAGTAATTTAAATAAAATATGTCTGAACGGTCTATTAATTTTATTACGCAAATTTTAAATTATCATTCTTTCATGAGAAGTTATTTCATGTAGGATACGACATACTAATAACCTTTCTTTAGTGTTTTTAAGAAATATATATGTGGTACTACTTCTCTATTATGGTTTAATTTTAATTTTTATTGAGTAGATACTCCCTCCGTTCTACGACAGTTGTTTCCCTTTTTTTTGGGTTGTCCCACGAAAGATGTCTCATTTCCATTTTGGGAAATAATTAATCCACTGATACCCAATATTGGCCCAATAAGTCAAGCCCACATTAATCTAAACCCTACACCTACTACACAAACTCTACCTGGGGTGAATAAACGGGTACCTGTGGATACCTATATCCGCATTTACGGGTACCTGTACCCAAATAAGCAAATAATGAATACTCATACCCTTTCCATTTTAGCCGAACGGGTACCCAATACCCGATCGGGTATACACGACCCGGGTATACGGTACCCGGTGTATCCGTTTAGAAAAAAAAGACAAAAATGTGGTAATTTTTCACCTGCTCGATTTTTCGATAATTTTCAACGACAAATTAATTACGAACTATGTACCAACAATTAGATGACAACAATAAATCAATACTAAATGTAGTTTAAACATTTAAGTTCAACAAATAAATTACTATGAATATATATTATTCATAGGTTATGTTTAGAGTTATGTTTAGGTTTAGCTTTTAGCTTAAAAATGAATATATATTATGAATATATTTATAATTTATAGTATAAAATTAGTAATTATATATAATAAATAATTGTATATTGTTGACCGGGTGTTTGACCGAGTACCCAATACCCTAACAGGTATATCCGTTAGGGTATTTTTTAAAAATCTCATACTCATACCCTACCCGTACCCGGCCGGGTATTGTCTCAATACCTGGCCGGGTACGGGTAGGGTATGGGTAACCCGGAAATCCGCTTTCCATACTTTCACCCCTACCCGCTACACTACATATTATATTCATTTATGCCTTTTTCTCTCCCCCGCCGTACTTTCCATACTGTTCATCTCTATCTCTCTCTATACTCGTCTCTCTTCATTGCCGATTCATTTCCACCACTGCCTCCTTTCGATCGTCGCCTTCACCGCCGTGATGAACTTCTCCTCTAAATATGCTGATTCTCCTCCTCCAAAAAATTGTGATAGTTTCCAATCGCTCACCGATACTTTTGTTCCGGAGACTCCACCTTCGTCTCCGGAGTTTACAGCCACCGGAAAAGGACAAGATCTGAGCGGGCTAGTGGTTCCGGACACCGAAGAACAACTGGAGGCCGTTGACGCTTGGATCGGTGCGATGAAGATCGAAGATAAGTATAGAGCCATGAGATCCACTGTCGAGGCGAGAAAAGGAAGCCCAAGATGAAGAAACTGAGATTCCGATAATGGGGGTTTTGCTTCCTTGCTTGTTCCGGGTGAGATCTATCCTTGAAATTTCTATTTGGTGGTTCTGTGTTGATGATTTTGTTGAGTTGTGGTTCTATGTTGATTTATGGTTCTGATTCGATGATGATGTTGAGTTGTGGTTCTGTGTTGATGATTTATGGTTCTGATTCGATGATGATGTTGAGTTGTCGTTCTATGTTGATGATACTGGAATTTTCTTATGATTATGATGAATTCTGAGCGCTATTAATGTTGGAAACATGATGAACTTGTGGGATTTTTGATGAATTGCAGTGATAATTATGATGGATTTGTGTCTTGATGGATTTTGTGAGAATGGAGTACAGTGTGTCGATGGATTAGTGTTTGGGTATTAAAATGATAAAAAAATTGCTCACTTTGTGTTTGTGATGTCGGTTATGGAATGCATCTATGATTACAATAATTGTATGAGATGTTTGACATAAAACCATAAATCTTTTCTGCTTCATTTACAATTGGCATGTGCATTAGTTTACAAAATGCATGGCATTCTATGTGTTTACACCTAAAACATGGTCAAACACAACTTACTTACATGTTTTCAAGGCATAAACCACAGCCCCTGATCTATGTGCAAAAAACCAAAACCAAAAACTGAGGTTGCTCCTAAACAGCCCCTTTCCTGCCCCTGATTTGCCCCTTAAACCATTGCATTGTCTGCATGCAGTCCTACAAGCTCAATGAGCTCTTCAAGGCCATCTACTGCTCCATTCTCAATTAGGAAGTCAATAGACTCTTGAACAAGATCTATTGGTGCTTCCAATGTGAGTGGAAGCAGTCCATGTCTGTCTAAGTAGTCTTTTTTCATATGTGGGATTTTGTAGCAGTTGGCACCCTTCACTTTCATCACTTCCAACATGCATGATTGAAGTGTGAGAAAAGTCTTGTTCAGCTTTTGTGCTTCCATTTTTTCAAAAGAATTCTGCACTGCAGTCACTAAATCCTGTGCATTATTACAAACTGATTCATGTTGTATAGATTGAAAAGCTCTGAACCACCATAAATCATTAATGTTCATATCAGGAGAGTTTGGTGGTTGGTGTACTATCTTTATGTCAAAGCCATCTGAGGATGCAAATGCTCTGAATTCTGGGTCATCATCTTTTATATGAGGCTTAGCATTGTCTTGTTGGATATAAATGACCTTGCTTACACCTTCAGGCCATTTTGCTTTGATTGCTTGTACAATCTGTACCAGGACAATGCATTTATTTATCAATGAATGCATGTATATGGTGGTTCATGGGTCTGCTGTCTACTTTTCAGTAAATGCAATATGAATGCACATGTACCGAGCCTCTGCAATTTATTTGAAGCCTTAAGATCTGGTTTTATGGCTGATGTGTGAGCTTTGAACAGACTTGCAGAAATCCATCTATGCACTGTACTCTTTTCCACATTAATACCAGCTGCCAAACCTCTAATTGTTGATCTTTTTGAGAATGGAATGCTTTGAATCTTTTCTATATTCACTGGAATTTTTCTGCTTCTTGCATATGTCCTTCTACCACTAACTGAATTCATGCACTAATTTCTTTCTTGTTGTTCTTTTGCTGCAGCCCACAACCTTGCCACAGTCCTCTTGGATCCCAAACTTGATGCTAGCTTCCAATATCTTCCCTTGGATCACTTTTCCATTGCTGCTGTTTTGAAGAAGGAAATGAACAACAATGTTTCTCTCATTTGTAGATAACTCAGTCATTTTTGTAATTTTAGTTGTAGTGGAAATGTTGAAACTGATCTTCAGTTGCTGTATTTATAGGAAACTGATGTAGTAGAGGGAAATTTAACTTTTTCCTTGCTTTTGGAATTTTAAATTTTGGCAGAAAATCTATGAATGAAAAAATCTGCCGCCTTGTGATATTTCCAGCGCCAAATTTAATTTCATGTATTGCATAACTATGATCTGCCGCCATTTTATTGTGCAGCATGTTACTAGCTTTCATCACACACACCACTACAATATTTTATTCCACTACAATATTTTATTCCTTTTTGAGTTAGTGGCTACAGTATTGTTGTACTGTAAATCACTATTGCACACCTACTACTATATTAATTAAATACTTCACTAAACATACACACTACCCTTAATTGTTTTCTCCTTAATTCACGTGCCGAAACAAAAGGAGACAACTGTAGTGGGACGGAGGGAGTACAATATACTCCCTCCGTCCCGCCGAATACGGCCTAGTTCATATGGACACAGAGACTAAGAAAAATGATAGTATTAAGTAGAAAAAAATGTTTAGTGTAGTGTGAATGCAATATTTTTATAATGCTAATAAAGTTATAGATGTGATGGTGGATAATGTATAGTGAGAGTAGGTTAGTAGGATGTAGATAGGATGGTGGGCCTGGGCCATGTAGTGTGAATGCAAATTTTTTATAATGCTAAATATACACTAATTGTTTCCTTTAAAGGAAACAGACCAAGTATAGTGGGACATTCCAAAATGGAAAACATGTCGTATTCGGTGGGACGGAGGGAGCAGTATTTTTCTTTTGTACTGGTTAGCAAATACAATCATTATATCTTATAGATTCTGTGTAAAATGTTAATTGACATGTCTGGAATTATTTTTCAGTTTGTATTCTTCTTTTTCTAGACTCGTTGATTACTGTGTTTTCTTAAAGGGGTAAAAATAAAAATGACAATTTTAATAAAACAAACATAAATCTGGGTATGATATCGCCGTATTCATCATGACATTGAGCTATGTTTTTGGTGTCAGAGCAAACAAAATGAAGATAACGCATTGGTAAGAATATTAGACCATAAGGAAGGGAAGCTATGATATGATGATATCTCATTTAAGCTTTTGAATACCGGGAGCACTGATAGTACCGGCCTCTTCTTGGGCCTGATCCGAGACCCAATCTAATTGGGCTTGTACGTTGAGCTCGGCCCAAGGAGCTCGGCCCAGACGAATTACCAATTGCCTTGAAGACCAAGTAACGAAGCCTTACCCTGGAGAAGAAGGAATCCTATTATGAAGGAAATTCGGATATGTACGAGGAATCCTAGTAGGATTAGGGTTCAATTCAAGGCCTATATATAGATGCTAGATTAGAGGTGTAAATACGTTCAAATACTCATTATACTCTCAAATATAATAAAAGCCAGATATTCTCTCCCGTGGACGTAGATCACATTGATCGGACCACGTAAACCCTTGTGTCATCGTGTTGTTATTATTTTCAGTTACTCTTGCAAACCCTAGATCTATCATTGGCGCCGTCTGTAGGAAACTCGATCGACGGTTCTTTCGTAGCTGAGTAATGATGGTAACACGATCACAAAGCGTGCGGGAGGCCCCGAGTCAACGTGGGAATCCCAACGAAGCAGAAAGTCACCCCTCGGATAGGGGTAATCGCTATAAAGGCGGTTCAACCTCGAAAGAGGGACGTAATAATCACCACACAAAAAAGGATCCATACAAGGAGATGCCCGAGCTAGAGGACATCCCTCGGAGGGATCCATCGCAAAACCCGCGTCGGAGAACAGAAGGATTTGTCGAAGTGAGCGATGAATCCAAACAAAAGGGACCCGAGTCGAAGAAGGGAGACGATTTCCTCGATGACTTCGATCTCGCTACCGCCTATGCCGCGACAGAGTTCGCCAGAGCGAATAAGGAGAGCTTCAAACGCTTCCTCACGACGGCTTGGATGCCCTCAATACCCGAAGCTAGGGAGAGTTCCACGCGGAAATCTATACCCAAAACCCCTCACCACTCTAAGACGCAGGAGCCCGAGCTGAGGGGAAAGCGCGACATGCGACGAAGCCCACTCCGCCGCCGGAGCTCCAGCCCACGTCGGACTCCCAAGCGACACCATCTCCCAAAGCGACATCGGAGCCCAAGCAGGGGCCGGTGTCCGAGCTATTCCAGGAGTTACAGCCTCGAGGCAGACCGACACCGACGGGAAGGAAGATCAGCCCGACTCGTCATCTTGTTTACCGACGAGCTGCTTGATGCCAAGCTTCCTGTGGCATACAAATTGCCCAACATACCACCCTACAATGGGTTGGAGGACCCCCTCAATTTCCTGACGCGTTTCAAGTACAGCATGCACAACCAGGGCCTTACAGAAGAGCACATGTGCAAGCTGTTCCCTGAGATGCTGGTCGACTACGCCCGAGCTTGGTTCGACGGCCTGCCGACTGGCAGTATAGGGTCCTGGGTCTACCTCGAAGGAATCTTTAAACAAAGATTCCTTATGAAGGTCCAGGCTCGCCGAGACACGGCCTATCTCCTGTCCGTAAAGCAAAAAGACAGAGAGACTATAAGGAAGTACGCCTCCCGATTTATGCAAGAAAGCTTGAAAGTCGATAAAATCGATAACGTTTTCCTCATCTCGGCTTTTCAAAACGGGGTCGCTCCTGGGTCCCTGAACCAGGAGCTTGCTAAACAGAAGCCCGAGACGGCCCAGGAGATGTGGAAAATTGTATACCAGTTCGCGGTTGGCCAAGATGCGGACCGGTTGAAGCGAGAAGAAACCGAGAAGAAGAGGGATGAAGGTGATCGGGGCCGGAATGATCGTGATCGGAGAAGTGCTCACGAACGTCTTCAACGAGGACCCATCCAATCCCGGTTCGGACCTAGACCTATCCAGTCCCGGCTCGGACCTCGGCCGGGATCAGAGCACTCTCAGCGACCTCCTTTTGTGAAAACAAATGCGGAGATCTTCGCACTCCATGAGGACTGGTTCACCAGACCACGCCCTATGTCGGGGACAAAACCTCGAGATAAAAACAAGCACTGCTCCTTCCACGACGACCACGGGCACCACACGGAAGACTGCCGCGACCTCGCAGAAGAGATAGAGAGGTTAGCCCAGGAAGGAGCTCTGAAGAATTACGAGGCCGGGAAAAGGAAAAAAAAAAGGGGGAAGCGAAAAGGCGGACAGGGTCGCTGCACTCCGGATAATAAGCGAGCTAAAACCAATCATGATGAGGAGGATGACGACCCTCAGTGCGGCGTGCCTCAATACGACGGGGTGGTGTCGACCATCTCCGGGCTAACCCCAGGCATGACAAAAACTAAGCTGAGGTCAGAAGCTCGCAGACCACCAATTCCGTCGGAAGAGGAACAGACAAAAAAGAGGTTCAAGAAAAGTGAGACCGTCACATTCTCCGAGGATGATCCTGTACCTACAGCTATGCCCCATAATGACGCACTGGTAATACAGGTCGGAGTAGCCAATAAGTTGGTCCACCGCGTATTTGTTGATGGTGGGGCTAGTGTCAGTATCATCTTCCAACATTGCTTGGATAGGATGGGACTAGACTCAGCTCGGATTAACGCCGCACCCCTGCCTCTCAAGAGCTTTACACAGCATGAGATGCGACCTGAAGGGATAATCGCGCTTGACGTCGCCATTGGCAGCCCGCCAACCAGCGTTAACAAACTAATCCACTTCTACGTGGTCAAAGCGAACTCCCCCTACAACATCATATTAGGTCGGGATTGGCTGAATGCGGTCCGAGCCATCATCTCGCCATACCACTTGTTACTGAAGATCCCGACCTCGGGCGGAATCTTAATTGTCCGAGGTGACCAGAAAAAGGCCAAGGAATGCATGCAAGTTGCCCTTCGAGGTCAACCGCAAGCATAGCAATCAAAGTATCCCGAAGAGTTGGAAGAGACGACGCCGGTTTCAGACACCTCGGCGGAACAAGTCCCCTTATCCGAAGAAGACCCTGCAAAAATTGTCAAGGTCGGCTTTGCAGGGGGACCCCAGACCTGCCTGCAGGTAATCCAGCTCCTTAGGGAATATCAAGACGTCTTTGCTTGGTCGCCAACGGACATGACGGGGGTGTCCTCGGACATCATTACGCACAAACTCAACATCGACCCGAGCTCCACCCTAGTAAAGCAGAAGAGGAGAACATTTGCTGCCGAGCGGAATCAAGTTATCTACGATGAGGTGCAACAATGGCTGAAAGTAGGACTACTATTCGAGGTCAAATACCCAATTTGGCTATCTAACCCGGTGGTAGTCAAGAAAGAAGGAGGGGAATGGAGGATGTGTGTGGATTATACCGACCTCAATAAAGCTTGCCCAAAGGACTGCTACCCTCTCCCCAACATCGACGAGAAGATTGAATCCTTAGTGGGATACGATGTATTCAGCTTTCTTGACCTTTACAAGGGGTACTATCAAGTCCTA
Source organism: Schizonepeta tenuifolia (assembly GCA_029490685.1). NCBI lineage: Eukaryota > Viridiplantae > Streptophyta > Magnoliopsida > Lamiales > Lamiaceae > Schizonepeta > Schizonepeta tenuifolia. The sequence goes on from CM055960.1 coordinate 74,164,507, forward strand.
ATGGATGAGGGAGATGCGATCATGACAGCTTTCGCTACGAGCTTCGGTGTCTTCGCATTCAAATACATGCCCTTTGGATTAAAGAATGCCGGAGTGACTTACCAACGGATGGTCGACTTCCTCTTCCGAGATCACATCGGCAAGATTGTCGAAGTGTATGTAGATGACATTGTCGTCAAAAGCAAGGAAAAGGCTTCAGCAGTGGACGACCTACGAGCGACGCTCAACGTGCTAAGGCAGGCGAACCTCAAGCTGAACCCCAAGAAGTGCACTTTCAACGTGCGATCTGGGAAATTCCTAGGGTGCTGGATCTCGCCAGAAGGTCTCAAAGCCAACCCGTTGAAAATCAGAGCTGTACAGGAAATGAAAGTACCCCGAACTATTCGCGACGTTCATAGGCTGACAGGCTGCATAACCGCGCTAAGCCGTTTCCTCTCAAAAGCTGCCGAGAAACAACTTCCGTTTTTCAAAATTCTAAAGAAGGCACCAGAATTTGGATGGGGACCAGAGCACGAGATAGCCTTTGAGGAGCTCAAGCGCCACCTAAGTGACTTACCGACTTTGTCAGTCCCCAAAAAGGAAGAATCCCTCTCCTTATACCTCGCAGCATCGGAGGAAACAATAAGCGCGGTGTTGGTCCGAGATGAAGGAGATCGACAGCTCTCTGTGTACTTCGTCAGCAGAGTCCTAAAAGACCCGGAGACAAGGTATCAACCTCTCGAGAAGGTCGCTCTTGCCCTAGTGAATGCAGCTCGGCGCCTAAAACCCTATTTCCAAGCTCACCCAATACAAGTTTTGACCGACCTGCCACTCCGGCAAGTCCTTACTAAACCGGAAGCTTTAGGAAGGATCGCAAAATGGGAAATCGAGCTCGGAGAGTACTCCATATCATTCGGTCCCCGCCGAGCTATAAAAGGGCAAGCTTTAGCAGACTTCCTCGCGGAAGCTCAATACGACGTCATCAACGAGCCAAAAAAGTTTGGAATCAAAGCCAAACTCCAAGAAATCCCAGAGAAGACACCCCCAGACTGCTGGGAGATGTACGTGGATGGAGCCTCGAGAAAGAAAGGAAGCGGAGCTGGCATACTCCTGATCAGCCCGGAGAAAAAGGAATTGACATACTCGCTGCGATTCGAGTTCCCCACTACGAACAACGAAGTGGAATATGAAGCTCTCATTTCCGGACTACGTCTCGCCCAAACCCTCCAGGTACGAGCTATCCAAACCTACTGTGATTCCCAAGTAGTGGTCAACCACGTGCTAGGAAAGTATGAAGCGAGGAGTGAGAAGCTGAAGAAATACCTGGAGAAAGTCAAGCTCCTAGAACAATCCTTCCAGTTTTTCAGAATAGTTCGCATTCCCCAAAGCCAAAATACCCGAGCTGACGAGCTAAGTAAGCTGGCGAACTCAACCGGCTCAACTCTAGTAGAAGAAGTCCGGAATCGAAGTATAGAAGAGGCGGAAGTCAATGCAATCGAAGAGGACGACCCGAATTGGTTGACCCCCCTAAAAAGATATTGGGAGAGCGGGGAAATTCCTGAGGACAAAGCGGAAGCCAGAAAAATCCTAGCTAGATCCACACAGTAAGTACTCGAAGGAGGAGTCCTATATCGGAAGTCATATTTACAGCCTCTGCTAAAGTGTGTGGGACCAAGGAAAGCGGACTACGCACTAAATGAAGTGCACACTGGATCGTGCGGCAGTCACATTGGAGCTCGGATGCTAGCCCAGAAAATCATGCGGTGGGGGTACTATTGGCCAACAATGGCAAAAGATGCAGAAGAGTTTGTGAAAAAGTGCCTGAAATGCCAGCTGCATGCCAAGGTGACAAGGGTACCCCAGACCGACCTCTCTACTATACAGAGCTCGTGGCCATTTGTGGAATGGGGCATTGACATCGTGGGACCCTTCTACCCAGCCCCTAAACAAAAACGGTTCCTAATAGTTGCAGTCGACTACTTTACCAAGTGGGTCGAAGCCGAACCTTCCACAAAAGTCACAAGTGAGAAAGCCGTCGACTTCGTTTGGAAGAATATCGTGTGCCGGTTTGGAGTTCCAAGAGTCCTCATCTCGGACAACGGGACGCAATTCACGAGTAGAGCATTCCAAGAATTTTGTGAAGGACTCAATATCCATCAAAATTTCACCTCGATCAACCGACCTCAAACTAATGGCCAGACCGAGGTCACCAACAGAACAATAGTGAACGGACTCAAGGCCCGCCTAGAGAAGGACAAAACGGAATGGATCTATAACCTCCAAAACGTCCTGTGGTCATACAGGACTACACCCAGAACTCCAACGGGAGAAACCCCGTACCGTTTAGTATACGGAACAGAAGCGATCATACCCGTAGAGATCGGGGCACCAAGCCCCCGCACCATCAATTTCTCAGCTGGAGCCAATGAAGAGCAACACCGAACCGACCTGGATTTACTCGAAGAGAAGCGGGAATTAGCCAGCATAAAAGAAGCTCGGTATAAACAGCAGATGACTCGATATTACAATCAAAGGGTCAAACCCCAGCAGTTCCAGGTCGGTGATCTTGTGCTTAGAAACAATGAATGAAGTAAGCCATTCGGAGAAGCTCGGCAAACTTGAAGCCACATGGAAAGGGCCCTACAGAGTACACGAAGTTCTCGGCAAAGGAGCCTACAAAATCGCCTACCTTTCGGGCGAGCTGATACCCAAAACGTGGCACGTCGCCCACTTAAAGAGATTCTTCGTATAAGCATCGAGTCTTGCATATAGAGTCTTAAGTTTTTTTTTCCTGTTCTTTTTTCTTTCTTTTCGAGTCCTAATGTTTTGTTTTTAATGAGCTCGTCAAAACCTTTATTTGTTTTGATCTTTCTTTAAATGAAGTTTCTCTTCTTTTTGCATATTTTTGTGTCTTTTTAGTTTGCTTATACGAAGTATCCAAAAACAAATCCCCTCATAAGGACGAACTAAAGTTCCCTTCCGAGGTCAATAATGATCCGACATGGGGTAATTATATCCTAAGAAATTCGCAAAGGAAACCCTTTTTGAGGTCCGAGCTCGTCTCCCTCAAAAGGGAAGATCCGACGAGGTCCGAGTTAAACTCCCTCCAAAGGATAAAATTTTCTCAGCTGGGGTCAGAACCAAGTTCCCCCAAGAGAATCATAACACGAGGTCTGAACCAAGGTTCCCTTGTCACACAAAGAGGTCCGAGTTAGACTCCCTCCAAAAAAAAAAAAAAAAAAAAAGCAGCACGAACACAAGGAAACATTCTTCCCGAAAAACAGGAAGTTCATAATAGACAATATATATTACTTCGTATTTGACTAATTACAACATTGTATGTACATAAATTACAGGAAGAAGCGAGCTACTCTACGGAGGGGGATTTGGCCTACTGAAGTTGAGCCATCGTTCTTCGAAGGAAGTAGATCCCAGAAGGTCGTCGATGGAAATTCGACCTCGTTCCCGACCTCGATTCCTTCCAGAAGAAAAACCCCGACCTCGCGACGTAGCCGAACTCCGCCCCGCGGCCCGGCCACCTAGGCTCGGTCCGGCCTGACGTCCCCGAGAAGAAGCTCTCGCCTCGCGAGCAGGCATAGTCCGAGAAGACGACGGAGCAGACCCATCCGCACTGTTGGACAGGAATGCACGAAGTTTTGGACGACGGGATAACATGCATTTATACAAGTTCGCGCTCTCCTTGAGCATCTCAAGAGCCCCTTGAAGCTCAAAAGACTCGGGACCGCATGCTGTTTTCAAATTGAGGTACTGTTCCAACAGCTCCTTCGTCTTCAGTTCCGCCTCGGAGATGGTAATACCGCCATTGCGACGGATGATATCCTCATACTCGGCATGCTCCTCGATGATCTTCTCATGGTCCTCCAGCACACGCCCAGCTCTACCTCGGGCTACTTCCAACTCTTCCTCCGCCTGAAGAAGCTTGGCCTGAAGTAAATCGGTGCTCTCTTGACAAGCGACTTGCTTGATCTCAGCCTCGGCGCAAAGTGACTTGAACTTCCCCTGCCATTCTTCCAACTCGGATTCTTTTAACTTCAAAAGAGCACACTTTTTCTCAAAAAGTGCCTCAGCCCGGCAACATTTCTCCATCCATAACCGAGCTAGGGATCGTTGTTCAGATAGATCTTGAGAAAGAAGACTTATTTGCTTGAGTAGAGAAGGTATGTCAGGGAAATCAGAAGTCTACACACAGAGAAAGTGCAAAATTCGTTTATTCAGGAGGGTCCAAGTACATAGTTACATAAAAAAAAAAATATATCTAAGGAGCGTCCACCTCCTTGTCTTGAAGAGGTGGCTGCCCGGAGGGGGGGCCCTGAGAAGAGCCATCAGCGCCTGCATCCTTGGGATCCTCTTCATCAGCCGAAGCCTCGCGCTCCTCTTCCTCCTTGTCCTCTCCTTCCTCGTCAGGAAGAGAATCGAAGGCTGCATCGAGGGCGGGGTCCCGATTTGCCGAGCAGGCAGCAATCTGCTCGGCAGATAGGAGCACGGACGAGCTGGCAAGGGCGTCCAAAACAGGCAGCTGGCCGAGGTGACGTCGGATCACTTTGGCGTACTCGAAGAAGAGAGCCTCATCCTCCAGGCGCTCGTAGCCATATTTGGAGACGTCCAGGTCGGGGATATCCCTGGCGGCGGCCTCCAAAGCACTCAAGGCGTGGCTTCCATTGATAAGCCCAGCCAAGTCATTGGCCAGGCCGGAGAAACTATCCGACAAAAGAAGCCTCTTTGTGTAAGCCCGCAGGACTTCGCCTTGACAAGCTGCCAGCTTGGACTCCCTCTCCTTGGCCACACTCAGCTCGGCCTCGAACCTTTTCCGAGCTTCCTCTGCACCCCGCTCGGCCTCAAACCTTTTCCGAGCTTCTTCGGCCAGCTCGGATTTGATGGCCTTTGTTTCCTCTCGGAACTTGGCCAACTCCCCCTCAGCCTTCTTCAACTTGGCCACGGTCGACATCAGCTTTTCCGAGTACTGACTTTTTTCGTCCTCGTGCTTCGCTGACATCTCCCCGACGTCACTCTTGAACCAGGCCATGAACATATCAATGCCCTGCGAGAAGAAATGCAGTTAGCTACACACAAGCAAGAATTACAGAAAATTAAGTAACAAATCTTCATCTCGGGAAAAAGGCAAATTCCCCAGCTGAACTGGAGGAGCAGACGGGCTCGCGTCGCTGCCCGAGACGTCGACAATCTTCAAGTCGACCCTAGACTTTTTCAAGGATGGACTGCCGGTAGGAGAGAGAACGCCCGTCGCATCAGGCACCGCCACCTCGGTTCGCCGACCTGAGTCGGAAGATCTCCCGAGCTGGCCTTGGTCAGACGATGCAGATCGCCCTGACGACCTCGGCCTCTTCCCCCGCGAGCTCCGGCCTTGGCATCAGGTCCCTGCTTCCCGAACTTCACTGCAAACGCAAGGTAAGTAAAGGGGTTAGGCAAAATATCAACAAACAAAACAATCCTAACAGCACTAGCGGGGCCTCACCCGTTGCGGGATCCACCATACTTTGGGGCTCAAACGGGCTTAACCCCGCTTCAGCTAGCGAGTCTTCGTTGTAGCTCTCTTCGAACGGGCCACAACTCGCTATCGCCCTCGCGACACTCTCCAAACCCTCATCCACCTCGTCTGTCACCCAAGCGCGAGGCTTGCCCAACTTCCACACCAACTCGACTAAGCTCTCATGCCGACAAAAAAAGAATTTCCTATGCCACTTCTCCACCTTGTTCAGAGTTCTCCCTTTAAACTCAGTGCGAGCAGTGGCATAGTACCAGCCCGCAGATGCTTTGAAGGTAAAGAGCTCGTGGATGAGCTCGGCAGACAAGGGGTAATTGTGCCGGATAGCTACTACGCCTAGGTCGGCAAACTGTCTAAAGGCGTTCGGTGTTATCTGCCCCAAGGCTAACCCGAGCTTCCTTTGAAGTTCGGTAAAAGGCACAGGAAGAGGTAGACGAAGGCCGGAGTGCAGGTTGTCCTCATAAATCGTGACAAACCCCATAGGTGGCGAAGACACCCTATCCTCCGGGCGAGGCTCTATATGGTCAGCGTCTAGGGGGAAATTATAGGATTGGGCAAGAAATTTTATCCTAGATTCGTCTAGGATGGAAGAATATTCGGCTACCTTCCCCTCTACACAGTGGGGCACAGATAAAGCCGCAACGGTCGGGGTGGAGGATCCTAACGAAAAAATTCTAAAATTAACCCTTCCGCCGGTGGAATCGGCCGGAAGACTTTCGCTATCGCTACTAGATTGAGAGTCGCGAGAGTGGGAAGCCATACTTACTTGTTAATTAAGGTAGTCGGTCGGACAAACGGTTCACGGATGTAAGAAAGGAACAGATGTGAAACTGGCGGCACGGCGATACGGCTCGTCGGGAATCTCTGGAGCGGAAATTGGGGGAGAAGCAGATTTTCTGGAAAATAAATCTTTTTGCTGTAATGGTGAATATGGAGTGAAGGGTCGTGGGGAGTCCCGTAATGACTACTTGAATCCCGCCGCTGAACGTCACACACGTGTAACGTGGCAGCTTTTTCGGAATGTGAACCGCCGCTCGAAAATATTTTCAAAAAGTCCCCAAACTTTCCCTCCATTCGAATCCAACTGCAGCGGGACCCGGATCAATCCGACTACATCGTGACCCGGATCCGAGGGAGCACTCAAATAGCTTAACTTTTGGAATTTAGCCACCTCCAGCTCGAACTCGGATGATGAACCCGCTGAATCAGGCCGGGGCGCGCGATTGTTCAGCTCGGAACATCGACCTGGCTGTACCTCTCATGTCTTCTTTCCTCTTTTTTTTGTGGGGGGGGGGGGGGGATGTGATAGTACCGGCCTCTTCTTGGGCCTGATCCGAGACCCAACCTAATTGGGTCTGTACGTTGAGCTGGCCCAAGGAGCTCGGCCCAGACGAATTACCAATTGCCTTGAAGACCAAGTAACGAAGCCTTACCCTGGAGAAGAAGGAATCCTATTATGAAGGAAATTCGGATATGTACGAGGAATCCTAGTAGGATTAGGGTCCAATTCAAGGCCTATATATAGATGCTAGATTAGAGGTGTAAATACGTTCAAATACTCATTATACTCTCAAATATAATAAAAGCCAGATATTCTCTCCCGTGGACGTAGATCACATTGATCGGACCACGTAAACCCTAGTGTCATCGTGTTGTTATTATTTTCAGTTACTCTTGCAAACCCTAGATCTATCAAGCACCACAGGACATTTGGTTTCCTTCAATTCCGGATCAAGTTTTGTATGATTACTGGTTTTGGAGTTGTGAAAGAGGCTTTCTTCCCTTAAAGCAAGCAAATTTGTATCCCAATCGGCTACAGTACTGGGTTGGGTCTTAAGGGATAAGTCCATTGGAGATGCCCGTAACAACTAAATACTACTCCAAAGAAAACATGCAAACAATCACAGTCACTTGAGGACCTTCCATACGTAATTATCATTTGCCTAAACCAATCAAAAAGTTAACATACTTACTGTATATAATATAATTACGCCGACGATACAACTAACTCAAAAACTCCCTCCTTTCTTCGCTTATGTATCTCCAGACTCCAGCAACATATATAGAGCCACCCGCCGTTGCTCCCACCGGAACTAAAAAATGTTGCTCACGTTCAGCCCCCGAGCTATCCCTTTCTCCGGCCACAGACTTCGGATCAGGAGAGAAAATTTTCTAGGTCAGCAATTTTGGATGTTTTTTTGCTGTATGTCGTCGGATTATTTGTATAAAATTATAAATCTCTTCTTCTTTTTTACAGTCCTTGGATTTGCGATCATAACCAATAAGTCAACTCTCACTGTTGGATTCAACCTCACTACAACAGTTAAGTACATATATATACATACATGCAAATGCAAAGGGAATGGGTTTAGGGCATACATTAACATATGCCATCTTGACATAGAAATTGCCAATGTGATCAAAGGGTATTTTGATTTAAAGAAAAGGCCCCTGTTTTCAGGATTTAATGGGGAAGATAGAGGAGAAGTTCAAGGGTAAAGACGGTATTTCCCCGGAGGCCGGGAGTGTTGAAGTTACGGATATACCCTCTTATCTGTGTATAATCGACACCCTCCAAAGGTTGGGAATCGACCGATACTTCAAATCTGAAATCGACACTATTCTTGAGGACATACACAAGTAAGTGAGCAAGGAGCCTAAGCCCCAACTCAGATTTTAATTTTTTGGTCTCAACTTTTCTTATACTCGAAATCAACCTTGTACCCTCCATTTTGCGACATTGCTAAGAAACGAAATAGTGCAACAGATTATAAATATCATTATTTATCAAACTTATTTGACTTGACTGATATTTTTTGCGTGCGCCATTGATGCAACAGGTTATGGCAACAGAGAGAAAAAACTATATTTTCGGATATCAAGATTCATGCAATGACATTTAGACTTTTGCGAGTCAAAGGATATGAAGTTTTATCAGGTAATTGGATAGTATTTATAATATGAAAAAAAAAAAAAAAATGATTTCAAATTCACGAGATTCAATAGAATCCATGGTTGGCAGAGGAACTGGCTCCGTATGCTGAGCAAGAGCACGTTCACTTGCAAACGATTGATGTGGCGATAGTTATTGAGCTGTACAGAGCGGCACATGAGAGAATATATGAAGAAGAAACTAGTCTTGACAAACTACTTGCTTGGACCACCACTTTTCTCAGGCAGCGGTTGCTCAGTAACTCCATTCCTGACAAGAAATTGCACAAACTGGTTAGTCTTACATGCAATTTTATTTATTTGCCACTAAGATTAAGTTACTAATTGGCAATTTCTTTTATAATTTAAGGTGGAATACTACTTGAAGAACTACCATGGCATATTAGATAGACTGGGAGTTAGACAAAACCTCGACTTATATGATATAAGCCATTATCAGACTCTGAAAGCTTCAGCCAGGTAAAGATTGTAATATCGTGATCGATGAAATGTTTACGTCCATCACCACTTGTAAACAAAATATGTTTTGTTGTTCTTTGTTATAGGTTATGTAAACTATGTAATGAAGATATCCTAGCATTTGCGCGGCAAGATTTTAATAACTGCCAAGCCCAGCACCAGAAAGAACTCGAGCATCTGCAAAGGTATATTATATATGACAATGTGATAGCTTGAGCATCTGTAAAAAGTCCTCTAAATAAGGAATTGAATATAAAGTGATGCATATATATGTACCTGCAGGTGGTATGCAAATTGTAGGTTGGACACGTTGAAGTTCGGAAGAGATGTAGTACATGTTTCTAATTTTCTAACTTCAGCAATGATGGGTGATCCTAAATTGTCCGATGCTCGTCTAGCCTTTGCCAAACATATTGTGCTTGTAACGTGTGTTGATGATTTTTTTGACCATGCTGGATCTAGGGAAGACTCCAACAAGCTCCTTGAATTAGTAAGAGAGTAAGCTTCCTTATTTTTATCCATGTTCATTCATATCTAATATGATTAAAATTTAACTGACATGAAAAAATAAAAACAGATGGAAAGAGGAACCAGCAGCAGAATATGGTTCGGAGGAAGTTGAAATCCTTTTCACAGCAGTGTATAATACAGTAAATGAGTTCGCCGAGATGGCTCATGTGGAACAAGGACGAAGTGTCAAAGAATATCTAATTAAAGTGGTATGTGGTGTTGAACTTCGGCATTTCATTATATTTTTACTTTTTTTCATGCTTTGTCCTTTTACATCAAAGGTGGCTAGCTTTTATATGTTTGTTTAAGCCTCTAACGCTTAGCCAAAGAAGGAGTTCTTTCTTGGGAATATGAGTGTGGGTGGGTAATATTTTGCTTTTTCTGAGATAAATCAATACTTAATTATGTTGCATGCAGTGGGTTGAAATGCTATCGATGTTCAAGGTAGAATTAGATAGAATGAGGGATGACACACCACTCACTATGGATGAGTACTTGTCTACCGCCTGCATCTCGATTGGTTGCAATCTCTGCATTCTCATGTCCATTCCATTCGTCGGTGTAAAATTATCCGATGAAATGCTTCTGAGTGAAGAGTGCAGCGATCTGTGTAGGCATGTTTCAATGGTTAATCGCCTGCTCAACGATGTCCAAACTTTTGAGGTAAGCTTTCTTCCACCAAATAATAACAAAATTATAGCGTATATGAAAAATTACCTTTGAAAGGGGCATGCCCACATCTAAAGAAAACTAAAATAAAAAATTACTATAATCGTGGAGAGCTACATTTCCATGCAATTAGTATACAACCGGTTCGGCCTATCAACCCACCTCAACCCAAACCCAAACCCGCTAGCTGCTCTCATTTAAAAAATAAATGGTAGAAATGCAGCTATTATGAATCGAACTCGAGGCTCATAGAGCTTTACAGCTACATCCGTTTAATTTAGGTAACGGATTTTTATTTATACCGTTTACACTTGGTTTTATTATGCTACATCCATTTTTCGTTTTCTTTTTTCGATTTTTAATTTTTTTTTTAATTTTTCATTTTCATTATGTTATATATTCAATTTATTTTAGTTTCAGTTTTAACTTTAAAAGAAATTATTTATTCTTCATGTTTTCTTTTAAGTATTTTTTCGTTTGTTTTTTTAATTTTGATTATGTTGTCTCCTATTATTTATTTTTCCAATTTTTTTTCAAATTATTTATTTTTGAAAAGTAATATTATTGAAACATTACATTTGTTCATATCAATAATTATTTTTCATTATAACAAAAATTACTATGCTAATAATTATTGTCGTTATGAAAAGTAATTGTTAATATCAACAAATGTAATGTTTCAAAAATATTACTTTTCTTCACGGCAATAGTTACTTTTCATTATGATGATAATTACTTTATCAAATAACTAAAAATACAAGTTATCGTGAATAAAAAGTAAACATTGTCGTTAGACAAGTAATAGCCGTTAAACATTACATTTCATCATGTCAATAATTATTTTTTATCATGAAAATAATTACATGACCAAATTACGAAAAGTACAACTTGTCGTAAATAAAAGTAAATATTATCGCTAAGAAAAGTAATAATTGTAAAATATATATATATATATATATATATATATTTCATGTGAATAATTATTTTTCATGACGACAATAACTGTTATTCATTTTATTTTACTTTTAATTTTTTTTTTTCATGTTTTCTTCTCTTAAAGTATTTTGCTTTTTCTTTTAAATTTTGTTAGATTATGTTGTCTCCTATTATTCATTTTTTTTTTGAAATATGACATTTGTCCATATCAATAATTAATTTTCATCATGACAACAATTATTTGACCGGATTAGTAAACGTACAATTTGTCCTGAACAAAAGTAAACATTGTCATTAAGAAAAGGTAATAGTCGTGAAACATTACCTTTCTTCATATCAATAATTACTTTTCATCACGACGATAATTACTTGACCAAATAACTAAAAGTATAAGTTGTCGTAAATAAAAGTAAACATTATCGTTAAGAAAAATAATAATTGTGAAACATTACCTTTCTTCATATCAATAATTACTTTTCATCACAACAATAATTACTTGACCGAATTACTAAAAAGTAAAAGTTGTCATGAATAAAGATAAATATTATTGTTAAGAAAAATAATAATTGTGAAACAATACTTTTTTTTCATGTGAATAATTACTTTTCATGATGACAATAATTATTTAACCAAATAACTTAAAATTACAAGTTCTCATGAATAAAAGTAAATATTGCTATAAAGAAAATTAATATTTTTAACCATTATAATTGAAAAAAACATAATTATCACTTATTTTAAAATTTAAATAAAATGAAGTAAGAAAATATAATTATGAAAAAGAAAAAAGAATTAAAAACAGAAAAAAAAAAAAACAAAAAAGAAGATGATAAAAAATAATTATAAAAAAGAAAGAAAAAGAAAAAAAAAAGAAAAACAAATAAAATAAGAAGGAAAAAAATAATAGAATTGTGTTGTTAACACTCAAACATTGGCCAACAACGATTCAAGCAACTATAGGCGTTGTTAACACCCTATGTACAAGAGGTGAAAGATTACAATTATTAATATCAATTAAAATAACAAGAAAGTTAAACAATTGAAAATGGAGTAGGGTTATTACAATTATTAATATCAATTAAAATAACAAGAAAGTTAAACAATTGAAAATGGAGTAGGGAGATTCGAACCCTGATCAATATGGCAAAAGAAAGGCGCCTAACCACTGCGCTAGCGGCTAACATATAGTTTTAGTTGGGAGAGCTTTTAATTATAGTAATGACGGCGAAAAAAAAATGGGTGGGTCGGATCGAATAACGCAGGTCAACCGGTTACACTGAGTGCAATCAGTTGCATGGAAGTCTTTGTGAATCGTGGAATACAATTTATGGCGAAGGAAAATACAAGGTGACTTGTCGAAACATGAGTTGGATTTTAAGGGAGAAAAAACAGGATTTTGAAATTATGGCAGCTTGTATAATAATAAACTTTTCCCGTCGCCTTAAACCTCTTCGCCATAAACTTTGTACAAGCTGCCATAATTTCAAAAAAAGTTTATTATATTCGTATTTTGAATTTTTTTAAAGATATTCGAAACATGAGTTGGATTTTGTTGTCAGAAATTGATGTTGAGGATAAAATTGTAAAGTGTGATAGTTTGGATAATTAACTGTAATTTTCTTTAGATTCGAACATTTTAATTTATTGAAAGGTTTGGTATAAAATTGTAGTGTCGTCCCCTAGATATAGAAAAGGCAAATACATCCAAATAAGTCTCTTGAGAATGGCCTAGTGGTAAAAGTGGGCGTCTGAGATTGAAAGGTCTCAGGTTCGAACCCTATGACACGCCTCTATAGGTCGAGCCTATCACACTTGTACTTGGAAAGTGTGGTTTACCTGCCCTGTGTGGTTTGCAGACTACTACACAAGAGACGGGGGTTGATCCAGTGCGCACCGAAGGTAGCGGCTGCGGGTTCCCACGACATCAAAAAAAAAAAAATCCAAATAACCCAAACTATACTCATTTACATGAAACTAAAATGACTAATCAGTAATACAAAAAAATAATCCAAACTTGTTATCAATTTTTTGCACTAATTAATAGTACATTCGTTAGTTTATCATGAAAGGAGAATGATAATATTATACTAGTATTCTTTTTAGAACTTCGTTTAGGTTAGTAACACTATTCAATCAAAAGAAATGTCATGCTTCCTGCTTGTAATTCTTAATTATTCCACGTCGATAAGCATGGGCCGAGTCAACCAATTCTAATGGTTTTTCGTCCATGATAAACTATCAATTAAGTATCAATCATCCGTTGAGTGTAAAAATTTGCAAGTTGATTTACTATTGTTATACGACGGATCGGATAGCATGAATTATTTTCATATAAATGGGTACATATTCTGAATTATAAGTAATCAATACAAAATGAAATGAATGAATTTTACAGAAGGAACGCAAGGAAAATGATAAAGGAAATAGCTTGAGCCTTCTGCAAGCAACTAAGGAAGATGGGAGAGCCTTAACTTTAGAGGAATGTAGAAAAAAAGTAAAAGAAATGGCGGAATATCACAGGAGAAAATTGATGCAGATTGTTTACAAAAGAGGAGGAAGTATTTTCCCGCGAGAATGCAAAGATGTATTTATGCAGGCATGCAGGACTGGGAGTTATTTGTACTCAACCACCGATGAATTTACTTCTCCTCAACAAGTCATGGAAGATATGAAGTCTTTGATTCATCAATTATTGTAGAACCACTTCGTTTGTCTGCCAAAAAATGACGATAATTTATTATGTATCAAACCATGGACATTTCGTTGCTTCATAATCATAATAGAATTTATGTCAAGAATATAAATACTAGTAACATATTGTATTTATCATTTTCTTCTATATGTATTGAAAATTTATAGTTTCTCTTTTCTTCGATATGGATCTTGCTGCTTAAGTTTGCATCCCTTGGATATCTTTTTTTGGGACATTTTCTTTTATTTGTGATTTTTAGTAATTTAAACTATAATTTTTTATGTCAAATTAGAATTAGTACAAAAAATTATTGTGTCACATGAACTCGATTCATATTTAATTGATAATTTATGTTACTATCATATCAATACGAATATAATAAACATTTTTTATCAATAAATTAATTTCGTATCAGTTTGTATCAAATAAAAAATAGTAATCCATCATTGACATGCAATGAGACAATGGATGGGCTAAACTTACATTGGATATTATATTGTCTAATGGTGTAGCATCCTCTATTGCAACATTTTCTATTGCATTTGTTAGATTAATGACATGTGTAAATTTGAATATATTTATACACATTATTTAGGTGGGATGAATTGCAGATTAGTATATGTCAGTCATCCAATACAAACTTTCATGTTTAGGTAATAGGAGATGCCATGGGAGTCGAACTACGTACTCTCTCCATCCACGAAAAAAATGTTTACTTTGTAATGGCACGAGATTTAATAAAATTGGTTGGGTGTATTGTTAGTAGGGTAAGAGTCTCACTTATTATATATTTTTAAATTGTTTTTAAAGGGGTTTAAATATGATTTGTGTGTGAATTGAGTGGAATAAAGATCCCACTTGAATTGAATGGATGATTAAATTAAAGTAAATTGTGTGGACTAATAATAGCAGATGAGTGGATAAGTAATAGTCTAATAGAGGTAAATGTTATGAGAAAAATTACAAAAAATAGAACAAATATTGTTTTCGTGAACAAACAAAAATAAATAAAACAAGCATCTTTTTCGTGAATGAAGTACGGACTCGCTCTTGGATTGGGGTTTGGGCCCCAATAATCCAGGAATTCCCAATTTTATATTTTATTTTATTTTAAATTAAACAATTTCTTAACTTTTGTGTGTACTGTGTTTTGTTCATTTTACAATTCAAATAAGAATAATAAAATAATACAAATAATAAAAAGAGAGTTAACATAAAACATCAATCAACAACTTCTGAGTTCCTCCTAGTAATCAGTAACTCATCATTTGATTGTTTCTTCTTCTCCACTATCACGCCGTCGTTACCGCCGCCATCAATCATTTGCCTTACGATTCAGGTAATTTCCGAACCACACTATTTCAATCTTAATCCAGTGCTTGTGCGCTTTCGTTAGGAATATGTTTTTGAATGTTTATCTTGATTTTTATCTGAATCTGGATTCTGTTTCTCGACAGATTCATGTACGCAGTGGAGAAACCCTAATTTTCCTTCTTGGAGGTGATTACCGGAATTTTTTTTGTTATTTTGGTGGTCTTTTTGGTGTAATTATTATAATTAGTGTCGAGATGCTTGTGAATTTCTCTCTGCTTATTTAGCTCACTGGCTGTTCTTGAATCGTGTTTGTGTTGAATCTGTTAACGAGACAATAGGAGAAATAGGGAGAATTTATTGTTTTTGATGACTATGTGAGTCTGATTTATTTCTTGCACTGAATCTTTCGTTCAGTTATTTCTTGAGATAGTTAATTACCGGTAGTTATCATTGCTCCGAGACAGTGTAAGATTATTTAATGTTGATAATTGGCTAGATTGACGCTGGTCTTAGCTTAATAACTTGTAATTGATTGTAGTAAATGGTTGATATGCAATAATTGGGTGTATATGGCTGTTTTTGGGGATTTCTGACCGGAAAAAAGAAAAGAAATTTTTATGTTATTAATAAGGATGAAAAATTTAAACGTGTTTGTTTGTGTCTTTGGAGAAAGAGTACTGAGATCATACAAGGACATAGCCAGAAGATGTCTTCTATTGCAAGATAAGAAAGAGGGACGAGGGAGACTGCTTGCTTAGTAGGAAAGATTAGTATTAGCACCTTTCTGTAGGCATTTATTCTAAATTTTGATTTGGAAGCAACGCTAGATGTCTTGAGCTCTTTATGTCATGGAGTCATGTGTATCAATTTCAAGATTTACGGTTTCACCATGTCTAAAGCTAACCTCATTTTTCGGACTTAGTGATGGTGGGAGTACAATATTACATTCTGCAATCTTATAACTCATCTGCTGCATATTTTCTTCTGTAGTTGTGGAATCTGTTCGGTGATGGCAGACCTCAAAGAACGTCTGCTTCCACCAAAACCTGCATCAGCTATAAACCTGAGAGACAATTCATACAGACCATCTGCCTCTGGCCGTATCCCATTTCATGGAGTAGATGTTACGGGCCTCAAAAAGCGTGGGCAAGGCCTTCGATCATGGATACGTGTCGATGTAACAGGGAATTCCCAAGTGATTGAGGTTGACAAGTTCAGTATGATGCGTCGTTGTGATCTTCCTGCACGTGATCTAAGATTACTAGACCCGCTATTCGTCTACCCATCTACTATCCTTGGCAGAGAGAAAGCCATTGTTGTAAATCTTGAGCAAATCCGATGCATCATCACTGCAGATGAGGTTTTGCTCTTAAACTCCCTTGATAGCTATGTTATTCAGTATGTCCTGGAATTGCAGAGACGGTTAGAAGCTGCAGGAGTAGGTGAAGTTTGGCAGTCTGATGGTCAAGATTCAGGTAGAAGGAGAGGAAGCAGAAATTTTGATAATGTGTTTGGAAACACATCTCCAGATTATCTGCCTTTTGAGTTCAGAGCTCTCGAAGTTGCATTGGAGGCTGCCTGTACATTTCTGGATTCTCAGGTGCGTGCCATGAAAGCTTGCTTCTTTTGCTCTTTCCTTGTCTCTCACCGCTGTGCTTGGAAAATCCTGAATGTGACCGCCTGAATTTTATTTGTTTATCTTTTCTGTGCTTTCTTTCTCAACAAGAAACATGAATTCTATTAGAATAATATAAAGTAAAAGGGACGAGTCATCTCTTCTATAGAGAAAACAATTTTTGTTGTTTAGGAATCCTGAATGTGACCGCCTGAATTTTCTATGTTTATCTTTTTTATTGCTTTCTTTCTTGACAAGAAACGTGAAATTCTATGAGAGTGATATAAAGTTATAAGGGACGAGTCATCTCTTCAACAGTGAAAAAAGTTTTAGCTACATGATACAGGCATACAGCTCTATTCTCTAGGTACATCTGATGTATGAAAGGATTTGAACTCTGTATAAAGGGACCAAGAAAACCTAAAACTAACCCTATCCCACACGTCTGCTAGTTGTATGTTTCACCTTTTGTATTTTTTTTTTTTTGGTATTGAAGTACTGATGGATGTAATATAATGAAAAGGCATTGAAAATTCCTTTTGATGTAATGTTGAACTTATGAACTTGATGTAATATAATGAAAAAGCATTGAAAATTCCTTTTGATGTAATGTAGAATTTATGAACTTGATTTCAATGCATAACTCATTTTTTATTTTCTAGTCCAAATAAGCGCCGGATTATAGTAGATAGACATTTTGGCCACACGCGTACGGCATACAGATATTTGCATTTAACATATGGAACCTATAGAATACCTTGTGCTTTATATTTTTTGCATCGCCAGAGCTTATGCCTGAAATCTAATGTGTTCCGTATCCATATCCTACACATAATATTTTGTTGATCATACCAGCTCTCTGGAACATATGCCACTGTATAGGTTGTGAAAATGAATGTCTTTTGGATTTTATGATATTTGACTGTTTCTTCCTTATCCAAGTTGTTAATATCATGATCATGCAAAGCAGCAACCCTGACTATTTACTATTGTGGGCAGGAATTTTTGTATGTATATAGAAACATACTGTATAGAATAAATTGTAACACAATGACAACATTTAGCAGTTAAGAAACCAGTTTGAATGAGGAGCTTGACAAGACTTGAGAAGAAATTGAGAAAATGCACTTTAATCTTTCATTATGCTATATACTGTCACGAATTCTAATTTTTTCCATTAATACACACTGTCTAAACATAATTCAATGTGCATTTGAAAATACCCAAATTTGATAGGCCCAAGAATTAGAGATTGAAGCATATCCACTGTTGGATGAACTTACTTCAAAAATCAGCACACTGAATTTGGAAAGAGTTCGTAGACTAAAAAGCAGACTTGTTGCATTAACTCGGAGAGTTCAGAAGGTATGTAGCTAGTTATATCAGCTCATCATCCTCTAGGTTTTCTATTTTATTTTTCTCTTTCATTTCTGCTCCCTCTAAAGTTTTATTATTATCATCTAGGTTAGGGATGAGATAGAACAACTGATGGATGATGATGGGGACATGGCTGAAATGTACCTCACAGAGAAGAAAAGGCGCATGGAATCTTCATTTTATGGTGATCAATCTTTGGTTGGATATCGATCAAATGATGGTGGATTGTCTCTCTCTGCTCCCGTTTCCCCTGTTTCTTCACCTCCTGACAGCAGCAGGAAGCTTGAGAAATGCCTTAGTACAAGGAGCAGACATGAAAGTGTTAGGAGCTCAGAAAGTGCCACGGAAAATATAGAAGAGCTGGAAATGTTGTTGGAGGCCTACTTCGTTGTCATCGATAGCACCCTGAATAAGCTGACTTCGGTATAATTTGTAAATATGATATTCAATGTTTAACCTACTCTAATTTCTATTGTATTAACATTTTCTTGTATAATTTCAGTTGAAGGAGTACATTGACGATACAGAAGATTTCATCAATATTCAGCTGGTACGTGCATTTTTCTTTTTTAATCTTTTTCATTTTCATCTCTCTTGGAGAAAATTGTTTTCCACTTTAGGGTGAAGGCTAAAAATATGAGCCAAATGGCATAGCCTGATAATTGTTTGATGCTTCTTTGTAGTAGTGATGTAGTAGCATAACAAGTTAGGAACAATCTGCTGTCTGTTCATATAATTGATAGCTGTGTGTCTAAAATTCCGTAGTTCCTGACAAACTTCACTCACATAAGAACCCTAATTCAGTCTCCGAACATTGAATTCTTTCAAACCCAAATGCAATGCTAAAAAGGTAAAACAATCCTGGTAGTTTTGCAGCTCTTTTTTTGCAATATTTGATTAAAAAATATCCTTCCTCTTTCCTATAGATCACGGTGTTAATGAACGTATTAACGATTTAACTGCTATTGAAGCTGAACTTGGCTTCAAGTGATGTCTAGGATAAGCATCCATACATTAAAATTTCTCAAGAGGCTTATGATGTCATTGTTAGCCTTCGTTTCGTTTTCAGCTCCCCATTTAACAACTATAAATATCACCATCTATGCGCAGGATAATGTTCGGAACCAGCTTATCCAGTTTGAGCTGTTATTAACAACTGCAACTTTCGTCGTTGCAATATTTGGAGTGGTAGCTGGAATATTTGGCATGAATTTTGAGATAACTTTCTTCAACAACCCAGGTGCATTCAAATGGGTGCTCATAATTACGGGAGTTTGCGGAGCCATCATTTTTTCGACATTTTTGTGGTTCTTCAAGTATAGAAGAC
Source organism: Schizonepeta tenuifolia (assembly GCA_029490685.1). Classification (NCBI taxonomy): domain Eukaryota; kingdom Viridiplantae; phylum Streptophyta; class Magnoliopsida; order Lamiales; family Lamiaceae; genus Schizonepeta; species Schizonepeta tenuifolia. Next base: position 74,183,861 of record CM055960.1, read on the forward strand.
TGATGCCACTGTAGAAGACTGGATGAAACTGCAGGCGGAAATATCTTAGTATAATTGCTCATATTATTCTGGTTATAATTGTACAAAAATATGTCTTATAAGTTTCTGCATCTGTTCCTTACAGCAGTTTGCTTTACTGCAAGGATGGGAAAAATATGTCATTGACAAAAGCCTTGCGATAAACTATCTTTGCAGGAATAATAAGTGAGGTTTACTATTGGTTTTATTTTATGACGAGAGGGTAATATAAGCCGCAGACGAAGGTACTACTAGTTAGTTAGTGGTTGAGATTTTTCGTCACAAGAATATTTGCTCCGCTCGTAAGTCATCCTTGATGGTAAAAATGTATTCTCTTAGAGGGCATGTATTATATATGATAGGATTGACTATTCTTATCTCATGATTTCTTCAATCTCATATGTATAGTTTCAAATAAACTCTTGATTAGCTATTATTATTTTTATCTACCGGTTTGTTCCACTTAGTAAACGCTCCCTTAAAGTATGTGTGTCTAGGTATTTTTAGATGCATAATAATTTTTCTTACAAACTTAATAGAATAAAATAGCATTAACATAATGTCTACAGCTGAAAGTGTGTAATTAATGAACAATATTCCCCACCGCCCCCCACCAAAAAAAAAAAAAAAAAAAAAACTACTAAATAAAATTGACGCGATCTACCTGAAATTGTGCCGTAAAATGCATCAAATCAGTATCCATATAAAAAAGGGCACATGCACAAACACTCGCATAATTCCATGTCTTATTGATTTTTACATCGTGAGACGATTATGGTGAAGAAAAATGACTATTGATATAGTGATAATTATCATAGAAAAAAAATACCCTCGGTCCACGAAATAAACTCTTACTTATCTAAAAAAATTGTCCACCAAATAAACTCCTACTTCACTTTTTCCAATCACATCAAGTGAGACCTTCTTTCATTTACCACAACTTCCACTCTCATTTTACATTTTCCACTCAAAATAGGTGGAACCCTTATTCCACTAACTTTAATTTTATTTTAACTTTTTCACTCACAACAAGTGGAACCCTTATTCCACTCACAATAATTTTAATTCCAAATTACTTTTATCACTCTCAACAAGTGAGACCCTTACTCCACTCACAACACCTTTATCAATTTTCTTAACTTCCATGCCGAGCATGAAATGGAAGTTTATTTCATGGACGGAGGGAGTAACAATTATCCTAAAGAAAAGAGACTAACCAACCACCTATGGTGTATGTTGAGAGTCTTGAGACCCGTCCGCCTCTTATCTCAAAACATAGTTTCTTGAAACAAAAGAAATGACGATGCAGAAGAAAATGATCTATATTTGTCCGACATAGGTCACGACTACGAAAATTGAAGTATGTTTTAACATGGAGTATCTAGATTGGATTCTTAAAGCTGTTCTAGTATTTCCTGAAGAGAACAAAAGATAATAAATAAATAAATAAGTGAAAGAGGCGAATTCAAGTTACAGACACGAGCAATGGAGAGTTTTGAGAATATTTAGATATGCCATAAGTAGAACTATTCTAATTCTTTAGCAGATATCATCTGCTATATAATAATAAGAAGGGTCTTTGTAACTACACCTTTTTTTATTTTTGACAGTAAAAGATAACCTTACTTAAGAAACCTGGTTCCCTAAACTCGTAGTTCATTGGTATGCATAACAATTAGAATTCGTGAATCATGACGCATTTAGAAACACAACGAGAACGGCACAAACAAAGACTTGGAAACGGATTAAACTTGTCTTCATGTCGTCGTTGTAGAAGAACCAGTCGAAAGCCTCGCACTTCTAGCTTTATCAGCCTTTTCCAAGTAATCTTGATGAGACAATTGCTTTGCCCCTTCAAAAGTTAACCGGGATCAGAAATCTAGCTGCTTCTTTCGAACAACAATTGAGATCATGACGATAAAATAAATGCAGGAAGGAGATATTCAAGCAAGAAATACCAATTTCTAAGAAATACTACAGCATAATTTATATCAATCATTTGTTTATTTCTGTTTATATGCACTATCATGTATTTCCAGACGTGAGAAGTTGGGATAAGAACTCTGTCAGAAACATGTTTATATCTTTCAATTATCTATTTGTTGGTTCGAGTCTCGACCAAGCAACAAAACTAGTAGGATATGTAGAGAAATTTCTCTTTCTCAATGAAATAAGTACAATCATTTTGAAATCAAAAGAAACCTGTTATTGAAGCGTCATACGAGGAATAAAGGTACACATTGATTTCTATCTTTCCAAGGAGATCCTTTAGATTCAATCTCTATCGATTTATCAAGAAAAGAAGCAATAGATAGTTGGCTATTGTGACGACGACTATGCTGGTGATCACGACACGCATCGATCAACAACTGGAAACGTGTTCAGGCTTGGTTTAGGAGCAGTCTGTTGGTGCAGCAAGAGACAACCGACAGTGTCACTGTCAACCACAGAAGCGGAGTATAGAGCAGCAGCTATGGCGGGTCAAGGAAAAGGGTCACGTCACCTAGAAGTCTGTCTACTTGATTTGATGAGTTAGGAATTCAAACCTTAGCTGTACGTAAAGGAAGCAGGGTGCTTCAAGAGGATAGGGTGGAATTGACCCAGTGTATGCCAATCCAAGTCTTCTAATATACTACGACACAAACACAACACAAACACAGAGATCTGAATGAGGGACGTGAAGAGTAGACAGCAAGTGAATAATCACAACAGGTTTCCAATTTCAATGGCTTGTTATACTCGAGTATAAACTACCCCTTCTTTCAAGAATTGGGAGGGACCAAAACCAAGAGGATAAAGAATCTGCTAATCAAGGAAGTTACCATTACTCTGACTAGACGCACAAACTTGTTTCAAGAGAAAGTGCCGACTATAGGATAAAGTCATGCATTCTATAAATTGACTAGCTTGTGCTTCTGGCATCTGACCGTCTTAAGATAAAACAATAGAAAAATATTAACAAAGAAAAGGCACTCAGCAGACGATGCTCTTTCAAATATAGACATCATCCTATCTAGCCAACATAACTCCACTTTTGACTTTAGTAAATCTGATCAACTAATTATGATATCCTTAGAGTTCTTTCAAGTTGCAAGCCAAAGAAACCGGCATAAGACTTCACACTTCTGGCTAATGAGACCTCTTGAATTACATAAAGTTAGATCGGAAGGGCAAAGGATGGTCCACTTTATACTACTAATCAGTACCTTAAAGAAAATATTAAGTCTAAGCAAAAGCATCGAGACACTATATACCTATAAACTCAAAAGCAAAAGCAGCAACTGTCAATCAATGCTAACTCACCATACAAAGAAACCAGTTTCGACAAATTTCTCTGTATTAGCACATTTTTTACAAACATTTAAATTTCACTCTGATAAATCAAAAACAAGATTCTGACAAAACACACTTCTCCAGCACGCTCATGAATGATAACTAAACAAACAACCGATGCACCAAATAAACAAAACAATGAGGAAATGCAGATAAAACTATTTCCACATAAATTTTCTGATTCTCACACATTAAAGTCAAAATTTAGAAAAAGCACCCGAAATCCAAACTTTCAGCTACATTTTCAATTATCAGATAAAAGAGTATCGCAATCAAACCAAAAATAACAGAAGAAGTGAAAATTTGAACAGATATCCGATCCATAAACATAGATTAACATGAAATCAAAACAAGAACAAAGAAAAAAGAAAATTAAGTGAAGCTCACCGCGAGTCATGAGGTACCAGGGGACACCAAAGATGACGCCGAAGATGGCGATCCCAGCAATAACATGCTTCTTCTCACCACTGTGAAGGTAATAATCCATTTTAACCCTAAATCCTCCGCCTCCATTTCCGGATTTCTTCGCATCACTGCTCATTTTCTTTCTTGCTGCCACTTTGCTTGAACCCTTCTTCGTATTTTTCTTTCAGCTTAAACCCCTCTCCAGTCTCCACCACCTCTCTCTATAATTTTCTACGAAATTAAATAATTGAGTTTTTCTTTTTTCTTTACTTTTTATATCGTTTGATTGCTTATGAGACTTAGGGGTGTATTGGATTGTAGAGTTTGGTGGAATTTAAAGGATTCAGAAATCTTGGGATTGATAGAGTTTCAAGGAATTTAAAATTTGTCAAATTCCAGAGGTATTGGATTGATGGATTTCACCCTCCATCAAATTTTACAGGTATTCAATTTCAACTCGATTTTGCTAGATTTGTTAAATTTGATGGATTTCGACGGATTTGGTGAAGAAGAATACAAAGGATGAAATCCGACATGTGGACCTGAGAATTTGATGGAATTGGTATCAGCGGGCACTGACGCCACGTGATCGCTGGAGTTGTGTAACTCCAGCGATCGTGCATATACCGTGGTCGCTGGTTTTGAAGATTGACTAGCAGAACTTGCAGGTCCCGCGGTCGCGATGGTAGAGATTATCAGAGATTCCTATCTAGTAATTTCGCCAGCTACGGCTTGGTTTTCAACTCTTTCAATGGGCTGGAAGGGATTCATTTGACTATTTGGCGAAGAAATTGGGCCACGATTTATCTTTCACCGCCATATTTGTTAATCTCCACCCATTTATTGTGTCTAGCCACCCACTCCAACACTTCGTGCGTAGTGGGTCATCTGCGTTTATTCGTTTTTGTCCCTCTCCTCCTTCGTTTGATGGATTTCTTGGGATGATTTTATTCTCAGAATTCCATGTCTTGTCCCACTGTGTGATTATTTTACTTCCACTGTCGGTGCTCCATTCTTGATTTATTGGGATTTTCGTCTCAGCTTCAATGGACTGCTTCTCCTCTCCTCCTCCTCCGCCGCGTCGCCGCTTGGAGACCGTCATATACTCAACATGTCGCCTGCGCCTTCCCACCATCTCAATCCCGTCAGTCAACATTTTGCTCTGTTAAAATAGATAAGTAATTAGCAAGTAATCAGTGATTTAGAGATGCGACCGCCATACAAGGCAATGGTGGTGGGACGCAACCGCTGAAAATCGCTGGAAATGCTGGCCTCCCGCGCCCGTGCATCACCCACGATCGCGAGTAGGGGAGAGCATGCGTGACCGTGCATCATTTACAATTGCGAGGATGTGGAGTTGAACTCGGTCAAACTCCTTAAAAATCGACGATGAATTCCTCCCAACTCCACACTCAACTCTCGTAGACTCCATCTAACTCCATGAAATTCAACTCCTTAAAAATCTCGTAGACTAACTGCTACAGTAGTAGTGTGTTTGAGAGTGTCTTTAAAAGTTTTTTTTTTAAGATAGAAATAATGAGCTGCAATGGAGCTGTTTCTAAGGGGTATTTTTATCTAATTTCTGAATTTGTATTTTATATTAATTTTAATAAAAAAAATCTAATTTTATTAATTTAAATAAAAATACATTACTAAAAATAAAAAAAAATACATTACTGGAAAAAAAATTACACTACTAGAAAAAACCGTTATTAGAAATATAAAAAAAAACATAGCTGTCTGTTATAGGGAAAAAAAATAACTAAGCCGATCCTCGACGTCGCTTGATGTTGGCAACCATCATCATATGGAGCTGGTACTGCTCCGGCGTGTAGTTTGACGTATTCATATTGATGATCTTTGCATTGGTGGCGTCTTGTTTCGCCCGAGCATGCTCCCTCATTGCCTCGGTGAGGTTGTTCTTTGCCGCGATGATGCCGTTTAACCTTTCATTTGTTGAGTCGACCATCGACCCGAACTCGCCGTCCTCGCTCACCTTCCTTTTCCCCTTTCTTTTGGCAGCCCTTGCCTCCGCCTTTGCCACGTCTCGTCCCTGGGGGAGAGGGGAAGCCGTACTTTCCTCTTCTGTTGCCTTGCTCGATCCGTGCGGCGTTCCAGATGAGGTATAGGCGCCTTTTACCGTATTCTTCGTCCGCTTCATAGACGGAACGTCGGGAAATTTTAGATGGAGGAATTTAGGATAGTCCTGCAAGATTTCCCAGGCACCAAAATGCTTCAAGCGGCTCCCTTCATGGGCGTTGTATATCTGCTGGGCTTGCTTGATGACCATGTCTTCGGAGGCGCTGCTGGGCCTTTTCTTCGTCGCCTTGTCGTAAGCGATCATCCACTCCTTCACCTAGTGGGAGATCCGCCCGAACAAACTCTTCACTGTCTTTGCGTTGAGGTCGTCGTCGAACAAGGCGTCGTACCTCGCTGCCACTTTCCCCCAGTACGCCTCGCCATGTTGATCTCTGTCGAGGATGGAGTTGCACGTCTCCTCTTTTCAGATTTGGGCGACGGCGGTGCCTTGTTCCATCGTGTAACTGCTCCTCTTTGGTTTGGCACCGGTGGCCGGAGAGAAGGAGGAGGAGGGACATTTGCGACAGTCATCTCGGCCCATGCCTTTCCCTTGCCTTTGACCCCGTGCCTTCCCCTTTCCTTTGGCTTGTGCTGCCTCGGACGAGGAACTGTCGTCGTCGCCGAACACAGTACTGTGGAAGGACTCGCCGACAGACGAGTTGAGGTTGATAGAATCAAGCCCCGTCGGCATATATCCTCCGTATGCACCGTCGTCCGCCATTTCAAGGGGACACCACGACGACGGCCATGGATTAGTTGGATCCATTTGAGAGGTGATTGTGTGAAATATGTGTGGAAAAAAAGAAGGAATTGTGTGAGAAAAATAGAGAGAAATGGTGTGAATGTGGTGTGAAATGTGATATTTATAGGTAAAAAAAAAAGAAAAAAAATTAAAAATTGGCTGAATTTAGACGTTGCACGATTTTTTCTTTTTTTTCGGTATGGCGCATGCATTGCATTAAAAAAAAACTGAAGCGCGTGTATTACTCTCACCTGCTCGAGACGATCTCGAAGCCACTGGACGGGCTCGAGACGATGGTGGTTGCAACGACGTGTCTCATCGTCGTGGGTGTCTCAACCCTCCCCCCTCCCGACGAGACACCGTTGCGGTAAGCCTTAGTTATAGTCTTTCTTTTCATCCACTAATTATGATTAATTAATAATAATTAAGATTATAATTAAAATGAATTAATTCAAAATTATGTTTATAATAGGGAAAAATTGCATAAAATCCATCAACTTTGGTCTATCTCTCATTTTGCACATGACTTTTGAAAATTTTCCATAAAAATACCAATTTTCAATTTTGTTCAATTTTTACCAAATTTTAAACCCTGCCTGAATTGAATCTTACTAATTAGCGCTTATGTGACAATCAGACATATTTAGATCTCTTATGTTCGACATATTAATCGAGATTAGTTTTAGAAGTTTTGTACGACGTTTCATTTTATGGCGAAATAAAACAAAATTCTTTAGGGCACCTCCAACGGATGGGGCGAAGGAAGCGTCGCTCGCCCGCAACGAAGGCTATCGCCGTTGGAGCAGCGGCGGGCGGGTGCAGCGGATGGCGCCCTGGCGCTGTGAAGCCCGGGGGCGAGGCGGCTGTTTTAAGGGGAGGAGGGACACGTGTCGCCTCCTCCCATTTTGTGTTATTATTTTTTTTAATTTGAAATAAAAAAATTAATAAAAAATGCAGTAAAGCTCAACGGTAAGAAACGACTATTTTTTTCTACCTATAAATACATCTGATTCATCCCTCAATCATCCACACCTTCTCTATTTCTTCATTCTCATTTCTACATTCCAAATAAATTGTCTTGTAATTTATTTGTTCTTAAAAAATGGGAGATGATAAATTCGACCAGTGGTACAACCAAAATTACAAAACCCTCGTCCCTCTTTCCAATCGCCCAATCCAATTTCCTCACGACAATTATTCACCGACAATAGTCCGTCGTTTTCATCTCAGCAAGGTACTGGATATCTACAATACTCATCGCCTTATGGATTTGGGCAGTATTCGTAATCACTGGGCTTCAGCCACTTCAGTCCTTCGCCGTCGGGTCCATTCCAGCAATTCTCGTCGTTGCCTGGTGGCTACCAATCTTTCCGGACACAGCCGTCTGCATATCGCCAGTTTAGAAAATCAACCTCAATGACGACGACGACCATGTCCTTGAGGATGAAGAAGAGGGCGATGAAAATGAGGAGGCCGAGGAGGAGCCGTAGCTGGAACCACATCGCAGAAAGGGAAAGGCAACGGCCAAGGAAAAGAGACCAGCCAAGGGCAAGGGAAAGACCCAGGAAATGAATCACGGAGTTCGATTCGGCAACTACACGCCGGATGAAGTTGAGTGGATTGCCAAGTGCTATGTTGATATCGGCCTTGATGCGGTAAATTCAAACTATCAAAAGCTCGATAAATTTTGGGAGAGAATTGTCGAGAAATTCAACGAGTTCATAGCTCCTCAACAACCTCGTGGTGTAGAAGCTATTCGGTCGGCGTGGAAACGCGCCAAAACTGAAATTACTAAATTTAACGAGGAATATATCAACTTCGAGAGAGTAAATGCTAGTGGGCGGAGCGACCTCGACCTTTACAAGCTAGCAGCCGATGCTTATTATACAACCCGTGGAAAACATTTCATCCATCGGAAAGCGTGGGAGGTTGTGAATGATATTCTCAAATTCTGCAATCCGGATGCCAAGACCCAATCGAAGCGCTCCAAGACTAGTGCAGATGGTGGCTACACAAGTCATTCCAGCAATTGCACATCTGCAAATGAGGCCTCATCAATGCTAACCCGCCCGACCGGCATAAAGGTCGCGAAGAAGGGAAAGGGAAAAGTCAATCCGAAGGTGGCAGCCGCGCAAAAAATCGGCGGCATCGAGCAACATATGGGCCAAATTGTGGCTACTCATGATTTTAAGTAGGCCTACGACATTTACACGAGGAAAACAACTGAAATAGAGCCGGAACAATTGAGGCGCCACCGTGAAGTGTGCGCATTTCTCAAGCAAAAATATGGATTTCCGATTATTAATATGTAATTTTTATTATTTTTAGTTTTTAATTATCAGTATTTAATTTTTAGTTTTTAATTTGTATCAATTGTATTGTAATTTTCCAATGTTTCAATACAATTTCGTAGTTTATTATTCTTATTCCTATTTTAAAATAGAAAAGTAAAATAAAAAATCAATCATTGGATGGGTAGGGCTTTACCATAGTGAAAATTTCACCCTAGGACTATCAATCATTAGAACCCCACCAAAATACCCATCACCCTAGGGCTTCGGAGCCCACTGTTGTGAATGTTCTTACCTTTAAATTATGTAATCTTTCTCATCTTGATCAAAATTTTTGATTGAACAATATATGAGATTTTGTCGAAAAATTTTGTATTAGAGAAAAGATGAACAAAATCGAAAGTTGATTATTTTATGAGAAATACAGTAAAACCTCTATTAAGGAATACTTTTGGGACTGCAGAAAAATATGACAAAATGAGAGGTTATTCCTAAATAGAGTTCGAACAATAATTTTTAATTTTTTTTCCTAATTTTAATGTACATAAACAATAATTAAATATTATAATTACTAAATACATGTATTGATTTATTTCACCTAGAATATGTAGAGTTAATGATTTAAAAGTATGCATTTAACTTGTTAAACAAGTTGGAAATATTTTGGTTCAACAAGAAGGTAGTCATATAGACAAGCTATAGAAGACACACAAGTTAAAAGATATGATTACAACAAAAATGATGAAGTCATTGTCATAAACAACTCTAGAAAAATATTTTAAATTAACCTAAATCTATTTTAATTATAAAGTTTCATCCCAATTTAAATTCACAAGTTTAGGAGTTGGGAGTGGATGAGAGTAAAATTTGGCAGCGGGTATGAGTGAGATCGATATTTCGGTAGGGAGTCCTGTAGGAAAGAAATTTTGGAGGCATCGGACAATTTTTTTCCTATTTCAAACACGTATGTTCAGACATAGTATGTCCGAATAGAATTATTGATTATTTATTTAGTGTGATTTATTCATAAATGGAGATGTATTTTCTTAATATTAGATCATAAAAAAATATAAATTATTACAAATATAAAGTTTATTCTTATTTATAATTAGTTCTAAATTAGGATCATTTCTAAATAGAGTACTTATTTGTGCTGGTTCTAATGTATTCAAAAGTCATGTTTGAGTAAAGTTCATACATGTTTTCCTAAAAAATATTATTTACCCTTTTGATTTTACATCTGAAGAGTCTGAACACATGAAACCGGGAAAATGATTTGAAAGCATGAATGTCTCTCTCTCTCACCAAAATCATGGCCTCGCTTGTTGCCATTTTTAGGAAGCTCCAATTGCACACATTACGCCCTATTTCACGCGCCTCTCACCTCTCACGCTCTGTCGCAGCAGCCCCCAAACTGAACCTCCCACTTTACTTCGCACAAGCATTTCATCAAACACCATGCAGACGATGCAGTAACCCTCCTCACATCGTCAGCCAATATAAAATCACCGAATTTCTGAAACATGCGCACGAGATCCCTGAAGATGCCCCCTTGGGCCTCCGTGGATTTCTTGAAAGAGTTCAAAATGCTAAGGATATTGCTTCTGGCGATGTGGCCATGGATTTTCTTGATGAGTCCGGTGTCAAGCCCGACCAAGATTTTATCTTTTCGGCTATCTGGGCTTTGAGGGAAGAGTGGAAGCTGGCATTCTTGGTGTTCAAATGGGGCGTGAAATGGGATTGTGTGGTGGACAGGACTCGGTGTTTGATGATATGGATGTTGGGTAATCATAACAAGTTCGGCACTGCTTGGACCGTTGTTCACGAGCTCTATCGAGCTTCTAAGGATGCCCGACAAGCAATGCTCATCATGATTGATAGGTGAATTTTGAAACACTACTTGTAATCTTAGACATGATCCTATTTATTTCGTGTGCTTCGACTGTGAATTGCAATTCTTGGGAATGGTTTTGTGGCCTGTCTTTCGACAATTCAGCTTTAAGTTGCAAGATTGGTTGAAAAGGTTGTCTCCCACTGTCCAAATTTGAGCTTGTTATATGTTACTTTCATGTTTGTGCTTTAAATGTGAATGCATTGTTTGGGAATGGTTGTGTCCTCTTTGTTTTGATAATGCAGCGTTTAGATTGTATGACTGATCAAGAAAGGTTGTCTCCCCACTGTCCAAATTTGAGCTTGTTATAGGGGAGGATAGTTAATGTCATGAGATGGTATGTATGAGTGTGTCGAATTGAGATTTCAGAACTGCAGATTGAATGTTTTGTTTCTTACACAAGGTGCATAGGTTAAAATATACATTGTTAATGTTTCGTTCTTGAATGTTTGAGTTTTCTTGTAACGTTAGACTTGAGTAGGTTTTTCATTTTGAAGAATTTACCTGAAAAATACACTCTGCATTTTTAACACATTAGTCTGATATCATATGGTCCCAGAATAATATACAATAAGCTATTAAAAGAAGAATGAAAGTGTGTGGCTAATAAGAACGAACCGAGTAAGACCAACTTTCACAACTCCACGTTAGAATTTCATCTTCTTCTTACTTTGAACATGTATTACAACTTTTACAAAATTTTCATTGTTAACTAAAAATGTGTGGTTGATGTGCCTTGATTTGATAAAATAATATCACTGAGGGGAAATCGACATTTTTATGAATTGAACTTCTCGTTGAAGTTGAAATCGCATTTTATCATTTATTGGTGTTATCTGAATTATGAAGCCATGCATACTGTATATCAATTAGGAATTCGTAATTCCTGATTCAAATTTCTGTGATTCCTTTCAATGGTTTCTTTTGTCTTGTTTTATTAATCGATAGGTATGCAGCTGCCAATCAGCCCGACAAGGCAATAGAGACATTCCACTTTATGCAAAAGTTCAGTTTTTCTCTTGAACAGGAGACATACTTCACGTTCCTCAATATACTCTGCACACACGGAAACATTGAAGAGGCTGAAGAATTCATGTTTGTGAACAAGAAGTTCTTTCCTTTGGAAACCGAGAGCTTTAACATTATTCTCAATGGCTGGTGCAATATAACCGTAGACATAAACGAAGCCAAGAGGGTGTGGCGGGAAATGTCCAAATGCTGTATTGAGCCGGATGGTACTTCCTATGTACACATGATTTCTGGTCATTCCAGAGCATGCAATCTATATGATTCATTGAGGTTTTACGATGAGATGAAGAGGCGGGGTTGGGCCCCGGGCGTGGACGTGTATCATTCATTGATTTACGTGCTAACTCATGATAACTGCCTTAGTGAAGCTCTTAAACTCGTAGATAGGATGAAAGAAATGGGCCTCGTGCCCAACTCTACCACCTATAATCTCATCATACGTCCTCTCTGTGAAACTGAAAAGTTTAATGAGGCAAGAGCCGTGTTAACCAGGATGTTAGGAGACGACATCAGCCCAACTATTGACACGTACCATGAGCTACTGAAGGGGGAGAGTTTGGAAGGAAGTCTGGGAGTGCTCGGTCATATGAAGAAAGCTGGTTTGAGTCCAAATCGAGATACCTTTACTTCGATTCTTGATAAGTTCTTCAAATCGGGCAAACCTGAAGATGCATTAAAGATATGGTCTATTATGAAGGTATATGAAATAAAGCCAGATCGCATGCTATATACCATTTTGATTGAAGGATTGACAAAGTGCGGATTGATTGCTAAAGCTCGGGAATTCTACTCAGAGATGACATCTTCAGGATTGGTAGATGATCCGTCGCTGAAGAAACTACTAGAAAAACCTAGTCAGCGTAAAGCAAAGATGAAGATTGTGAGACGTATCAAGAAAGGTAAATGGTTAGGACATGGTGTGGTAAAAAAGAGAAATCACCGTAAAAAATGAGAGGAAAAGAGAGAAACTCTGACATCGCCTTTAATGACAGAAAGTTTCAGTTTGGCAAGCTTCAGGCTGACTCTCTAAAACGCCATTGTCAATTTGTACGACCTGCATGCATTGCTTTGCCTCTGTATGTGGAGGAGAGACTGATCTGCCGCAACCTAATTAACCGTCAGCAGGCTGCGGATTTCTTCATGAAAATGGACGATTAGATGTGGGGAGGAGGCCTTGATTTTGCAGGTACTTAAATTTGTTTTGAAACTTAATTGATATTCATAAAGAGTCTTTAAAGAAGATGCACTAAAAGAGTGGAAATGGAATATAATTGTGATACTTGTGGTTTTTATTCCATATTAGATCAATGTTTTTAAACCGGCCATTTGAACCGTTAAATTGGGAACCTGTGCTTGGTCAGGTTTGATGAAATTGGTGTGAACTGGCCCGTTTAGATGCGGTTGGACCCAAAAATTGGGAACTAGAGATTATACCTGTTAGATCGATTTTGAAACATTGTCTTAGACCATAAAGTGATAGATGTTGGGTGGTTTAATTGGAATGTGGAAATATGGAAAAGCAATTTTACTGCTTGAAAATAGTGCAAATAATTCCAATATTATTGTTTTGCATTCCATTTTCCACTTATTAAAACATTCTCACTAGAGATCTCAATTTCCAAATTTCCATCTTAATTCAAAGTAGAATACAAATGGAGGAAATATACATGTTTTAGAAATAGCTGCCCTTATGATTTTTGCGAGTAAGGAGTTAGGTTTACGCTTAGACTATCTGCATTGCGGGGGCTCGAGACACCTTCGAGACCCCCTGCCGAAACGAGACGGTGCAATGTAGAGGCAGCGGGCGCTCGAGACCGGCTCGAACTCGCGAGACCAGCTTGAGCCAACGCGTAGCATGCACACGCGCTTCAGAAATAAATAAATAAATAAATGGCGCGTGTAACACGTGTTTTACACGCGCCAACGTTAAAAAAAATTAGCCATTACTGGCAACGGCTTGAAATCCGATTTCAATACGGCTCGAATATTCTTCTCACAGCACTGACGGACGAGGAGGTTTTGGAGATTTTCTCCAACTTGTAACGAGCCGCTTGTGCACACATTGAGGCGGAGAAGAAGAAGAAGAAGAAGAGGCCGCGGTTATTCGTCCACCGCGACCGTGAAGGGGCCTGTGAGCTCCTACACGCCGATTACTTCGCCGGCAACCCCACCTATGGCGAGCACTTTTTCCGGCGCCGTTTCTGGATGCATAAACATCTTTTTTTGCGCATTTGCAAAACGTTGGAGGACAACGTCCGCTACTTCAAGCACGGAAAAGATGCATTGGGAAGATGGGGGCTGACGTCGGTGCAAAAATGTACGATGGCGGTTCGACAACTAGCCATCAGTGGTGCTGCAGATGTCTTCTATGAGTACCTCAAGATCGGAGATAGCACGGGCCATCTTTGCCTACACAAGTTTTGGAGAGCTGTTATCGAGCACTTCGGCGAGAGGTACTTGAGGAAGCCGAACGCTTTCGACACTGCTCGGTTGCTGCAAATGCACGAGGAGCGGCACGACTTTCTGGGAATGCTCGGGAGCCTGGATTGTATGCATTGGGCATGGAGGAATTGCCCATAAGGGTAGGCGGGTGCCTACACTGGAGGCGGTGGCGTCACAGGATTTGTGGATATAGCATGCCTTTTTTGGGTGTGCCGGCTCCAACAACGATATCAACGTCCTCAACCAGTCGCCCTTGTTCGCCGACGTGCTTGAGGATTGGGCTCCGAGTGCAACTTCACTGTCATGGGTCGGGTCGGCAGTACGACAAAGGATTTTACTTGACCGACGGGATCTACCCTTGTTGGCCAACACTGATCAAACCTCCTCCGCTTGCAAGTGACCCGAAGACGGCGAGGTTCAAGAAGATGTAGGAAGCGGCAAGAAAAGATTTCGAGCGGGCTTTTGGAGTTCTCCAAATCCGATGGGGAATAATTAGGAATTCGGCTCGGTGCTGGTATACGAAGCACCTCCAAGATATCATGTTCACGTGCATTATTTTGCACAACATAATAATCAAAGACGAGAGAGATGATGCAGAGAATTGGAGAGATTCTCCATCCACTAGCGGTGTATTCCAGAGGTCCTCTCCGCTCGCCTTTCAACACTATCTCAAACTGGAAATCGACTTCGGCCTATCAATAATCTCATCGAGCATGTTTGGCGCCGATTTAAACCTCTACAAGAATAGTCGTTTATTTTAATTAATGTAATTTTTTTTATTTGAATTAATGTAATGTTTTTTTTATTTGAATTAATGTAATTTTCAGAATTTAAATTAATGGAAAATTCTAATTTATAATATTAAAGTGAGAGATTCAAACAGACAGTTGAAATACAGTGGTAGTGTCTCTAAGTGCTGAAATGGGAGTTAAAACACCTTGGAGACACTATAAAATTAGTGTCTCCAAGGGATGTAGACAACCTTAGATAACATCCAAATCTATATCCGATGACATATTTGTAGTTATGCAATTAGATACGAGTTTGGATTCAGATCAATGACTTGTACCGTCTCATCAAGTCAGAGAAAGATTCTTACAAGTGATCAAAACAAGTACGACTAGTTAAATTTGGATGATAGAAGTATCAGTATCAACTTTCTCACATGCACTATGTGAGAAATACCAAATGTGAAAGACAATTGACGTTTGGTAATGTGATTTATTTATATATTCATTTCAAAAAACCAGATTCCAATATGATAATTATTTCAGTCTTGAGACACAACATTATATCTATTTTGCTCTCTTTCTCGTTTCTAGCTGAAGGTCTCTTTGCCATCTTGTTGTGTACGATACGATATCGTTACTTTCATCCTTTCGTCTGATAGAATTTACCAAGTTCAAGTCAACTACGCCAGTCAGACGATTGTTCCGTCTCTACAGCTTCTTCCCACCAAGTAGCAGTCTGAAATTTGATGTTTTACTTGTCAATTAATATATACAAACGAATTATACCAACTACCAAAATATGTCTGAAAAATGATAGGAGCAAAGGAAGAAGAAGACCTTATAGCCTCTTCGAAGAAACTCGAGCGAACTTCCTTCTACCTCATTGAGTCCTAGGACCCTTAGAAGCTCTTCCTTGGTCTAATATATGTATTCAAGAAACCAAAGCTGTTGTAATTTCATTTTAATCAGCAGAAAGTTTGATGATGATTTTAGCTTTACTTACTTCACCAAGAGTGAAACGAGTTGCACTTTCTGCTACGCAAGCATAAGAATTGTCTCCTTGCTTCAACATCACTTGCCATGGCCCTGAATCAGATAAATGCCAAAAATGGTTAGAATTGACATTGTGATCATTTGTGACGGATGTAGTTGATTATGACTCCATATATTCCTTTATTGAATTTGAAATGATAAATTAAGAAAATCTGAAGAAAGGAAAGATACATAAAATTCGAACGACCTGGATATTGACGGAACAATGCTCCACTGTAGTTCACCACATAAGGTGCAACTGCAACTGTCTTTCACAATTACAAATACAAATCATTCCGGCAAAAATTCAAGCACGAAAAGACACTATTCCCGTAGGGTCATGAAATTTGGGATGTACCTTTGAATACTCTCTAATACGGATGTAGAAAACGGGCATGAATTGAGAAAGGAACCTAAACTGCAAGTCTCTGCCGGGAAATCCTACAATTCCCAGATCAGCACTGCATGCATACACACCAATGTTTTCAGAGGGTTGAGAGGTTAATGAAAACACATAAAAATATATGAACTCCATGTTAGGTCTCACACACCGCAACGTGTCAAGTTCCAGGTTAAAGAGAACTGTTGGGACAGAAGAAGCGAATTTTTCCTGCATTTTTTGAGAATCGCGTCTCAGAACATGTAAATTGACATCAAACGATATTAAGGGGACATGATATCATATCATTCATAAGCGAACAAAAAAAATGCAACAAAATGCATATGGCGTTACATTGTAATTTGATTATAAATATCAAGAGCATGCAAAGTTATCTCATAGCTGCTAATTATTTGCAAAACAATGATACAAAATCTGAGCACGTAGGAGCATCAAGTGGTAGATTAATGTATGTATATCATGTAGGAACCAAGTCTCAGCTTAAAATGGATGAAAACTCAGACATCATCATCATGAAAGGTGGAAAATTGTAAAATTAATTTCAGAATTAAGAAATGAAGTTTCTGACACTCACAAAATTAGATCATATTTTCAAGCGTAATACTTGCAATTGTAGTTTGGAATCATTGAGAGAGAAATGAAAACAGATGCCCACCACATATTTCTCTACATCGGACAGATCACGAGTGCTACAATTGATGAACATATAAAGAGATGGAGAATTGTCAGGTTGCCAACGATCTGCAGAAAAAAATAGTATGGAATATGGTCATGTTTGCATGCATGAAGCAGTGAAGCACATAGAATACTAACACAAGTAAATTGAAGAATTTTATTTATTCTCTGATGTAACACCCTTACCTCGAATTAATTGATATGCTTAAGTTTGAAGTACCAACCTTCATTTTCGTCAACAAAGTCGAAATCCAAAGTGTCTCGTATGGATTTAAAAAATGAGGTAACAGGGCCACTAGGTAAATCATCCAAGGATCCAATAGTTACACCAACAATCTGAAAGTATAGAGACCATAAGTGAATGGTGAAATAAAATGCAAATCCATTTGATATTAAATGACTGCCTATCCCCTGAAAAGTTGGAATATTATGCCATTTTCAAGGCTATGACAGGATGTTGCACTTCAAAAATCATTACATGTAAAACAGCGTATTTTATGAAGAACGTCATGCACTTTCTCAGTATACATTGTTACGTACTATATTTTACGAACACCTTCATTTACACATTCACACATATATCAAACCAAAGCCTCCTGGTAAACTCCAAAATGAAAGTGCATTTTTTGATGCTAGGTACAACTACGCAAATAGATAGCAGACTACTTAACAATAAGAAATTTTCACAAAATGAGTATATAAATACCGAGTCGAGAGCTGCTCTAAAAAGTTCTGCTGCCCTGCGCTTTTCTGGCTTATCAGGAAATACCTAAAAGTGCAAATATAAAATTAAGATTTTCCTCTGTGAAATGGAAATCCGAATGCCATAGTCCACCATGTAAATAAAAGGAAGGAAGATGATGGAGTTTTTCTTACAATGCACGCTCTTGTTTCTTGCTTCTGTTGCAGCTTTTGAATAACAGCTAGCGCAAGTTGAATGTTGGCATCACTGTAGTCATCAGATGAACCCTTCACAATTCAAGAAATTGAGAAAAGTCAGGTAACAAATTATTCACAAGCAAAAAATAAAGTAAACAGGACTACAAGAAACAAGTAATTACGGTGTTCTAAGCTTAGCTTCGTATAATAAGACTAATCATGAGCATGTCAGAGATGAAAATCATAATGGCGATACCTTATACGAAGAAATGCTGGTAGGCAATGGACTGATGAAGCCGCCAGAGAAGCATAAATACAGAAAATGGTAGATAAGTGTCAGTACAACAATCAAGACAGTAAAAGGCAGCTTTAGAGGGGAATAAACATATGATCCAAATTTGGTGTATTCCGGCTAATATCTTATTTTAAACTCTTAAGAATATTTTTATGGAGCTAGAAAGTCCTCAATAAGTCACGAGAATTGTGTGCCTCAAAATGGAATCTATTTCAAACATATATCATATCCCATGGTTCGGTACTTGGACAGGTTACAAATATCAATTTGATTTTTTAAGCCGAACGATAGAGACTACTTCATATTACTTCAAATTCGAGGCCAAGCAAATTATTTCTAAAACTCCAAAATGGCATTTGTTTTGGTCATAGAAACATTATTGCCTATAACATCATAAATAATGAGAGAAAGAAATGACATTGAGCAAATGAATTTAGTATCAATATTAGAATAATTTAGACCTTGTCCATAATTCCAAATCATAATGTACGAATAATACTATCATAAACTAACTCCCATCACTCAAAAACTACCTTAACATAATCAACAACTCTCAACACGCAATGTAACTCTTAAGCAAGAGAAAGTGGCAGTAGAGAGAGAGAGAGAGAGAGAGAGTTACGCACGGGAAATCGATCTCCATACGGGTTTTTCCATCTTGCAGAGCACTGTAAAGAGAATTGGCGGCATCGGTAACGAGAACTTCGTATGATCTGGGCTTGTAAACCGCAACGCCGACCTTCGCGTCGACTCCAGGCTCAGATTTGGCGGCCTTTGCACTGATGAACCTTCTCCTGTCGCATTGAGCGTTAGCTGCGGTGAATTTGAGAGAAGAGGAAAAGGGGGAATGAGAGAGAAAGGAGCTCTGCTGATGAGAGATTTCGACGGAAGAGAAAGCGGCGGCAGATGGGAATTTCGTAGCAGCGGAGATTACGGCGGCCGCATTAACGGCCATCGAAGCTGACGGATACTGTGTGTGTGTGGAGATGAGGAGGGAAAGATAAACAAAACGGTTGGGAAAGATTGGGTGGTAAAGAAACGGTGATTTCGTCTCCGGTTACATTTGTTCAATTATTCTCTATCTTTTAGACGGAGGAATAGACACTGTAAGCAACTGTAGGTAAATATACTGGATGCGAGGAGATGACCTACGAGCAAAGAGTTGAAATAACCTTTCTCAAAACAAAAACATGAATAATGTCCTTTTGAAAAATAAAGTGTTCAAATAGTTTTTATTTTTACTTTTTTACTTTTATATCCTTATAAAAGAGTTTATACCATTTTATATATTTATAGATATACAAGAAGGTTAATTTTAATTTGAATCATAAACGAAGATTAAACTTCATGTATAAATTTCCGGCAAAAAAATTTGAATCATACACGAAGCCTAACTTCATGTATGCATCATATGTGTATCATACATGAAGACTAACATTCATGTATGCATCATACACGAAAAATTCTGACGAAAATTTCCAGCGAAAATTTTCGACAAAAACTTGAAACATACACGAAGCCTAATTTCATGTATGCATTATACATGAAGACTAAACATAGGGCTGACAATCGGGTCGGGTTGGGTCGTTATCAGGTCGACCTGATAACGACCCGACCTATTAAGGTCAAACCCAAACCCAACCTATTAAGGGTTTGCTAAACTCGATACGAAAAGTCTAAACTCGAACACGATTCGAACCCGACACGAACCCGAATTGATACGAATTTATTCGGGTTGACACGACACGATAATGACCCGAATAATATTTTAAATAATTTTGATTAGAGAAAAATAATTTAAAATAAGATTTAATAAGAGAGAAAAATAAAATTTTAATGCCTTTTGATGAATTAGAAGGAAATATATATGTATAATATCATTTTAAAAGTTGACATAGATAAAATATATATAATACTTAAAACATTAAATCCTAATTGGGTAACCCGAACTCAACTCGAACCTGACCTGAATTTTTCAGGTCCTTATTGGGTAGACCCGATGAGGACCCGAACCCAATAAGACTCGACCCAAACATATTTATTTCGTGTCGGTTCGTGTCGGGTTATCGTGTCGTGTCGAAAATTGCCAGCCCTAACTAAACATTCATGTATGCATCATACACGAAGTTTGACTTTCATGTATGCATCATACACGATGACTAACATTCATGTATGCATCATACATGAAAATTTTCACCACCAAAAATTTCAAATTTGAATCATACATGAAGATTAGTTTTCATGTATGATGCATACACGAAGATTATATGATGCATACATGAAGTTAAGCTTCGTGTATGATTCAAATTTTCGCTGAAAATTTTCGTTGGAAATTTTCGTGTATGATGCATGCATGAATGTTATTTTTGGTGTATAATGCATATATGATGCATACATGAAGTTATGTTTCGTGTATAATTCAAATTTTCGCCGAAAATTTTTGGCCGGAAATTTTTGCTGGAAATTCATACATGAAGTTAGTCTTCATGTATGATTCAAATTAAAAAATTAGCTTTCTTGTATACTCATTAAGGGTGATGGGGTCGAGATTTGCAACCCTTAAACATACCGATGTTTAAGAATCATTAACACATAATCGTACCTTGTATCGACGAGATTATGTTTGAGAAGAGCTTCTCCACGTGGATTCCGTTCGTGAATTCCGACCTACAAAACGTAACGCCAGGTTGTGTGCCGGCGTCGCGTCTCCAACGATCAAGTTAGTTCGTATTCAACACGAAGTTCAAGTTATCTCAACGAGTTCTGTCGTGTGTGAGAGATAATGAAATCATACCTGATATTTGCTGTAGAAATCAGTATATATACCTGTATAAATAAGGGTATTTAAGACATTTTGGGGAAACGTGGGAAGTTTCCCAACCTCCTTTGGTAGGGAAAGCTTCCCTACTTTAAGCGACGTGACAAGTCGGTACCGACGTCTGACACGGGATATTTTGTGCCTTGAGAAGGCAAATCCGTACAACGCTTTATACCAGCTCTCCATAAAGTGTAATCAGGGAAGGTTGCCAAGAGGGAACCTTCCCTGGGAGCATGATTCCACTATTCAAAGCAGACTTCACCCACTGTTCCAAATGTTGAGGCAAGGTTGCCACTCAAGTAAGAGGATACTGAAAGTATTAGTGGAAGGTTGCCATCGGGCAACCTTGACGTACCGAAGGTGTCCTATCAACTTCTCCTCCCTCAAGTCTAAAAAGAGGAAACTTGTTCTGATCAAGTGAGGAATTTTCAGTAGTAACATTCCTTCGAGGCAACTTTGACCATTCAGATAAGTCAAAGCAGTTAAAGAGTTTCTCTCTTTCCGCCTCTGTGAATTCCACCTTTTCAGAGATGGGATAGCCCACGTCCCATCCGTTACACACGTGTAGCGCTTTTGGAGGATAACCACCCCTACACGGTTATAATTCAAATTATTACCGTTTTTCTTCATTTATTTCACTTTTTTTTTTCGCGCTCCATCTCTCTTTCTCTCTCGCTCTCACTTCTTCAACATTTTCTCTTCGCCGGAACTCCTTGCCTCTGTCCCAGCTTTCTCGTTCATCCTTTCAGGTACTTCACTGCTACTTTCCTCGTAGGTTTTACTTCCTCTAGTATTTTTAGTTGCAATGTCTTTCTGGCCTGGTTTGGGAGGAGGGTTTGATCTAAACCCTTCCGAATCTTCCACCAGCCGGAGTGACTCTGCTGGGGAGGAGGCTTCTTCCCCTTTTGCTCCCATACTTGTACTATCTGCTTCCCCTAAAAAAGAAGGGTCGGGGTCTGCTTCTGTTTCTCTACCTGTAGAACCCGATTCTTCTTCGAAGTTAAACAGGCCGAAGTTCAAGCCTTAATCACTGATTTGAGAATAGAGGGATTTCAATTTAAGGTTCCTGGCCCTAGCGAGCGGCCGAACTACACCACTCCCCCTACATTGCCCTTTTGGAAAAAGCATTTCGAGGCTGGGCTTAGGCTTCCCATATGCTCATATCTTGTTCGCATTTGTGATCTTTTCAAAGTTTGCTCTAGTCAAATTATCCCCAACTCCATTAGGACTACTCTGTCATTCTACATAGTTCTGAAAGCCAATGGAGACAACCCTACCCCCGAACTTTTCCATGCCTGCTATCAGATGAAATACCAAAGGGGAATGGTTATGTTCAGCTCTCGAACCAATAGTCCCGCTCACTTTATGGGTAAGAGTACCAGGAATGATAAAACTTGGCAACCCTACTATATCTTTATCACTCCTGTGAATAGTTCTTGGCCTTTCACCGTGCAACATTGGCGGTATTCTTTTGAGAGACCTTCTCAGGTAGAAGTGCATCCCATTCCATCTTCGGATGATAAGCTTATGGTGGAATTGAGTACTCGTCTTAATTCCAACAATGATTTCAATATTCGTGACCTTCTCATGGATTCTTCCGCTTTGGCCTACTTTGGTCTGGCTCCTCCTCCTCGTCAACTTTCCACTCCGAAGATGAGTAGGTGTTCGCTCCAGTGTTTGGTTGAATTCAAACACTTGGTAAATCTTGCAAAATATAACCATTTTTATCCTTGTCATTTTTGCAGTAATGGATTGGTTGAAAACAGCTCAAGGCGCTGATGAGAATGATGACGTTATTGTGGTGGGATCCACACCCAGTTCTGTTCCCTTCCCCAGTTTCCAAAACTCGAAGCCAACATTCCTGAGGGCATAGTTGTCGGGGAGCAATCTTCCAAGGGGGGATCTTCCAAGAGCAACATTCCTGCACACCTTTCTTCGGGAGGGATACGCACTAGGACTCGTAGTCGAGCCATGACTGATCTGCCTCCTCCTCCACCACCTAAGAAGGGGAAAGGAGAGAAGACTTTCGGGGGTAAGGCTTCCACCATGTATGTCCAGCAATTCTCCAGTGAGTTCGAGGTTCATCTCCCTGTGCCACTAGTGTCGATGGAAGGTTCCCACTGTGTAGCTCTATTCCGCCAAATGACCAACTCTCTCGAACGACATCAAGTTTCTAAGTTCTCCACTGAAGCTCTCCACAATGCCATAGGGCGTACTTTGATTCAGGTTAGGGTATTCTCTATCCGTAGTCATAAAATCTTATCATTTTAGGGATAATGTAACTTATTCGATTTTTCATCAGGCCGGTGCTTTCTCGGCTGAGGCTGAAGAAAGGAGAAAGGAAATTTCCTCTGCTTCCTCCAAGGCAAAGAATGAAGAGATTGCCAAAGCTCTCCTTCAAGTTTCCAAGCTGGAAACTAAGTGTAAGCAGGTGGAGGGCAGTCTTGCCGACGCCCAAGTGCAGGTGGATTCCCTTAGCAAACTTCTCGCTAAGACTGAGGATGAGAAGGCTTCCCTGGAGAAGAATCAAGCAGAGAGCTTGTCAGAGCTCGTTAAGAAGGCTACAAGAGTGGCATCCAAGCTTGCCAACAAGGACTTTTCTGCACAGCTGCTGGTCAAGCCTTTCTGAAGGAGCTGGCTGAAGGGTTGGTGGAGGCATACACGGGGAGTGGCCAGTACTTGCACGATCTAAGCCGTACCATTCGCTACTTCGTCCGCCAGGGAGCTTCCAATCTTGCTGCACAGATGAGGAAACCTTCCTACTCTAGAGAGGTGAACACCAAAGCCCTTATGGACAATCTCGAGCTTCCTCCTCACCTGTAGCCACTGAGTGACCTTCCTCCAGGGCCTGGATATCAACTTCCAGTAATGCAGACTTGTACAAGGAAACTTGCCCTCAGCCATATCCTTGACCCCTCCTTGACTACTATGGACAACCCTTTCTATGATCTTTCTGCAGGTGCCTCCAGCTCCAATCTGATAGAGCTGCCATCCATCGAGGATACTTCTGTGCCCAATATTACCACTTATCCTGCTGAGAAGACTACCTCAGAGGTATGGTTCCTCTCTCTTCAAAAGGAATCAATAGGGGAGGCAGACGGAGCTGAGGAAGGAGACAAGGCTGTCATCAACTCGGCTGAGGAGGGAGATAAGGCTGCCACCAACTCAGCCTCAGAGGAGAAGTTTGACGGTGAAGAATCCGATAACTCCTCTGCGTAGGGTGAATTCCTGTAATCTACAATACAATGGTGTCTGCTACAATGGCTTTTTAGCCGCTTTTTATTTCTGTTTTTGCTACAATGGCCTCCTGGCCGTCACTTTATCTTTGCTTTCACTGCATTTTGCTCAAACAATCCATGGCCAGTGAGTCTCTATGCCCATCGTGCTTTTTGATCATCATACTTGGCATTTTTTCAATTTTTCTTATAATGGGCTTTTATCTTTGTATTCCGTATGCGATTCTTGCATGCTTCTAATATGTTTATATATGTGTTCTCCTCCCCCCCATTTTTCTAAAGAAGTAGGAGTTTGTCAAACGAATAGTTGTTTAGAATAAGTATTCATGATCACCAATATGTTCAAGTAAAATTGCACGTTTACAATCTTGTTCAATTCGTAGCATAAGGACATAACTGCCATCCAAATACCAAATTTGCCAAGGGCGCATGCAGCCACTGTCGGGTCAAGGTTACCTGTCGACAACCTTGCTCACCCTAGTTTTCCAGAGGTGCATGTAGCCACTGTCGGGTCAAGGTTGCCTGCCGACAACCTTATTCACCCTAATTTTCCAGAGGCGCATGTAGTCACTGTCGGGTCAAGGTTGCCTGCCGACAACCTTGCTCACCCTAATTTTACTCCCATTTCTGAATACTAAAGCTCAAATAACCATATACTTCAAAAAGGGTGTAGCATCATATTTACGTCCAAAAATCTGATCTTGTATGTACAAGCAGGAAAGCAACATCTGCGCATCGGGAAGGAATGAGTCGTCTACGATAAGTGATCAAAAAATAGGGGTTATCTTTCCCTATACATAGTACTTCTTCAACTTGCTAATGTTCCATGAGCGGGACAAAACTTCCCCTTTGGCATCCATTAGCTCGTAGGCTCCGCCAGCCAGGACTTCTGCAACCTTGTAAGGTCCTTTCCAATTGGGCTCGAACTTCCTAGTTGGCTTCAAGGCATCAACCCTTCTCAAAACGAGGTCTCCCTTGCTAAACCGACGAACTCGTACCTTCTTGTTATATGAACTATGTATCTGCTCTTTGTTCCATTCTGTTTTCAAATGAGCTTGCTTTCTTTCTTCTTCCACGAGATCTAACTCTTCCCTCCGGAGTTCTTGGTTTCGATCTTCATCATAGAATCGAACCCGGTGACTTTCTGAGATTACTTCTGCCGGTATCACCGCTGAAGATCCGTAGACCAAATTGAAAGGGGTTTCGTTGGTGGCCCTTCGAGGACTAGTGCGGTAAGCCCATAACACTGAATCAAGTTCCTTTGCCCATAAGCCACGCTTATCATCCAACCTTGCCTTAATGCCATTGACAATTGTTCGGTTGGTAACTTCTACTTGACCATTTGTCTCGGGATGAGCCACTGCTACAAATATTTGTTCAATCTTCAACTTCGAACACCATTCTATGGTTCCCTAGCTAATAAACTGGGCACCATTGTCTGACACCAAGACTCGAGGCACTCCATAACGGCAACATATATTCTTCCACAAGAACTTTATGATAGTTGCATCATCTACTTTGCTAACGGCTTCAACTTCCACCCATTTGGAGAAGTAGTCTACGGCTACTATGAGATGAGTCATACCTCCCTGTGCGGTGGGCAACTTTCCCACTAAATCATTCCCCTATTTATCGAAGGGACACGAAGCATACATAACTCCCAATTCCTCAGCTGGAAGGTAAATCAAAGGTCCGTGTATCTGACATTGGGAACATTTCTTTACAAACTCTTTGGCATCTTTGCTGATGTTAGGCCAATAAAATCCAGCTCGTAACACTTTTCGAGCAATGTCCCTTGCTTCAGTGTGTCCTCTTCCATTCCCGGAGTGTATTTCTTGTAGAACACTTGCACCTTCTGCCTCCGATATACATTTCAGATAGGGGTAAGTAGTGGCACGCTTGTACAAATGATCTCCAATCATGCAGAAGTGAGCATAGTAAGCTCGTTTAGATGCTTTGGAACCTTCCATGCGTCTTCCTGTCATCAAGAAATGTATGATGAGAACCCTCCAGTCTCTGATCTCATCAATAGCTCCTATGTCCAAGGTGGCAACTCTCTCTTCCTCTTCAAGATATGTAACTGGACCAAGAGTTCCCTTTTCGATGGAACTGGCCAGTCTTGCCAACTTGTCTGCCCGAGTATTTTCTTCTCGGGGAATCTGCTCCATCTTGAACTCTGTAAACTTTGCCTTCAATTGTATCACTTTGACTACATAATTGGCCATTCTTTCCTCCTTAGCCAAATAAGTTCCCTTCGTTTGGGATACAACCAATTGGGAATCAGAAAATATCAAGACCTTTTTGGCTCTCAATCCCTCCATGATTTGCATAGCTCGTACTAACGCTTCATATTCGGCTTCGTTGTTTGAAGCCTTGAATCCCAGCTTGATTGAAAATTGTACTTCTTCTAAGGTAGGAGGAATGATCAATATTCCCACACCACATCCTTCCTTGGTAACAGAGCCATCCACATAAGCTTTCCACTCAACCAACTCTGCACTTCGGGTAGTTTCCTGAATGAAGTCTGCCAGAGCTTGAGCTTTTATCGTAGGTCTTAGCTCAAATTCAATGTCATACTCTCCCAACTCCACGACCCATTTTACCATCCTTCCCGATAAATCTGGTCGGCTCAGAATATTTTTAAAGGGGAATGTTGTCCTCACAATGACCTTATGTGCAAGAAAGTAAGGACGCAACTTTCGAGCAGAGGTCATGACTGCCAAGGCTGTTTTCTCCACCTCCAAGTAGTTTGCTTCAGGGCTTTGAATCATTTTACTGGTGTAGTAGATGTGTTTTAGCTCACCACCTTCTTTTCTTATCAACACCGAACTCATTGACTCCTTTCCCACTGAGAAGTATAAGTAAAGAGTTTCTCCGGTCACAGGCTTTGTGAGCAAGGGCAACACAGTCGGATGTTCTTTCAAGGCATAGAATGCTGCTTGGCACTCTTCCGTTCATTCAAATTTGCTACCTTTCCTCAGGATTTTGAAGAAAGGCAAACTCTTCTCTGCCGAACGAGAGATAAATTGGCTTAGCGCAGTAATCTTGCCATTAAGTTTCTGAATTTCATTCAAGTTGCGGGGAGCTTGCATTTCGTGAACCGCGGCAACCTTCGCAGGATTGACTTCAATACCTCTGGGCGTGACAACATAGCCCAGGAACTTTCCCAACTGCACTCCAAAAGCACACTTGGCAGGATTAAATCGAATGTCATTGCTTCTGATTACTCCAAAGACTTCTTCCAGATCCGTTGCGTGATCAACGGCTTTGAAACTCTTGACTAGCATGTCATCAACATATACCTCCATAATTCTTCCAATTTGTTCTCGAAACACCAAATCCACCATTCTTTGGTAGGTTGCCCCTACATTCTTCAAACCAAAGGGCATCTTCTTGAAGCCAAATGTCCCTCCTCCGACAATAAAGCAAGCTTTTCGAATATCCCTTGGATTCATCAAAATTTGGTGATATCCTTGGTAAGTGTCCATCATTGACATCAATTCGCATCCTGAGATGGAATCTACCAATTGGTCAATTTTGGGAAGTGGAAAGTGATCTTTTGGGCATGCCTTGTTCAAATCCCGGAAGTCGATACACATACGCCACTTACCCACCTCTTTGGGTACCATGACTGCGTTGGCAATCCATTCAGGGTACTGTACCCTCACAATGTGTCCAGCTTTGAGCAATTTTTCCACTTCAATCATGATAATCTTGTCCTTTTCTGGATCAAATCTTCTTAACTTTTGCTTGACGGGGCGAATAGCCGGGTCCACATTCAAGTGATGCATGGCAATTTTGGGATCAATGCCTTTTAAATCATCTGTGCTGAAAGCAAACAGGTCAGCATTCCTCCGTAGGCAGGCTATTACAGCTTCGGCATCCACATGCGCCATCTGCGTTCCAATTCGGGTGGTAAAACCTTGCTTGTTAGGGTAGAGCTCTACTGGCATAAGCTCCTCTCCCGGGGACATTTGCATCTCTGGGTGCATTTCCTTCATTTCGACCTGTTTCATTTTCTTTCCAGAAGAATCTCCCAATCCATCATTGGGTCGCTTGGCAGCTTTACCCGATACCTTAATTTCTTTGACATAGCATGCTCGGGAAGCATCATGTTCTCCTGCTAATTCTCCCACTTTGTCTTTCACTGGAAACTTCAACTTCATATGGAAGGTGGACACCACTGCTTCAAACTCGTTGAGGGTAGGTCTGCCTAAAATTACGTTGTAAGACGATGCAGTGTCCACTATTAAGACTTTATCATCCGTACTTTCCTCAGCGGAAACTCTCCCATGGCCATGGGTAATGACACCAATCCTCGAGGATGAATGGCACCTCCTGTGAATCCATATAAAGGAGTCTCTATAGATTGTAATTCCACATTTAGTCTCATGCTTTCGAAGCAATGGGCAAATATGACATTTTTCGAACTCCCAGTATCTATAAGCACTCGGGAG
Source organism: Schizonepeta tenuifolia (assembly GCA_029490685.1). Classification (NCBI taxonomy): domain Eukaryota; kingdom Viridiplantae; phylum Streptophyta; class Magnoliopsida; order Lamiales; family Lamiaceae; genus Schizonepeta; species Schizonepeta tenuifolia. Next base: position 74,212,614 of record CM055960.1, read on the forward strand.
ACATCGTATTCACCAATCTCTGTGGTGACCACTAGGGCATCATTATTTGGGCGCAAAACAGCAATTTCATCTTTGGGGCTGAATTGAATTAAGGGATAGTTCCTCACATTCCCTACTTCGTGTACTCGCTCCACTTTAATCATATCGGGAACTTTGGCGAAGGCCTTTCTTACATTATTGGAATCTCCTCTTGATGGCCCACCTACTATCATGTGGATGTGTCCCTTTTTCTAGGGATGTTCCTCTCTTTTCGGAGACCTAGGATGATCATACTCTCTTTTGGGTGATCGGGGGCGTTGGTATTCTTTTCTGTCATCTTCCTTCCTTTTTTGACCACGTTCTTTCTTCACAAATTCTACTAGCTTGCCATCCTTCACCAATCGCTCTATGGCATCCTTCAAATGTCTACATTGATTTGCTTCATGACCAAATTCGTTGTAATACTCACAATAAGGACCCACTCTAGAATTTTGAGGTTCCCTCCGATAGCTTCGAGGTAAAGGGAAACCTATCTGCTGCCTGGACAATATTGCAAAGAGTTCCGCAGGTGCTACCGTGAGAGGAGTGTAAGTATGATTGTCCTTGTCAAATCTCTCATTTCTCAAAAAATTACGGGATTCTTTTCTTCTATCATTCTTTTCCTTCTTTTCCTCTACCCCACGAGAAGTCGTTCCTGGAGTAGGCAAGATTGCGTCTTGACAGGGGTGGATAGTTCTGTCTTCCTCCTTTTTCATCCCCCTCGCTTCCTCCAAATTTACGAACTTTTCTGCTCTAGTCAAGAAATCTTCAAAGGAAATAGATGCTTTCTTGGCTAGAGATCTGAAGAAATCTCCAACACATAAGCCTTGCGTCAAGGCGTGCATCTTTACCTCTGAAATGACAGTGGGTACTTCCAATGCGGCAGAATTGAATCTCTGAATATAATCTCTGAGACTTCTATGGGAACCTTGTCTCAGCGACATCAAATAAACAGAAGTACGACATTGCCTCCTGGCACTTGCAAATTGATGTCGGAAAAGGTTGCTGAAGTCAGTAAAAGTCCGTATGCATGCTGGATTTAACTGACTAAACCAACTTTGTGCAGATTTAGTGAGAGTTGTGAGGAACACTCTACACTTGACTCCATCGGTATACTGATGAAGGGTGGAACTATTCTCGAAGCTCATAAGATGTTCCATCGGATCTGTAGTTCCATCATACTGCTCTCGTATTCCTCTAAAGTTCGCAGGCAGGGTTTCCTGTAATATGGCATCACTGAAGGGGAGCTTATCTCGTCAAAATTACCGAGTTCAGGCTTCATGAAACGCCTCTTTATTTCTTTCATTTCCTTACTCAAAGCAGCCACCTCTGTGCTTGTGGCAGATGCTGACTCAGAATGAGGATGATAAGATGCCGATTGGTCTTTCTCATCAAATCGGGCTGCCGAGGTAGCCTCCAACCATTCTCTTTGGTTCATACGCCCCTTCTCAGGAACATAGGGTACTTGTGACTTCAAGTCATATCTGGAAGGTTACCTTTCATGGGAGGGGAACCTTCTCTCATCGGAATGCTCCCTTTGTTCTTGACTAGGGTTTTCCGAAATTGTCTCTAGATGTTCTCTCTGGCCCTGTTCATTCTCACGTAGCAACCTTTCCAATAGCTGGCGTATCTGAGTAGGATCCAACCCAAACATGTGATCTGTGTTGGAAGATGATGCAACCATGCCTGTATGAAAAACCTGGTTAGATTGACTGGGTGGGAGCGCTGGTAACCCTAACTCCTCTCTGAGAGTTAAAGGTCTTTGGAAGCTTCCTCGCCTGACCCCAGTTGTAGAGGGAGGGCCTCCCAGGGTCGTTTGGCTTTGTGGAGTGATGGATTCCTCGAAATCCTGTCCCAGGTTCCGGGGAGGAGTTGTCATGATCTATAACATTCGAGGAATAACTTTAGCTCTTCATTTCACCTTTTCATGGCTTAAACAGATAATATGCATCCGAATAATATCCAATAATATCCATACAGATACATATCCAAATGTATCCATCGGAATCATGTATCTTCAGCAAATAATCATGTTTCGCCATGTTTCATAACCATATTTTCTTAGCAACAAGTAATCATAAGAACAGATATTACTTACGACAGATATTCTTAATTATATGCTTCCTTTCGGCAAATTATCATGTTTTTTATCAGCAAATTATCATGCTTCACCGTGTTTTAATGCACACGCATATGCGAAATATATCCATATTCAAGCTCATTCATGGGTTTATCCATATGAAGTTCATCATATATGCAGATATGGTTTTAAGAAAACGAGTTCATGCATATATCGATCTTGATAAACCTTTTTAATAATTTTCTTGATATTGTTCTAAAAAGAAAATCTTATTTTGATGAAAATTCCAGGCGGTCTATATGAATGGGACATAGAGAATAATCGTTTGTCTTTAAATTTAACGTCGAACAACTTTAAACTTATATTGTCTTTAAAAAAAATCATCAATTTGACTATTATAATACTCTTTTCATTCACGATATCATTGTCACATTGTGGACAATCCAAATTTTAAGAAAGTGGTGGATATTAATAATTAGTAGTGGGTATTGTTGTAGTAGAATAGATCCCATTATGAATGTGAGTCGAGTGGTGAGAAATATAAGATTAAGGTTGTGTGTGGTTCTATATCTCCATTTAGAGGTAAATGGAGGGATAAACTAAAATCTCACCATTTAAATCATTCTTTCTTTTTTAAATCTCCTTTCCACCACCACAAGGAGGAATAATATTATCACATCTCTCATTTCCACCACCACAAGGAGAGTAATATTATCACTGCAATCTCTCATTTCCACCACCACAAGGAGATAGGAGATTTAAAAAACAAGTGATTTAAAGGGTGAGATTTTTGTTTATCCCTCCATTTACCTCGAAATGAAAGTATAAATTTGTACTTCCAAGTGAACACAACTGATGGTCCCGATACGAGTTCTGGTGTATGGAGGGGGGGGAATACACCAGATAAAACTTTTAAAAACAACCCCCTAAAAATAACACAACCGAGTAAGACAACTCAGTTGGAATCACAACCGAGTAAGAAACACTCAGCTGGAAGTGAAGTGCTGTGCGGAATGTGGTGGAAATTAACTCGTATAAAATCAACTCACGCTTAAGTGCAAGGTTGGTCAATAACTAAGTCAGTTGATATGGAAAGATGCAGTTTGTATGCAGGTTAGTTAGTCAGTTTAATATGCAATAAGATAACTGAAAAAATAAACACAACACACAAAGATTTACGTGGTTCGGAGATAACTCCTACGTCCACGGGGAGTTGTGAGTCCACACAACTCAGTCCAAGTTCTTCTGGACAAACCACAAAGCTTACGCAGGCTTTGCAACCGTTGAGATAAGTTTACGGGTACTTATCAACCTTACAGATTAGTTTACGGGTACTAATCAACCTATCTACTCAGTTACGGGAAGAGTAGGGTCCTAATAACCTTTTCAGGTGTAAGAAAGTGTGGGGTTCCAACTAATAGCTCGAACAAGAAGTGAGCTATGATCTAACACTCTACGAACTCTCAACTAGTGATGTTCTCAAGGTTGGATCAAAAGACACTAAGACAAAATCTAACACTCTAGAACTCTCAACTAATGATGTTCTAAGAGATTGAATGCAGTTTAGCTCGTGTGAAGTATTTGGTTCTTTCTTTCGCTCTTTGATCTTTTCTCGCACTTGTCTGTCTTGTATGTTTCGTAAATCTTGGTGAATGAACGAAGGCCTCTATTTATAGGTGGAGAGAATCAACTAGCCGTTGGAAGAGCTGTTGGATCTCTGTTCTTTGAAAGCGATGGCTCGTCTCTTATCTCTGCAGACTTTCCGGATTTGGCAACTGCATGATTCTGTTTTCCATCTGAGACAGCCTTGTGTTGGGCCAAATGAGGTAATGACAGAGAGTCAAACCTTCACGTGACTTCTTTGTTTGAATTTCAAATCTCAACATTAGTCTTTGAACAAAGGATGGTCGGTTGAGAGTTTCGATCTTCATCTGACTTGTTCTTCAGCTGATGTTCTATCTGAATGCTAAAAGTTGAACTCTCAGCTGGCTTGAACTTCATGCTGTTGATTTTCTTGGTTCGAGTCCTACAACTGATGTTCTGAAACTAAACGCTCAGTTGTCTTTCTTGTATCTGATCAGTTGGCTCCGAACGCTCAGTTGTCTTACTTACAACTGATGTTCTCTTGCATCTTCCTTAGTTGACTTTGGCATCTTCGCATCTGATGAACGCTCAGTTGTCTTTCTTACAACTGATGTTCTATCCGAGTGAAGACTTGTTGCCGTCTTCAGCTGGAGTCCTGTAAAGATAAAATCTTAACATTGCTCAAACAGCGACCCTAACTACTAACATTAGGATCTGGCAACATCTACTTGGTTGGGGTCAGTTGGTTTTGGAATCAATCAAAACTTTAATAAATTTCCCAACAATTTCCCCCTTTTTGATGATGCCAAAACCCTTATAAAATTCTTCTAAAGCAAACTGATCTAAATCCTACTGACCTATCCAAAATCTCAGCTGAAATTCTAGACAGTTTATAAGATTAAAATATCAAAGGGTTAGCAGAGTTATAACATGATATTGAAATAACTTTCCGATTCAGAGCTTGGACAATGAGAAATTGTACGTCAAGTTGAATCGTATAACTGAATAGTTTTTATTACAACTGATGGTTACAAAGATAAGCACAAAAACAAAAATTACATCAGTTGCTAAAAAACTAACTGAGCTAAAACTTAAGCCCATACTTGCTAAAAATTCTAACAAAAATCTCTCTCTTCGCTTCTGACTCCTTTGCTATGTCAACCCCGTGCTCTTTGCAAACTTGCCTTGCCTCAGCTGATATCTTTTGATGGTTGGGGTTTCGAGAGTCTGGAAGGAGGGGAGAGAGATAGGTAACCTTCTTAGGAACCGGGACTGTGTTCAGATCCAGTTTTGCATCTATCATTGCACGTCTGAACTGGCTGAACATGCCCGGGTCCCCTGAGTGCAACTCGGTCAGGGCTTCCTTAAATGTTTTCCTCGGATCGTCAGTTGAGAAGACATTTCTGTAATAGAAGTCATTCACGAATTCTTGCTTGAATGACTCCCAGTCTTCATTCCACTCAACTGGCATCCACTTGTCTACGTGCCTGAACCGACTTTGGACCTTCACCTTTACTGGCAGCCTCTGTTGCCTCAGCCGAGCTTCAGCCTTAACTTGATGTTTGTCTATTCGGCGACAGCTGCGGGAGGCGATGTTCCGGTCCAAGTTCTTGGTTACTTTGTCTAGCTCCTCCTCGAACTGGTTGACTCTTCGAGCTTGGCTGGCAGCGAACTTCTTGATCCAGCTCGGATTCATGTAATCTTTCTCAGCAACATCCATAGCCTTGGCAGCAGCAATGCACTCTTCGGTTGTGATACCGTCGAGTTCTGAATCAAGCTCAGTCGCGATCTCGGCTATGGAGTTGTAAGAAACTCCAAACTGCTCCGCCTGCTCCAAGTCTTTTTCCATTTCAGCTCCACCTACGTCGGTTGACTTAGGAGCAGACTTCTTCTTCTGGGCAGTCTTCCTCCTCGGCTGAGATTTTGCAGCAGCTTTAGCCTGGGTCTCATCTTCCCCCTGCAACTCAACATCCACCTGCAACTCCTCTTCACCCTTTTTATCTTCCCCCTTTTTGGCATCAGCAACAAGGCTTGCTACTGATCCATCCAGAGAGGTGAGTTGTTGTTCGGCTTGTTGGATGCGGTTGAAGAGTTCATCGACCGCGCACTCTATTCTGACCTTCTTCGCCAGTTCGGAGTCATGGCGCTCTTGTTCAGCTTTTCTCAATCCAGCGAATGTTTCAGTTGTCTCAGTCTGGAAAGCAACGAACTCAGCCCAGCGTGACTCGAACCGAGACTCCCATTACTCATCCAGAGTCTGTTGGGATTTGGCGAGGTTGGAATCAGAGATGGACTGGAAGACATTCAGCTCAGACTTGATCCCTAGAACAGTTGATTTCAGATCAGATAAGTCTTGGCTGGTGGAGGAGGAGAGTTTGTCCAGCTTTATCTTCAGTGAAACATTCTCCTCCATCAGCTGCTTGTTCTTCTCCTCTTGTGCTTCCAACATCCTCAGCTGATCTTCTTTGTTTTGTTGGAAGTTGGCAAGCATCTCCATCCTCAGCTGGTTTACCCTCTCAGCTATCAGCTCACAAATGTCTTCAGTTGAGGGCGCTGGCTGATCAGCTGGAGCTTGGTGTTCAATCAGAGCTGGCTGCTCAACTGTAACCATGGCTTGACGGTTGGCCAGGTACAGTTGAAGCTCCTCTTCTTCTTTATTTGCTGCGGCGGCGGCTGCGTCCAGATCATTAAGGAATTCGGCTGACTTGATTAGCATGTTGTCGAGGAAGTCAATACAGTCTTGTCCAGCCGTCTTCCGGGTATCTATGCCTTCCACCTTGCTCAGGTCTAGACGACGCGTGAGCAGCGCAACCTTTTTGTTGTAGGCCACCTCCAGATTAGAGTAGTTGAAGTAATCTCGGATACGTGACTCGTCCGCCTTCAGCTGGTTCCAGCTGTGTACCCTCACAGTATCTTCCTTCACATACCAGTGACTGAAGATTAAGTTGAACTGGTACAATAGCTCGGTTCCAAGTGTAGCGAAAATTGGCATGTCGCGAGCTTCTGGGAACATCCCGAGCAACTTCTGGAAGCAGTAGGCTACCTTGCCTTCATGCTCCATCGCAACAGCCTGACGATCAGCTTCGTCATTAATTGGAGAGGGAAAAAGATTTTCATATGGCAATGGTTCAAAAGTTTCATCAATGTTGGCCAAAGAAGTGGTCTCAACATTGGCATCGAGCTGGGAGCTCGGAATATTGGATTCTGTGGGGAGTGGGGTATCAATAGGTTCATCAACATTGGCCGAAGAGATGGTCTCAATGTTGGCATCGAGCAATGAGCTTGGAATCTCTGGTTGTTGATCAATTGAGAGAGCGAGAGGCTCTTGGGGCGGTACGGCATCAGCTCCTGCCGTGGGGGAGGTGGAAATGTCTTCAATTTTCTCAGAGGAGGAAGAAGCATCCGAGGTCAAGTCCGTTTCCATCCCATCAGCCTCATCAGCAGCGCGAGGAACGATCTCGAAGGCAGCTGCCTCAGCTGAGTGGCTCGACTCGGATGGCTCCTTAGCTGGTCCCGTCTCAGTTGGCGCCTCCACAGCTGGTACCTCCTCCTCAGCTGGCGTACCCTCAGCTGGCACATCCTCAGCTGGAACTTCAACCGTCTTCTTGAAGCGAACTCTCAGCTTCTTCTTGGCAGGCTCCTTCTCCTTCTCTTTCTCCGACTCAGCTGAGCGTCGGCGAGTAGCTTTCGACTTCGGAAGGCGGCTGGCAGCTGGTACTTCCTCAGCTGTATCCTTCGCTTCAGCTGTCTTCCTAGCATCCTTCTTTTCCTTAGGAGTATAAACACTCCTTATCACCTCTTGAGCTTTCTTTGCTGTTGGGAACAACATCAATTTCTTCACGGGAGTCTCCTCGCAGTCCTCCCATACGATGTTCTGACCCTTGGTTGCGAGCAGGATCAGAGCGGAGATTTTGCAACCGAAGTTGAGAGTTCCCTTGACACTCAACAGTCTCTCCCCTGATTCGGTTGTGGTCTCGGAGATCTTCTGCTTCTCCAAGATCAGTTGGTTTAGAAAATACTGGAACCAATTAATCTCATGTTTGTGTTCCAAGGCCAGCAACTGCTTGAGCTTCGGTCGGCTGATGTCTCCGAAAGCCCCGCTGTAACCGAACACGACCTTGGATACAACATCGAATAAGAGTCGATGTTCTGGCTTTAACTTGGTCCTCTGCATATTGCTCTTCAACTTCTCCAGGGTGATCAGAGCACTTTCCAGAAACGCATTAGCATCAACATCGGTTATATTTTCAACTGTGTCCGTGGCGGTGTGGTTTACGGAAATGATTTGGCGGAGGAAATCGGAAACTGCTATGGGGACGGTGACCCTGCAGATGGTTCTGGCCGGAACGTCCCGTTGTCGGCATACAACCTCTGAAACGATGCCATCTCTTCTGTCGATGGACGACTGCAGATTTACGTAAAACTCTCCGATCTGGCGCCTGAGCAGGTGGGAAGGGAAGAGCTTCGTCCATTCTAGAAGGCCGTTCTCCCTGAGAGTATCAGCGAGGGGAGACAGCACCGGTGACTCCAATTCATCGTCTGATAATATTTGCTCGAAATGAATCTTTGATACCAGCAAGTCGAACGATTCTTCATAAGATGTGGGGACTAGGGAGGGTCCGGAAGAAGCCATTTTCTTTCCTTTGGGTGCCATTTGGTGAATCTGAGAAGATATATATAAGAAAAAAGGAAAAAAAAACTTGCAGTAAATAGTTAGACAAAATCTGAGAAGATGATGAACAGTTACTGCAGATAGACACGAATGAGGAAGGTAAGAGATCACTTCCTGATTTTCCGCCATTTATAAGTTTTAGGCTCTGTTGAAATCGACGGCTAGGGTTGAATGGCGCGAATCCATCAACGGCTGAGATTACGCGATTTTTGACTAGCTTTGACTTGACGTCTCGAACCGAGTTCCAACCAGCGCGTGAGAAGGTGAACTGTTTTTCATGTCAGCCCAGTCGCACTATAAAGTAGGCTATTGATGTTCAGCCGTACTTTACATTAAATGCGGCATGATGGCTATTTTAATGTAACTGACATGCTCAGGAATGTTTGAATTTATTTCAAACATTCTCATTTAAGATCATAACACCTTCAGCCATAAATGTTACCTGCCAGCTGATGTCGGAATCAGCTGTGTTCACCTGTCAGCTGATGTTGGAATCAACTGTGTTCCGATGTTGCGGCATACCATCAGCTGACTTGAGTTCGTATGTTCAGCTGATGTCTGATCCAACATTGCAGCATACCATCAGCTGACTCAAGTTCGTCTGTTCAGCTGACATCTGATGTCGTCGGTTGGCAATCCACATCTGAGATTCCCCTTCATCTGAGTTTCCCCCTCAGATGGATATCTATCTCTTCACCTCAGTTGGTTCCTCATCGGATGGATCCAACAATCCAAGTAGATCACATAGCATTTTGAACCGCGCTTCGGCTATAGGTTTGGTGAAGATATCAGCTCTCTGAATCTCAGTTGGAATTTTCTCCATGGACACGTCTTTCTTCTCAATATGATCTCGGATGAAATGATGTCGGATGTCAATGTGCTTCGTCCGAGAGTGGTGAACAGGATTCAAAGAGATAGCAATGGCACTTGAGCTATCACAATGAATAGGAACCTGTCCAGTTGTGACTTCGTAATCTCTCAGTTGTTGCTTGAGCCACAACACTTGCATGCAACAACTACCAGCAGCCATATATTCTGACTCGGTTGTAGAAGTGGCAACATATGCTTGTTTCTTGGAGAACCACGAAACTAGCTTGCTTCCCATGAACTGACAGTGTCCAGATGTGGACTTCCTGTCCAACCGATCTCCGGCTAGATCTGCATCTGAGTATCCGGTCAGTTGGATGTTGTCGTCGGTTGGATACCACAACCCAACATTAACTGTACCCTTCAGATACTTGATGATGTTCTTTGCAGCCAACATATGTGCTTCCTTCGGTTGAACTTGGAACCGAGCACACACTCTAACCACGTAAGATATGTCTGGCCGACTGGCAGTTAGATATAGCAAAGAACCGATGATCCCTCTATACTTACTGGCATCCACGAGCTTTCCCTCAGTTCCAGGTTCAATCTTCCAGTTAGTATTCATCGGGATCCTCGTGGTCTTACTTGTCTACAATTCGAACTTGGTGATGAGCTCCTTTGTATACTTGGACTGATTGATGAAAATCCCATCTGGTGACTGCTTCACTTGAAGTCCAAGAAAATAGTTCATCTCTCCTATCATCGACATCTCGAAATTCTCCTTCATGAGATTTGAGAATTTCTCACACAGCTCCTCTGACTTGGAACCGAATATGATGTCGTCGACGTAGATTTGCACAACAAGTATATCTTCTCCAACTTTGATGGTGAACAGTGTTTTATCAACTGACCCTCGTTTGAACCCCGAGTTCAGAAGAAAACCACAAAGAGTGTCATACCAAGCCCTGGGTGCTTGCTTCAATCCATAGATTGCTTTCTTCAACTTGTACACTCTTCCATCTCCAGTCTCAAAACCGAGAGGCTGTTCAACATATACATCTTCCTTGATATCACCGTTGAGGAAGACACACTTCACATCCATCTGATAGACCTTGAACTTGTGAAATGCGGCATAGGCTAGAAAGATTCGGATGGCTTCCAGCCTTGCAACTGGTGCGAAGGAGTCCTCAAAATCGATTCCTTCTTGTTGGCAATAACCCTGAGCTACCAACCTTGCCTTATTCCTCACTATGAATCCAACGACGTCTCTCTTGTTTTTGAAAATCCATTTTAATCCAATGACTTTGACACCATTTAGTCTTTCTACCAACTCCCATACACAGTTGCGTAGAAATTCATTCAGCTCTTCTTGCATGGCTATTGTCCAGTGAACACAGTTGAGAGCTTCCACAACATTCTTCGGTTCTGGCACATCAGCTACGAAGCAAGATATCATGGCAACATCTCCTGCTTGCTCGAACTCCTCAAGAACTGCCAGCTCCTCAGCATATTGAGCGTAAGTGTTGGAATTATCCTCGGTCGAATCTGGATTTGCAACTCTGCTCCTTGTACACACACCTTTGGTTGGATCCCCGATGATGTTGTCAGTGGAATGATCTTCATACCATCTTCGGTTGTGTCTTCCTTCTTCTTCCAACAGTGGCTGTTCCAGGATTTCAACTGATGGTGAATCCTGAGCCGTAGGAGATGCTGGAATCTTCAGAACTAGCGATTGATCAGTTGTTGAGTCTAGAACATCAACATTGACAATATTTTGAACCGAGCTCGGTTGGGCTTCGGATGCTGATGCAGTTGGAGTGGCATCAGCTGAAGTTCCCCCTTGAGATGAGCTGGGTTCTTCACATTCATCTTTAGAGGAATATGGATCATCATCCTCGGTTGCCCATACCAATGGTTCAGCTAGATTCTTTTCCCTTAGAGCCTACGATCTGGTGAGAACAGGTGGAACTTGTGGATCAGCTTGTTGTCCTTTAGCCTGTTCCCTGCACTCAAAGGTAGATTCATCAAAACTAACATGAGGTGTTATCTCCACAACACGAGAGCTGTTGTTGAAAACTCTATAAGCCTTGATCCGAGCAGCATATCCGAGAAATATGCCTTTCGAAGCCTTGGCATCAAAAGTTTTCAACTAAGTCTTCCCATTGTTGTGAATATAACACTTAGAACCAAAAACGCAAAAATATGAAATATCAGGCTTCCTGTGTCTCCATAGGTCGTATGGTGTCTTTCCCAACCGCTTGGTCAGAAGAGACCGGTTCTGGGTGTAGCAGGCTGTGTTGATGGCCTCAGCCCAAAATCTCTTTGGCAGAGCTGAGCTTGTCAGCATGGATGTAGCTGCATCCTTCAGCGTTTGGTTCTTTCGCTCAGCTACTCCATTCTGTTGCGGAGTACGCGCAACTGATGTTTGATGAGTGATTCCATGCTTCTCGCAGTACTCGATGATGGTTTCATTTAGAAACTCGGTTCCACGATCTGATCGGATGGAAATAATTTTCATCTCTTGTTGGTTCGATATTCGATCCATCAGCTTGGGTAGCTCATCTCGGGTTTCACTCTTGTGACGCATGAAAATGGTCCACGTGTACCTAGAATAATCATCAGTAACAACAAGGGTATACTCGTTACCATTCATGCTTTTTGGTGTAACTGGCCCGAAGAGATCCATGTGGATCAGCTGTAACACTCGGTCGGTTGAGGGAGTTGATTTCAACTGGAAGGAGGATCTAGCGAGCTTTCCCAACTGGCATGCACTGCAGATATGTGTTGTTGAAAACACTCGGTTTGGTATGCCTTTTGCATGTTCTTGTCTGGAAAGTCCGTTCATAGTCTTGAAGTTCAGATGGTTGAGCCTTTTGTGCCACAGCCAGCTCACATCTGAACTGCTCTTTGATAACAGGCAGGTGTCAAGAGGACTACTGTTCCAGTCAGCATAGTAGACATTCCCGGTTGGGGATCGATTTCCTAACAATATGACCTGCTTTGATCCGACATTTTTAACCCTGCAACCCTGTGCATCAAACTTGACAGAGAAACCATTATCACAAAATTGGCTGATGGAGAGCAAGTTATGCTTCAATCCATCAACATATGAAACATTAGAAATCGAAACGTGATTGGTTTCAAGGGTACCATAACCTCTGGTGTGGCCTCTTGAGTTGTCACCAAAGGTAACTGAGGGTCCTTCTTTCTCCACGAAACTCCCAAGCAAATCCTTCATATTTGTCATATGTTTCGAGCATCCACTATCCATCACCCACATGGTTCGTGAAGCTTTATTCTTCCTCAGCTGTTTCTCCTGTTCCTGCACAGAGAAACTCTCTTAGGTCCCCAATTTTAGTTGGGTCCTGGAGGGTTAGAACCAGTTCCCCCTTGAACTGTGATTCGCTTTTCCCTGTATACTCGGATAGATTTATCATTCCAGATCACTTTTCCTTCATCATCAACTATAACAACGCCTCGGTTATCCTTAGGCTTGTTATTATTAGTGATGTTCTGTTTCTTGGAAGGAGATGGATTTCTCCCATTGTGAGCTTTCGGAGGAGAGGCTTTCCCTCTGTTTTGATGGCGCTTTTTATCCTGTTGAATTTGTCTATGGGATCGGACGCCATGTTGGAATCTTTGTGGTTGATTCTGATTCCAACTCCCTGAATGTTGTCTATAGCTGTTCATGCCCTGTTGTTGGTTCATGTTGTGGCATGAATATCCCCAGCTGTTCGACCTGTTCCTCATCGGTTGACTTGGTTAGAACCTCTGGTTGAACTGATGATGGAACCGCTGTTGATTCAGATGGTTGGATCCTTGTCGGTTCTGCGGTTGGTTCCATTCTTTCTGATGTTGGCTCTGGGTCGGTTCAACAGTCGGTTCTGAGTTTTGTTTAGATTGTATCTCCGACACCTGTGGTTCCTCTTCTGACTCTTGGAACATTCCCCCTCGGTTGATGTCCCAACCGATGGAACGTTCTGTCCTCCATCCACTGCTCCTTTTTCCTTTCTCAGTTGTGGTTCCCTTGGTCGGTTGAGCTTGCTGAGAGGTAGAGGTTGGATTACTTTGCGGAGATTCAGACTCAACTGTGTTAGGTTCGACAACCTTGACCTCCACAGCTTTGATGAAGGTTGCTGGAGGAATTCCAGTATCCTTGATCACATCATAACCGAGTTCTGACACGTCATCCATCTGTCGGCTGTAACTGATGAGATTCTCGATGATCTTGGATGACTGATATAGCTTTATCAAGTTATCCTTCTCAGTTTGCAACTCTTTGAGGAGGACAGCTATATGCTCGGTTTGTCCGTCTGACTTCTTTATCAGCTGGTCGATCTGAGCCTCTTGCTTTTTCAACTGATCTTGCTGCTCCTTGATCTGCTTCGTCACTCCTCGTCGGTTGGAGCATTAGTTCGGTTGACCGCATTCAGTTGACTTTTGAGATTATCTATCTCTTCAGTTTGACTCTTGATCAGATCGTCCTTTTCGATTAAGGATTCTTCAAGTTTGGCGAACTGTTCTTGAAGACTCTTAAACTCAACCGATTGCTGATGCAGTTCCTCACTGAGTTCTTGAAAATCACTCCAGGAGGGTTCCAACTCTTCATCCAGTGTTTCCTGCATGTTAGAAATATTGGAAGAATTTAAATTAGCAGGACTAGAGTGTACCTCAGTATCATCCTGGTTGGTTCCAAGTGCCATGAGGCATTGATCCTGACCAATAGCGTTGTTGGTGGAAGTCAGTTCATCCTCATCTTCAGTGTCGGTGAAGATGTCCATGTCGTCAGATGCTTCTTCTGCAACCATGGCCTTGTTCTTTCCAGTTTGCTTGGCCCTCAACGCTTCTCTTTCTTTCTTCGAGAGGTCTAGACAATCTGCTTTGAAATGTCCCTCCTTGCCGCATTCAAAGCAACCGTTGTTCACAGGCTTTGAGTTATCTCGAGTTCGGTTAGATTTGTAGAACCTCTTGTATTTTCCAAACCGAGTGTCCATGTCAGCTAGCTTCTTTGACAAGGCGGCTATGTTCTGTTGCAGCTCTTCTCTACTTGGCTCCTTTGTGGATGTGTCCGTTGATCTTGTTGGACTTGATGTTCGCGGCTTTGAATAGTCAGCTCGGAGCGCTACTGACTTGGTGGCTGAACCAACATCCTCATGTCGACTCGTCTGAACCGAGGATTGAGTTGACCTTCGTCAGTTCACCTTGTACTCATTTCCCTTCAGAATTGAGAACAATCTTTCAGTTCCCATCTCACCAAGGTCAACTCGGCTCTCATGGATATTGGTGAAGGTATCCCACTCAGCTGGTAGAGCTTGTAATACTTTGAGGTTGATTTCTCTCAAAGTATATTTTCCTCTTCGGATGGACTGGATCCTTCTGATGATGTCCATGAACCGGAGCTCTAACTGATCAATGGTTTCATCAGTTCTCAGACAGAAGTTGTCAAAGTCTTGACAGGCATGTGAGAACTTGTTCTCCTTTGTTTCGTCGCTTCCTTCACTCAGAGATGCCAAGATATCCCACATCTCTTTAGCGGTTTCGCACTCTTCTATCCAAGGCAGATAGTCTTGTCCAACTGTGGACATGATCGTGCTCTGAGCCCAGATATCCAACTGGCTCACTTTGGCTTCTTCTGGAGTGAAGTCTTCTGGCTTCTTCTCCACTAACTCCACAGTTGCATCTCCATCGTTGGGATTTGTAGGAGTGCGAGTGATTCTCTCTCTGATGATGATCGGTCCGGATATGAGTACTTGTTGCATTCGATGATGCTTTGGCAGTAGGATCTTCTTCATCCGAGTTCTCCAGGATGTATAGTTCACAACCGAGAACATGACCACGATCTTGTCTTTAACATCCATCTGGACACAACAACAGAAGAAAAATGCAAGCAGATATGCACTAGCGTGATAAAGAGATCTGTTCAGTTGACCACTGAAGAAAACACCTCGAATTCACACCTTGTGAAACAGAGTCAGCAGTCTTTTGAACCACTGCTATGATACCACTTGATGGTCCCGATACGAGTTCTGGTGTATGGGGGGGAATACACCAGATAAAACTTTTAAAAACAACCCCCTAAAAATAACACAACCGAGTAAGAAACACTCAGCTAGAAGTGAAGTGCTGTGCGGAATGTGGTGGAAATTAACTCGTATAAAATCAACTCACGCTTAAGTGCAAGGTTGGTCAATAACCAAGTCAGTTGATATGGAAAGATGCAGTTTGTATGCAGGTTAGTTAGTCAGTTGAATATGCAATAAGATAACTAAAAAAATAAACACAACACACAAAGATTTACGTGGTTCGGAGATAACTCCTACGTCCACGGGGAGTTGTGAGTCCACACAACTCAGTCCAAGTTCTTCTGGACAAACCACAAAGCTTACGCGGGCTTTGCAACTGTTGAGATAAGTTTACGGGTACTTATCAACCTTACAGATTAGTTTACGGGTACTAATCAACCTATCTACTCAGTTACGAGAAGAGTAGGGTCCTAATAACCTTTTCAGGTGTAAGAAAGTGTGGGGTTCCAACTAATATCTCGAACAAGAAGTGAGCTATGATCTAACACTCTACGAACTCTCAACTAGTGATGTTCTCAAGGTTGGATCAAAAGACACTAAGACAGAATCTAACACTCTAGAACTCTCAACTAATGATGTTCTAAGAGATTGAATGCAGTTCAGCTCGTGTGAAGTATTTGGTTCTTTCTTTCGCTCTTTGATCTTTTTTCGCACTTGTCTGTCTTGTATGTTTCGTAAATCTTGGTGAATGAACGAAGGCCTCTATTTATAGGCGAAGAGAATCAACTAGCCGTTGGAAGAGCTGTTGATCTCTGTTCTTTGAAAGCGATGGCTCGTCTCTCATCTCTGCAGACTTTCCGGATTTGGCAACTGCATGCTTCTGCTTTCCATCTGAGACAACCTTGTGTTGGGCCAAATGAGGTAATGACAGAGAGTCAAACCTTCACGTGACTTCCTTGTTTGAATTTCAAATCTCAACATTAGTCTTTGAACAAAGGATGGTCGGTTGAGAGTTTCGATCTTCATCTGACTTGTTCTTCAGCTGATGTTCTATCTGAATGCTAACAGTTGAACTCTCAGCTGGCTTGAACTTCATGCTGTCGATTTTCTTGGTTCGAGTCCTACAACTGATGTTCTGAAACTGAACGCTCAGTTGTCTTTCTTGTATCTGATCAGTTGGCTCCGAACGCTCAGTTGTCTTACTTACAACTGATGTTCTCTTGCATCTTCCTTAGTTGACTTTGGCATCTTCGCATCTGATGAACGCTCAGTTGTCTTTCTTATAATTGATGTTCTATCCGAGTGAAGCCTTGTTGCCGTCTTCAGCTGGAGTCCTGTAAAGATAAAATCTTAACATTGCTCAAACAACGAGCCTAACTACTAACATTAGGATCTGGCAACATCTACTCGGTTGGGGTCAGTTGGTTTTGGAATCAATCAAAACTTTAATAAATTTCCCAACAACAACCTAAATATAATGTATTATGTGGACTCTATTACTTTAAATGGAACTGGCAACCACGTCGTGGACAGACCTAAATGTTAAAAATGACAACCGTATCGTGAACAAATGGAGTATTGTATTTTTAAATGAGTGTTGTCTTTACTAATTTTGCATTGTTTTCTTTACGTTACGAAAATTTATTTCATTTCTCAAGGAAAATCTGAAAAATTTTGTTTGTCAATCACTTATTGTCTGGAAAATTCATTTTATTTCCTAAAGAAATTCTATTTTAATTCATTAAGAAAATATAGAAAACACCAAAAACAAAAAGTCTGCATCACTTCTTTGTTTTCATTTTTCTTTCTTGATTCCATTTTCCCCATGATCCAACCAAATGTCCCAAAGTATAATGGTAATAATTAAATTTTATTTCATGCATATGTAACTTAATATTGGATAAGGAGCACCTTAATTATTTCCATATTATTTTCTTGTTAAGGATATCGCTTTTCTTCTATCTTGATTAGCTACTTATTGTCCATTTCATGATGATAATGAGCGTTGAACCCATTTTCAGGCTCATTTGGCATAAGCAATTAAGCATAAGCATGGTGGTGTTGAAAAGTTATTATTTAATTTGGAATAAAATCGAATATTTTGTGCTACGTGGCAGTAATTTTAGCCACTAGTTTTGCTGGCATCATAGAGATTAATAGAGGGGTCTAATTAAGCATCACACTACAAAATAACTCTGTTTAAAATGGATCGAATTCCAATTTGAGTGTATAAAAAAGCACGCAACTTTTGTTTGACGAGTCCCTTTGCTAGAAAAAAATGCATTAAAGTGTTTTTAAATGTCTGTATCGATCACGTAGTGTAGTGGATCTTTTGCTTTATCTAATATTAAAAGACTTCATAGTTAAGTCTCTCTCACTTTATTCAATTTAAAATTACTTTATATCATATCAATAATATTTTATCTACTTTAAAAATATTTTATATTACTTTGTTACTACACAAATCACCACATTTACTCTTAATACTGTTTTTCTTAATACCTGCCGAAAAAAAATGTTATATTATGAACATGATGAAGGGAGTATTAGTTAATACCCGTTGTCACATTGTATGCCCTAATGATTTTTCAGAAAGACAAATGTTACAAGATGAACATAATAGTGGGAGTAAAAGTAATATCTACAATTATTTTATGAATTTTAACAAAAAAAGAGAGATAAAAGTAATTACAAATTGTCTTATGAAATTAAAGTCAAAATAATGGAAAAGGAAACCTTGTTTTGTACTAAAGCATAATTTTTCTTGTTTCCTTCATGTAAACCGCCACCCACCGGATATTAACATCGAATAAACCTCAAGTCTATATATTACTACTTTTTTTTGAGCAACTATATATTACTACTAAACTTGCAAAATACATGACAAAAAAATTGCCCAACCAAGAAATTAAGTGAGATAAGTAGTACATGGGGAATTCACTTTATTCGAGCATATCTCGCAGCACACAAATGTGATTCGTGTATAAAATAATATTTGAGAAAGAGAAATTCGTAAAGTGCAAATAATACATTGGGAATTGGCCTATCCGATTTAACCATAAAGAAGAATAGTGCTTGCCAATGACACACAAGACAAATGGGCAGAAGATCAAAAGTTGAAGGAAAAGAAAAGGAAAGATGAAAAACAAGTCTTTGAATGTCCCAAACATATACAGTACATGATCTCCAGGAATTACGAGGGACCTTTTTTTTTTTTATGATCTGTTCACGAAGAGTGTGTTGAGATTTTCTTTGGTCTATCCACGGAGAGTGTTATATCAAGATTGATTAAAGTTTGTGTTGCCACCTTTTAAACATTAACACCAACATACATAGAAACTCCAAGCCGCATTTTCAAACTCCTATGGAATTGATCAACTTCATTTGCCCTCATTCTCCTTACGTAACCATTTTCTTTCCTTTTCAATTCTTGCATTTCCACTTTTTTTTTATTGTAACAAAACTTTGAATTTTTTTCATTTCTGTGTTTTCCAGAAACAGTGATCGATTTTAAACATTGCTTTCTGAGGTTAACATTTCCTGAAATGAAACACAAACCCCTCAACATGTTTGAGTAATGTTTCACTAAGATATCAAGAGTGTCTTTTTTTTTTTGGAATTCTTTTTGCATTTTGTTTGGCTTTAAGCCCGTCAATTTACCGAGCCTTTACGCATGGTTAGATTTTAATCTAGTCAAAGAACGTAGAGGGAACAGAAAATGGCTCGGTATAATAAATAT
The DNA here is from genome assembly GCA_029490685.1 of Schizonepeta tenuifolia. Classification (NCBI taxonomy): domain Eukaryota; kingdom Viridiplantae; phylum Streptophyta; class Magnoliopsida; order Lamiales; family Lamiaceae; genus Schizonepeta; species Schizonepeta tenuifolia. The sequence continues at coordinate 74,231,537 of CM055960.1, forward strand.
GTGGAATTCAAGAAAAAGTTATGAGGAATTTCAAGAACAGATTATGAAAAATTTATGAGAAATGGCTCTGTATTCTTTTGGTATGATCATGCACTTATACTGGTCTGTGGAAATTATTGTGAAATTTGAATGAAATTCTTTTGGTCGAGCAGGTGTGGAATCGCAATGGAGTTTCAGAGTGTTTCGACAATCTATATCCTTCGATTTAATGATGTTTATAGACTGAAACCATGAAGAAAAGAAAAAAAAATTGTTATTGTTATTTGATTTCCCTTAATAAGTATTCACAGTGCTTGGTTTTGGAGTCAACATACTTACTGCGGTTTTGGTTCTTGTGTTTTGGATCATCAATAGACGCCGGAGACAACGGAGGAGGGTATGTCAACGGACATGCTTGTTTCTTAGAGTAATTTGGATTTACTTTATTGCACTTTCTAGTTTTTTTTCGATGAGTTGTTGATCCTCGCTCTAATTCTTCTGAAATGAGACCAGGTACATCTTTCAGCAAACAATGCATTCTCTGCTTTGGCTGCTTTTGGTTTGTCTCTGGCATTAGTTGATGTAGGTATGCTTTTAAGGGCAAGATTTAGTGCCCAAACCATTCTATATCATGAATGGTTGTATACATGCTCAGAGTTATTCGTCTGGGTAAGCCTCGTTATCAGTCAATATTGTCGGATAACATATTTGTTTCTAGAATAATATCCAAAATTCTCAAATTTAACTTTCAGATGGCTGTCATGATCGTGTCAAGATGTGAAGCTTGGCCGGACATCCTGTGTAATGGCATCATGTGTGGTTGGTGGATTATCAAACTCCTCTTATTGATGCCACGACTGCAAATAGTTTTTAGTTCACCTCAGGTGACATTTCAAATAGGAATCACTAGCATTATATATAGTTTCATACATATTCAAATGTACACATTGTGCACGCCTAAATTTCAAAGATAAAATACGAGTGTTTTGATAAGCATTACCCTTGTTCCATAAGTTCTTTGCTGTCTGCCATTTTGTTTGCTTTCCTAAGTTTTTTTTAATGGATAAGAAAGATTGATCAAATGCATAACATTACACATCGTGTGGCTACTCTGACTTGTATGAGATTGGTCATAATAAAAAGATGCGGCTGGAAACACAAGGTTATGCTTAATTGTCAGAAACACCTTAGAGTACTTATTTTTTATAATTATTATTATTTGTCTCAGGTTATAAGATGGATTAGAGAAATCTGTGGAGCTATTCTTGATATCACGTTTGCAACTTGTCTCAACATAATCAGAGTAAAGATTGCATCTTACAGAAGCAGGTACCCTAGAATCCAGAGGGTTTGTAATTGAAGCATTTGTTTTTTATTTGTCTTATTATATTTATTTTGTATCAATGATGAATTACTCATTACTGTAATCATGTAGCTCAGTGGTCGACCCACTGCTCCCCTACCAAAGGGAAGCTGAAGAAGGTCCTCTTACAGACTCTGTAAGTACACTTAACTTCTACCGATGCTTTCTTCTGGTATTCATTTCATGTGATTTAGTAACTTATTCAATATTCACTAACACACTCTGTCTGATCAAGGCCACAAACTTTAGTGAGTTGTTAGCCTTTTCCACTTTTCTTGCTCCTTACAGTGGGCAAAAGTATAATAAAGCTTTTCCTGTTAATCCTATTCAGTGTATCAAGTCTTCAATTTTCCATATAGATAAGTTGACACCCTTTTCCAATCGTTGAAGGGAATTGTATGTAAAACTTGGCATCTGATGACATTCAAAACCATTGATCCTGTTATACGATATGGTTCAAACAAGCAACTCGATTTTGAAGATTTGCTTCAGCTACCTATAGATATGGATCCTTCATCTTGCCATAATGTGCTATTGAGAATGTGGGATGCTCAACAGAGAAACAATCTTAGTCATCCATCATTATTCAAGGTGATTTGCTCGGCATATGGATGGCCGTATTTCTGCATAGGTGTCTTGAAGGTAAATTTACATTTGAATTATTGTTACAAATGCTATGTATTAGGTCTGGTAGCTAAGCTTTGGTCATGAGATTCTTAACGAAAGAAATTTTGATAGAGGTGTGATGCTAGTATGATTCCACCAAAATGGGACAATATTAAGATATGGCATCTAATCTCGTTATGGTTGAAAAATGGCAGTTAGGTGGACACATTTGGTCTCGGGTTTCAACTATTTTCGTTTAGATCAAAACAAGATAAGGCTTGTTTATCGTTGAGCTAGGCCCATAAACTATTCTTGGATTGCCTTTTTACTCATAAGTTGATATTAGCTTGCTTACATCCTTTCTTGCAGGTGTTTAATGACTGCCTGGGTTTTGCAGGACCTCTACTGCTCAATAGGCTAATTCGTTTTCTTCAGCAAGGTATGCATCTAATGCACGTCCGACTTTCATGTTCATAGTTTGAAAGAGATGCACCTTTTGCTGTCGTGAGGATTAACAAGTGAAATGTGGACACTGCTCGAGCGTGGCTTGGGTAATATCCCAAAGTTGGCGGAATTTTTTGCAAAATAATATGGTTATTTTAAATTTGTGTGAAAAAATTGTTTATTCAGTTAACCCAAGTTGGGAATGAAGGTTTATTTTGAAGTAGAGATTATTTTAATCGAGTTCTGAATGTTTTCATCGCTTTGTTTTTCTTTAAACAAACAGTTTACTTAGATGAGGTGCAAAATATTGACAAAATTATGTTTCATCAAACAGGTGACAGAAATGTTGGTGGTTATGTTCTTGCAATATCCTTGGGCTTGGTATCAGTTTTAAAGTAAGTTTCTTCTTCTCTAATCTCCCCCTCCCCTCACATTCCTCTCACTTCGACTTGTATTTGTCATTCGTAGCTTTAAGCCCATTTTGTTTCCGCGTATGTTCATTGAGAAACAATTTTAGAGATTGCAACTCCTTTTTATGTTTTTTACTTTCTTAAACACTTCAATTAGAAAGCATTTCGAACAACTTTCCTCCAGCTTTCTGTTTTCTTTCTTTGCCATTTTGCTGATTTGTATTAGAGAGTAGATCCGTGCATGTGCTTGTGCTAAACACGATTGTAGCTCGTTGTACTCGTCCTTGATTAAATGTGATTTTTTAAGTTAATAGCATCAACTGTTTCAGTCATGGATTTCTATAACAAAAGTTAATGCCTTTTTTTTCTCTTAAATATGAGAACAGTTTCTTAGTTCTACACCTTATTGGTGCAGATCATTTCTTGACACACAATATTCATTTCATCTCGCACAACTCCGACTGAAGTTGAGATCTGGTATCATGACAATTATCTATCGGAAGGTATTTTTCTTTCAATAGCTGCACGAAGAGTGCAACTCATAGTATTCGTTGGAATAAATGTTAATGACATGTGCATGCATATGTGTATATGTAGTTTTTCTTGTAGATCATGCAATTCAAAATTTGTTTATTTGTCCTTCATATGGATTAACAGATGTGTCCTGCAGAATGTTGAATCTGATACCCATGCCATTTGGAAGTTTTTGTTTGATAAAATATTGTGTAGTCTTCAAATGGTCTATTTTTTTTTTTAACGCGAGATAATGCTAACTGTTTATTAAATGTCTCTCTCTCTCTCAGTGTCTTCATGTAAGCTTAGCCGAAAGATCAAAATTTTCTGAAGGAGAAATTCAGACATTCATGTCAGTCGATGCAGATCGAATTGTAAACCTGTGCAACAGTGTTCATGACATGTGGAGGTTGTATTTAGATCAACTATGGTTTGGACTTATATATAACTCATTTTGCCTTTTTGGTAGATGGGGTTAGTGCTTCACTTAATATTGAACTTAGAATTATTTGGTTAATCGAGTTAACGGGTTCTTTCTTGTGTAATTGCTCCAGCTTGCCATTGCAAATCGGAATCGCTCTCTACCTATTATACACACAAGTCAAGTTTGCCTTTGTTTCTGGGATAGCTATAACTATATTGCTAATACCAGGTATGTAAATGAGCTATTTGTTTGTGACACATTCATATTGAAACCTTATAATTTATAAGTTTCCTGATTGGATAGTGATAATTATGTCTATAGTTAACAAATGGATTGCAAATGTGATTGCAAATGCAACCAAAAATATGATGGAGCAAAAGGATGAGAGGTATCTATTCATTCCATGTTGCGATGAATTTAAGAGATTTTGGAAACTTTCATGATTATCTTATTCTTGTACTGAAGTTTAAAATGAATTCGATAACTTCAGAGGTAAAAACATAGTAAGTGTTCAGCTCATAAGCTTATATCTAAAACGAAAAGATAGTAAGTGTACTACAAGATGAATCTCGAGAAATGCTATTGAGCCTACCTTGCGGATTGCCTGACATCGTTGCACCAGTTATATATATGTGTAGTCGAATACTATAGAATATCAAAATCTGATATATCTCATATACTAGGATTAGAAAGACGGCGGAACTATTAACATATATACGCACATTAAAAATGTACGCCTGGGAGCTTCTATTTGCCAGCTTGTTGATGAAGACAAGATCCTCTGAAGTCCAATATTTGTCGGTATGATTAACAGATCAACATTATTCTGCAGACCTGGAAAAGGTTCTCTAACTTCATCTAATATCAACTCTCATGTCTTAGACTAGGAAATATTTGGATGCATGGTGTGTGTTCTTTTGGGCAACGACACCCACACTCTTCTCGTTGTGCACATTCGGACTCTACTCTTTAATGGGCCACCAGCTTGATGCTGCAACGGTATTGCAATTATTAGAATTCTTGATTCTTGATTTCTGAAGAAAATATGTTACTATGATATTTGTTTTGACTTTCAGGTTTTCACCTGCCTAGCTCTGTTTAATAATTTGATCTCTCCTCTAAATTCGTTCCCGTGGGTCATCAATGGGCTGATAGATGTAAGTTACCTTTTTATATCTCTAAGCTATATTCATTCGCGTGTCAAAATATATGAAATAGTTTATGAGTTTCACAGGCAGCTATATCAATTAGACGATTGAACAAGTATCTCTCGTGTAAAGAAAGTGATAACGGACTGAGTGAATCGTCCCCTAGCTTCTATGCCAAGAAATTTGATTCCAAAGAACTGGCTGTTGCTGTCCATGATGCATCTTGTACATGGTCAAGCTATGCTGAGAAGGAATTCGATCTGGTTCTGGAACATGTAAATCTTTACATTCCGAAGGGTTTCATGGTTGCGGTTATTGGTGAGGTGAATCTGCGTTGTCTTACCTTTTGCTTAGATTAGATGCTATATACATATTGTTAGAGGTGTTTCAAAATTCTTACTTTACAAAGTAAAATAACTAAGAAGTTATACATGCTGAAAGAAAAGCTAGTTTGTTGTTTTAACTTCCACTTGGATTACAGGTTGGATCAGGTAAATCATCCCTTTTGAACTTGGTTCTCGGGGAAACTAGACTTGTCAATGGATCGACATATCTAGCTGGATCGAAAGCATATGTACCACAGGTCAATTATCTTTTCCTGTTATCATCTATGTGCATTTTCTGAAAATAATAACAGAAAAAAGAATATTTTTATTTTTATTTTTATATTTGTATATCCTACAGGTCCCATGGATAATGTCTGGAACTATCCGTGATAATATTTTGCTCGGCAAGGACTATGATCATAACAGGTATTACCCTTTGTGAATGTAAGAGAAGAAAGATGAATATCAATCAGAAATGCATGCACTCCTAGAGACAATTTATGAAATTTTCTCAGAATTATATTTTAAAGCAAATATTCCTTGTGCATGAGCAGATATTTAGAAGTGTTACAGGCTTGCACACTGGATCTTGATATTTCTCTAATGAAGGGAGGTGATATGGCTCGTATTGGTGAGAAAGGTATTAATCTATCTGGAGGACAAAGGGCTCGTCTTGCCCTTGCGAGGTACTAATTTTTTTCAAGAATCATACATGATATGCACATGCTTACGTTTTCTAACACTTTCTTTTATCATCGGCATGGTCAGGGCCCTTTACCATGGCTCTGACACGTACATGCTTGATGACGTTCTGAGTGCAGTTGATGCTCACGTTGCTCGTTCAATAATACAACACGCAATTCTTGGCCCTCTTATGAACAAGGAAACACGCATTCTTTGTACACATAATACTCAGGTTCGACTTTCTCTGTGGATTTCAAAGTCAATGGTGGATAATTTGAGTTTTACGCTAGTAATGGTGTTGTTGTTATGATGATCTGCAGGCAATTTATGTGGCAGATATGATCGTTGTGATGGATAACGGTCGTGTGAAGTGGGTGGGAAGTCCAGCTGACTCGTCCCTCGCTCCCTTTATATCATTTTTATCACTAGATGAGTTTAATTCATTTACTGAGGTTCAAAGGAGTGGGGAAATGTCAAGTATTAATGGTGAAAGAACAGAGAAACCCCGTGATCAACTCGATCCTGTAAGTGCTTCAAATGAATCCCAAGACATCATTGAGGTTGAGGCAAGAAAAGAGGGAAGAGTTGAGTCAGCAGTATACAAGTGAGCTACCGATGTCTAAATTTCTATGCCTTAAGCAGAACAACAATTATGTTAAACTAACTGATGTGGTCTGCAGAAACTATGCTGCATTTTCCGGTTGTTTCATTGCTATTCTGTCATGCCTCTCAGCAATCTTGATGCAAGCTTCTCGTAATGGCAACGATCTCTGGTTGTCATTTTGGGTTGACTCAACGGGTGGCAGCCAAAGCAAGTATTCAACCACCTTTTATCTGGTTAGCATTTCTTTTCTGCATAAGACAGATCCTGTTCATTGTTGTTGTTGTTGTGTTGTTTTTTTTTTTTTTTTTTTTTGGCACTTTATTTTCTTAAAAAATGTATGTTTTGAGTTTCTGGATATATTTGCAGGTCATTCTCTGCATATTTTGTTTGGTGAATTCACTCTTGACTTTGGTGAGGGCATTTTCATTCGCGTTTGGTGGTTTACGGGCTGCTATTAGAGTGCACGATCAATTGCTTCATAACCTCATTGATTCGCCTGTTAGTTTCTTTGATCGAACACCCAGTGGAAGAATATTAAACAGGTAGCATGTTCTACCATTTATGATGGTTAATTTCTTTATTTTATGTTTCGATCTGTGCTAACTTTATTGTATAGATTTTCTTCAGATCTCTACACAATCGATGACTCACTTCCATTTATTCTCAACATTCTCCTTGCCAACTTTGTCGGTCTCCTTGGGATCGCTTTGGTTCTGTCGTTTGTACAAGTATTTATAGCCTCGTTCTAGCTGAGCTTGTTATAATATCGTATTTGCTGAATGTATTCATAACTGAAGGTTTTCATATTTTGTCTATGCAGGTCGTGTTTTTGTTGCTACTAATACCCTTCTGGTTTATCTACAAAAAGTTGCAGGTCTGTAGCATAATTTTATCTAATTTCGGAAACTTTGTCGAATATTTGGAAAATCAATTAAGAATCTTGTTGGAATACAATGTGCTTTTGGTGGATGATACATAGAATTTAGAAACAGTATTGAGTTTTGTTAATCATTATGTTTAGAATAGTACATTTTAACTAAATTGTTACATTACGGACCAAATAATTTTGAATGGTTAAAAAGCTTTTGGTATGATGAAGGTTTCTAAATCAAGTTACTAAATGTGAGAAGCTTCAGTTCTACTACAGATCAACATCACGGGAACTACGAAGACTGGACAGCGTCTCCCGTTCACCCATTTATGCATCGTTTACGGAGATCTTGGAAGGTTCCTCAACTATTAGAGCTTTTAATTGTGAGGTAAAATTCAGTAGCTGTTAATGACAAATTCTTGCAAGGTCTGTTTATGCATAAAATATAATGGTAAAGTACTAAAATGTCTTGTGCAGGACTTTTTCTTATTCAGATTCATGCAGCACGTCGAGATGTACCAGCGGACATCTTACACAGAAATCTTCGCGAGTTTATGGCTCTCCCTTCGCCTTCAGGTGATTCTTATTTTATTGATGCCCCTCGTGTTCAAATTTCTAGCACTAGATCATTATGTACCATACTAACTGCAAACTCGACATCAGTTGTTGGCAGCTTTTGTCGTCTCATTTGTGGCCGTGATGGCAATTGTTGGAACTGATGGACATCTTCCTATCAGTTTGGGAACACCAGGACTGGTATAACTAGATTATCATTACCATTTCTGATTAATATAGCCTGCTAGTGCGAATTAAGATGCATCTTCGTTTCTGTAGGTTGGGCTGGCTCTTTCGTATGCTTCCCCGATCGTGTCAATGTTAGGAAGCTTCTTGACGAGCTTCACTGAGACGGAGAAGGAGATGGTTTCTGTTGAGAGGGTACTTCAGGTGAGCTAGACCGAGATTAAATCAGGTGTGCATTTTGGCATTGTTTCGTGTATTGTGATTCTCAACTCTCACCGCAGTACATGGACATTTCGCCCGAAAAACTGACTGGAGAGAGTCCACTAGATCCAAACTGGCCTTCTAAAGGGGAAATACAGTTTCAAAATGTGACTCTTCGTTATATGCCCTCGTTGCCTCCTGCATTGTTGAACATTTCTCTTACTATCCCTCAAGGTTCTCATGTGAGTTAAATCATATGCATACCTCTCTCTCATAACCTAGTTTCTCTGAAATCGACAAAATTTATGATACAGTGGTTGTCATATGGTTAGGTTGGAATTGTTGGAAGAACGGGCGCTGGGAAATCAAGTATCTTGAACGTGTTATTCCGTCTTAACCCTGTTTGCAGTGGACGTGTTTTAGTGGACGGCTTAGATATTGCTACGCTTCCTGTTAGGGATCTTCGCTCTAGAATTGCTATCGTTCCACAGAGTCCATTTCTGTTTGAAGGATCTTTAAGGTAACCTAAGGTTTGTTGTAAGTTAGTATGCTCTCAAATGAGACAATTTTCTTGAATTTATTATGTTATGATTTCCTCAAATTTACAGAGCAAATTTAGATCCATTCCACAAAAGCAGTGACACAGAAATATGGGATACTCTTGAAAAGTGTTGTGTGAAGGAGGAAATAGAAGCAGCAGGAGGACTAGATATCCACGTAAAGGAGTCTGGAACGACGTTCTCAGTAGGGCAACGACAGCTTCTTTGTCTTGCACGCGCACTTCTCAAGTCTTGTAAGGTACGAGAACAGATGATTGGTTTTGAAAAAAATGAATACAGGACGCGTGCAGAAAAGAAAGTACACGCGTCCTAAATCTATTCGAGTGTGAACGATGCAGGTGCTCTGCCTCGACGAGTGCACAGCCAATGTGGATACTCAGACGGCATCTAAGCTGCAGAAAGCAATTTCGTGTGAATGTGAAAACAGAACCATTATCACAATTGCTCATCGGATTTCCACTGTTCTGATCATGGACAATATCTACATTTTGGATCAAGGGTTACTTGTTAGAATTCATTCACCCTTTCATAATTTGAATTTTGATCCTAGGACTATAGTACGATAACATCGATCCATGATCGTTCTTCGTCATTTCTGTGTTTTGTAGGTTGAAGAGGGGAATCCACAAGAACTCATGCATGATGGCATGTCCAGATTCTCAAGTTTTGTAAGAGCTTCCACAATGTGATTACAAGTGAGTATTTATAGTTTAGATCCTCTCTTTTAGAGACAGAAGCAAGAATCATGAAAACCTTTGAACAAATGCAACACTCTTCTATATATGATGTATAATCATGACATTTGATATTGCACAAATATACGACACTGAGTGGAACGTTGTTCTGTATATGATGTATAATTATTAGTACATTTTAATGATATATGTCGCAAATAAATTGTCGCATGTCAAACATTAAAAAATGTGACATCGCATTTGTGTCACAATATTAATATGATGTACAACTAATACAAATATACGACACAACGATCATAAGTATGGTCAAAGACAGAGACAATTGGGGGGGGGGGGGGGGTTGAGATGGGTTGCTCAAGCACCCCCCAAATTAGATTTATTTTTCATTTTTTAAGTCGAATTTATGTTGTTCTTTAAAAATATACATATTTTAATGTTCATTATCGTTAAAAATTTTAATTTTAGCACTTTGAGAGATATTTTATGATATGATAATTTTATGATATTTACATTTGAGGTCGCGTAGATATATGTAAATCGCAATAGATCAGTTTTCCTGTCAGAAGTAAGAGTTGGCGGGCCTAATCCAAATATGACACAATTGAACTTAATGAAAACTCGATGATGATCAAATATCATGGGCATGGCATGGCCTTATAATTTTGCCTTACATGACAGAAGTCACAATAACATACATAGTCATATCATATCATTACACAATAATTTGACCCAAATATTCTTAATTGGATGAGGCAAACCATATAAATATTTAATTTAATTAATTTAATTTAAACATTGAAAGATACGACGTAGGTTAGCTAAGTAAAGGCGCATGTCACGTGAATTTTGGCTGCTGAACGAACATTTGAGCGGCCATGATAGGTGTTAAAGCTGAAAGCCAACACGTTGATAGATTCTTCGTAAATATTTACTTTTTATATTTTGTTAAGTATTAATTATATATTTTATTTTTATTTTAAATCCATATTCTGTGGTTGGGGTTTGGTTCTTTGAAATCGGCCGAAAGGGCGATATACTTTTTTTCTTTACCAAAGAGAGTAGGGGACCAATATTTACCTACATTTGCTAATGACACGTTCCGTAATTATCAATTTTCGATTTCCCAACTATATATTTAAATTTGATGGATCTATCTTAAATTATGTAAATCTAGAAAATGTGTGTTTGCGCGTGCCTTTGTGATACCCTTTTATTTATTTTATTTTATATGAGCTTGTGCTTTTGTGATATCCAATATTAATATTAGTTGGAGGTAGTATGTGAATTTTCGATTTTCGTTTTAATTGTTTTTGGCGCACATAATATTACGTGCGAAGTGCACATTTCGATATAATATAATAATTTATTCGATTAAATATTCATATCTCAATGTAATACTCTAAAAAAACTAAATATAGATAGTTCCTATAATAACCAATCCCTTCAAATTACTAAGATATCATCCTTAATAATTAAAATAATTAAGGACGATACTTTATAAATATATCAACATTTGTAACAATACCGATTTCTAGTACTAGCTTTAATTCGCCATGCAAGTACTAGTTTTAATTCGCCAAGTAGCATATCTAAAATAAATAAACAAAAGTCTAACATTGTTGGGATAAGATCAATCTTGTGATTCTTGCTCCGTCTGTATCGAATTAGTGTGTAATTTCTAATATTTTATACTTCACAACGAATCAAATTTATCCACAACTAGTCCGGGACTGAAAGAGTATACTATAAGGAAACGAGGAATATTGTAAATTAAAATTTTACTCGATTTTTGCCAAGTGATTTGCATGGCCCAAAAAATTATAAGTTATCCATGATGATCATCAAGTTTTATAATTTATATGATTGGTTGTATTACAATTGGAAACAGCCTAAATATTTCATCGTACATAAGAAAAGAAAATAAGCTAGAGTCACAATTTTATGATTTATGGTCAAAGATCACGTGGATCAACAAAAATAATGGAAGAAGACGAAGTAGGAGACTTGTACCAATCATGGCAATCTTGATTGACTGGTCCTAATCTCTTAATGCACCAAATATCTTCATCCCATGAGAATTTCTTCCAATGTGGAATAGCCTCCCGAACGGGGTCGTTTTGGCCCACCTCCGCCACCACCACCCTACAATGGGCGTCATTCCTTGCCATATTATGCGCCACCTTACACAGCGCTCTCATTAATTTGGGACCATCTTTCCCTTCCATGTGAAGCCCATAAGTGAAGTAGAACCCGAAATTCTTGAAAATGTTGGGGACCGATGGGATTTGAAGCCACGGTACCATAGCATCGATAACCCTAGTCCCGAGGCATGCTACATTTGTTAGCGTCGAAACTCCCTTCACTTGTAACCTATACACTTCCTTCGTGTTCCAAATACTAAGTATGGCGAAACACGCCGGTAATTCACCGCTTTTAGGGTTCCAATTTGGGAGCAGTTTTTTTGGCAATGCCATGAAAGTGCCCAAATTCAGCTTGTTACTTAGTAAACGGTCGATGTCCTTAGGGAAGAATTCCGAGCTTGAAAATATGTTTCGGTACACTGATTCAGCTACATTGGGAGGAATTCGGACGATCCTGATATTCGACGGCAACGGCTTCTGGTGAAAATGAACAGGCTGCACTAGGACCGTCGGATTTCTAAATTTTACATAATTGCATTTTTTTGTGAACAAATTTAAGGATGCTTGATTACTGCATTCTGTTGCCATGTAAGCGTATTCTGCTCCATTTTGCTTGCACCAATCCTCCAATTCTTGCACAAGTTTTGTAGCAATGCCAAGTCTCCTGAGAATCATTAATTCAAGAATTAATAATTTTTGTTTTTTTCTAAAGAAACGATAAATAGAAGACGATGAATATTCATGATATAGAAGATGATGATTTTTGTTTTTTTGTATTTGTATATATGCCAGTCACATCAATCACACATATAGTGCAGGAATATGTTCTATGATAAACAGAATTTGTAATTATTGTTAAATTAATATTAGGATTTATATATATGTATTCATAAATTCATTATATGTCCAAACACACTAGAAACCAAAACAGGATTAGACAGGTCGCATCAAATTATAAGTCCTTTGTCTGGCGTATGCATGCATATATGTCAAATGAAAAGTACCTTCCAGTATACAAAAATCAAATTAAAAAATATATATACTATATATATTGAAATTTGAAACACATGTATTTAGATTTCTGTCAAATCATACGAATTATGTATATATTTAGTTTGCATATGTGTTGAATTCATTAATTAAAAAAAGAGAAGAAATTACAAGTGTGAGTGATGCATGTGTATAAGAATAAGATTTTATCTAATTAAAACTTATTGTACAAAAAAAAGAATTTGCATGGAGGTTGACATACATACCTGTGTGTGGATGAAACCCTAAGTCCAAGAATATAAGCCAACTTCACATACACTAGAGATGTTGTGCTGCACCTTGACTTCCTCTCTCCACTTGTCACCGTTTTTATGCACCCTCTTATCACTCCAACCATTTCTCTCTCATCACCATACTCAGCTACCTATATTATATTAATTATTAAAAATATATATATCCATGAATAAATATTCCCAAAAATGACTTTAAAAATTTACATGTAATAGATTAAAGATCGATGTTAATTATTTTACGTGAAGTTTTACCAGCATAATGTGTGAGACGAAGCTCCGGACTCTAGCAATAGGGTCTCCCATGAGGTCTGTTACCAGCGACGGCTGCCCGGCCTGCCCGACCTCACACCGCCGCTCGAGCTCCTCCACTGCCGCCTTATCTCTTATTCCCTCGTACTCTCTCACCATCACCCGAGCGTTCGCCGCCGGACTACCTACATAGTTCTCCGCCGCTATTCTGGAGAAGGACATGATCGGAATATGCATGGCTGTTGCTTAATTGCAGTGAAGTTGCTATATATATCGTTTATATATATATATATATGGAGAGAGAGAGAGAGAGAGAGAGAGAGAGAGAGAGAGAGAGAGAGAGAGAGAGAGAGAGAGAGAGTTGGTTGAGACTTGAGATTATGTGTTGTTAAACTTAAACTTTCCATATCCAGATAGTGCTTTATATATAGCCGAAGCCGATGGATTTGTTGACGTGGCGTTGCCAATTACATGTCATGACACATGAGTGGACCGAGTGGTCCATGCGCCTATTCATCCATATTCCATTAATTAACAAAAGAAAATTATAATTTTTTGTAACTTATGATTATGTATACATGCATTGTATCTAATGATGCCACAATTGATATTTAAAAGCGATTTACTTATGCAATAATTTCATTCTGATTCTACATTATTATCAAATGTTTCATTGATTTTATTGGTATAAGTATAAAATAATGGTAGGAAACCATCTTATCCTAATAAATGAGAAAATTCCGTCTAATTGATTTTCATTAAATGGATGGCAAGATCGATTTCACGTCGCATGACATATTGTACTTTGATGTATTTATTAATTTGGACCGTAAATTGTATAAAGATTAACAATTAAATGAGCTCGCGTCAAATATTAAAAAGATCAATAATTCACACATGCTACCGTCAAATATTTTACAATGATATGACGTGCTAGTACTCTACTTTCCGCTACTCCATGCACTTGGGTTGATTAAAAAGTAATGATTCCTCATATCTTATTGAACGTAACTTTAGCTAAGAATAATTAAATGCATAAAATAATTGATCCCAAAGCCATATATTAAGTGATTCTATAACCAAGCATAATTGCGTGTAATCTCTTTTTATACATAAAAAATAAGTTAATATCGACCCAAAGTGTGTTCCAATAATTGTTGGAGAAGCTAAAGTATGAGGGTCTTTATCTTGTAGTAAATTGTCATTTAGTGCGTTTATGGCTGTGGCGGCGAATATCGAACCTTTTCATAATTATTATAAAACTTGCATGATCTAATCGATCGATGAAGCGGTTCTGATAATGTAGGTAATGTGTTCATAAATTACAATCAGTACTATACTTAATAATTGAGTGGTGACTCTATTTACAATTTTACCATTTTCACATTCAAATCACTTTTTTAGATTTTTGTGTAGTCTTTTCTCTATTTTTTGGTCTTTGCTCATTAGCTATAAAAATTAAATATCATTGGTTATTATTCATTGACTATTAAGGATTAAGTTGATTGTAGAATATGATTAGCTTGAAATATTTCTATCTTAAACAAGCCAAATATTTGATATTCATGCCACAATTTCAATTAGCAAAATATAAAAATTAATTTAAATCAATAAAATAGAATATACATATGTCTAAACCAAAAACATACAAATTCATAAAGAATATATAAATGAACCTTCAACTGAAAAATTATATACATACATAAATAAATAAAACAAAGCCAAATTAAAGTGGAGATTATGATCAGTAGAACTGCAAATTTGCATTTCTACTGTTCACATACACTATCACTTTGTAAAAATTTTCATCCAAAAGAGTTACAAATCGTAAATGATATTTAAGCTATTAGTGTTAATGCTAACATCTATTAAAATGTCATGTATAAAGGTGTATTTCATAATATTTAAAATACAATATATCTGTATTTGTTAATTTTATTGAAATTAGTCACTTTTATATGATAAAAGTTAAATATATCTTTGTTTCAATTTGAGCACATTTAAGTAAACTTAAGGGCCTTCAAAATCTTCCTTGACATTTCTTAAAAAAAAACTTTGATATTGTGCTTAAATTTATTTTTCGTTTAAAAAACTAAATAAAAAATAAACGAGCCTAAAATCATATATTTATCACTTAATCGAGGAAATGTATATAGTTATATCATTACAAAAAAACTGCCAAAATACCGAGAAAATTACTGACGGCAAAAAAAACCCTCGGTAATTACTGATCAAATACCGACGACTAAAAAGGTGGGTCGGTTTTGATAAACTTACCGACGGAATACCGACGGCATTTTGGCGGGCTTATTCCCACTAAAATCACCAACGGCATTACCGAGGGCAACTTTCCTCGGTAAAGTACCGACGGCACCCGCCCTCAGTAAAATATGAATTTATATTTTTTTAATTTCTGTACAAAATTACCGACGGCAATTCCCTCGGTTTTTACCGAGGGTACGTGTGGCGTCGGTAATTACCGAGGGAACACAAGGCGTCGGTGATTTAACACGGGTCAGGAAATTACCGACGGCGTGTTCCGTCGGTAATTTCGTAATTGAAATTGGGGCTTTCAGCCCTAATTTCCCATTTCACCTCCGTCCATCGCCATTGCCGTCGTCCCTCGCCCCCGCTCCACTGCTCCACCGCCGACCTAGGTAACCCTCTCTCTCGTACTCCTTCTCTCTCTCTCTCTCTCTCTCTAACTTGTTATCTCTCTATCTCTCTCTCTCTCTCTCAGTTTTCCGTCCGCCGCCGCCACCCCCGCCGTCGTGCCGCTCCGTCACCGTCAGCCGCCGTTGTGGTAAGTCCTCCTCCTTCTCTCTCGTATTTAATTGTACGTGTTCGTATTTCAATTATTTGATAACGTTTGGATAAAATAGCATAATTTCTTGTGGTTTTTATTCCTCATTTTTCGATCTCTTCAATTTCATTTCTTGTGTTGTGGAAAACATGATAAGGCAGAATATACGATGACTTAGCTAGGTATTAATTGTTGACAAAGGAAGATATATGGTTGATATTTCAAGCCATTCATTTTCAACATACATATGCTTAAAGGTAGTTGGAACCTAATTTTGAATCATATGCATGGAAGCTGAGCAAGTACCTCCATCTCAATTTAATTAGTTACTTGTTAGATGGCTTGCATAAGTTGTGAATATAAAGTTGAGATGAATATGCATAAAGTTTGTTAATTTGAACATGTGATTTGAAACTTTTTGCTATAAGTTGTTTCCATATACGCATATGAATAGCGTTATATAGTTGGTAGAGTCAAGCACTTGGTAGTTAGGATAGTGGGGTTATGTTGTCGAAATTTTGTCTGATTTATGACTGATGTTCTTTCTTTTTTTAATTAGAAATTACAACAATGAATAATAATCGCCAGTGGATGTTTGCGAGATATAATGATCGTTCTGTATTTGAAATTGGACTTGAGGGTTACCTTGAGTATGCGATAAATCAAACGACTTGGGAGTAGGTAACATTAGGTGTCTGTGTAAGAAATGTAAACACGTGGTCTTTTTATATGTGCCTATAGTCAGAGAACATGTTACTAGGCATGGGTTTGTCCACAAGTACACAACATGGGTTTATCATAGGGAAGCACTAGTGGATAGGCGACTAGAACATACTAGAATGGATGAGGATGAGGATGATGAGTCATACAATAACTATCAAAGGATGGTGTATGATCATGCTGGTCCTAATAATTTTAAATATCCTCCAAATATGGAAGAACCGCCCAATCCTGCTGCTCAACAAATTTATGACATGTTGAACTCAGCCGATAATCCATTGTACCCTGGGTGTGATTCTTACTCCCAATTATCCTTTATGACACAATTTATGAGCATAAAGGTTAACCACGTATTAGAGAGATGCTTCAATCAGTTGTCTTCATTTATTCAATCGGCATTACCCAAGGATAACAAGTGTCCCTACGACTTCTATAATACAAAGAGACATCTACGCGGTTTTGGTTTGCCAGTAGAGAAGATCGATTGTTGTGTTTATAATTGCATGTTGTATTGGGGGAGATGATAGTGAGTTGGAGAGCTGTAAATTCTGTGGTGAATCACGATATAAGGAGAACCTGCATGCATCTGGAAGCCGCCGAAAAAAACGTGTGGAGGCCAAGCAGATGCATTACTTTCCTTTGACGCCCCGACTGCAGAGGTTATTTGCATCTCCAGCAACAACCAAAGACATGCGTTGGCAGACGATGGGGTTATGCGCCATCCAGCACACTTTCCGGCATGGAAACACTTGAATTCAGTTCATCCTGATTTCGCTCAGGAGACAAGAAATGTGAAATTGGGCCTTTGTACAGATGATTTTTCCATGTTTGCACAATCAAGACGTCAGTATTCTTTTTGGCCAGTTATTGTCACACCATATAACTTGCCTCTTTGGTTGTGCTTGAAAGAACAATTCATGTTCCTCACAGTTCTCGTTCCTGGGCCATCTAACTCGAAGATGAAGTTGGACGGCTTCTTGCAGCCGCTGATAAAATAGTTGAAATCTTTGTGGGAGGTAGGAGTGAATACTTATGACATATCTTTAAATCAAATTTTTCAGATGCGGGCAGCTCTTATATGAACTATTAGTGATTTTTCAGCGTACGCTATGTTGTCTGGGTGGGGTACATCTGGAAGATTGGCCTGTCCACATTGTATGGAGGATACAGAAGCATTCACTCTACCGAGAAGTGGAAAATAATCGTGGTTGACAATCATCGGAAGTTCTTGCCTCCTGACCATGTATTTAGAAAAAAAAACTTCATTCTTGAAGAATAAGATATGCAAAGTGAATCCACCAGAACCGAGATCGGGAACATAAATATTGAATCTAATTGAGGGTTTGGGCTTTGTAAAGGTTACAGAAGACTACAATGGCATAAACACCCAACTTGCGAAAGATCAACACATTGGGTGAAAAAAGAAAAGCATATTTTGGGATCTTCCATATTGGAAAGATCTTCTGATTCGACATAATTTGGATATCATGCACATTGAAGAAAATGTGTTTGATAATGTGTTCAACACTATCCTCAATGTTAAGGGAAAGACGAAAGATACAGAAAAGTCGAGAGAAGAATTGAACATCTTCTGTCGGTGGCCGGAATTGAATTTGTTGTTTGATAATGAGTTTGCTGCGTGGTTTAAATTTTATAAGACGTCCTTCTAACAACCATTTGAACCATTATATTAAATCGCTTGCAGTTAGACCCTTAACTGAGATTGAAACGTACTCAAGGTATTTGGTTAATGGATATAGATTTCACACGACTGATCATGACAGACATAGTGCGACTATCAATAGTGGCGTTTGTATTAAAGGCTCGGTGTATGGCAGAGATGTGCTAGATTTTTATGGGCGTTTGGAAGAGGTGTGTGTGCTGGAGTATTAGGGTTGGCTAATTAAGAAGACAGTTTTGTTCAAATGTGAATGGTTTGATTTGTCTAGTTAAGGAACTTCTATTGATACAGACTTCAAGTTGGTTTCAGTGAACCACACAAGGAGATATAAGAAGTATGATCCATTTGTTTTAGCAAATCAGACAATTCAAGTGTTTTACTGTCCCTATCCCAGTATGAAAATCAAGCAAAGAAAAATTGGTGGTCTGCATGCAAAGTGAACGCAATATCAAATGTTGAAGTCTCTATTGTCACATCTAACTCAACATTAGATCACCATTTCAAGAAGAAGTTGTTACTACTATGTCTACCCACACAATCGTAGATGATGACTCGCCACGTGTTGTTCATCCCCGTGGTGGAATTGTTGAAATTGAAGACAATGAGGATGAATCAAGCAACGATGAAAACATAAATACATCATCTAATGATGAAAGTAGTGATGGTTATGACACAAATTTGTGATATTTGGTAATGTAGGTGTTAATGTATGTGTTGTGTTTTTTGATATGTTTTTTTTGTTAATGTATTTGTCAAAATATATGTTAATGTATTTGATGTATTTTACATAAACTTAAATTATTATATCTTATTGGGTCTAAACTTATCTGATTTTTTATTTGAAACAGGTAAAATGTCGATTCGTAGAGGTTTTCGTCTTCCTTTCTCACAACAGACTCTTCCCTCTTCACAACAGAAGTTCGAGGCGACTCGGCTAGGTTCTACTCCACCGAGTTCACCACACGTTTCTGAGACTCCTTCGAAGGGTTCTTCTTCACGGTCGAAAAGGCTCAGAGGCCCCACACTTGCCGAGCTGAAGCAGCAATGGCCTAAGGGCAACAGAGGGAGACTTCTCTTTCGAAGAATGCCTAATGAGTACGTTATTTATTATTATTATTATTATTATTATTATTATTATTATTATTATTATTATATAGAGAGTTGATGGAGACACCGGACATCTCAAACAATGCCCTGGGAGCTTTTAGGAGGATTCCTAACCCTGGGGGGTACAGTTGGAAGTTGACTCCACAAGCGGTGAAGAACGTATACTGGGAAGAATTTGGGGTAATCGAATTTTTATTACAAATAAAATTAATAATTATTATTGTTCAAATGTTATCTATTAATTTAATTTAATCATTTTTTTTTTCAACAGAAAATATTGGCGGGAGCCTGATGATGAGATGGAGGTGAAGAAGATGTGGGAGGCCAAGGCACGTACTAGGTACAGTGACACCTTGAGCGACCTGAAGAAAAAGCTCAGGACGAAGAAGGTTGCGGGGCAGACGATGGCCAAACCTGACGGCATGACTGAGAAGTTATGGACTGGCCTCCAAGCGTATTGGCAGCAGGAGGATGTTCAGACAGTTTCCCAGCGACACAGCCGAAACCGGTTGTCTGAGCCCGATGGACCAAGTATATGGATCAACAAGCATGTTGGAGGGTCTCAATCCACTCGTATCCTGCAGCAGAGTTTGATTAGTAATTATCAATTCATTTCATAAGTAATATATATACATATATATATATATTATATCGTTGTTAATAATTTATTTATTTCATAGATATTATAGATTAGAATTTGCATTTTACTGTTTACATACATAATCATTTTTTAAAATTTGTCATCTCAAGAGTTATAAATTACAAGGGATAATGAAACTATTAATTTGTTAATGCAACAACTACACTGAAAAACATCGTTTATAAGGAAGTATTCTGTAATGTTAAAAAATATAATATATTTCATTGAGATCGAAGGCTTTTTTGAGCAAAAAAAATATATCAATTAATTTTAAGTCTCTTTTAATATACTTTAATATATATTGTACTCATTCCGTACAACGCACGGGTGTTAAATACTAGTAAATGTAAATATCAAAGTTATGGATTCACCAATCCTAATAGATAAATGGGTCACTCTCCTATGGAGACATCTGCACCATGCAGATTGGGCCGACCCGCCCCGAGTCCGACCCGGCTAACGCCCGACATTGACTTTTTAATGGCTTTTTTTTTAATTTTTCGATTTTATGGATTCGTTTTCGCTCCAATTACTAATATAAGGATAATCGTCGGACAAGAATTTGAATTTTTTTGGCTCGCTTCGAGGCCTTCGACTCTCCTCGCTCGAATCTTGACCAAAGAATAAACGGCAAACAAAAAATTGAAGAGACAAACATTAAAAGGAGGGAAAAATAATCTGAAAAAAATGGGTGAGTGAGATCCACACGCGAATCGGACGGGTGCAGATCTGCACGGTGCACAATTTGCACCCAAATCTTTGCCTAGATAAATTAGTTACAAATACAACTGAAATTAAATGATAAAAACTACTTTTGTTTAGTCTAATTGGATATGATAAATGATGAGCAAATACGAAATTAAACCAAAATACATAAATTAAACATTCTTTCCACTACGCATTTTTTTTTAATGTTGTGAGAACCCGCAGCCGCTATTCTTCGTACGCACTGAGTAAAAATTTTCGTCCCTTATGCAGTAGCCTGCAAATCATATAGGGTAGCATTTCAGATAACAGATACCCTTGTAAAAAAAATGCGCGTAGTATGTATAGATAACTAAATGTGCAATAAAGTTTTCTTAATATACTGCTGACATAGCTCAAGTGGCTAGTTGAGGTACCATTAGAATTGTATGCGGTTCGATTTTGTGCGGTTTGCATTAAAACCAAATCAAACCATAAAATTACGATTTGATAATTTTTCAAACCAAATCAAACTGTTTTAACATTAAAATCGAACCAAATCAAACTGTATTAATACGGTTTGGTGCGGTTGGATTTACGGGTTTTATATATTTTTTATTTTTTCTTGCAGAGTAATAAAGAAAAATGATTTGTTTATGTACGTGAACTGACATCATGATGTAATATTACTTCAAATTCTTTATTTGTATGCATAGTATCATAATTAACTAGAGAATTTAACTTGAAAACTAAAATAAAGTGTCTTGTTTCAAAAGCCTAGCTTCTCAATACATGGAATCGATCAAGTAAAAAACCTTTGCTGCTATTTTTTTCATGAGATTAGATTGTGATGGCGGTAGAAGAAATAACGAAGAAGCCACCAAAATTAAATTAAATACGTAGTTAGGGTTAAACCTTCTTATTTTGACTTATGACATATATAATTAAAAATGAGATATGCAATATACTATTTAACTCTTTCAATAACTAAAATAATATTAATAAAATAATTATATTACGATTTACAGTTTGGTTTGATTTTATATTTTTTAAAAACCAAACCTAAACCATAAATTATATTTTTTTAAAAATCTAAACCAAACCATAATTTTCAAACCTTAAACCAAATCAAACCGTACAAATACGGTTTGATTCGATTTGATTTACGGTTTAAACCAAACTTTGTACACTCCTAGGTACAATATTGTGGAATCACCTTTATGTGGTGTTGTAGTGCTTTATATATATATATATATATATATATATGTATATATATATATATATATTTGTAATTTTTTAAAAAAGAAAAGGTTTCCTCCATCAGTCCTTAATCAGGTCCACATCTTAATAGAAAGATTAAATACTTTTATTGGCTCTTTTTAAGTGAAAGTGGCCACTCATTTTTATTAACGCAATATAAAGCAGATTACGACATTAATTATAAGATATGATCATGAATCGATCCAATTTCAAAGTATCAATTGCGGATTTGTTCTAAAATACTTATAGATGCCTGGAGATTAGTAATATTTAAGAATAGGCATATATAATATGCAAATCGTAAAGGAATTTTTTTTCTAGCTTAAAGTTAGAATCGACGATATGTTGGGCACATGGCCAAATTAAAATACTTTTGAATCGTAACAATTTAATTTAAGAACACAAAAACTTGTGTCACATGTAGTATAATGGGTTATGATCCTTCAAATGGTACTAATCTTTGAATTCATGAAACTTATATCTGGTAATGTATTCGTAACCATGCAAAATTTACTCAAAAAAAAAAAGTCATATGGATTAATTAGCAAATATACAAAACTTTGTCCATTTCTTCCACAAACTTTGATCTTTTTTGTTGTAAATGCACAAACTTGACATTCATGTCAGTTATACTAATATACAAAGTTTATATACTCCATATTTTAGAGAGAAAATTGAAAGTTCATGAAAAATAAAAAATCGTGAAAGAAAGCGCATTCATTGAAAGTGATCTATATAACCGATTCTTCAAATAAACTCGAGTTAATTACTGGCGGCAGTATAGTAAATATCTTAATACAGAAAGTTTATTTTATAGTTAGAACTAAATAGACTTAAACTCGCAGGATTATTTTGATTAATTTATTTAGCCGAGGCCCATGCTTGGGACTTTACATTTGAGGCCGACAAAACAAATACATCAATTTCATAATGCCTAAAATGTATTGATATTAAAAATATGCATATATAAAAAGGAAATAAAGATGACAAGCTAATTAATTAGCTCCACATACTACGTAACAAGTTGGGATTAGATTAATTGTGAAGATTAATTATATTATTAGGTGGGGTTGGTTGGTGAGAGTGAAATGATGCACACAAAAGTATGTTAATTGGTTAACATGTGGATCAGTTAAAAAACTTATGATGAGTATACATTTTGTATGGTGATGACCACATGATATCTTCAATTATTTATTATTGATTCCTCTAATTTTTTTTTTTATTTATTTTTGGAAAGGAATGGTTATGACATAATATAGAGACAGGTGTGGAATTGGATGGCAAACAAAATTTTGCCCTTTTTAGTTTTTTTATGGAGAAAAAAGAAAAGAAAAAACACAGACAGATGTGTCTAATTGTTTTTGGATGAGTAAAAAGGTGAATTGACTAAGCACGAAGAGTTTGTCCGCTAAGAGTCAATTTGGTGAGATTATTCTTAAAATATGTAAGTTATTACTGCTGTAAATTCAAATACTGGTTGTATAAATAAAATAAAATAAAAAAGTTAGTGTCTGTTGCTAAATTATCCTCTCACGAGTCAACTACACAATACACGAGTCAACTCGATAATCCAAAGAGGCAATTCGTTAATTACTACACGCATTTAATGAGAATGTGACGCCAAAAAATATAGAGAGGAGAAGGTGTAGAGAGAGAAAGAAAGACGGAGGTGGGAGGGAGCAAGAGAGATCGGAGCATTCACATCGGCAGGTTCAAGAGGCGGCTTGAGCCTGTCGATTCGTTGACTCTGCCGATGTTGAGTCGGGGAAGGATAAGCTCGGCTCGAGTGGATGAGTCCGGCTCAACGGCATTAATATATGGCACGTGCAATGCACGCGCCTATTAAAAATAAATAATTATATAAAATCTGAAATTTCAAATGCAACAACTACTTCTCATCAGCGTCGTCGATGGCTCGTCGGAATTTGTAATGGCTAATTTTTTTATTCTTTAATTCCCCTATAATTAAATACACTCATTCCCTATCCTATTTCTACATCATTTCTGTCTCATTTCTCTCAATTTTTACTTTCAAACTCTCTCCATTTCTTTCTCATTTATCATTCCTACACCAATTCTCTCTCTCAAACGGCATTCAACAACGATTACTACTCGGCAATTGGGATGGCGACATCCCTCTATATTACACGTCGAGCATCGAACAAATCAACTTGAACGAGGCCAACTACGATGAAGGAGGTCCGACCACAGGGGAATTGGCAGTGGCGGCAAAGGGAAGGCGAAGAAGGGAAGGCAGCCAAGGGCAAGGCCAAGGCGACGGAGGAGTCGGAGGAACCGAAGGGTCGACAAAAGCACCACACTTACACAGTCGAAGAAACCGACCTCTTTGCCCGAATTTGGGTGGAGGAGACGAATGACGTCATCCGTGGTGTGTATCAAGAAGGGGAGGCGTATTGGGGAAGGGTGTTAACGAATCAACGCCATGATGCCCAAGCCTTTCACTTTTCGACAAGTGAAAAGTCATTGCTAACTAATTCATATGAGTCAGCATTATGAGCCTCACCAACATCACAACAGGCTCATCGGTGTAGCCTCAGCAGCCAATGCTGATGCTCTTAAAGCATGCTTTTATGTATGGGGGTTGTTTTAAGAGGTGGGTGACCAAATATAAGGTGGTAAAATAATAGTGTTATCACTATTTTCTCTCTTTTTCACCCGAAGTGAACACAATCTAAGGATGATTATATATTTAACACACGATGACTAGTTTTTTGAAATTTTTGTTTTGATGGCTAAATTTTGGAAGTACTTGTACTAAAATGGCCATGTTTATGCAGTAAGTCGGTTTTTTTTACATTACAATAGTTGATTCATGTTCGTATTAGTTTTATTTGACATACATTTTTTATTTATTATTTAATTTGTCATTTTATTTATTATATAATTAATTTAAATTTTAATGAATTGAAAAGGGGGGTAATTTGGTAGTGGGACCCATAAATAGTTAAACTTAAGAAAGTATTGTTGTGGGTGGAGAAACAAGAAAATATTTTAGAGTGGGGAAGCAGCATTGTACTGTGCAAAAAAATCTAAGAAAGCATTGTTGTGGATGCTTTAATAACTTACAAAATTTTAAACAGATTTTCATCTCGATGACAAGAGACGGTCATACTTCTCATATTTCTCTATTCATATTTATCTAAATTCTCAAATTTTTGCGAAGTGGTGGTTTAACTTTTTTTTCTTTAATCTTATGTTGAACATATAATGTATGGTATTTAGTGTCATTTTTATTCTTATAGACAATCTTCAAACAACCGGCAATTCAGTTTTTTTTTTTCTTTTAACTTTATGTTGAACTCATAATGTATGATATTTAGAGTCACATTCATTCTTATAGAGAATCATCAAAATTAATTTACTTCTTCAAATCAATGTGGGACAAAGAAATACTACTTTCCATGAAAAAAATCCACCTCAATTCTCATATAAAATTGACGTGTGACAATTTCTTTGGGAGGAGAACATGTAGTAAAATTATTTTTTAATTGAGTTTGAGATAAGTTCAAATATATATAAATTCTAAGCAAGTTTAGTAGATTGTATCGTCAAATGATTGAACTCTATCCAAGTACTATTACTCTTATAAATTTCTCCTTTAAACAAAATTAAAGAACAATTATTTTCAACTACATCGGTGGCTGAGCTCTGGCCAAATCTTATAAAGTTTCATAACTTATAAATTACATAAATGATTTTCCTTCGGAAAACTTAAAAACAGGAAAAACAATTAACCAATAATATTTCTCTATCACACATTATATCTACTAATTTTATTATTTTTATTGAACAATAATTCCCTATCGATTTTCGACAGGCAACACACTAGTTAATTTCACTCCAATTCAGTTGTCCGTTCATTGTTTTTTTCTTTTTCTTTTTGAAAGAAACTTAGATTGATAAATTACGAGCAAATACATGGACTATATGAAGATGACCCTCCACAACATTCGGTGGTTCATCCCAAACATGTGCAAACAGAAAATCGTTATAAATTCTAGCTAGTTTATGAGCCGCCATAATGCCCCACCGAGTAACATGTCTTATGCAAAAATTACGACTAGAATCCAAAATTTGACGACAAGTAGATACCATAGTTCCCAACTCCGAATCATCAACCACACAAGCATTGATGACATCATAAACAATTTTGTTGTCAATCACAAATTTCACCTTGCTCAATCTCTTTGCTTAATCCATGACAAAGCTTCACTCAAGTCCATTGCTTCTCCTTCATCCAATCTCATGCAGCCTGGAAAACAAATCACCTGCCTCACTGTGATTGAATTTCCATGAGCATCCCAAACAATCATTCCTGCTCCTGTCGCATTCAAGCTTGCACATTAACAGTGCATTTATACCAGCCATTTGGTAAGTTGTGCCACCCATTGCATTTTCTATGGCCTCCGCTCCGATTAGAAACAATCGTTGTCTTTTGTTGTGCTGACAACCATTCTTTCCTGCTCAATTCAGTTGCCACATAAGCTTGTTGTGGAGAAATATGTTTGTTATTCCTCCAATTCAGTTGCCCGTTTATTTGTTACATTGTATTTGTCTTCAAACACACTCCACATGCTTTAATCTATATATCTTCTGTCTTGGATCCAACCAATACTTTCCGATCTTCATCTTCATCTTCACAGTCATCTTACTAGTTTCATCATTTGCACCTCCAATTCAATGATGAGGTAAAATGAATCACACATTTCTTTGAAAAACAAATGTGATGTGATATATGTGGTATCGGAGATGCGCGAGAAAAGTCAAATCATAAAACTTCGATCATATTCCTAACATTAATCCAATTTAACTCTTCACGTGCCCCAGTAAGTTAGTCTTTCTTCTTGTTATGATTCAAATCATCCTTATAAAAATCAGAATGCATTCTCATAAAGAACTTAATGGCCTCCTAATACATGCAATTGGCCCGACCCTAGCATCAAATATGTTGAATTCCAACTCGTCGGCACATCGAACCACAATGATTTTGTACAAGCAATCTTGAGGGCATGCATAGTGTTCTTGAATCCCTCAGATATAAAATTGAGATTACGTTGAAGTGTAGCTAGAATAATACTCCCTCCGTCCCGTTCAATATGTCATACTTCTTTTCGACACAGTGATTAAGAAAAGAAGGATTAGATATAAATTGTGTGTTCGGTGTAGTGAATAAAGTATTTTTTAATTGATAAAGCGATATAAAGTGTTTTTGAAGTGATATCAAGTGATATAAAGTAGTTTTGAAGTGCTATAAAGTGAATAAAGAGATTTTTTAATTATTTTCTTAAAATAAAATGAGACATATTGAACGGGACGGAGGGAGTAATATTAATTTTGAATGAACTTTATTTGTATATTCATTATTATAATAGTATGACATTATTTGTGTTCTGTATTTTTTTTTTTTTTTTGAGGAAATTATATTCTATATTTACAGGAAATACATCACATATATTGACGTAAATTCCCCATGATTTGGACATATTGAATTATATGAAAACACTCCACCAACAATTGATTTGGAGAAGAGTTATGACATTAGAAAAAGAAAATTAACTTCGTGTGGTTGGTACATTTTAAGAAGTTAAAAATTAACGGAGAAGTAAGGGGTGGCCCCAATGGCGTATCTAGCCGTGAAACAAAGGGGTACAGATGTACCAAAAAAAAAAAAAAAAATAGTAATGTTATATATATATGTTTATATATTTTTTTTACCTCTTTGGTCCATTCTCAAAAATCATAGTTGTGGTCCAAACAATTTATTCTCAAAGTCCTTTTAATAAAAAATAAATTAAAAATCCAAACATATATTAAGCCCACAACAAGAAATAAAACAAAAAAAAAAAATGAAAACTCAAGTGGGAACGGAGCTTGAACATGCAAAACTTCCGGATCATGGTTCAATTGATTCAACCGGTTCAACCATTTAGAAATACATAAATAAAATTAATATTAATATACATTATAAAATATAAAATATTCACAAAAGTAAAAATACACATTACAATCCGTATGTGATATATATATATATATATATATATTATATATATATAGTATTTTCTATATATTTATTGAGTATAAAATATATAATAATATGTATAATATTAAGTAATTGAGAATTAAAGAAATAGTGAGTTATTTAAGCTTTACACATGTATCATAATTTCTTTGATAATAATAAAGTTGTTGACAGTTGAAATGAGATAATAAGTATTTCGACACTACTAAAAAAATATGCTCATACATAATGGAAATCTATGTTATTTATGGTACAAAAACTGCGTTATATATAGTCGTGATGTGTATGAGAAGCACTCATGCATAACGGAGAGTTACTGTTATCTTTAGAGCTCATACATAACAATTTGACCAACGTAGATAACATATTATCTCTGTCATCTAAAATCGTTATGTGTAACGTTTTTGCCGTTATGTAATATAATTTATTTGTTATCTATAGTCATTTAGATAACGAATTCTTATGTAATATAATTTATTTGTTACAGATTCCCAATTTCAAATTTTTTTAATTTTTTTTTTAATTTATGTATTTCTAAATTTGAAAAACCAATAAATGATACTCTAAAATCGCAAAATCCTACATTTATTATCATCCAAACACAATGTACATACATTATCATCCTACAAAGATGATACATAACATTTCACAAAAATTCTATCTAGCTAGGCGAGTGTCATAAAAATTGAACAAACAATTACATTTTTTTTCGTTCCAACCCCATACCACTTCTTCGCTACTCCACCTGCCTCATCATCACCGGCAGCATGCCTAGATTTCTTATGGTCATGGCTAGCCATTTAGCTTCTTTACTAGGATTATGTCCCACCTTCAACCCAACCGCAATCCTGTCAATCATGATTGGCAGAGATAAAAGTAAGCATCTCTATAAATTCTAATAATGCTTGTGGAACAGCTAGAACTATAAGGGTGCGTTTACTTTGATGGAAAAGAGTGGAAAAAGAATATTTTCTCTCATTTTCTATCCTTTTCACATGTTTGCTTTGATAGAAAATTTTCTTCGGGCAGGATAGATAACTTTCTCGGATAGCCCCTTTTCCATCATTTTTTCTCCAATGTTGGATAATATTTTCTTTGATTAGTGGTGTGAAAATATTTTCCAATGAACAGAAGATATAAAAATGGGGGAGGAGTGAGGGGACTATGTGATAATTTTCTTTTCTAACCTAGTAAACATGAGATAAAAAAAAGATGGAAATATTAATATTTTCTCACCTTATCTTATCCATTATTTTTCATCAAAGTAAATGCACCCTAAGAATAATAAAACTCAGCTATGAACTTCTAAAAATGTTTGAAAAATGAAGCTAAAGCTAAATATATATATATAGTTAAATGAAAACTTTATGTTATATTGCACTGTTTCCACATTGAACCCAATTGTAGCAATAAAAATAAATGAATAATGTCAAATCGTAATAGATATAATTTCTTCAATCCCATTATAGAAAACTGTACTCAGCATATCCATTAATTCATACACACAACCGCACAAATTGCATGACATATCTTTTAACTCCAATGGCATATTATAATAAACCAATAGAATCAAATCATCCAATTATAACACATCTCCATCATCATAGATTCATTACATATAAACAAAAAGATAACATTGACAAACAGAGAGCTGCTTACTCGGAATTGTAGATACTACTTCACTCATATGAAGTCAATCTGCCAAAACAAACAAATAAATAACACAATCAAATATTGAAATGATCACCGGGAAAGGGAAACTCAAGGGGAAATCCGTGATGGTTGTTTTTCCAGCATTTTCATGGCCGAAAACCAGGATCCTAGCTTCCTAGTTCCCAAACAACGAAAATAGCCCATAAACACTATTCATATTTTCTCCCAAAATGTCAGTGACTTTCGCAATGAAATTGGGAGCTCAAGACAACTACCTCAAGCTTCTTCTTCTTGAAATATTCCTGCATCTCCTTAGCCTTCTGCGTCTGAAACTCCAAAGTAATCACATTCTTGTCCTGCACCGCCGCCACCGCTGCGGGGGTGAGCTTAAACACAGAAATGAACAGTGATGAGTTTGATGACTCATGAAACAAATTATCACAATATATTACTCTCAATGGAACCTAGTCAGCAGCAATCACTCAATAAAGGAATAAATACAAAACTCCAAATTTATCAAACTATGCACATGATGGATAAGTCGATCAACAGATTCAAGTATTAAATTATAATAAACAAGCAGAAGAAAATTCTATAACTAAATCTGACAGAGGTGAGAAGCAAACTGAAAAAGATGCTGAAGAGAGGAATTATTCATGCTTCAACTTCTTCTTCCCAGTTCTCATTTCCCCACCCACCCCCCCTCAATGAGATCAATAACATTGATACCTACTTCACCAAATCTTATAGTGGCAGCCTACGACCATCCACAACAATCCATCTCAAACAAGGTACGTATGGGATTGGTTCTATTAAATGAAGAACCATTGATATAGCACTATGCTTTATTTGAGAAACTAATTCCATTCAATAACTTGACCTAATATACAGAAAATGATAAGGTAATGTTATAATAGTTACTTTTCTCCTTTTCTCAGATTATTGAACTCTCAAATCAGGTCCCAATTCCCAAACTTTGCAAAAGCTTCAGACACAAAGTTTCATCAACACATGCATCATGAAGAAATGCGTTTTCTACTCCAACGCAAGCAAAAAGGGCACGCCCCCTACTAGACTATTTACACTATCAACTTAAGAAGTGGACCAACTAAGCTACCAGATTAGCAATACATATTTAACACCAACTAAAGAAGTGGACACAATTTCTTTGAAGTCCAGAAAAGGCAAAAACAGTAACAAGAATTAGTCCTTGTTATTCCTAATCCAGAGAAGGCCAAAACGAATTCTTTATATACTAGCAGGAAATTTACAATAATCTCAAGTTAAGTAACCCAGAAAGATGAACCCACAAATAAAGAAGTGCAAAAAAGAGGGCTTTTCTTTTCTTGTTAATCTACTTTCTCAAGCCAATAGTCAATTTTTAGAGAGAGAATGGTCAAGAACCAACCTCAATCGTCTCCTAATGCATCCAATTCAGCCACGCATTGGCGCTGCCACCGCTCATGGAAACTCTGCTACTGTGAGCCCACTCCTTCACCACTTCCGCGACATTGAACGGGGTAGACATTCCGGCTGATGGTGGCGGTTGCCTTGACTGTGTGAGGGCAAGTGAGGGAGGTGTCGAGGGTAGCGGCGCCGGTAGAACTTGGTTGAGCTGGTGGTGACGGAATGGCGAATTGTCGTGGTACCCGCAGCCGCTACCTTGGGTGCGCACTGGGTAAACCTCAGTCCCTTGTGCAGTAGCCTGCAAACCACACAGAGCAGGTAAACTACACTTTTCAAGTACAAGTGTGACTGGCTCGACCTATAAAGGCGTGTCATGGGGTTCGAACCTGAGACGTTTCAGTCTCATGCTCCCACTTTTACCACTAGGCCATCCCCAAAGAGATAAAAATCAAGTAGATGCAAAAAAAAAAAAAAAAAAATTAGCGATTTCTATTTGAAGCTATGGAGGTGTATTCAATGTGGATTTCTCTTGGATTTTAAAGAATTGAGAAGTCTGGTGTATTGGTGTATTGGATTTTCAAAAATTCTTGTATATTGGACGTGGATTTCATTGGGAATTTATAGCAGTCTAAGTATATTAGATTAGGATTTTATTTGAATTTCTGAAATCTTGGTGTATTGAACACTTCATGGAGTTTGAAAAACATGACTTTCATTGGATTTTCGTTGGATTTTAAAGGCAAAAATACATACGCGCCGAAATCCACACGATATCGATCGGATTTCTGAAATTCAATAGACCTCAGCGCCGCGTGAGATACAGCGGTCGCTGAGGTGTGCCCAGCCGGCGTTAGGGGCCAGCAGTCGCTGGGAACAACTCTTCCACACAGAGAACAACTTAGCCGCAGTCGGCGTCCTCCACAATCCCACCCCCCACCCCCCATTCTGCACACAATTGTTCCGTGTCTCTCATCTGCACGCAAAAACCTCCATAAATGGAGTTGCAGCGAGGATTTCGGCTGCTATGGCAGCAGTACAAAGCTCTGTTCATAAAAAATATGCTGCTTTCATGGTGGAACAAGTGGTCCACTTTCCTCCAGCTATTCTCCTCGCTCTTCTTCATGACGTTCATTTTCTTCATCCAGGAAGCCATCAATGCACGGTTCCCCTTACTTTCGTCATTCAGAAACAATGTCGATCTGATCCCGCTGGTGGCGCCGCCGATTCCGCCATGCGAGGACAAGTACTACACCAAGCTGTCGTGCTTTGACTTTGTTTGGAGTGGGAATGATAGTGCGAGGATTCGAGAAATTGTGTGGAGGATTAGAGCCAACAATCCTAAGAGGCCAATTCCTCAAGAAAAGAGATATTTGGAAGTAGTAATGTTAAATCCATGGAGAATTTCTTGGATGGCATCTGATATACATGATCATCTGATGTGTGTGCTTGTGTGTGCGTGTTTTTGCAAGAGAGAGAGGTCCAAGCGGGGGCTGGGCTCCAATAAGGGCTGAGTGCCAGCGAGGACTGGGTACCAGCGCCCGCTCGGTATATTGAGCGCTCGCTGGATTGTAGCAAGCGCTGGGGTGATTGATTTCAAATTCAACGAAAGTCGATAAAAATCTACCCGAACTCCTTCACAAATCCCACAAAACTCCGTCCTAAATCCCCGAAATTAATCCTCAAATCCATCTCAAATCTATAGACTAATCTGCAAAGTCCAACAGAAATCCACATCCAATACCCCCCTAAGACTGGAGATGAATTCAAGCGGGAGAAGAGTTTTGGTGAAATTATTAAATTGGGGATTTCTCGAGATGAAAGTGGGAGAAAGTTTGGAAAAAAATTTCGTAGGAAATATATTCCCATTTCCCTTAATTAATTAAATTTAATTAAAAAAAAGCCCTAATACATAACGGATTGGGATAACGGTTATGGTGATTGTTATTAAAATGACTTCATAGATAACGTACCCTTTAACAGTTTAGTAATACAGTTATGTATTTGACTAAAACATAATGCTTATACACAACGTATGACTCGACACCGTTATATATAAATTTAGGTGACGGTTTAGGATAACGGAGTTTTCAAATATTCGTTATTTGACAAAAGTGCGCTCATACATAACGGGTTTTTGAAATGTCTGTTATGTATGTAATGTAATTTTCTCACTAAAAATAGAAACCTTAGTTTCTTAAAACTGCGCCCCGTACCCGGTTCTTGCTGGTAACTACCGATTTTGGCTGATTTCATTCTCCTTAATTAATTACTTCGAAACAAGACTCTAAAACTCCCTAAAAATGTTGGTAGTGGCAAAATGATAAAATGTAATTCTGTCCAATCTTGATTTACTAATTATTCGATATGTTAAACTCACTTTTACTAATATTTATCCTAATACAGTATGTCAGCTTTTCATTATTCGTTCATTATCATTATAAAAGAAAAATATTAAATAATTAAATATACATATGTCTATCAATGACTTTTTTAGATATTCCGAAAACGACTAGGGTGAAGACAAGATGACAAAGTTTCATTTGAAAAATAAAAGAAAAGAAAGAATATAAACACATTACAGAAGAAGAAACTCGGGAGGATTAAGAAAATCCTTCCCTAGAATCAGATCCTAGCTACATTTTTTATTTCTAAGCTAAATCATGTATGCATTCGAATCTATGACCAATCCTCCGTTACTTCCTACCTTTAATATTTTTTATAAATTTATTGTTTTTTTTTAATTTTTTTATTTATG
Source organism: Schizonepeta tenuifolia (assembly GCA_029490685.1). Classification (NCBI taxonomy): domain Eukaryota; kingdom Viridiplantae; phylum Streptophyta; class Magnoliopsida; order Lamiales; family Lamiaceae; genus Schizonepeta; species Schizonepeta tenuifolia. The sequence goes on from CM055960.1 coordinate 74,265,532, forward strand.
GCCAAATTCCTTTCTATTTTCTTTTTTATGATCATTATGACGTAAAAGAATTCCTTAAATGCCTAAACTACTACTTACTTATTCATTTAATTATTATTCTCTATCTTACAAATTCATGAATTTTATATTGTAACTGAAGATCGATCATATAAAACAATGAACTAGATTTTTTTTTGTTTTTCTTTTATTTCGGGGAAGGTGAAGCGATAGAGATTGAATCATGAACCCTGCACCATTTGAATGTCCCTTAAGGACAATGGTTAAATATCAAAACTAATTTACATATGAAACAATATAAATACCAAACCTTTAGCAACAAGAACTAAATAAACAATAATCAATTTGAATTATTTTTCTAATTTTGTTTTCACGAATTATAGTTTCTTTCTTGAACTTTATCTAAAAATTTAATTCTATAATAATTATATTTAGTTAAAAATCATAATAACTTGTATAACTTTATTATAGTATGTTTTACTTTATTTTTTTATGATTTCAATTTTTTATTTGAATATATTAAATAATATCCGATAGAATTATTTTTAATTTTCAAGGTGTATAGTTATACCTTATGAGCACTATTTATTTTGTATACTTTCTTCATTGTTCTTCAATAAAGTAAAAAATATCGATATAATTTAGTTTTCATAGTTATTTCTTGATTGTTCTTCAAACCCCAACGCTAATCCTATCCCATGGAAAAAAAAAAGAAAAAAAAAAAACTAATTGTCACACTAAATTAATTAATGTGTGACAAAATAATATTGTTATGTACAACTTTATATAAAAATGTCACATGTATATTAATTGTTTGTTTGGGTTCATCGAGGATAGCTAATAAAACCTATGAGCTCATCTTTGGGAATGGTGGTTGCCGATCTACTAATTATAGATGATCATATCATTCTTTTTGTTACGTTGTGCTAACCCACAGTCGATACACACTCGATAAACTAATTATAGATGATCATATCTCTCTTATTTCCTTCTACCGTATGTATCAGTAGTCACCTCCTACTTTGATTTATTTCTTTTTACTAAATTAATTATAGAACGGATATGTGCTCTAAAATAAATATTGAACACGCGACAAAGATATTCCTTCCATGCTTAGAAAAAGCGCAAGTGAGATTGTGGAGTGACATATAATTATTAATATTAAAGATAAATTAGTTCTTTTTGTTATAATTGATTTGATCGGCAGCATAAATCAAATTATTACATTTTCTATTTTTTAACTTTCCTTTCCTTTTAAGTGAAAAAAAATAACATTTCTTTTATTAGAATAAACCCTTTAGGTAACCAATAAAATCGTAGTAATTAAGAACAATTTGTTTCTTTAATTTTTTATAGGATTGAATTCATAGAAAAATATATTTACAGTCATGCTTCTTGTATAATGATACTCCCTCCGGCCACGAAAAAGATGCATAGTTGGGATGGACACAGAGTTTAATAAAGTGGATGAAGTATGCTGTGAGTGGAGTAAGACTCCCACTTATTATATAATTTTAAATTGCTTTTAAATAATGAGTTTTGTGTGTGAGGTGAATTGAATAAAGGTCCCGCATGGATTGAGTGAATGATTAAATTAAAGTAAATGTGTGAAGTGAGTGAAATAAAAGTCTCACTTGGGTTGAATGGATGATTAAATTAAAGTAAATGTATGAAGTAAGTGAAATATAGGTCCCACTTGGATTGAATGGAGGATTAAATTAAAATAAAAAATGCGGGCAATATTACAAAAAATGGAGTGTGCACCTTTTTCGCGGACGGACCAAAATGAAAAGTGTGCATCTTTTTTCGTGGACGGAGGGAGTATCTTTTTTAAGATTATATATACTTGTTGTAAAAGTTGATACCTCATCCGTCCCACAACAAGTGATTAAAAAAATTTGGATACGAATATTTAGGTGAATAGTTAAAATTGACAGGGTCGGCCCTGAGATTTTGGGGGCTCTAGGAGAAAAGGAAAAAATGGGCTCTTTGAGCGATTATTTACATAATGTGCAAAAATACAAATTGATATTGGTAAAATTTCCGTATGGGTTAGAGACTACAGAACACATTAATGAGAGAAGAAAATAGAGATAAAACATGAATAGTGAACGAGAGCATATTATTTTTTCTTTTTCTCGTTACTAACTGAAATTCTATTAGCAAATATTTTTTTAGATACTTTCAAGTTAAGAATTCTATTAAAAATAATATATTTATATACAATAATAGATTTTTTTAAAAATTTGGGACTCCTCAAATTTGGGGGCCCTAGGCCATTGCCCCAATAGGCCTTATAGAAGGGCCGGTCCTGAAAATTGGTTAAAGTGGTAGGACCAACAACTTTTGAAGGAATAACTGTTTTCGTATTTGGAAACTCGCTCCTAGTTTTTTTCTACTTATTATACTCTTTGGCTACACCAGCTACAAGGGAGTAACAAGAAAGAAACCCCCGAACAGTACTATAAGAATCGGTACTGAACATCCCCCCTGTAATTGTACAGGCTCCCGTAGCAATAACATATTTCGGTTCGGGCATTTGCTCATATAATCTCACCAAGGAAGGAGCCATTTTCATTGTTACTGTTCCGGCTGTTAAAATTAGTGTATGTCCCATAATGGGTCTCATTCTTCTACCCTTTCCCGGAAGTCGATGACTATTCATAGCTATTACCTTGACACCAAAGAAGAGTTCGACCCAATGCTTTAGTTCTGCGCCTTGAGATATTGATAAGGTGAATACCGGTATATTCAATGCCAGGCATAATGAGTATAAGGCCCTCAAAAAATCTCTTTTCGTCCTATGAACCTTTTTTAGTTAGGGATCGTAAAGGAGACGGTTATTCTACCTATTTTGATATAGAAAATCAAACAAGTCATTTATAATGGAACGACCCAATAGAGAATACAAGTCATTTATTTCGAGACGGAGTGAGTATTTTTTTAGTATCGTACATCATACAAATATTAATAATGATTCATATCTGTCCAGAGTTTCCAATTCCACACTGAGATTCATTTTTATATGAAGCGATTTCTATATATGCGACTTCTTTTTGGATGTGAAGCATATTAAGTCGCAATAGATGTAGTAAAAGGCTATGAAATGACATGAAATAAAGAACTGACGAATGAAAAGAAAGTTAAATGGGGTCCAATTTTGAGTGGCATATTCTATTAACATAGTTATATAAATATTTTAGCTATGGAATCTAGCTAATAATATTTTGACAACAGCAAATTTTTTTGATGAATCTTTAAGGTCACGTCGTTATATTTTATCTATATTTTTCAGGGGGTAATATGCGGTCAATTTTTTGACATTCCTTATTTTTTCCCTAGGTATTTGATTATTCATTGGCTTAGTTGCATATCAACACGAAGTTTAAATCTATGCAATTAACGCTTTTCGATTTGTTTATTTTGAAGCATTTCCAAATTACTCCCTCAACAGAGGTGATGGCGGGTTTTTCATAAATGATAGGATTGTAAATGACAATGGGCCGAGATTGTTCAAGACAGACCGTACAGTATATGAAATGGGAACATTTGCATGGGCTGAGATTGTTGGATAACTGCTTACATTACTAGCCCAGATAAATAATGATTTGAACTTCTCGTATTATTACCCACCACTAATTATTTTTGGGCCCACTCTCCCGGCATGTAGTTTGAGAGAGATAGGTGGGCCCCCTTTATTCGGGTTCCGTCGTACTCTATCAGTCTCATTAATAACGTCCCATCTTATTTTAAATAAGAAAATAATTCATTTAGAAAAAATAAAATAACATATCTATTTTCTACTTTTATCATTTTCTTTAATAATCGTGCTTAAAAATTATGAAATATTATTAATGAACAGAAGAAGTATTGTATTCGATTTAGATCTCCGATTTTGACATGTTTAGTTTAACACAAATTGATGTGTAACCTACCCCGAGAATAATCAATAATGTGTACATATACAATTTATCTATGCAATTGGCAAAGGCAAGCTGAAAATGTGGACAGCCGCCTTCACAGCTTCAACATCTATATCCACAAGTTTTCCTGTCTTAGATGATATAATAGCACATTTCTTCTCTTCCGGGTTGGGCACAAACACCTTAGCCTTCTCGTCTGAGCCGAATAACGCGATACTACACAAACACGACCACCATATACATGTTTACTATGCGCGATGAAACAACACATGATGATATGATGGTTGAGTATTTAAAGCGATCTAACAAAACTCATGCAAGTTTTTTTTGCTTTTTAATTCATTATTAAAGTATACGGTGTATGTATCTGATTCTCAACTATTAATTACCTTGGTTTTTCGCGCGCGTTTGCAAGTTGTACGGCAGCTGTGTTTGTTGCTATCACGCCCGCGGAATCATTAATCAGCGCAGCAAGCTGACATACGATTGACCAGAAAAGCACAATATATATCTTAATTCACAACTTTTAGTTGTGGAAAATTAAGTGGTAGTACTACTCTTTCATCAGTTAGACATTTTTTGAAAATAAAATACATACTCCCTCCGATTCTGCATAAATATAATATGCATGGGTTTTGAAAATTTGTGAGTGAAATATTATGGGTGGCGAAAGACTTCAAAAAAGGATAGAGATCATGTTTTTAAAGGACGGATGAAATTAAAAAAGAAATTTAGTCATGTTTTTATTTACCCTTTTTTCAAAATATATAAGGAAAAAGCTATAAATGATAGTAGTATAGTCCAACCTGTCCTGGGGTGGTAATGAACACTATACAAGCATCCTCTCCAACAACATCTTCCACGTTTTCCCTCTCTCTCTCATGTGGGATCACAAACACTGGAGTTAGCCCACTGTTACAATTTTTGATCCATTATACTGTAAATACGTACTTAATTAGAAGAAAAAAAGAATTAATGAATTAATCTAGAAATTATATATAAGATACCTTATGCCAGTAGCTATGTCATCCCATATCTCAATAGGCAGCAAGCTATCAGTATCTCCCCCTGACTGCATTGACGCCTTAGAGTCTGATTTAATCCCATGAATCACAATATACCTCCCTTTGGTCGCCCCAGCAGTCGTGTACTTGGCCTCCACCACCTCCTTCACCTTCCTCGAAATCGACACCTTCAGAGGAGGCAACGGCTGCCTTGGAACGCTACGAAACGGTTTCCCCAGCCAATCAATCATCTCCCGGTACCTAAACCATCACAACAACATCATATCTATTTTCTTTCACATACACAAGTGATCATGAATTGACATACATACATACATACATACATACATACATACATATGGTAACCGGCCTCAGCCAGATTGGTGGTGGCCGGGGTGAACGTCTCCGTGAGGAACAACCCTGCCCCGGCTGCATTCACGTTCGGGTAGACATAGCTTACCCTGTCCCTCGCACTGGACATGAACATGAACGCGCCATGCCCTATCCCCGCTAGCTTAGTCGACACCACCATATCATAGTACCTGCCCTGCATAATCCAACCTCTTTTCATTTCTTCTTTTACTTAATAATTCATTGTAAACATTTGGCAAACACACACACACTCAACCTCTTTTCATCATCGATCAAACACTTAGCCTAAAACATCAAATCATATTAATTACTATATATTAATTTGCATATGCAACCTTAATCAATCCGAGCATGTCAGTATACTCAGCCGGCTCAGGAAAAGGATCCTCCAAATCATAGACATCAGTCCACCTCACATTCTTGTTAATCTCATAAGTCTGTTTCCCTCTTGCTGAAGTAATGACATCCACCTGCACGCCCGGATATCGATCCTTGATCATCTGAATCGCCGGAAAGAAGAGCAAGTTCTCGTAGACGCCGCCGGAGACCATGCAGCAGCATCTCCTAACGTCGCCTCGGATCTTGAGACCGAGTGAGGCCACCTCCACTGCGTAGCCCGCTGGGAACTTGAGGAATCCGTAGGGATTGCCCGGGTTGTCGGGCGGCCTCGGATCTTCCTCCTGCTTGCCATCAGCGAACAATGAGCCGTACTCCATCTCGGGGTCGTCGCCCTGGTCGAAAGGGTCCAGCCATGGGTTCTTCTTCTTCGCATTGGGCCGGAACGAGGCCGATTTTCGGGTCGAAAAGGATTGATCTGAGGAGGGATTGAAGAAGGAGGGGTTGGTGGAGTGGAAGAGAGGGGTTGAAGGAGGGATGGTGAGGCATGGTGGGATTGATTTTGGAAGAAGGGAAGCCATTTTTTTTGGGTGTGGTGGAAGAATTGGTTATGGAGAAATGGTGAGAAGAAGATAAGTGTGTGTGTGTGTGTGTGTGTGTGAGAATAATTGTTTACGTTGGATTTGAATGTGTGAAGATAGTTGGATAAGAAGAGGGTCCCCTTCCCCAACCATTCGACTCTCTTCACATGCACTGGCTATTTATATATATACCAACGTTAGGTGTCTAGCTATCAAATTCTTTTACCTATTATTTTAATTTGATTTTACAATTATAACTAGGTATCATCATTAATCCAGCAACGACTCATAATTACCTTTATATAAATAAATTGCAGAACAATTTAGTTAATAATTAATTACTCAAATTGATTATTCGATCAACAATTGGAATATATAATTTTATAACGTTTTAATTTTTGATAAAAAAAAAAAGTATTGATCATTGTTCAATATATACTATAATACTATATTTATATATATTTTAATATAAATAACTTTAAATAGTAAAAAAATAATAGTCGGTCACGGCATCTTCCGTGTCTAAAAAATTTAATTTTCGCATCCCACATCGGAAAACTTGAAGAGAAACAAGGCATACTTAAGGTGGCAGCAGAAGCGGAAGGACACGACCTTACTTGAACAGGATCTGTTCTATAGGCTCGTACCTCTGTATTCTTGATTCCTCAAGAGACAGGAAAACCAAGTCTGGTGGATGAAACCATGGCTGCTCGACCAGAGCGTGATTAACAGCTTTCTTCGGCTCGGTTGCGGAGCCGCTGGTGCAGTAGAGGATCGTTCTCGGTTGGCTTCGGCCATTTGAGATGGTCGTGCAGCTGTCTGACGGACCCCCTTTTTTATTTTCTTAATGTCGATTTAATTTGCTTGAATCTTCACATCTTGGTTGTGGCAGCTGTTATGTGTATATATCTCCAATATATTTGGCATTTAAATTTAATCTGTGTCTCCTGCCTCCTAGTATATAGAGCCCATTTTCATTTTTATAATGACAATAATGAATGATAGCTATAATTCAAACACACAAACAAACGTTTCTTCCATAAAGTCTCAAAATTTGTTGCTGTATAACAAGTTTTGGCATTTACAAGCAAGAAGATATCTCAATTTCATTGCAATTCATTAGAATTTATTGTAATATACTAGTACTACTTAATGGTATTTACCATTTTTCTCTTGTCATCCCCCCAAAATTAAAAAGTTCATTTGAACATAAAGAATTTGACTTTCTGTGAGTTCTGTTTTCAGGTGTTGAAGTTGAAGCTTCCAAATCATTGGATTTGTCAAAAATTATTTTGATGAAGAAAGTTTCCTGATAAAGCAGATGCCAAAGCTGCTTTGAAAGTGGGATCTTTTGTCAAGCTTGAAGCCATTTGTTCCACTAAATAGTGTTGAAGATGTGGTGCTTCAGCTATTCCTGCCACTCTTTCTTGAGAATTTGGCTTTGGCTTGGTCAAATCAAGAGTTACTGTCGGTGCCAATGGGCCGACGGAAGCCATGTTGCGGTTGCCAAGTGTCAAGCCCCGAGTCGCCTCGACTTTTGAAGGGTCATGAGGATGCATATGGTTGTGCTCTCCTTCGTACGTTGCGACTACTATGGATTGATCTTCTACGCTTCTTTGGACCTGACCACAAATTTATACATAATTAATTAATGCCTAAGCATTTTGTTCCTAAGCAACCATCTCATTCTACATGAATGAAACCCTGTTTCTAATTTGTAGTACTAGTATGTATTCCTTCCCTCATAAAAAGTGGGAGACGGGACTACGAATCTCAATCCTTAATTTCAACCCCTGACTAAAATAGTAGCACTAAAAAATTAAATTAAATACCTTCTTTTTAACAGGACAAGTTGGAGCAAAAGAGCACTTGAAATAAGCTCTTGGAGAAGGATTGTCTCTAGTCACCTTCTGTCCATACTTCCTCCAATTATAACCATCTTTTACTATCTGCACATTTCAATACATTTTATAAGCTAGCTATTTCTAAGAGTTGGAAGGGCAAAATAGGTAAAACAATAGTAGTTGGTTTTAGTTTCATATTTTTGCACTACTTTTTTAAATTGTGGGACAAAATTCTTGTATATTTTTTAAGTTTATTGGTGGTGGTGGGACTGAATTCTCTTTTTTCTAATTCCAAATTCAAATGTAATTTCAGTTGGATGATTTGGTTAGTCTACCTACCAACTCGTGCAAAAGTCAAACAATGTTTAGTCTACTTATGTTGAAGAATATCACTAACTTACAAGGCTTGTGTCGGACGCTGTTGTCCGGACATGAGTCCGCGAAATCTTCGCCTTGATCAGCTCTTCCGTCGTTTTCCTCGACGAACCTTCGTCGCTGGAGCTGCTCTCCGACGGACCGTCGAAGTTGCTCTCACCTACTTTCCTCTTTCTTGAAGTTGTACTAGGATTCTTGTTTCTGTAGTCCGCTAATTTGTTTCTTAGTTCAGTATAATTCTCGCACATCATACTCAACATTTCTGTCAGTTTCTTGTTTTCTGCACTCACTCTATTAATCTCCTCCAACAAAGCCCTTCTCTGAATGTAACAATTAAATTAACAACTTTTTTAATATAAAGAAAAAAAAAAAAAAAAAAAAAAAAAGAACTCATGAACTCTAGAAACTCTAGCTAGTGTGTGTTGTGTGTGTTTTTATTACCTCTTGATGGACATGAGTTCCGTTTCTGCCGAACTCGATGAATCTACTCTCAGCTTCTTGTTTCTGAAACCAAAATAAAGATACAAAATTAAGCTTCAATTTGGGAGCTTAAATTTATACATATCTATCTACAGACGGTTGTATAAATAACACTGACCGTCGGCGGTGGCGGCGCTTCCTTGACAACTCGGAGAGGCTTTGTATTAAGATGTAGCGAAGTATCTAAGACACTACTAAATTCCATCACTTGTTGCAAACTGGATAATAAAAGTTTGAAAAACAATAAAACCCTAAAAATCTCCAAATGAGAAAACTTGATCTCTATATATGCAATAGTTTTGCTGCTTGTATATACACACTTGCAGAAGTATCCAGAGAGAGAGAGAGAGAGAGAGAGAGAGAGAGAGAGAGGGCTTTGTGAAGGTGGGGAGGAAGATGAGATGAAAAGAATAAAAATACTTACTAGAATTATAGAGTGCAGGGCAAATTGGATTTATTTATTAAATACCGCAGCCGGACGGTTGTGGGCAAGAAAAGTACATAGTCTTGATTTCAAACTTTCCATACATATAAAACGATACTTATGGAGACTGTTTTAATTTTGAGCATGACTTTTATATTTGGCCAACAAATATATAAATTTTGAAAATTTTGAAATTACAATATATGATTTATATTTTCGACCAATTAAAATTAAAAAGGGATAGGCCGGGATCATGTTCATGCAGATATGTGTGTGTGTGTGTGTGTGTGTGTGTGTGTGTGTTTTGCTTATGGTGTTTACATGCAAGAATGTGCATATTATGATCTCGCACTACACATCGATTTTGTTAATCGAAAATGTGAATTATGTGATAATTATAAGAATTCTAAAACTTAAGTATTTAGTTGTCATATTGAAAAAAAAAAAAATCGTTTGTAAAATTAGATGTGGCCCAAAATTATATTAGTGTTGTTTAAAACAATTATAGCTGATTAAATTAGGAAAATTAGATGTTTCCTTGAAGTAGGGAGAAATATTAGACATTGTGTGATCGAAAGACAAAAGCTAATTTTAAAATTGGGTATATATAGTATATTAGTATGTATAAAAAAGAGGAAGAAAAGAATTGAAGACTTTCAAAACACATGAGATGTATGATGTATTAATATAAAATTTTGAAATAGGAATTGGTATCGAAAAGGTCAAAGTCACGCCCACCTAAGGAAGAAGAATAGAACTCAAGTACCTTTAATAATTAGCTCTGAAATTGACCAATATACATTTGGGCTTTATTTGATAATACTAATATAGTCTATAGTAGGAGTGGACTGTTTATTTTATCATCTGTAGTTGGCGCATTTTCCACGTTACAATCTTATTTTTAATGCATACTTATCCGTCCCACCATACTCCCAAATTTTGTAATCTGATCTATTTTTAGTGCTAACTAGTGTGCCATCCATAAAAAATCGACGGAAATTATAATATGCTATAATTTGTAAATATAATAATAAAAATTATTGCTTTTTCTTTAACTTTATTTATTATGCTATAATTTATAAATATCAAAAAATTATTGTTTTTTATTTTATTTTATTCTGTTTCCTTTATCTGTAAGGAAAATCACTAAGTAAGTTTTAGTAAGCTCGGTTTTAAACACAACATTAATTTTAAGGAATTAATATTTCATGAACTTTGCATAAATTTCAAAATCTCATTAATTAATAGTTTCTCCTCAACTGCAGGCTGCAACTGTACTGTTTTTAACATCATGAGCATTCGCTCCTTATAAGTTAAGTAAAAGTATTGATTCACAATCTAACGATTCACCGTATACGATTGTTAATTGTGGTGTACGATTGTTAATTGTGGTGTACGTCAGATCATCTCGTTATTTTTCTAATTGTTTCTTCATAATTTCCCTTCGATCATATAGATTATACAATCATCGCGTTTAAATTTGAATAATCTCGTCCAATTTAATAATAATAATGTAGGTTGATCTTATAGATTATAATAAAATCATCTCGTTTGAATTTGAGTAATCTCGTCCGATTTAATAAGATAATGTTGACTAATTTTGTGTTACAAACCAATCATACTATATATATAGAAGAGAAATTGCAGAGCGCATTCCTGCGACTGGAAATGATTCCATTTCCTTACACGTTAATATGTGTACAATTATATTTGTACAATATTTAGATATAGTAGTAAATATCGCATATCATTAGAATTTAAAAACCTGACCGCGGTGATTGTGTTGCCGACGCCGATAACGCTGCCATTGATCTAGACAAAACAAACAAATTTCTTCACTTTAAGGAATTAGATTAACTAAAATAAGGTTGGTCCAACCCAAAGAGGAGTAGGGAAAATTTAGGCACATTTAAGTTTTAACACCAATATGAGAATTACATATAAAGCAATCTTCATACATTTATCTTAGAAGACAATCATAAAGAATAATCAAACTCATGTATATAGGAGAAAAAAAATTGTAAAAACAGAAACACACACACCACAGCCCGAGGAAGTTTCTTCAATGATCAATAAAAGTATATTCTTTAATATTAGGGCCAAAATCAATAAAAATATATTCTCTAAAATATTTGGGCCTTAATTGATTATCTTACTACCAAACTAAAATTACCAAATTAGTAGATATATAACGTTTTCCATATATGAATAAAGGGGTTCTTTTAATTATGGATGTCTTAAGAATAAAATATATTAAAAAATAAAAAAATATAGATTAAAAAAATAAAATGATGATTTAAATTAAATATGAATGTCAAATGGAGCGTGCCACGTAGGAGGTGCACAACTATACCCTTTACGCTTATTGATACTATTATTTTAAGAATAAACATTAAAAAGGGATGTGAAAATATAGACTTTGATTATAATAACATTAAAGGCTAAGAATAAATGAACTAATTTTTAAAATATTGAATTTATATATAAAAAAAATGCTTAAAGAATGGTTTAAGATAAATATGAATACTCAATAGAAAATGCGCTACGTAGGACCTAAACTCAAGGAGAATGCTTTATTTATTCATCTATATGAGAAGCCTTCCGTTGATGTCTTCCATGTCCGAACAATCTTTTTGAATCCACAACCGTAAGATTCTCAGTCAAAATTTGCTTCTTTGTGTTTTAATTGATGAAAGTCAAACAGAATGCTTTGAACTATAAATTATTGAAAGACATAGAAATCAAGATATAAAAAAACCAGGTACCAATATTTATACACAAATTCAAATAAAATCAAATACAAAAATATAAATCAAAAGCACTCCAAATCTATATATATATAAAAACAAAACCACTATCCAAAAGTTTTCCCTCCCATTTTATTGAATGTTGTGCACACAATTATTTTATATTTTCTTCTTTAATCCATTAATTTTTACATTACTTTTGCAATTATTTTTTTTCATGTATGCTTTAAATTTGGAAGGCCAACATGCAGCAGTTAATAATTACTACTTGTAGTCATTTTTCTCCTTTTTTCTTTCTTTGCCTCATGCAGTTTTTTTCTTCTATAAAAAATATCTGTATATGTCATTTTGATTTATGAAGTTGAAATTCAGTTCTGCATCCAATTTATGGGACTTCGAGTATAAATTCTTCTACTTATTATTTGTTTCTTTTTATTTACGGGAAAATTTTCTGTTTCTTTCTTTCTTTTGTTATTTCACGGTGTTATTAAATACATTAATTATTACTCACACTATTTTTTGAAATGCTTTTTGGTAGCTATTCCATAAATAAATAAAAAGTTGTGGAACCACCATTTAAATTAAATTATTGTGATGGAACACACAAGAATTCCTCTCGAACATGTTATAATATGTTCTCGTGCATCGCACGGGGCGATATTCTAGTTTAAAATAAAAACTAAGCCATGTGTATATATATATATATATATATATATATATATATATATATTTATATTTTGTCGAAATACATAAACATAAAAAGCACTCCAAATTTAAAATAACAACTCAGCCACGTACTGATCATAGGGGAGAAAATCAAACTAATTGGACCTCATTTTATCCATGGAATTAAAAAAATATACAAAAACATGAATACAAGATATGAGAAAAACTTACATAATAGAGGTATTCTTTGTTTGAAACCCTAAGCCCTCTCCAATAATATTTATAAATCCTATGTTGAGTATCTTATGGAACTTACCGTGTATTTTTTATCACAATCTAATGATACATATACCATATAAATACAAATATACCGTAGGGAAATTTGTATATATGGCCTGTGTATGTGAAAATAAAACATGGTGTGTATGTGAAAATTATGGAAGTAAATTTGTGAATTTTATATATTTAACAAAATATGTGGGTTGTGTATGTGAAAATAAAATATACAATTATATGATTTGTCTTATTCTAGGCATAGGAAATATAAGATTCTTCTATATTAGTATTATATTATAGCTGGTCACACGGTGACCGAATATCATTACCGTATATTATATTATATAGATGGAAGTTTCTTTTTTTTGAAATTATATAGATGGATGTTTTTAATATTTGTGATATGCGATCTGGTATCTATATTATATTTATGGAAATTTTTTAAATATTGAATTTAATTATATATGAGTAATAATGCTTAAAATTGATTTAAGATAAATATGAATACTCAATAGAGAATGCGCTACGTAAGACCTAAACTCAAGGAGAATGCTTAACAAAATATGTGGGTTGTGTATGTGAAAATAAAATATACAATTATATTATTTGTCTTATTATAGGCGTAGGAAATATAAGATTTTTCTATATTAGTATTATATTATAGCTGGTCACCGTGTGACCGAATATCATTATCCTATATTATATTATATAGATGGAAGTTTCCTTTTTTGAAATTATATAGATGGATGCTTTTAATATATGTGATATGCGATCTGGTATCTATATTATATTTATGGAAATTTTTAATATATTAAATTTAATTATATATGAATAAAAATGTTTAAAATTGATTTAAGATAAATATGAATACTCAATAGAGAATGCGCTACGTAAGACCTAAACTCTAGGAGAATGCTCGAATCCGCAACGGTTTAAATAATATATAGATAGATAGATAGATGAATGATTCGAGTCTTTTTTAATGAAATGCTAAAATTTATTTTTACTATATATACTAAGAGTAGTGCTACTATTACATTTTCCCCTTCTATTTATATTTCATTTTTACATGCATATTATTTACTTTAGCATCATTGTTACTCCGTACATTGAATTCGCTCTAATTTCAGACACAAAGGTTAAAGAAAATTAGTTACTTTATAATTAGTACTCGTTCAATTTGAAAAGCCATAGAAAAAGCTAATTAAGTTGGAGGAATTCAAGTAAGTCGTGATCACAATGTCCGAATAAGAACAAAATTTGGTCGAGTTGCATAATTTTCAAATTCAAAATATTTGAATTTTCACCTTTATTGATTATATTCAATAATCGTACTCTCACGTGCTTCTATTAGTCCTACAAAATCTCCGACCATAGTAATAACCAAAAAAAATTATTCTACGCATTTCACATGAATACACTTATTAGTTATTCTCACAGGCCTTAACGTTCTCTGTTTATATATTATTCTATCACAACGACTCCTAGTAGATCGCATCCTCTATAGTCGTAACCAATTTTTTATAGTAATATTTAAGATTTTAATTTATTGATTTTCAATTAAATATTATTACATCCTAACTAATTAGGGTTTATAACTCCCAAGCTATAATTTTTTGATGTCCAATTAAATATATATAATTTTACATTAATGAAAATTTTCAGCATTAATTTATTTAGATTGTAAATAGATTAGACTAGCCTTAACTTACTTAGCACGATTACAACACAAGAATATATATGCGAGTACTTTCGAAAATAAAGTAGAGCATAAATTAACAAAACGGAAATTCGACATTGCAACTAGAGGTGGCCGCGATTTGGTTCGATTTCGGAACTAGAACCGTTCGGCGGTTCTAGGTCCCACTCTGAGGGGATCGGAACCGAACCGCCAACTATTTCAGTTTCGATTTGGAATCGAAACATCGGTATCAATTCAGTTCGGTTCCTTGGTTTCGGCGGCTACAAATTGGATTCGCATGTTTCGGAAGTTCCAATTATATATGTATGTTTTTTTTTTTTCTTTTTTGCTACTTTTTCTTTTTAGTTATAATTTTATAATTTATAATGTAATATGTAGGTGTAATAAATATGAATTGTAACATAAATATTAATAAAATGTAAAATATAAAAAAAGTTGAAGGAACTGACAGTTCCGCATCTTTAAAACCGGAACATGATGTTCGGTTTCAGTTCGATTATGGGGGTTACAGTTCTTTAGGCCACCTCTAATCGTGACTCAAGTGAAACTTATTTCTAGGATATTTTTATTTTAAAGATTAATTCAAATACAAGAAATTTTGATTCTTAAAAGATAATTAGGTCGCCTAGGGATCAAATTTCATAACTCTCCCGCTCCATTTGCAGAATATTCTATCCGTCCACGATCAACTGGCCTAGTGGGAATGAATGCAGGTTAAAGAAAAATATAGGTAAAAGTATTGTGAGTGAAGAAATGATCTCACATTTAATGTAATTTAATGTTGTGAGTTGAAAAAAATAATAATTTATGATACCCAGGGTATGTATCCCAAAATAAAGTAGGTGAGTTGATCGTGAACTACCCAGAAAGAAAATTAAGTGGGCTATTTCTATATGGAGGGAGTATATAATTTAGATTTTCGAACATAAAAACAAGCAAAGAAGCTGGAGAATTTGGACTGTTGAGGTAATCAAAACTGACTTTGAAAAATTGCCTGAGCCCCACCATTAGTCCCTTTCTTGCCTTATTTGTTGTGTTTAATATATAATCAATCATATATAATTAATAATTTAATGGTCTTGTCAAATTATTGTTCTAAAATATGTAGGCGAAGAATTTCAATTGATCTTTTAAGGAAGAAATGGATTATTTTAAGATAAATGTTTTCGTATAACCATTGCATGTTATACAACCGAGTCTTTTGACCTGAATCTAACCCGCGAATTTATAAATTTGATTCTGGACGGGTTAATGTATAAATTCAATTACTGGAGGAATGATAACTAAATTAGTTGTAGCCTAGTGGTACGCAGTCATCTTTTAATTCATTAAGCTTTGAAGGGGTGACGTGTATCACTTCATTTTTTTACCACAAAATCGTCAAGGAAATCTTTGAATCAAAGATTTTACTGCGTGGCCTTTTGGTTTCGGGGAAGAGTAATATATTTACATTGGCGGTATGGGGACTTCTGCTGCTTTTTGTAAAACTAATATTGCTTCTATCTTTATTAAATCATGTAATGATATCTGTGTTGATGCTCAGCCTCTAGATCATAAAGAAGGTAAAATTAGACCTCACTCAGTCAAAGATGCATTGCTGGGTTCGAGTGCCCTTAGCAACAAGTTTTTATCATTTCTTTTTGTTTTTTCTTTCATTCCTTTTATCTTTTCTTTCTTTCCGCTTTTTCATTCTTTTCGTTATTTCTGTTTTCTTTCTTTTTCATAATTATTTTTCTTTCTTTTATATTAATTATTTTTTTCTTAATTCCATCACTATTTTTGTCAATCCATTTTCTTTCTTCTCTTAATTCCTTTTATTTTCTTTTGCTTTTTATTTCTTTTTTTTAATTATTTTCACTTATTAATATAAGCAATAAGAATTATTTGTTATTTATTTTTTTTACATTTACCTTTCTTTGTTCTTTTCTTATTCTTTTTTCTTTGTTTTTAGTTTCTTTTCCTTTCTTTGTTTTCTTTTTTTTTTATTTTCTTAATTACTTTAATTTATTTTTATAAATTAATAAGAGTTATTAGTTACTCTTGCAATTATTACTTTTGTTCACGACAATATTTACTTTTATTTACGATAACTTGTACTTTTAGTTATTGGTCAAGTAATTATTATCATTTAGACAAGTAATTATTGATATGAAGAAAGGTAATGTTTCACAATCATTACTTTTCTTCACGACAATATTTATTTTTGTTCACGACAACATATACTTCTAATTATTTGATAAAGTAATAATTATCGTAATTAAATGTAATCATTGACATGTATAAAGGTAATGTTTCAAAAATATTACTTTTCTTCGCGACAATATTTACTTTCAATCACGACAACTTGTACTTTTAATAATTCGGTCAAGTAATTATTATCCTTATGAAAATTAATCATTGACATGAACAAAGGTAATGTTTCAAAAATATTACTTTTATTCACGACAACTTGTACTTTTAATAATTCGGTCAAGTAATTATTGTCATTAAGAAAAGTAATTATTGATATGAACAAAGGTAATGTTTCATAAATATTACTTTTCAAACGTAAATAATTTTAAAAATAAAATTTTGAAAAAATAAATAAAATGAATAATAGGACACAACATAATCAAAGAAAAACTAAGAAAGAATGGAAAAAATAAAAATTACTTTAAAATAAGATAATATGAAGAATAAATAATTAAAAAAGTTAGAAACAATAAATAAATGAATAACAGGTTGGAAACAACATAATGAAAAAGAAACATTAAAGAAATAAACGGAAAAAGAGAAAGATAAAACTAAAAATCAATGCTTCAAAAAATAAAAGACAAATGTGAATAAATAAGTAGATCTACGAAATTAGAAAACAAAAAAGATGCAAGCCCAGCGGTTTCTCCTTCAATCTTTTTTTTTAATAAATTGAAAAGGAAAAACAAAGGCTGAAAATTGAAGTTACCAGGATTCAAACTTGGGTTGCTCTTTCTTGAAAGAGATAACGCGCCCTAGTGCTCTTGGTGGTGTTATTTGCCTAATTAACAAATAAACTTAATTTGTTACGTGGTCCGATCTGACCTGATTGTATAGTATACAATCGGTGCATCAAAACACACCTCTTATTTTAGTGTGAAGTTATTAATTAAAACTTTGTTAGTCATAATACCATCAATCATGGAAAAGTATTGTATGAGGATACTGAGTCAAATGTCTCCAAGGGACATTCAAATAATGCGATTTTAGTGTATAAGTAATGAGGTCTCAGATTCAAATTTCACAACTCCTGATAAACACCTATTTTCGTAGTAACTAAACGCATTTTCTACCGCTTTGTGCCATGCTTTATTCACTAAATATGTCAAGTTTTGTATTGATTTCATTACTTTGGTTTGGTTTCACGTTTGGTGGAGTTTGTGCATGTGTGTAGGTCAATCAAGAGATGCTAAGCTGGGATAAAAGGGTCGTAGAAGAGCGGAGTCGAAGAATCGGGATGAAAAAGTGAAGAACCGGACGAAAAGGAGCACAAATGCGAAACCGGCGCCCCGAAGTCAAGAATCGGCGATTTACACGAAAAACTCGGCGGTTCAAGGGTGAACCGCCGAAAAAGGTTGTATTTCACTTCACGCCTTATTCCAAATCGGCGCTTGAGGCCCAGACCGCCGATTTGGCTGGCCAGGGGGCCGATTCGTGGCGCTGGACCGCCGATTTTGCTAATTTCGCTCAAAATTGGACGATTTTGCCCTTTTCGCGATTTTGTCATCCTGTAGCACTTTTTCCACCCTATATATAGAGAAGCTCAGCCCCAAAACGTGCATCATCTACCCTTAGCGTAGTTTTTCCCTTCCCAAAGTTTCCATTTAGGGTTTAAAATATTTGATAATCATTGTATTAGTTAAACAAGGTTGGATTTGAAGACTAATTGAAGATTCCTCATTGGGTTCTTAGTGTTTCAATTATGCAATTAATTCTTCTTTTTTTTACTTTAATTTCATTCATGTCTAGCTAAATTTCTTTTGTTGGTTTTAGGGATTTGAGATGATTTGACGATGGAATGATCATAGCTTGTTGATTCTAGTTGCCTTCTTCTAATTGAATGTGGATTTGGAGCTTATTTTCATGTGGGAATTGTTGATCACTTTTCTTGTATGTTAAATATTTGTAGAAATTCTTAGTAGGTTTTTACATGTATGGAAATCAAATTGCACATCATACATGGTTGGAGACTTAGTAGGTGATGATCTTATGCATGGAAGCTTGTGATCTTTGTACTTTTTGGAGTTGTTTTGTCGTCTCGAGTCTTAGCCGAGAGAGTCGATAGAATGATCTTCCTTTGCTATTTGTCGAGAGATCATAGTGAATGGTTTTGTGATTGCTTCTCGATTAGGAGATTAAAATTTGGTTGCATGAATTAGGAAGTCTCGATCAAGTCATCTAGAATCGGATTGAATCCCTAGAACCAACTTTTGCTCTTAATTTGTTCCTTGTTCGTTATTTTATCATTTGTCTACTTGAATTTGCTTATTTGCTTGCTTATTTGTTTTGATCTTGTGTTTAAGTGCTTTAATTAATCAACAATCATGTTGTTTGCAAAGCTTGAATAGTAGGAAGGTGCATAAATTTTGTTTTCAACATAAATTCGAGCTAATAGTCATTGAGGATACGATACTCGTTGCTAGTTACTACAATAGCTTGATAAAGTGCGGTTTATATTGCTAAGTAAAACTAGTGATCACTTTTTGGCGCCGTTGTCGGGGACTATTTAAAATTTAGATTGTTAATGATCTTTGCAATAAAAGTATTAGTTCAAGCATTCTTTATTTAAATGTGTGGTTTGAATCTAAGTGTGTTCTGGGTTGGTTTGTGTAAGTGAATTGGTGTTCACAAGGAGAAAGGGAGGAGAAATCATTCCTTTAGATTTGGAGATCGAAGTCACACATAAACGAGCTAACAGGGAACGAAGAAGGAAAGCAATTGAGCACCAAGGGCCTAATAATATGACCGACTTGGAACGTCAAATGCAAGAACTCCATCATCAAATGAATGAGCAACAAGCTCAAAGGGATAGAGCACCACCTCCTCCAATCAACCAAATATTTGAGCCTCAAGTTAATATGTTTCAAGATTGAGGTTGGGGCAATCGGTGCAACGCCAACAATTTTGAGCCAAAGCCGGGGTTGATTAATATGGTTCAAGCGGAGTCATTTGGAGGAGGGTTCAATGAAGATGCAAATGCTCATTTGAGTGCCTTTTTGGACGTCTGTGAAACCATCAAGATCCAAGGGATTTCAAATGACGTCATTCGATTGAGGCTCTTCGGATTTTCGTTAAGGGACAAGGCCAAAGCTTGGTACAGGACCCTCGACTGTTTGGAGATCACCACTTGGGAGCAATTATGCCGACTTTTCTTAGCCAAGTACTTCCCTCCCTCGCGTGCTCAAAAGCTTATTTCGGACATCTCCCATTTCTCTCAATCGGGGGATGAATCAATCTATTAAGCATGAGAGAGATACAAGGAGATGTTGAGGAGATGCCCTCAACACGGATTTTTAAAGGAGCAACAAATCTTAAACTTTTATCGAGGGCTTACTAGTCATACACGGGATGTCGTGAATGCCACCGCCGGTGGTGGCTTGACCAACCGACCTTATGAAGAAGCGGTTCGGATTTTAGAGGAAATGGCGGCCAATAGTTGCCATTGGCCTCAAGAGAGGAGTTCTTCAAAGAGAGTTGTCTCCATTTCGGATGAGAAGTATGATGATCTTCTTGAGCAATTCACCATGCTCAAGAGGGACTATGAGGCCGAAAGAAAGGGAAAGTTGGATATGAAGATGGTGTCTCAACCGATTCAACAAGGAGGTGAAGAGTATTCACAATTAGAGGATGCTAATTATGTGAATCAATGGGGGTATAGCAACTACAACCGTTCGAGTTATCCTTCGAGGAATCAAGCCTATAATCCGAATTATAGAAATATGAATTTATCGTACTCTAACCCGAATAATGCTATCCATCCACCACTCGGATTCTCGGTGTCTCAAGGGATGATCAATGAGCCAGAGAAGCCAATGTCTACCATGAAAGAAATGATGCAACAACTTCTCCAAAACCAAAATGCTTTCATGGGTGCAACGGGGCAAAAGGTTACAAGTTTGGAAGGAACCGTCACGGCTTTGACTAAGCAAATGAAGATGTTGGAAGGGCAAGTGAGTCAAATGACTAATCAAGCGGCTTCTCAACATAAGTCGGGACAATTTTCAAGCAACACGGAGGTCAATCTGAAGAATCAATGCAATGTCATTCATTTGAGGAGTGGAACTACTTACAAGAATTATCCGGAGTTGGAAGATCAAGAGGAGGTTGTTAATGAAGAGTCGGAAGTGGAGGAGCCCATTCCTCAAGTGGAGAAGCCTCAAGTTATTCCTTCCACTCCTTCTTCTTCTTTGCCATGTAAAGATGTGGTTGTCAAAGACCCTTATCCTCAAAAGCTTGCCAAGGCAAGAGGTGATGAGAAGCTTGCTACGTTCATTGAAATGTTTAAGAAGGTTGAAATTAATATACATTTGCTTGATGCTTTGAGAGACATGCCGGGCTATGCTAAGTTCTTGAAAGAAGTCGTATCAAGGAAGAGGAAGCTTGGTAAATTTGAAACATTCAACTTCTCAGAGGAGTGTAGTGTTGTTTTACAATGAAAGTTGCCTTTAAAGCAAAAGGACCCCGAGAGTTTTGTTATTGCTTGTGTTATTGGAGGCCAAACTTTTGGAAGAGTCTTGTGTGATTTGGGTGCTAGTATTAATCTTATACCTCTTTCGGTATTTAAGAGGTTGGAGATTGGGGAATTGAAGCCTACTACTATTGTCTTGCAAATGGCCGATCGTTCTATCTCTTATCCTAGAGGAATCGTAGAAGACGTGCTAATTAAGGTATAGGATTTTATATTTCCTGCGTATTTTATGGTACTTGATATGCCCGAAGATGATAATACTCCACTTATTCTTGGCCGACCGTTCTTGGCAACCGGAAGGGCATTGATCGATGTTCAAGATGGTGAGTTGACCTTCCGTTACAATGATGAGAAGATGACTATCTCAATCTATGAAGCCATGAAGAAGCCACAAGAATTGGAGCATGAAGAGTGTAATTTCATTGGTTCTTATTCATCTTATTCTCAAGATTCTTTGGAGCAGTGTATTGTGGAGTCTATCCATTCTTATTCGGAATTGGATGAGGTGTGTGATGAGTTGTTGGAGTCTATTGCTTACATGGATGCAAACCAAGGCATTCCATTGGAGGATTTGGGATATTTAGTTCTCTATACACCTATTGAAGAAGAAGTGCCGGAAGGAGTGCCAAAGTCGAACTCTTCACCGACTTTGGAATTGAAGCCCTTGTCCGACTACTTCAAGTATGCCTTTTTGGGTAAGGATGAAACTTTTCCGGTTATTGTGTCTTCATTTCTAAATGACGAGTAGTTGGATAAGTTGTTGAGGGTATTGAGGAAATATAAGTCTTCCATTGGATGGTCTATTGCTTATATTAAGGGAATTAGCCCTTCTATTTGCATGCACCGAATTTTATTGGAGGATGATGCAAAGCCAAAGATCCAACCTCAACGTCGTTTGAATCTGGTGATGCAAGAGGTGGTGAGGAAAAATGTATTGAAGTTATTTGATGCCGTAATTATCTATGCCATCTCCGATAGTGAGTGGGTTAGCCCAACTCAAGTGGTTGCCAAGAAAGGAGGTATAACCGTTGTAGAAGACGAGAAGGGGGAACAAATAGCCACTCGGTTGCACACGGGTTGAAGAGTGTGCATTGACTATAGAGCATTGAATGCGGTTACAAGAAAGGATCACTTTTCTCTTCCTTTCATCGATCAAATGCTTGATAGATTGGCCGGCTATGAGTATTATTGCTTCTTGGATGGCTATTATGGTTATAACCAAATCGCCATTGCTCCGGAGGACCAACACAAGACGGCCTTTACTTGCCCTTAGGGAATCTTTGCTTGCCGACGGATGTCTTTTGGTCTTTGCAATGCACCCGCCACTTTCCAAAGATGCATGATGGCGATCTTCCATGGACTTATCGAGAAGATTATGGAGGTATTTATGGATGATTTCTCGATCTTTGGGTCTTCTTTTGATGATTGTTTGAAGAATCTTTCTCAAGTCTTGCAAAGGTGTGAAGAAACTTCTCTTTGTCTCAATTGGAAAAAATATCATTTCATGGTGAAAGAATGCATTGTTTTGGGCCACAAAGTTTCAAGAAACAGGCTAGAGGTGGACCGAGCTAAGATAGTAACCATTGAGAAGCTTCCTCCACCAACCAATGTGAAGTCGATCCGGAGTTTTCTTGGCCATGCGGGATTTTATCGAAGGTTTATTAAAGACTTCTCCAAGGTATCCAAACCTCTTTACTCTTTGTTGAAAAAAAATTCTAAGTTTGACTTTAATGATGCATGCCTTGAGTCTTTTGAGAGTTTGAAGAAAGCCCTCGTTTCCATTCCCGTTTTGATGTCGCCCGTTTGGAATGAGCCTTTCGTGTTGATGTGTGATGCGAGTGATTGGGCCGTGGGGGCCGTGTTGGGCCAAAAGAGAGATAAACTCTTCCGAGTTATATATTATGCAAGAAAGACACTTGATTCGGCGCAAATGAATTACACAACCACCGAAAATGAGCTTTTGGCGGTTGTCTATGCTTTTGATAAGTTTAGACCGTATCTTGTGGGCACACATTCCATTGTTTATACGGATCATGCGGCCATTAGATACTTATTTGCCAAGAAGGATTCTAAGCCTTATCTCATACGGTGGATTCTCCTTCTCCAAGAGTTCGACATGGAGATAAGGGATCAGAAAGGGTATGGAAATATTGTTGCCGATCATCTCTCTCGCCTTAAGAACCCGGTTGAAGGAGAAGACTCTCGGGTACGTATTAATGATTGCTTTCCCGATGAACAAGTCTTGAAGTTGGTGGATTATACTCCTTGGTTTGCGGATTATGTTAATTATCTAGTCATTGGTGAAACGTCGGGTGATCTTACTCATTATCAAAAGAAGAAATTCTTGCATGATGTAAGGTTTTAATATTGGGAGGACCCTAATTTGCATCGGCGTTGTGCCAATGGTATTATCTGGAAATGCGTGAAGCAATCGGATTGGGTGCGAATTATGGAGGAGTGTCATAGCTCTCCAAGTGGAGGTCATTTCGGTGCTCATCGGACCGCAATAAAGGTTTTCCATAGTGGTTTCTTTTGGCCTTTCATTTTTAAAGATTGTATTGCTTTTGTCAAGTCTTGTGATAGGTGCCAAAGAATGGGAAACATCTCCAAGTGAGACGAGATGACGCAAAATATCATGGTGGAAGTCGAGCTCTTTGATGTGTGGTGAATTGACTTCATGGGATCCTTTTCCAAGTCTCAAGGGTATATTTACATCCTTCTTGCAGTTGAGTATGTGTCTCGACGGGTGGAGGCGATTCCCATGGCAAAGAATGATTCGAAGGTGGTGCTTAAATTCTTGCAAAAACACATCCTCACTCGTTTTGGCACTCCAAGGGCTTCGATTAGTGACGGGGGATCACACTTCAGTGAAGCACAAGATCATCACTCCTTATCATCCACAAGGGAATGGCTAAGCAGAGCTTGCAAATTAGGAGATCAAACAAATTTTTGAGAAATCGGTGACGCATAGGAAAGGTTGGGCAAATCATTTGAATCATGCACTTTGGGCCTATCACTTTTCCATTCATAGAGTTATTGTAAAGATTTGGAAAAAAACTAAAATAGTAAGCACCATTGTCTCTTAAACCAACCGGGACTTATATGATTTTACGGGGAAAAAAAAAAAAAAAGAAAGAACACACACATTGGAAAGATATGATACTAGTATCCAACAAATTAAAAGGGATGCTTCAAACTTTAAAAAAGTCAAAACAGTATTTGGTTAGTACAAAAGTCGTATAAAACCGCCGCCATCGATTGACTAAATATTGGACGGCGTCATGGTCCTGACATCATGACTTTTTAACCTAATCTCAACATCCATATTTTGTATCTCAATTTAGTTGACTAAAGCAAATCGTTGCTATAAGACTATTTTAAAAGAGTAAAAATTTAAAATACTCTTTTTCAAATATAAAAGATAAATTATAATTTTTTTTAAAGAAAAATTTAAAATATCCTTTTGAGTTTGTTTAGGACTTTTATGCCTTTCATGTATATAAGAAGATTGCATTTAATTTGTATCATACATGAAGATTAATTTCTTGTATGAATTTCGGGCGATATTATCCGGCTAAAAAAATTCCGGTGAAATATTTCCGGCTAATTTTTCAGGCGAAAAATTTCCGACGACAATTTCCGGCTAATTTTTCAGGCAAAAATTTGAATCATACACGAAGCCTAACTTCATGTATGATGCATACATGAAATTATCTTCGTGTATGTATCATACATGAAAAATTATCTTCATGTATGATACAAATTTGATTTTTTTGGAGGCAAAATTTTCGCGTATGATGCATACATGAAAGTCAGTCTCGTGTATGTATCATACATGAAAACTTATCTTCATGTATGTTACAAATTTGAACTTTTTGGAGGCAAAAATTTTCATGTGTGATGCATACACGAATTAGGCTTCTTGTATGATCCATACATGAATGTTAGTCTTCGTGTATGATGCATACATGAAGTTAGACTTCATGTATGATTCGAATGTTTGCCGGAAAAATTCGTCCGAAATTTTTCGCCGGAAGTTTTTCGCCGGAAAATTTTGCCGGAAGTTCATACATGAAATTAGTCTTCTTGTATGATTCAAATGAAAGTTAGCCTTCTTGTATACTCATTAAGGGTATATTAGACTTTTTACAACTCAAAGTGGTATTTTGCAACTTTTAAACTTAAGGTGGTATTTTGCAACTTTTATTTAAAAAAAGGATATTTCACCACATTCCCTCATTTTAAAATATGTGATCAGAAAAAAGGTATTGGACTATTAGTAGTACTCGCGTCCACAATATATTCATCATCATATCGTAAATGACATGAATTTTAGAAAAATAGTGGATAGTAATTCATATTGTTATGAGTGCAGTAACGATTTTACTGTAAATATGAGTGGAATAATAATAAATATAAAATTAAATATAATATATATTGTGGAATCTATTAGACTATTACTGTAAATAAAAATAACAAAAATGATGATAATATTATGGATAAAGGAGTATCATTGTAATCATAAATATAAAAATAAAGATATTTAGACAATAGTTGTTCGGACAACAGTGTAATATTCGTAATTAAATAGTTTTTTAATTTTTTTAATAATTAATATAATTAGTGTTTTGTCTATAATACCCTGCTTTCACACTTAATTATATATTAATTTTTAAATTTAATTAATATTTTTAATTTTTAAAAATTTGTGCATGATATTAAATTTATTTTA
The DNA here is from genome assembly GCA_029490685.1 of Schizonepeta tenuifolia. Lineage (NCBI taxonomy): Eukaryota > Viridiplantae > Streptophyta > Magnoliopsida > Lamiales > Lamiaceae > Schizonepeta > Schizonepeta tenuifolia. The sequence goes on from CM055960.1 coordinate 74,291,691, forward strand.
ATTAATATCAGAAATTAGCATACAATTACGTGGAAAAGAGTGTTATAGACAAAATACTAATTATATTAATTATTGGAAAAAATTGAAAGAGTATTCAATTACAAATATGCCACTATTGTCCGGACAACTGTTGTCCAAATATCAATACTCTAGTCTCTAGTCCAAATTATCTAGCCACACAGATGTATTTATATAGCACTACTCTTAATATATATATAGGGGATGGTTATAATAGAAATGGATCCCTATATAATAAACTAAAAATTTCTAGATGGCTCGGATCTTATCTACTTAACGGTTGCAAAATTGAAAATAATAACAATACTTAGGGGGGTGTATTGGATTGGGAGTCTGTGGAATTTTTAAGGAGTTTGAAAGTCTGGGTGTATTCAATCCAGACTTTTTAAACTCCTTAAAAATCTGGTGGTATTCAATTACAACTTTTCAAACTCTTTAAAAGTTTGGTGGTATTCAAAACTCCACTGACTTTCTATGTCTATTGACTCTCGTGGAATTTCACGTGATTTCACCCATTTTTTGTACTGGACGAATTCCGACCTTCAACCATGAGATTTTGAGATTCCATGAAACACCAGTGCAGGCGTCTTCCCAGAAACCGTTGGGGTCTATTCAGCCCTCGGCTGGGGCCCAGCCCCGGCTGATTCCAAAAAGTCCGAGTGGTGTGAGTTGTTTCTTTGTGTCGTCCACTCCAAACTTCATCAAATTCCACCATGCTCACTTCTCCAGCCTCCCTCAAAACAATAATTTCATGATCTACAGCATCACCACAAAGGGCCGCGGTCACACCACACCATATTATACTGTGGCTAAACTGGCTTCCGATACGTATATTATACTATGGAACCCTGCTTTGAGGTTGTCGAAATTCCTTCAATTTCCTACAGTGAAATTTGGGGATGAGGAGCCGGTGTACTCAAATCCAAGACAATCAGCCAAAATGAGATGCATCCCAATCTCATCGCGGAGATTACTTCAGTATGATACAATGTTGTGATAGTACCGACCTCTTCTTGGGCCTGACCTAAGGCCCAACCCAGGTGGGCCTATACATTTCAAGCTCGGCCCATAGAGCTCGGCCCAATTACAGTCGACGCCTACCTTGGAGACCAAGTCACGAAGCCCTACTTTGGGAGAAGATAGAGTCCTATTATGAATGGGAATCGGATATGCATGTACTAGGAAACAAGATATGTATAAGGAATCCAAATCCTAGGAAGATTATGGCTCAATTCAAGGCTTATAAATAGATGCTAGATTAGAGGTTTAGATACGTTCAAATACTCATTGTACTCTCAAGTATAATAAAAGCTCTCTATTTTCTCTCCTGTGGACGTAGATCACATTGATCGAACCATGTAAATCCTTGTGTCGTCGCATTATTGTTATTATCTGCTATCTCTACAAACCCTAGATCTATCATTGGCGCCGTCTGTGGGAAATCGAAAACGATCGACGGTTCTTTGGTAGCAGAACTATGACGGTAACGCGATCACAAAACGTGCGGGGAGACCAAAGCCAACGTGGGAACCCCGACGAAGCAGAAAGTCGCCCTACGAACAGGGGCAATCCCCAGAAAGACAGCTCGGTCCCAAAGGAGGGGCACGGCAATAACCCTATAGAAGAGGACCCTTTCAAAGGGATGCCCGCGCTAGAGGGCAACCCTCAGAAGGGTCCACAGAAGTCCGGATCGAAAGGAGAGGATTTTCTCGATGACTTCGACCTCGCCACTGCATACGCCGTGACTGAATTCGCAAGAGCGAATAGGGAGAGTTTCAAGCGCTTCCTCACAACAGCTAGGGTGCCCTCAATATCCGAAGCTAGGGAGAGTTCCACACGGAAGTCTATACCCAAAACTTCACATCATCCCAAAACGCAGGAGCTCGGACTGAAAAGAAAGCACGATACTCGGCGAAGCCCACTCCGCCGCCGGAGCTCCAGCCCGCAGCGGAGTCCCAAGCAATACCATATCCCGAGGCGACATCGTAGCCCAGGCAGAGACCGAAGTCCGAGCTATTCCAGAAGTTATAGCCCCAAGGTAAACCGGCACCGACGGGAGGGAAGATCAGCCCGGCTCGTCAGCCCGTTCACCGATGAGCTACTCGATGCCAAGCTTCCCGCGACGTACAAGTTGCCCAACATACCACCCTATAATGGGTTGGAGGACCCCCTCAATTTCTTGACGCGGTTCAAGTACAGCATGCACAATCAGGGCCTCACAGAAGAGCACATGTGCAAGCTGTTCCCAGAGATGTTGGTCGACTACGCCCGAGCTTGGTTCGACGGCCTACCGACTGGCAGCGTGGGATCTTGGGTCTACCTCGAAGGAATCTTTAAACAAAGATTCCTTATGAAAGTCCAAGCTCGCCGAGACATGGCCTACCTCCTGTCCGTGAAGCAAAAGGACAGAGAGACCATAAGGGAGTACGCCTCCCGATTTATGCAGGAAAGCTTGAAGGTCGATAAAATCGACGATGTTTTCCTCATCTCGGCTTTCCGAAACGGGGTCGCTCCTGGGTTCCTGAACTAGGAGCTCGCTAAGCAGAAACCCGAGACGGCCCAGGAGATGTGGAGAATCGTGTACCAGTTCGCAGACGGCCAAGATGCGGATCGGTTGAAGCGGGAGGAAACAGAGAAGAAGAGGTCTGAAGGTGATCGGGGCCGGAATGATCGTGATCAGAGAAGTGCCCACGAACGCCTTCAACGGGGTCCTATCCAATCCCGGCTCGGACCTGGACCTATTCAGTCCCGGCTCGGTCCACGGCCGGGGTCGGAGCCCCCTCAGCGACCTCCCTTTGTGAAAACAAATGCGGAGATCTTCGCACTTCATGAGGACTGGTTCACACGACCACGCCCTATGTTGGGGTCGAAACCCCGGGATAAAAACAAATACTGCTCTTTCCATGACGACCATGGGCACTACACAGAAGACTGCCGCGACCTCGCAGTGGAAATAGAGAGGTTAGCCCAAGAAGGAGCTCTGAAGAAGTACGAGGTCGGGGGAAAGAAGAACAGAAGGGGGAAGCGAAAGGGCGGACAGGGCCGCTGCGCTCCCGATAATAAGCGAGCTAAAACCAGTCATGATGAGGAAGATGATGACCCTCAGAACGACGTGCCACAGTACGACGGGGTGGTGTCAACCATCTCCGGGCTAACCCCAGGCACAACAAAAACTAAGCTGAGGTCTGAAGCTCGCAGACCACCAATTCCATCGGAAGAGGAACAGACGAAAAAGAGGTTCAAAAAAGGCGAAACAGTCACCTTTTCTGAGGACGATCCTGTACCTACAGCAACACCCCATAATGACGCCCTGGTAATACAGGTCGGAGTGGCCAATAAGATTGTCCACCGCGTATTTGTTGATAGTGGGGCCAGCGTCAGTATCATCTTCCAACATTGCTTGGATAGGATGGGACTCGACCCAGCTCAGGTAAACTCAGCGCCCCTGCCCCTCAAAAGTTTCACGCAGCATGAAACGCGGCCTGAAGGGATCATCGCGCTTGACGTCGCCATCGGCAGCCCGCCGACCAGCGTCAATAAGCTAATCCACTTCTACGTGGTCAAGGCGAACTCCCCGTACAACATCATATTGGGTCGGGATTGGCTGAATGCGGTCCGAGCCATTATCTCGCCATATCACTTGTTACTAAAGATCCCGACCTCGGGTGGAATCCTGACTATCCGCGGCGACCAGAAAAAAGGCCAAAGAGTGCATGCAAGTTGCCCTTCGAGGTCAACCGCAAGCATAGCAATCAAAGTATCCCGAGGAGTTGGAAGAGGCAACAACGATTTCTGACGCCTCGGCGGAACAAGTCCCCTTATCCGAAGAAGACCCTACCAAATTTGTCAAGGTCGGCTTTGCAGGGGGGCCCCGAACCCGCCTGCAGATAATCCAGCTCCTTAGGGAATATCGAGACGTCTTTGCTTGGTCGCCAACGGACATGACGGGGGTGTCATCGGACATCATTACACATAAGCTCAACATCGACCCGAGCTCAACCCCAGTAAAGCAGAAGAGAAGAACATTTGCTGCCGAGCGGAACCAGGTCATCTATGACGAGGTGCAGCAATGGCTGAAAGCAGGGCTACTATTCGAGGTCAAATACCCAATTTGGCTATCTAACCCGGTGGTGGTCAAGAAAGAAGGAGGGGAGTGGAGGATGTGTGTGGATTATACCGACCTCAATAAAGCTTGTCCAAAGGACTGCTACCCCCTCCCCAACATCGACGAGAAGATCGAAGCCTTAGTGGGATACGAGGTATTCAGCTTTCTCGACCTTTACAAGGGGTACTATCAAGTCCTGATGAATGAGGAAGATGCGATCATGGCAGCTTTCGCCACGAGCTTTGGGGTCTTCACATTCAAATACATGCCCTTCGGGTTGAAGAACGCCGGAGCAACTTACCAACGAATGGTCGACTTCCTCTTCCGAGATCACATTGGCGAGATCGCCGAATTATACGTAGACGACATTGTCGTCAAAAGCAAGGAAAAAGCTTCAGCGAATGTTGATCTACGAACGACACTCGACGTGCTAAGGCAAGCCAACCTCAAGCTGAACCCCAAGAAGTGCACTTTCAACGTGCGATCTGGGAAATTCCTAGGGTGTTGGATCTCGCCGGAGGGACTCAAAGCCAACCCGTTGAAAATTAAAGCCGTCCAGGAAATGAAGGTACCCCGAACTATTCGCGACGTACATAAGTTGACAGGCCGCATAACCGCGCTAAGTCGTTTCCTCTCGAAAGCTGCCGAGAAACAACTCCCATTCTTCAAAATCCTCAAGAAGGCACCGGAGTTTGGATGGGGACCAGAGCACGAACTAGCCTTCGACGAGCTAAAGCGTCATCTTAGAGACTTACCAACTCTGTCGGTCCCCAAAAAGGAAGAATCCCTATCCCTATACCTCGCAGCGTCGGAGGAAGCAATTAGCGCAGTATTGGTCCGAGATGAAGGAGATCGGCAGCTACCGGTGTACTTCGTCAGCAGAGTCCTGAAAGATCCAGAGACAAGATATCAGCCCCTCGAGAAGTTCGCTCTAGCCTTGGTAAATGCAGCTCGGCGCCTAAAACCTTATTTCCAAGCTCACCCAATACAAGTTTTGACCGACCTACCACTCCGGCAAGTCCTCACTAAACCGGAAGCTTCAGGAAGGATCGCAAAATGGGCAATCGAGCTCGGAGAGCATTCCATATCATTCGTTCCTCGCCGAGCTATAAAAGGCCAAGCTTTAGCAGACTTCCTCGTAGAGGCTCAGTACAACGTCGTGAATAAACCAAAAGAATCCGAGGCCAAAGCAAAACTCCAAGAAATACCAGAGAAGACTCCCCCAGACTGCTGAGAGATTTACGTGGATGGAGCCTCGGGGAAGAAAGGGAGCGGAGCTGGCATACTCCTGATCAGCCCGGAAAAAAAAGGAGTTAACATACTCGCTGCGATTCGAGTTCCCACTACGAACAACGAAGTGGAATATGAAGCCCTCATTGCCGGACTGCGTCTTGCCCAAACACTCCAGGTACGAGCTATCCAAACTTATTGTGATTCCCAAGTAGGGGTCAACCATGTGCTTGGAAAGTATGAAGCAAGGAGTGAGAAGCTGAAGAAATACCTGGAGAAAGTCAAGCTCCTAGAACAATCCTTCCAGTTCTTCAGGATAGTTCGCATTCCTCGGAGCCAAAACACCCGAGCTGACGAGCTAAGTAAGCTGGTGAACTCAACCGGCTCAACTCTAATAGAAGAAGTTCGGAATCGAAGTATAGAAGAAGCGGAAGTCAACGCAATCCAGGAAAACGACCCGAACTGGATGACCCCCCTGAAGAAATATTTAGAGAGCGGGGAGATTCCTGAGGACAAAACGGAAGCCAGAAAAATCCTGGCTAAATCCACGCAGTACGTCCTCGAAGGAGGAATCCTCTATCGAAAGTCATACCTACAGCCTCTCCTAAAGTGTGTGGGACCAAGGGAAGCGGACTACGCACTGAAGGAAGTGCACTCCGGGTCATGCGGAAGCCACATCGGAGCTCGGATGCTAGCCCAAAAAATCATGCGGTGGGGGTACTATTGGCCAACAATGGTAAAAGAAGCGGAAGAATTCGTGAAAAAATGCCTGAAATGCCAGCTGCACGCTAAGGTGACGAGGGTACCCCAGACCGACCTCTCCACTATACAAAGCCCGTGGCCATTTGTGGAGTGGGGCATTGACATCGTGGGTCCGTTCTACCCGGCCCCAAAGCAAAAACGATTCTTAATAGTCGCCGTCGACTACTTTACCAAGTGGGTCGAAGCTGAACCTTCCACAAAAGTCACGAGTGAGAAAGCCATCGACTTCGTTTGGAAGAACATCGTGTGCCGGTTTGGAGTTCCAAGAGTCCTCATCTCGGACAACGGGACGCAATTCACGAGCAGAGCATTCCAAGAATTTTGTGAAGGACTCAATATCCAGCAAAATTTCACCTCGGTCAACCGACCTCAAACTAATGGCCAGACCGAAGTCACCAACAGAACAATAGTGAACGGACTCAAGGCCCACTTAGAGAAGGACAAAACGGAATGGATCTACAACCTCCAAAACGTCTTGTGGTCATACAGGACTACACCCATAACTCCAACGGGAGAAACCCCGTACCGTTTAGTATACGGAACAGAAGCGGTAATACCAGTAGAGGTCGGGGCATCAAGCCCCCGCACTATCAACTTCTCAGCGGAAGCCAATGAAGAGCAGCGCCGAACCGACCTGAATTTACTTGAGGAGAAGCGGGAACTAGCCAACATAAAGGAAGCTCGGTATAAGCAGCAGATGACCCGATATTATAATCAAAGGGTCAAACCCCAGCAGTTCCAGGTCGGTGACCTTGTGCTTAGAAATAATGAGATAAGCCATTCAGAAAAGCTCGGCAAGCTCGAGGCCACGTGGGAAGGACCCTACAGAGTGCACGAAGTACTCGGCAAAGGAGCCTACAAAATCGCCTATCTTTCAGGCGAACTGATACCCAGAACGTGGCACATCGCCCACCTAAAGAGATTCTTCGTATGATCAACAAAGTCCTGCATATAGAGTCTTTAAGTTTTTCTTTTTCCTTTTCTTTTCTTTGAGTCGGTGTTTTGTTTTTAACGAGCTCGTCAAAACTATCCTTTTTGTTTTGGTCTCTCTTTTATTAATAAAGTTTCTTTTCGTCTTGCATATTCTTGTGTCTTTTAGTTTGCTTATACGAAGTATCCAATGCGCAAAGAACACCCTTTCGAGGTCCGAGCTCGTCTCCCTCCAAAAAGGAAGATCCTACGAGGTCAGAGTCAAACTCCCTCACATAGGATAATAAGATTTCAATCGGGGACAGAACCAAGTTCCCCCGAGAGAATCACAATACGAGGTCCGAAATAAGGTTCCCTTGTAAACAAAAAGAGGTCCGAGTTCTACTCCCTCCTAAATGCAACATGCAAATAAACTAAGAAAGCTATCTTCACGACGAACAGGAAGTTCAACGAACTCAATCTATATTTATTTATTTCTAACTATTTAGAAATATTCGTATGTACATAAGTTACAGGCAAAAACGAGCTAATCTATGAAGGATGAGGTTTCTTGCTAAAGTTAAGCCACCGATCTTCGAATGAAGTAATTCCCAGAATGTCATCAATTGAAACTCGACCTCGACCTCGACCACTTCCAGAGGAAAAACCCCGACCTCGCGAAGTCACTGACCTTGGCCTCGTAGCTCGGCCACCTCGGCTCGGGCCGACCTGATGTCCCTGCGAAGCTGTTTTTACCTCACGAGCAGGGGCCGTTCGAGAAGAAGACGGGAGGTCGGCACCCGCACCCTTGGCCAGCAGCGCACGTAATTTTGGTCGGTGTTCTAGAATACACTTATACATGCTCGCACTCTCTTTGAGCATGTCAAAGGCACCTTGGAGCAAAGGAGACTCGGGACCAACTGCTTCTTTTAGATCGATGTACGTCACCAAGTCTTCTTTCGTCTTTAGCTCCGCCTCGAAAATGATGATACCACCAGCACGTCGGATAATATCTTCGTACTCGGCGTGCTCCTCGGCGATCCTCTTGTGATCCTCAGAAATAGGGTCAGCCCGACCTTGGGCAGCTTCCAGTTCTTCCTCGGTCTGAAGAAGCCTAGATTGAAGCAAATCAGCATGCTCTTGAGCAGCGATCCGCTTGACCTCGGCCTCCACGCCAAGCGCCTCGAACTTCATTTGCCATTCCTTCAGCTCGGCTTCAGTTGATTTCAACAAAGAACACTTCTCGGCAAAAAGCTCTTCAGCTCGACGGCACTTATTCATCCATTGTTGAGCAAAGGATCGCTGCTCACGCAGGTCGTGAGAAAGAAGATCCACCTGTTTGTGTAAAGTAGAAACATCGACAGGAACCGAGGTCTACACACAAGAAAAGGAAAAAAAAAATCATTCATTCATTCCAAGTTCAGTACAAGGATACAATGTTCAAAAAAAAAAAAAAAAAACTAAGTACTAAGAATCGCCGACCTTCTCAGTCTCAGAAGGTGGCAGCTCGGAGCTCGGATTCTCAGCATTAGTGGCTTGGGGACCCTCGGGAGGGACCTGCTCAGCATCACCTTCTGCCTCCCGCTCCTCTCCCATATCTTCAGCATCTTCCTCCTTTTCTTCTTCTTCTTCATCCTGAAGAGACTCGAAGACCGTGTCCAGCTCGGAATCCCGATCTACCGAACAGTTAGCAACCTGTTCGGCAGTTAGCAACTCCGACGAACTAGCAAGACACTCCAAGACAGGCAGCTGAGCGAGGTGATCCCGGACCACCCTTGCATACCGGGAAGCAGAGCATCATCCCCAAGACGCTCGAAGCCGAACTTCGCCACGTCCAGGTCGGGGAAGTCCTGGGCAGCCTTCTCCAGAGCGGCCACGGCGAAGTTGCCATTAATGAGGTTGGCCAAGTCATTGGCCAAGCCGGCAAAGCCCTCCGACAGCAGAAGCCTCTTAGTATAGGCTCGGAGAACCTCACCTTGGCTAGCTGCAAGCTGGGCCTCCCTATCCCTTGCCGCGGCCAGCTCGGACTCCAGCTTCCGAGCTCTTTCCGCCTCATTCCGGGCTCTTTCTGCCTCAGCCCGAGCTCTCTCAGCCTCACCCTCAGCCCTTGCGAGCTGAACGGCCAGCTCGGACTTTGCAGCCTTCACCTCCTCGGCGGCCTTGATCAGCGCGGCCTCAGCTCTCTTCGTCCGGGCATTGGCAGATATCAGCTTATCAGAGTACCGACTCTTCTCGTCCTCGTGCCGAGCAGACATCAGCCCGACGTTGCTCCTCAGCCAGTCCACAAACACATCAAGACCCTATCAGAAGGAATATAGTAAGCTAAACGGATAAGAATTACAGAATTGCAAAAGAATGCAATAATACTCACCTCGGGGAAAGGCAAGTCAACCAGCCTGTTCGAGGGAGCTACCGGGCTTGTATCATCGCCTGTCATGTCGATGATATTCTCAACGATCCTAGCCCGTTTCTGAGGAGGAGAAGGGGAAAAAGCAGCTTTCGCGGTAAGAGGGCTCGCGTCCGCAACAACAGGCTCCACCCCTAAGGCTCTTTGAAGGGGGTCAGAAGGTCCTCCGATCTGCCCCGGGTCAGACGAGGACGCAGATCGCCCCGACAACCTCTGCCTCTTGCCCGAAGCCTTGGCACCGACCTCCTTGGCTTTAGTAGCCTTGGCACCGACCTCCTTAATTTTTCCAAAGTTCTTCACTGCGAATCAAAGCAAGAAAAGTGTAAGAATGATGAACCAAAAAAAAAAAAAAAAAAGGCAATCCTAACTGCTAAAGCGGGGCCTCACCCGTCGAAGGATCCGCCATACGATGGGGCTCATACGGGCTCAACCCCGCTTCTGCTAGCGAGTCTTCGGTGTATCTCCCCTCAAAAGAACCGAGGTCCCTCATCGCTTTTACAACAGTCGCCAGGTCTCTATCCACCTCGCTTATTACCCACTCATAAGGTTTTTCTACCCTCCACACCAGGTCGACAAAACTACTGTGACGGCAGAAGAAAAATTTCGAATGCCACTTATCTACCTTATTCTGAGTTCGCCCCTTGAACTCAGCTCGGGCTGAAGCATAGTACTAGCCCACATTATTTTTGAAGAGGAAGAGCTCGTGAATGAGCTCGGCGGATATCCGGTAACCCTCGTTAGCGGCTGCCTCACCCAAATCGGTGAATTGCCTAAATGAGTTTAGGGTTATCTGCCCTAACGCCAGGCCAAGTTTCCGTAGGAGCTCGGAATAGGCTTCAGGCAGGGGCACTCAAAGGCCCGCGTGCAGACTATCGTCATAAATCGTGACAAAACCCGTCGGGGGAGCACACGCCCTATCCTCTAGGCGGGGTTCTATTAACCCAGCGTCAGAAGGGAAATTGTACGCTTGAGCGAGGAACCTAATCCTAGTCTCACCCAAGGATGAGGCGTAATCATTTACCTTCCCCTTATTCACACGAGGGGGCACTACTAGGGTTTCAAATATGGGTTCCGAAGATCCTAGAGTGAAAACCTTAAATTTAAAGCTACTATTGACACTGACGGGCATAGGGAATTCGCTACTGCTACTGCTAGTCTGAGAGGGGGAAGCCATACTTACTTGTGAGCGCATCTGGAACTGTGCAAGGCGACTGTGAATGGAACCCCAACGGAATAAACGCCGGCGGAATGGAAAGCGGAAGTTCGAGGATTTCAGGGGAGAAGGGAAATTTTCTGGGCAAAAGCTTTTTCTGCTAAAAAATGGCGGATGTGAAAATGAAAAGGGGGAAACGTTTTGTATCCAAAGGATATATATTTGAATCCCGCCGTACCACATCAACGCGTGTAAACGTGGGCCCGATATTCTTGGAATATGAACCGTCCCTCAACCCAATTCAAACGGCCCATTACTTTTCCCTCCCTTTATGTTCGGACATGGGCCACATCCACCGCAGTAAAGTGGCCAACACTCAGGTTGGTGTTTTTTCACTACCACCTCGAGCTCGGAGGATGAGCTCGGAAGAACAGCTCGATAATTCAGCTCGTAGCGGTGATTTGCGCGATCAATCACCTCGGCAATTCAACCTCGTAGTCTACGTCTACACGTCTTCTTTCCTCTTTTTTTTGGGGGGGGGGGGGGGATGTGATAGTACCGGCCTCTTCTTGGGCCTGACCTAAGGCCCAACCCAGGTGGACCTATACATTCAAGCTCGGCCCATAGAGCTCGGCCCAATTACAGTCGACGCCTACCTTGGAGACCAAGTCACGAAGCCCTACTTTGGGAGAAGATAGAATCCTATTATGAATGGGAATCGGATATGCATGTACTAGGAAACAAGATATGTATAAGGAATCCAAATCCTAGAAAGATTATGGCTCAATTCAAGGCTTATAAATAGATGCTAGATTAGAGGTTTAGATACGTTCAAATACTCATTGTACTCTCAAGTATAATAAAAGCTCTCTATTTTCTCTCCCGTGGACGTAGATCACATCGATCGAACCACGTAAATCCTTGTGTCGTCGCATTATTGTTATTATCTGCTATCTCTACAAACCCTAGATCTATCAAATGTTGCTAGAAGAAATCTCATATATCCATCTGCATTTCCAAGTCTTTGTGATTGGATCAACTTATCTCACTCAACTAACAAGTAACGACCAAGCTATCTTAATCTATTTCCATCAACAATTCATAGCTAGTTTCATCAATCCACAAATAAATACTGAAGTTTTGGTTTCTAATGGGATTTTTATGAACTCCAACTGATGCCCAACCCCGGCTGGCTTCAGTCGGCTGATGCCCAGCCCCGGCTAGCTTCAAGTGCAGCGAGCGCTAAGGTCCAGCTAGCACTGGCTTTCATGGAATTCAACTCCAGTGAAGTCGTCCAAATCCCACGCGAACTCCATTACAAATTCTTCTCGACTCCACGCGGAGTCAATGAACTTTAAAACTCCACTGACTTTTTAAACTCCTTAAAATTCCAACAAACTCCCAATCCAATACACCCCTTAATGTAGGGTGACCGAATAGGTACAAACATGTCCATTTTCCTTCATAATTATCCCACGATTATACTACTCGCCGATAATTGTGGAATGCAAGGGCACCATTCAAATCCTTTCGTATCATTTGTATGTCATTCCATTAATCTCAATTAAAAAAAGAAATAAATTACCGCTTATTATAAAATGCAATAAATTATACAGTTCTTTTTAAAAATCTAATAGAAAATAATGAATTACTTCAAACAATATAATGATTTATACCAGAAAAAACTTTATGAAAATATAATAAAAAACATAGACTAGTGCATACATACAATATGAACAAATATAAAAAACAATAAAATATATTAAAAAAGAAGCAAATGTGGGCATAATAAAAAGCAATAAATTATGAAAAAATTATACTATAAAAATATAGTAAAAAATAATGAATTACACTAAAAACAACAGTGAATTACAGTAAAAAAAAGCAATAAAAATATATTATATATAACAATGAAATATATATATATATATATATATATATATATATATGTACACACAAAAAAGCACAAATGCATGTAATATTCGTACGGTGGATATTTAAAGAAAGTAAAGTGGGTGTGAGATAGTGAGAGGATTTAGCAGAGAAGTATATCAATAAATCCCACCAATTAAGGAAGAAAATAATTAGAATTTTGGTTAAATACGCATGTACCCTTTTTAGGCGTGAAAAACACTTTAATCCATTCTATTAATCTCCACTCTCCATCCATCTAAATCAACGTCTATGATTTATTTTTGGAGTATTGATATTTGGACAACAGTTGTCCGGACAACGGTGGCATATTCGAAATTAAATACTTTTTTAAATTTTTTTAATAATTAATATAATTAGTGTTTTGTCTATAACACTCTTTTCCACTTAATTGTATGTTAATTTCTAATATTAATTAAAATAAATTAATATCATGCACAGATTTTTGAAAATTTAAAGATTGACATATAATTAGGCGGGAAATGGTATTATAGACAAAATAGAAATTATATTAATTATTAAAAAAATTAAAAGATTATTTAATTACGAATATTAAACGGTTGTCCGGACAATTGTTGTCCAAATGTCTTTATTCTTATTTTTTATTTAACACATATGACTTTATTTCTATTTGATCTCTTTCCTATATATATATTATAAAATTTTTAATTAGATAATATTGGCGAAAATTGGACACTTGCAATTAGTTAGGGGATAGAAATCATAGAATACGTAGATTTAGCGACATAATTTCCATAATTGTCAGCATTTGTTTTTGTATTGTGTGAGGAAAATCGAGTTTCTTTTCTATATTGTCTAAAATAACCTCATTGTTATGGGACGTAAGATGTATATATGGAGTATACAATAATATTCAGTCTGGTAGCTATCACGCCCTAATGTTGGATCGAATGTAAATTTATTCTAATCATATTAATTTGTTTTCGAATAAAAGACCTTTATTAATAGGAAAACTCTTTGTAAATACCTTTTGATAAAAGGTAAAAGTTTTTTACACTTTTTTATAAGAGTATAAGTTTTCTATACCAAAATTATTTAAAAGACTAAAATACCCTTACTTTTAATAAATAAATAAGAAAAGACAAAAAAAATTTAAAAAACCCTATCTTGCGGTCCCCCACTTTCCCACCCCACCACACATCACTTTCTATCTCTCTCTCTCCCAAAACCACCGATACACACACACGACGGCGGCCACACACACACACACACGACGGCAATATGAGTGATCACTCCGACCACGATGGAGAGTCAAGGGCGTCGGCATCTACCTCCGGCGAGAAGGAAGTACGACTCGTCGTAAACGAACCACCGGTTAGTGCTAAAATTCCACACGAAATTGAATTTTGGATTTGCAAAATATATGCTTCTAAGTGTGTGTTTATGTTCGATTTATTGAATATGAGAACAATGTACTTGATTTTATGAGCATTAGAAGTGTTATATCTAAGATTTGTTGATAAAAATTGGGATTTTAAGTGAAAAACGGGCTGCCCACGGTGGGTGTTTATGTACCCACGATGACACCCATCGTGGGCACCCCGTCGGGGGCAGCCCCATAGTGGGTTGCCCCGTCGTGGGTTGCCCCGTCGTGGGTGTCCAGGGACTGTTTTATAGGCTTTGGGTTTTGTGATTTTGTTTGTTTGAGTGATCGAACTTCTATCCTTATACTTTATGTATTTATATTGCAGTCCGGTTGTGATTGGATGAGACCTAGATTGCGTCATCATAACAAATTAATATATATATATTGGCGTGAGATCCTATTTAAAGAAATACCGAAGGTATTTCGGCATTTCACGCACAATCCTCGACGGTATCAAGAAGTGTATGATGAATTTATGGCGGAAATTGTTGGCTGTTTGATTAAACATAAGAGGCTTGGAAGTACAAATAGTGCCCTGCATCATTTGTTGGCCCGTCAGTTGAGTGGTAGAGAGATCCCCGCGGATGAGACGTGGTTCCAAATTTCCGGGAGAACCCTCCGCTTCACGGCACGCGACTTTGCGTGCATTACTGGATTGAATTTTGGGAAGACAAATTTTGATCCAAATGCGAGACATCTTCTCCGGCCTGACAGTCTTTTCCATAGAGTATTCAAAGGCCGCAAAACTAAAGTTATAGAAATGCATAATAGGTTTAAAGATTTAGAGTTGGGAGACAACCTCGAAGACTATGTGAAGGTAGCTAAGCTTTTACTTTACTACCGGTTTCTACTGTGTCGGGACCATAATATGGATGTTGAGGAATGGGCATGGGCATTAGTTGAGGATCCGGAAAGTTGGGAACAGATTCCGTGGGGTGATTACACATATCAGACATTCACTTACTACATCAACAACACCGCCAAGAATCCCAACCAATGCGATATTGGAACTTATCACTTTTACGGACCGATTTGGGTTTTACAAAATTGGTCTTACGAGTGTATTCCACTGTTGGGACGGAACTGTGAAACCCGATTAGCCACCGTTAGAGTTCCTCGATGTTTTATGTGGACTACGAGATGTCTTAAAGCAGATTTCAGCACCTTCTTCGAGAGAGAGGTACGTGTTTTGCCTTTATTTTTATAATATTTTATCATTTATATTACATGTTTAATTTGTGATCTAATAATAATTTTACATAACTTGTTTAGGGTCTTGTCATACATAACACGATGCCTATTCTTGCGGAAGACATGGACGAGCTGTATTGGTTCAGTCTTGACTCGGTGTATCATGTACACTGGGAACCTCCAAGAAAATTAACGGAGAAGAATACAGAAAAGGTTTCCCCGAAAAAGGTGAAAAAGAAGGGAAAATTGACGAAGGCTGCGGAGGTGGTGGGGAAGATAATTAAACCGACCTCATCGGCACAGAAAATCCCAAAACGACGCCGACAAAGCACCCCACCATCACCACCACCAGTAGATACAGCTGAGACAGCAGAGCCGGTATATCAGGAGAGACCCGAAGATAGAGTGTGTTGTGTCCACGGACGTCCTTGTCCTAACCACGCGAAGGACGACACAGACGACTACTTCGATCGCCGGCTGAGGGCGGTCTTGATGGACGAGTCTGACAAGGGCTTCTTTGCTACCTTTTCCCGAAAACTCTTTGCTCAGGTGAAGGAGTATTTCGGTCCGAGACACAGACGATCTTGGAGCCCTCCACAGCCGTCTGTTGGGAGCCACAGGAGGAGCCTTGAGCCACACCGTCACTCTGCAGAGGTTTCTAGCACACACCGGAGGTTTTCGGACCCGCCTCGTCACTCTGCAGCTGCAACTCTACAGGGACAGCACAGTCACCACTCTCCTCACATCCCTGAGCGTACCGAGCAGCCGATGCACCACATGTTAGGGCAATCCTTTGATCTTATACCCCACCAAAGTGAGCCACCTGAGCAGCCGTGGAGGTATCAGCCTGCCCAGCAGCAGCAGCCGCCGATGTTCTTCGGCTACAGCAGTAGACCACTGCATCAGTACGACCCTCCAACGTGGCAGCCTCCGATGTTTCGACCTCCTATCTGGCAGAAGCAGTCAGTGTTTCCAGGCGACGGCAGCAGCAGTCACCCTTTTCCTACTGCCGAGTTCACCCCACATGAGCAGCAGATTCCCTACCAACCTGAGTACCAGCAGAAGCAGTCGTTTTTTTCTACTGTGGAGGACACCACACTCGAGCAGCCCAGGCGGCAGGTTTCACCTGTTAATATTCAGTGGTCGTCATCCTCTGATGAGGAGTCTGCTGAGCAAGATTACGAATTGGCGAAGCGAGAGGAGGTGCAAGGTCGTCATAAGACGAGACCGTCTGCCGCCATGTAGACGCCTTACCAAGCTATGACTCAGCAAGCCGTGAAGAGGTTGAAGCGTATGTACAGAAGGCATAGAAAATCAGGAGAGGATGCAGTGATCACAATTCCGATGCTTGGCCATGTTGTTGTGCAACTGTTTTTGATCGTCTGGTGGATCCTCAACAAATGATGTGGCAGAGGTACAATTCTATCTTAAATTACAATAATTCAAACTTATTTGTATATTATAACTAACAAAATTAAATAACATTGCATGAGATAGAGCTGTACCTAAACTATATGAAATTCAAGGTGAGACATTTAGATAGGTTGACAGCTGATGGAGTATGTGAGGCAACCACCATTATAGTTGGCACTGGCTTCTATGTAAGTATTTTTCTTCGATTTATGTAAATCTTGATTTCTTGATTATATTAATATTCTTTTTGATTTATGTAATTTTTGGTTGTATTACTAGAATGGTTTACGAAATGAGTGGGATAAGTTGTTCCCTATTAATGCGCGAGGAGAGAGAAAGAAAATTCCTCCAGGACTTAGACTACATACTAATTGGCGCGTACCTGATGCTCTTATACATATGGTTGATGGCACAGAAAGTGAATTAGCAACGGCTTGGTGGCAAGCTAACCATGTAAGTTATTATATTTTAAAATAATTTCATATTTGTAGTTTACTATAATTTATTTTTTTTAATGTAGTTAAATTGTTAAATTATTCCTTGTCGTGTACAGGTAATAACAGTGTGCAATGTCGAGGGGAATCATTGGGTCACCATACGCATTTTTTTGAAGGATTGGAGTGTCGAGTTGTATGACTCGACCATGATCCATCACAGGGAAACGAACGTGCGCGAGGAGCAATTACAGTGTGTGACCGATCTCTTACCTCGACTGTTGCTTGCATCAAGATACTGGGAGTAAAATTCCCACAGACAAGGGTTAAAAAACCCTCCGCTCTTGATTAAGATGCGTGAGGAGGAGCAATTCATCCAGATCGACGGGACAAATTGTGGCCCATACTCTCTTATGTATGTTGATCGCCTCATTAATTTAACATCGACACATTGTAATGTGTCAATTGATGATAGATACATTGAGAAGTATAGGTATTTTGTTGGAACTAGAATATTTTGGTTAGGAGTAGAGGGTTCGTTATAGGAGAAAAGGCATAACTAAAATATCATTTTTGTAAATATTTGAACTTATTTTATATGATATTTGAACTTGCTTGTCATTTTTGTAAATATTTGATCTTGCTTATTTAAGATGTGAGAATGATGTTGAAAATAGCAGGTGAAAAAGGGACTCCCTGGATACCCACGATGGCCGAACCCACGATGGGTGCCCACGATTGGCAACCCACGATGGCTGCCCACGATTGTGGCCATCGTAGGAAGCCCACAATGGGCAAACTTACGATGGTGGCCATCGTGGGCAACCCACGATGGGCAGCCCACGATGGACAGCCACGATGGGTAGCCCACGATGGGCAGCCCACGATGGTAGCCATCGTGAGCACGGTGGTGAGTAACCACCGTGGGCACAAGAACATGAGTGAATTTCATTTTTTGTTCGATTCCTTCTTCGAGTTCCCCACGCACTGGTGGTGGTTGCTCGACCCATCCTAATCTCCCTGCGCTGTCAGGATCGGAGAATGGAATGATCCAATTGCGCATTGCGCGCAAATGCTCAGTCTCGCGTTCGGACTGATGGTCCGATGTCAAGTTCCGATGACCAAAAATCATGTCCATTTGTGCCGGCTGTCGCATCCAAGCAATAAAATCAATAGATAGCGAATCAAACAATTCTTTACGACGATCATCTTCTTCGTCTTCGGAGGAACTCGCCTCATCTTCTTCATTTTCGTCGTAGTCACCATCTTCATCCTCATCTTCCTCATCGTTTTTATATTGCTCATGTGAGTAGGGCATGCGGTTGTCAATGTCGTGGTGCTCAAATCCGGAGCTGTTACCACCAAAGTTAACCCCTGGGGCGGATGAGCCGTCGTAATCAACGTAAACCTCCGGATCGTCTTTCTGTTCAATTAACATACGCAGTAACTCGATATCACTTTGCAATAAAACTTTTACTTTGTTTCCGTTGCTCATGCGTGTCAAGTACCACAACGTGTAGTCGTTCGGATTTATATTTCCCAACCTTCTCCAATAAGTCCAACAAGGCTTGCACGGTTCACTGTGGCACTATCGATGAAGACAAAAAAAGAATCCCCATCTATATAACTCGATCGATCCCATCGACCGCTGTGATGTATCAAAACACGTTGCCACGACATTTGAAAAATACAAAATAGCCAACAAATTATTAAAAAATCCGATCGAACACGTTTTTAATGCATCTACTGCCTACCCACGATAGATACACACACGATCGTTGGTTGCCACGGTGGTAACCACCGTGTGTTGCCACCGTGGGCACCTTATCGCAATCCCACGGTGGGGTAACTCATGATGGAATAACCCACGATGGATCATCGTGGGTTGCCATCGTGTATAGCCAACGTGAGTGTCCACGGTGGCAACACACGGTGGCAACCCACTCAGCCATCGTGGATATCCCCATCGTGGGTTGCGAAAAACGGGCCCAGAAAATGCAGAATCTCATACACATGACAGGGATATATTTTTTACGGCTATTTTACTTTTAAAAACGTTCCTAAACATGCAAATATACTCTCTTATGACTAAATATCAACATATAATTCATGTACATGAAAATTTTCTACCATCGTGTGCAAAAATGAGTCAATCGTGGGTTGCCATTGTGGGTATAAAAACTCGTCTAAAAAATCATATTTAACGTGGTGAATATAGTTACATACCTTCTTTCTACCCCAGAACACGAAAGCTTTCCGTTTGAGCTTTATCTCCTTCTTCTTTTTAACTATCGTGATTTTTTTCTTAGAGACCCACTTCTCTCTTCTTCTCTATATCGTTAGTTTCAAGTTCGTGTGTTTGAGAATTTTGCACTACATAATTACATTAGTTGTTGTGTGTTTAATGAGAGCAAACAACCTCTCTTCCAAAACATAAAAGAGCACTGTTCAAAATTTAATGTCATCAAAGTTGGTTGGTGATATTATTTTAGTTTAGGGTTTATTAGAGGAAGAAGAAAGAGAGAGACAGAGAGAGAAACATACGAAAAGAAAAAGTCAATTTTTTGTCTTTTTTTATTTGTTTATCAAAAATAAGGGTATTTTAGTCTTTTAAGTGATTTTGGTATAGAAAACTTATAGTCTTATGAATGAGTGCAAAAAACTTGTATGTTTTATAAAGAGGTATTTAAAAATACATTCTCACTTTATTAATTGTAGTGCTACTAGATATAATGCACTCATTCTTTTATTATTTATTATGAATAGTAATAAATTGTTGCGCCTTCATTTTCTTTTCTATCTTTTTTAATTTAATACTATGATTAATCATAGAAAGAGGGGAAATCCACTTATATAGCCGTATCCTAAGGGTGTATTCACTTGGAATTGTAAATTTATATTTCTAAATGGAGGGTTAATACTATGAAGTTTAAATATATATTTCATTGTGAGGACCACAAGTTTTATATCTTGTTTGGTTGGAGGGATAATATACTTATTTATACTTTCAAGGGGGAACATAATGTTTATATCTTGTTCACTTGGGATGAAATTGATGGATAAAGGAGGAAATATCTAAAACACATGGGAGGTATAACATTATACCTCCATTTTGGAGGTATAAATTTAGGCAAAAAAGCATGGAAAACCCTGACCTTTTTTCAAATTCCGGTTTTAAACCAAACCTTTTAAAATTCACAAATTAATATATGACCTTTTAATTTTATGCAATTGGCACTCGACGGCTATTTTCCCCAATTTCTATGCTGACGTGGATCCCGGAAATACCTACATGGCAAATTCCTCCGATAAGCTCAACGACACCGTTTATCACCCCTAAAAAACGACCGCGTTTCACAACAAAATAACTCAAACCAAATTATTTAGGGCAATCGGGCTTCTTCTTAGTCATTCTGCTCTCACAACTTTCTTGTTCCTCATTCTTCTCCATTTCTATCTTTTCTCTCATCTTCAGTGTTGATTTTGCAATGGCTTCTTCATCTGTTGCGCAATCTAGATCGTGGACCGATCCCGAACCTCCGACGCGGCTATGCACATGCGACCCACCTCAGCCGGCTCTTTGGACTATTTCAAACAACGAGCAGAACCTTGAGAGACGCTACTGGTATTGTCGTCGGAGAGGGCGGGTACGTACGAATAATCGCAGTCCCTATTTCAATTAAGCTGCAAATTTGTAGGCAATCAAAGATAGAATTTTTATGTTATTTTTGTAGGGGGGTGACTGTCACTTTTGGCTTTGGATTGATCCGGAATTGACCATGCACTACAAGGATGCTATCCAAAAACTGAAGGTCGAAAAGGAATTGGCTATGGAGCAACTGCTTCGAGAGAGAAAAAATAAGAACAATGAAGAGGCAGAGGCACAAGAGCTATCAAATCAAAAACCCATTTCTGTTGAAGATTTGAAGCAATTGGTGAAGAATATGAAGACTATTGAAGGCAAGATTAAGGGGTTGTATCTTCTATTTGTTGTTGTGGGACTTTTGCTTCTGTTTTTTAAGGCTTAGGATAGTTGTTGCAGTTGGGAGTTTATTGCAGTAGGTATTGAATTGTAATGTAGTTAGGTGTAGTTGGAATTGAATGTAGTGGTTGTGGTTATTGTAATGTAGTTGGAGTTGATAGTTGCAGATGTTGTTGTGGTTATTAAATGTTGCATATTGTGTTGTTGCAATTGCTTGTTATCTTGCTCGAGTTAATTAGTGGTATTTTGCTGAAGTTAATTTCTTGTATACACGAACTGAAACATGCAATGCAAGAATATATGAAATGAACTCACAAACATGCAACAAGATATGTAAGAATTAACTCACAAACAATCAAAATGCTGCTCACAAACATTCAAGAATATAGAGCTGTAAAACACAATCAGCTTGTACTCTTGATCTAGAAGCATGATTCATTAACACCTCTTTCCACAATAACAAAATCCAATCACTGTACTTGAACAAAAAGGTCAGGATCATCACTGGTTGGTGTTAGAGAAACTGATAGAATATATTCCATATGTTAACAACAAGGTCAGGATGATTACCCTTAAATTTCATTCATATGTCTGAATCTAAGTTTCCACGAGTCACAATCACTGTACTTAAACCAACATACCAAACTAACTGAGTCTTACCAGTCACATTAAAAGAGATAAAGAGTGTACTGGCTTTACAAACCAAACAAGATCAAAAAGGCCTATAAAGTAGCATGTGCAGATATAGAAATGAGATTTACAAAAGAGGCCAGAATATTCATAAGTCCACAAAAGCCTATTTTCCCCTAGATTGAGCCCTACTTTCTTGTGTGGAAGGGCCTTCATCTCTGGTAACAGTGCTGTGTGTAAAGTGTTGGGCAGCTGCTTTTCTTAGTCTTCCTCTAGTCTTAGAGGTTCATGATCTTTCTCCTTGCTCATGTGGTGGTTGAGGTGGATACTTTCTTGGTCTCCCTCTTTTTCCCTGAAAGATGAAACAAGACTCAATAGTTGTAGAAATTTCATTAAAACCAGGAAAAGGTAGTTTGGATTAGACCTTTGGAGCATCTGGTGCCTTTGGATTTGTACGTGTCTTGCTGTTGTGGCCCTTTTGTTTGCAATTCTGACATGTCATGACAAGCCCCCACCTCTTCAGCTTGTTTGGATTCTTTGGATCTTCCTCATGGGCTTTTTTTCTCCTATTCTTCTTTGGCCTTCCAGGCAACTTTTTGATTTTTGGGGGCTTCACAGCATATCCCTCAACTTCAGGCCACATTTCTTCTGAAACCAGAGGCTCAATTGCATGCTTGTATCCAAGTAGATATTTGTCAACACTATAGTAAGGGTGTACAAAGGCAACATGATCTTCACCCTTGAATTTAATTGCAGACAAGCATGGGTGCATGGAATGCCAGTCAAATCCCAACATCTACACGTGCAAGCTTTGTTCTTAAGGCTCACCACAAATGTCTTACCACTTAAGCATACCTCAAACTTATCATACATGTTAGGAAACACATAAGCTCTTGCACTCTGAGCACTATATTCTTCCAATTTACTCATAAGGTCTCTCCTGATTTGCTCACACATATGGATTATGTGCATTCCCTTAGCAGCCACTATGTAACCATTAAAAGTTTCAGCTATGTTATTGTCTATCATACAACTACATGACCCTAGAGTCAGAAAACACTTACAGAACCTCTTAACATCCCTTGCAACAAAATCTTCATAAACCTTCTGGTTTTTTGCCTTAAGTTCTTCCAAATTCTGCTTGTACTCCTGTTCATAGGTGCTTCTTACCACTCTCAAGAAAATGTTCTTCAAGCTTGTGCCTTTATGCTGCTTTTTCCAGTTCAAGTAGACATGTCTGGCACAATTCCTATGCTTAGAGAGAGGAGCTAGCTTACTCACTACATTCATCAGTCCCTAGATGACAAGAGAAATACAAAGTCAGATCAAATAAACTCAAGGGGAAGTAAACTAAGATAAATGTTACCTTTTGTTGATCACTGACAAAAACCCAACCATTTCCATCTATTATAGCCAGATCATCAAGGAGAATTTATAAAAACCATGTCCAACACTGCTCATTCTCCACTTCTACAACAGCCCAAGCAATTGGGAACATTTGATTGTTCCCATCCTGAGATTGAAAATGAGATAAACCAAGTCAGAATACACCACAAATTGAGATACACAAAAACATGAAGCAGAAATAAAACACTTACCTTGCCAACTGCAACCAATAGAATTCCCCCCAAGTATGTCTTCAGAAAACATCCATCAAGACCAATCACTGGTCTACAGCTCTTCTTGAACCCTTCTCTCAAGGCACTGTGGCCTATATATAAACCCTTGAACACTGCTCCCTCATCCAAATGCAGAAGATATCTTTCATCCCTGTCTACTCTAATGAGCTCAGCTACATACCTTCTAAGTAAGGCATAATGACCCTCCACAGATCCTCTAATTTGTCTTTGAGCTATTGCTCTTGCTCTATACAGTCTATCTTTCCCAGGTATAGTCAAAAAACTTTTCCTAATATTTTCTGCTAGTAGCTGATAGGCAGATTAGGAGAGACTCTAAACACATTCATGTAGTGATCTACTATCCATGTTGAACTCATGAGCCTATGATTTGTCTTCCTTCTGCATTTGTGTTTGGGATAGTAGGTCTTCACACAGAAATAATCATCAGCTTGTACAAGAGAGGCATACACTTTCCAAGGACATCCTGCTCTACATTTGGCTTGGCAAACAGTCTTGGTGCATTTCTCAATTTTAATGTGAATGCCATGTGCTATGACATTATCAGTCAAAGCCTTCCTGCACTAAAAGCCATCCTCAAATCTCATGCCAAGTTTTATCTCAAGAAGCTTAGCTTTCACCCTTGGATCATAACTTGACCTGAACTCCTTGCTTCTAACACCATCTGCATCTTCATCTGTTGAATCCGAGCACACCTCACCATCACTACTTGCATAATCAGACTCACCATGCTCCAATACTTGATTAAACCCTAAGCCAATCTGAGGTTTCTCATTTACTAAATCAAATACATCCTGTTTAGCTTTCACTTTCTGCCTTGCTGTCAAATACTCTTCATCATCAGAGGCCAACTCAGAATCATCTAACTCATCATCCTCAGATTCACCATCACAAGGCTTAAAATCTTCATCTTCACTAAACTCATCAGAAAATTCATTCTCAGCATCAAACTCATCCTCAACATCAGCATCATTCTCAATATCAGCATCATTGTCAACATCAGCATCTCCCTCATTCTCAACATCAGCATCAACATCATTCTCCTCAATAACAACACTTTTATCAGCTAAATTATCATCCTTCTTACCACCCTCTACATAGAAATGTAAGACTCTTTGATTTCGATTAAGCAAGGCCAGCATTTGCATCACATCATTATCATTTCTCAAAACCCTGTATGACTGAGACCTAGGAATCTTATAGCAGATTTTTTCCCAACTAGCATACCCTAATTTCTCAACTAACTCCGCAGCATCAAAATAACCAAATTTATCTTGATCTAAGTGAAATGTCCCCTCACATTCACCTCCAACATACACATCCAAACCATCTAAATTCACAAACTTCCCATCATGATGAACATACACAGCAAATAATAAGCTGAAAATAACAACCAACAACATGATATTAGACATGCAAATAGCAAATAAACCCTAAACCCTAAAAACGTTACGAATTTCAGTCGTTTCATACCCAAATAACAAGCTAAAAATTGCAACTTAACAAATAATTTCACGAAAATGGCCTAAACCCAAACTACCCTGATTCAAAATGTGTAAATTGAACCGATTAAAAAAAATTCCTCATTCTGAACCACACAAAAAACCCTAAATCAGACGAAATCACATATATAAACCCTAAATCTATCCAAAATTACATCATTAAACCCTAAAGCACATAAACTATTCATATTGTAAACGAATTGGGACCTACTTGTCCCCCATTTTTTCTTCTTCGCCGCTATCTGGGACAACTTGAGCAATAAGATAAACCGCACACCGACAAAGATGAAGAATCTTATACTTTATCAGCAGATTCGAGCAATTTTTTATGCTAAATCATCGAAATAAGCAGAAGGATGGGAATCAAATATGTTTGTCACAAAAGAGAATTAGGGATCCCATTTGTTGCGTTTCTGAGTTGTATGAAGAATCTCGTTTCTTTCATAGATCTCATTAAGGAAACGATGTCGTTTCCTTAGTTGCTTAAGCGACGTCGTTTTTGCATTTGAAACAAAATAATACATGTAGGCAAATATTTTACCACGTAGGCAAATATTTTACAACGTAGGCAAAAAATTTAACACATACGCATCCTTTTTGACCGGAGATGACCGTCGAGTGCTAATTACATCAAATTGAAAGGTCATATATTAATTTGCGAATTTTAAAAGGTTTGGTTTAAAACCGAAATTTGAAAAAAGGTCAGAGTTTTCCATGCTTTTTTGCCTATAAATTTATACTCCGATAAGGTAAAAGAGGCTGCCCGAAAATTTATACCTCCTGCCCGAATTTTTCTTAAACCGCAACTAAACAAGATATAAGGGAATAAAATAATATTATACCTCATTTTACCTCCAAGTGAACACATATTTCCTAATGTAGGTTGATCAACTGGGGGTGGATCGGTACGGTATGCCAAAAATTTTCGGTCATACCGTATACCATACCGAAAGTTTCGGTATGGAAAAAATCATACCATTATCATACTGTTCCTTTCGGTATACTGCTTTTCGGTATACCAAAAATTTTGGTATGAAAAAAATCATACCATTATCATGCTGTTTGTCGGTATACCGAAATTAAATAATACACCGAAAATCAAATAATTACCATAATATACCGAAAATCACTTATACCAAAAATCACCTATTACCGAAAATTAAATAATTAACATATACTCCCTCCGTCCACGAAACAAAGTCCCATTTGGGTATTTGCACACAGATTAAGAAAGTTGGTAAAGTTGTTGTGAGTGGGTTAAGGTCCCACTTATTGAGAGTGGAAGAAGTGGATTGAAAGTTAAAATTATTGTGAGTGGAATACGGGTCCCACTTGTTGTGAGTGGAAAAGATAAAATAGAATTAAAGTTGTTATTAGTGGAATAATGGTCTCACATATTATGAGTGGAAAAAATTAAATGAGAGTGAAAGTTGTTGTAGGTCCGACTTGATTTGAGTGGAAAAAGGTAAGTAGGACTTTGTTTTGTGGACAAATTTTTATGGCAAGTAGGACTTTGTTTCGTGGATGGAATTATACTCCCTCCGTTCAGCAATAAGAGTCATATTGTGGGCTGGGCACGGAGATTAATAAAGCTGAAAAATTGACTTTTGTAGGTGTAAAAGTTAAAGAGTAGGGGTATTGTTAATAAAGGTTTTTATATTGTTAATCCTTGTTTAAGTGGGACATGGTGTTTAAAGAAGAAAGTGGACTAACTTATTTTAAAAATATTGCATTATTTTCTGTATTTTAACTTCCATTTTCTGTATTACACGTTTTTTTTTCTGTATTGTTTTTTGCCTTATTTTTTTGGCATTTTTCTGGAATGCTGCACAGGTGTTTTTTTTTTTTTAACAGTAGTAAAAGCATAAATAACATTAATAACCAATCAAAATAATTGCAACAAAATCCTTAAACATAAAATCTGAAATTCATTAAATAACCTGTGAGCAGTCTTACAGAAACAAAAAAAAAAAACTGTACAGTGAAGAGAATCCTGTTACAGAAATGAGGGAAAACTAAACAAGGAGGAAAATTCCAAATTTCCCTCTTAAATTCAAAAGGGGAGGGAACTTCTACACTTAACGCAAGAAAGTGCCTATTTAAACCCCAAAAGCATCATTAAAAGCATTCATTACAATACATTTTCTGCAACAAATACACAAACAGCAGCAAAGTCCTTAAATATGAGGGATGCAAGAGAGAGGCCGAATTTGAGCAGTGAAGAAAGAAATCTCATCGCCCAATGGCTTCTCCAAAACAACCACGACAATGAGCTTCGATATGGCGCCAAAAAAGAAGCATCTATCCTATTCCATGTTGATCCAAGAACTATTTATCGCATTTGGAAGGTTGTACAGTCACAGAGAGCTCAGCACAAAGCTGTCCATGTAGTGTCAATGAAGAAAGGATGCAAACATGTATCAAGACAGAAATTTCTGGATGAAGATAAGGTCAGAAATCTTTCATTTCAAGATAGAACCACCATAAGAAAGCTTTCATCATCCCTAGGAGTTAGTGTGGGCACAACCCATAAATGGATCAAGGGCAAACAGCTCAAGGCACACACAAGTGCCATCAAACCTTTCCTCACAGAAGCAAACAAGATAGCTCGGCTGAAATGGAGCCTAAGCATGTTAAGTTGCATCTCACAGAATGGGAGTATCAAATTTCAGACCATGTATAATATTATTCATGTGTATGAGAAGTGGTTTAACCTCACAAAAGCATCACAGAGGTATTATATCCTGGCAGATAAAGAAGGCCCACACAGAACATGCAAATCAAAGACTCACATTGAAAAAATCATGTTCATTTCTGTTGTGGGCAGACAACAAACTGATATAGATGGAACAATCATGTTTGATGGCAAGTTTGGGATATTCCCATTCATATTCACAGAACCAGCACAGAGGAATTCCAAAAATAGAGACAAAGGCACCATGGTCACAAAGGCTATTCCAGCTATTACCAAACCAGTTATGAAGGACTATTTCATTCAGCAAGTAAGGCAGCAAATTCTATCAGAATCATAACTGATTCATCATTTAGCATGTATACAGTTTCTTTTTTCATTGCAGGTTGTACCATGTGTAAAAGCAAAATGGCCACAAGGAATGAGCAGAAACATAATCATTCAACAGGACAATGCAAAGCCACATTTCAGAGATGATGATCCAGAATGGCAAGTAGCAGTAAAGAGTGATGGATTCAACATCAAACTAGTTTGTCAACCACCTAATTCCCCTGACACTAATGTGAATGATTTAGGATTTTTCAGATCCATTCAATCATTGAAGGATGAGAAGAATGCAAGGACAGTGGATGATATAATAAAAATGTCATGCAAGCCTATGAGGAGTATCCAAGCTACAAAATAAATGATGTATTTTTAACTTTGCAATGCTGCCTACAAGAGATCATGAGAGTGAAGGGTTGTAACAATTACAAGATCCCACACATGGGAAAAGAGAAGCTTAGAAGGGCAGGGATACTCCCATAATGCATTGAGGTGGAAGAACAATTAGTTCTTGATAGTTTGGAGTATCTAAACATGCAACAGGATCAAGGAGGTGAAGAAGCTGCACATATTAGCTTAGAATCATTGGTTAATGGTATGCAGCATGTGAACATCACATATTAGGGATCAAGAGACTTGTTTTTTGCAGCATTTTTATAGGGACAAACATGAAAGATGCATCTTCTTGTTTGGAATGTAAATTGGCCTAGTTGGCAGTTTTTGAAATGCATGTAGTCTCAGCTTTTGTTATTAATGAAAAGAAATTGCATCATTGACTCTTTTTAATGCATAAACCTCCAAAACTAAGTTAATTTAACCTAGTGGTGGCCTTGCAGTAAGACACTATCAATAAACAGCCAACAAATCACCAATTCAGCACACCACAAATAAGGGCATCATCATGTTATTTTCAGCCAACCAAGTGCAGTATCATGCTCTGTCCAGAAGCAAAGCAGAATGCAGAAAAGAAGCCAACCAAGTGCAGTATCATGCTCTTTCATTACAAGCAACAAGAATACAGAAAAGGAGCTAACCAAGTGCAGTATCATGCTCTTTCATTACAAGCAACAAGAATACAGAAAAGAAGCCAACCAAGTGCAGTATCATGCTCTTTCATTACAAGCAACAAGAATACAGAAAAGAAGCCAACCAAGTGCAGTATCATGCTCTTTCATTACAAGCAACAAGAATACAGAAATGAAGCCAACCAAGTGCAGTATCATGCTCTTTCATGAAGCAACAAGAATACATAATTTAAGCCAACCAAGTGCAGAATCATGTTCATTTCTATTGTGGGCATCAACAATACAGAAATAAATCACACCAAGGCATCAACATCATACTCTTTCATAGAGTCAGCCAATAATCATCAACAAAATATCATGCACCGAATTTTCAACCAAATGCAGCAACATACTCTTTCAGAGAGTCAGCCATCGAAACAGAAACAAAAAATCATGCCTCGAAACAGAATAACCTGATCGGGGAGAAGCCTTAATACACTTGGGCAATAGTCCCCAAGTAGCTACAGATAGGATTCTTCGCTCAAACGAGTTGATTTTCGTGGCCGAACATCATAATCGACGGTGGATCGCTTGGCAGCAACCCATGTCTCGATTTCTTCCCTTTTCGCCCTTGTTTTTGCAATCTCGGACAGGAGAAATGAGTAACAGTCATCCGGCATCGTCGACGGCGGCATCGAGTCCAAGTTAACATGAGATTCAGACGGCGGCATCGACTGAAAGCAAGTGTCAGCCACCACAGTCGAATCGAGATCGGTGAATCCAGGCAAGTTAACCGGAGATTCAGACGGCGGCATCGACTCAAAGCAAGTGTCAGCCACCACAGTCGAATCGAGATCGGTGAATCCACGCGAGTTAACCGGAGATTCAGACGGCGGCATCGATTCGAAGCAAGTGTCAGCCACCACTGTCGAAGAAAGATCGGCGGGCAAATATGGAGAAGAGAGGTGAGAGGAGCCTGACTCATTTTCTGTCGATTCACCACAAAAATTAGGGATTTCAGGAGATTGGTACGGAGATGAGGCAGTCATCGCGACTGTGAGAGTGAGAGAGATAGAGGGTAGATCTAGGGTTTGAGAGAGAGATTTGGGGGAGACGGCGAAATGTAGGGTTTGGGAGTGAGAATGAGAGTGATATTAACGATATTGGGTTAACAGTGGGGTGGGGTTTTTTATTTTTATTTTATTGAATTATTATTAGGATTTAGTTAGAGATATAATTAGTGAGGTTAATTAATTGGGTTAAATGAAATGGGGTGGGTCCATCAATGGCAAGGGGTAGTAATATTAGGAGAAATAAAAGGGTAGTTGTGTCCATAAAGCAGAGTAGTACTCTTATTGGCGAACATTTGAAAGTGGGTAAGTAGGACACTTATTGGCGAACGGAGGGAGTAATAATTTATGGTATTTCAGTATTAATTTAGTAATTTTATTTATAAATTATTTACGGTATTTCGGTTTATACCTTTAATTTATGGTATGTACCGTTTCGACATATACCGAATTTTCGATATATATAGACTTTTCGGTATATACTGAATCTTCGGTATGGTACGGTATACCGCCGGTATATGAAAAATTGTATTGTTATTGTACCAAAAATATTCGGTACGGTATCATACCGTATTGAAACTTTCGGAATATAGAAATTTTCAGTATTTTCGGTATGGTACGGTACAATAACTTCGGTATACGGTAGATTCGATATTTCTGTCCACCCATAGATCAACGTGGAGGCGAAGGAGGGGAATGTCAATGTTGTCTGTTTGCTCCATTCCTATACTGGTTGGGTCGGTCTTTATGACCATCATCTTTACTTTCAATAAGGTTTATGTCAACCAAACTCAAGTTACCTCTCTTTCTTCTAATCATCTTCATTAAGATGGTTATCTTTGAAACGCTTCCGTAGTGCGGGGCCGGTGTCCTCATACATCGACCGCATTTATGTTATGCTAGGGCATTTATGTTGAACTATTACCCACCTTGCCTCTATTATTCCAAACACTTATCTTTTGATGTTTTCAACAAATAACATTTTATTGTTAATTATGATTATGATTTCTATGGTTTCACCCCAACCCCGCGTAGCGGCTCGGATGAATCCGCATAGGCCCGGGTCGCGGGTCGCCACAGAAGGTGTGTTCACGTGGAGGTAAAAGAATGTATAATATTATTTTACTCCATGTAATTTAAGAAAAACCCGGACATGAGGTATAAATTTTCGGGCATCCCCTTTTACCTTGCCCGAAGTATAAATTTATACCTCTAAAATGGAGGTATAATGTTATACCCCCCATGTATTTTAGATATTTTCTTCTTTCTCCATCAATTTCATCCCAAGTAAACAAGATATAAATATTGTGGTCCCCACAATGAAGTATAAATTTATACCTCATAAAATTATCCCGTCATTTAGAGGTATAAATTTATATTCCCAAGTGAATACACCCTAAGAGTACAAAAGTTGCCAAAAGATTTAGTATGGACAAATACTGAGCTAACAGGCCAAAAAAGTCCGTAACTTTTCAATTTTTGGCAGAAAAAACTTTTTTTCACGGGCCCTAAAAAAAAGGACCATAACTTTTTTTCCGCATTTTTGCCCCTTTTTCCGGCCCGAAGTGAGTTTAATGGCCTTTTTAACATGTCATGTACACGTGTACATGCCACATAATCAATTTTTTGCCACCTCATTTTTTTTTTGTCCGACCTGTTAGCTCCTTAAACATATATAATAATTAAAAAAAAAACAACTTATATTCACCAAATTTCCAACCCTATTCACGCCATTCACCCAAATTTCTAAACCCTGAGAGTGAGCAGCAAGATTGTGGAAGAAAGGTGCAATAATGGAGCAACTAAGAGAGAGAAGACACCTAAATCTACCTCCACCCGAATATGGTAAGCATTTTGCATCTTTCTTTGTTTTTATAGCTGCGAAGATAGAGGTGGGGGTCCAAAAATTGTTGTTGAATGAGTTGGTGGTCCTTAAATGTGAGATTATTATGGTGTATGTGGTGTGGTCCCTAAAATATTTCGTAGTTGTTGGTTTGTTACCGACATTTGTGAATTTTTTGTGGGTGTATGAATGAATTGAATATTGCAGTGAGTTTATGATTTGTTTAATCTCATTGGGTTTGGGTATTTAAATATTATAATGAACACATTTGAATATTTTATTGTATTATTCGTATTTATGCTTAAAAGTGGTCCCTGGTGGTCGGATTTCGAGTTTTGATTGTTATTTGTCTTTGTTTTGCTACAGAACCTGAGAATAAATACTTAACAGTAGCATTTCATTATGTAGGAAAAGTATAAGGTGCATCATATGTTCAATACCTTGGTGGTGATAGATTAATACTCCCTCCGATCACAAGTAAATGTCATGTTTGTTACAGTACACGTGTTCGCAAGTAAATGTTCAGTTTACCTTTTCGTACAACACTACCCTCTTTACTTTACAGAAATTACTATCCTTTGCCATTTAGGACCCCACCTCACATCAATTTTATTTCTACCTTTTTATCATCCTAACAACTTTATTCTTACTTTTTGGTCAATACCACCTCTTTTTTGTCATTACCACTATTTTTTGTCATTATCTCACTATCCCTACATCCTAACTTTTACCCCACTAACTTTCACTTTATCAGTTTTCTTAAACTCCGTGTCCAGCACAAAGTGGACATTTACTTGTGAACGGAGGGAGTAATAGATTATGTTGTTGCAAGGGAATTGACAATATCATATTTGAAAGAGCTACTTTCTGATTGGTTGTTTATGGATGGCGATATAAAGCTTTTACATTTAAAACATATTTGTTTCAAGTTGGTTGAATCTGATGCTGAAGTGAGGGAATTATGCTTGACTTCTATGAAGAAGATGGAGGTTCATTTCTTTGTTATAGAGGAGGGGATTGAATCTCAGGTTCTGTTGCGAATAGAGGCAGTAGACCTATTAAATGTGGATGGTGTGGTTGATGAAGAGGTATGTGGAAAGGAAAAAGTTGAGGTGGAGGAATCTGACCCTGATGACATGGATTATGAACTTGAGGATAATGATGGTTTAGAAGCGCCTGATAACAAGATGTTTAATCAGTTTGTCGATAAAGAAGTTGAGGGTTTTGATGAGGAAAGTGAGGATGAAGCTGATGTGGTGATGGCTGAAGAGCTTCATGAGTATAGAGGCATTGATAACAGTGAAGATGAGGGAGAAGATTATCCTATTTTCAATCCCAGTGTCATCTTTACACCGTCATTTTAGCTGGGAATGAAATTTGCCTCTAGGAAAGAGTTTAAGCTAGCTGTGCAATCTTTTGCAATTATGACGAAGAGAACTCTTAAGACCACAAAGAATGACCTACGTAGAATGTATGTGAAATGTGCAGATAAAGATTGCAAGTTTCACATTAATTTGAGAAAGTATGATGATGAAGAGACATATCAAGTTAGGGAATATGAGGGTGAACACAGATGTCATGATCAATTCCATGTTGGGAATATGAGTTCATCATGGTTGGCAAAGAGATTTTTGACTATGATTTCAAATGACCGCAACCGAAAGGTTAGTTATTTTAGAAGGGATATGATGGCCGAGTTGGGCGTTGAGATTTTTGAAGATCAATCATATAGAGCAAAGAAGCTAGCTCTGGAAACACTAGAAGGAGATGAGGTTATGTAATTTTCAAAGCTATGGGAATATTCAGAGGAATTGAGGAGGACCAATCCTGGTTCTACAGTGATTGTTGGAGCAGGGGATGAAGAGCATGACGATGGCAGGTTTGAAAGATTGTATATTTGTTTTGATGTTGTTAAAAGGGGTTCAAAGAAGGTTGCAAACCCATCATAGGAGTTGATGGTTTCCATCTAAAAGGATCTTACAAGAGCATCATGTTGACAGCAGTTGGGGTGGATGCAAACAATGGCATCTACTCCATTGCATGGGTTGTGGTGAGAAGTGAGTGTAGGGAACTCTGGGAATGGAAGAAGAGGATGATTGAGTTGAAAGACTTGTCTGAAAGTGCATGGGAATGGTTAGATGTGAAGCCACCAAAACAATGGACTAAGTCTCACTTCACTGAACAGAGCAAGTGTGATATGCTCTTGAATAATGTGTGTGAGGTATTCAATTCTACTATACTGGATGCAAGAGAGATGCCTATTGTGACCATGCTGGAATGGATTGGATCATGGATAATGGTGAGATTTCAAAAGAGTAGAGATGTATCAACTCCCAAATGGCAAGGGAAAATTTGCTCAAGGATCAAGCAATTACTTGAGAATAATGTTGGGAAGGTCGCAGGGTTACTTCCAGTGCAATGTGATAACACAAATTATGAGATTAGATGCCCTACCGGTCAGTTTCTAGTTGATCTGAAGCTTAAGTCTTGTAGTTGCAGAGAATGGGGATTAAGTGGAATACCGTGCAACCATGCAATCTGTGCAATAAATCACTAAAGGCTGAACAAAGATGACTTTGTTCATGAGTGCTACACAATGGAGACATATAAGAAGAGTTATGCTGCTACTATAGTTGGGGTGAATGGTCCCCAACTATAAAAAAAAATCATGTATATTCCACCTTTGTCTCCACAAATGGAAAAAGGTAAGGGCAAGCAGTCAATGGCAAGAAGAAAAGGACCTGATGAGGCAGCTGATAAGAAAAACAAGAAAAAGAGCAAGCTTAAGAGGAGACAATCCACAGTCACCTGCAGCAAGTGTGGAGGATAAGGGCACAATATCAATGGATGTGGAAAGGAAAATGTATCAATATTTGTGTTATTTGCTTTTTTGGTAATTATGTTGTGTTGTATATATATATATATATATATATATATATATATATATACATTAATAAATATACCTTTATTGTATGTAGGTGACCAAATAGAAATAAAAAGATACAACACTACAAGGTGGTCCAAGCACTGAAGACAACATCCCAAATGATGAAGAGATGGACTCCATTCCAACTGAAATAGTTACTCAACTGTCTCGAGTTCCAGGGCTAACCATGTTTCACCAACTTCAGCAGGAGAAATTGAAGAAACGAGACTCTAATTTTACAAAGTGAAAAGAGATTTGTGAGCATGGAAGAATTGCAAGCATGCCAAGCAAGGAAGAAGCTTTCATGACAGATTTTTTGTTTGATAAAGAACATATTTTGGCACTTAATGCATAACTTCACGTCTATCTGATATTGATGAGCTAAGGCACGCTTTGGCCTTTTTTGTGAACATCAAACATATTTTGGCACTAGACATGATTTTGATAAGAACTCTATTATGTGTGGAAATAATTTTGTTTAAGTTGGAATAGGGTTGGAAATTTGGTGAATATGAGTTATTTTTTTTTTTAATTATTATATATGTTTAAGGAGCTAACAGGTGGGACAAAAAAAATGAGGTGGCAAAAAATTGCTTATGTGGCATGTACACGTGTACATAACATGTCAAAAAGTCCATTAAACTCACTTCGAGCCGGAAAAGGGGGCAAAAATGCGGAAACAAAAAGTTATGGTCCTTTTTTTCAGGGCCCATGAAAAAAAGTCCTTTTTGCCAAAAATTGAAAAGTTACGATTCTTTTTGGCCTGATAGCTCGACAAATACTAGTCAAATTTTACATTTTAGGACCCTTTTACCTTCCAACCCATTATTTTCTTTCATTTTTTTCTCATTCATTATTCTCTCTCTCTCTCTTTCCATTACCTATCCTTCACCGTCTCTCCTCTCTTCTCTTCTCCTCCCACCTCTCCCACGATTTCTCTCTCTAAAAATTTAAATCTCACCAAAAAACCGTTGTCGTTGTTGCTCCTCCCCTCAAACCACCGTGGTGTTTGAAGTACTATTGCCAGAATTCATGGTTAGAACTTTCCTCTCTTCTCTCTCTTGGTATCTCTCTCTCTCTCTATAGAAAATCCTAGATTTAGTCAGAATAAATGGTATTTTCGTGATTGTTTTTTATGATTTATGAGTTTTCATATGATTTCTGTGATTCATGATGTATTTGGGGTATTTTCGAACATTTTTAGATGTATTGGTGCTTAGGTCTAGTTTTTTCGCATGTCTTCATACGGGGTTACGAATTTACAGTCGTTACGATTTATTCATTCCGTATCTTCAGTACCAACGTTGGCTATGAACACATGTTGTGATGCGGTAACTCAATACGAAATAACCATTTCGTAACTGGGTTATATGTACTAATGTGGTAACCTAATACGAAATAAATATTTCGTCATAATAAACATTTCACCCATTGTGCATTTGTGGTAGAATTCTGCAGTTATAGTATGTTTCGTGATATTTTGTGGGTGACTTCGTGAACTTGTTGAAATTTATGGGTTACTCGCATGATTCAGGGTAATTCATGTTTGGTTTCTCATACGAATTGTTTGATTTACCCTTTTGTGTGTTGGTATCCCGTTACGAAATAATAATTTCGTACTTGGATCTCCTTTTTGTGTGTTGGGAACTCGTTTCGAAATAACAATTTCGTAATGTTGTTACCCTTTTGTGTTATCCTATTCTTGATACGAAATAGCTATTTCGTGTTAGAGTTACAATCGTATATTTTATTTTGCATTTCGTATCGGCGTACTGATTTGTTTCATTGTTTGTTTTATTGTAGGTCGTATAAAATTTAGCGAAAGAATATATTCCTATACCGCAAATCAGTACAACATTTGAAGAGTTATTCAGTAAACTTAAGGTGCGATTGAAGAAGGATAAGAGCATTTGTACAACTTGTGTTTGAATTATTTTGTAAATAATATTTTTAGGTTACGTGCCAAGACCCAAATAGGTTTGGTTGATTTTTTTAAGGTTGTGTACTATTGTTGCTGATTTTTATGGAATTGTTTTTTAGTTATTTTGTGAATTATTTCATTTTTGCTTGTTTAATGATTCAATTACTACTTTGAATATAATTGATATGAATATTACGAAATATATAATAAATATCAGGTATAGTAGTGTGAATTCAATCACTTCGTAATCATTTACGATATTACAAAATTGGTAACACCGGTACGAAATTATCGATTTCGTACTGTGTACCACTTAAAAAAGTTACAATCAATTACAAAATATTCAACATGCATGCAAAATGTAGTGATACAAATCGTTTGATAATTTCATAACTTGTTACCAAGTTATGATGTAAATGTTCAAAATCAATTCAAAAGTAAGTAATCAACATTAATTAATTCACAAAAAATCTAAAGTCTTGGACAGTTTTGGGCCGTGAAGGACGACGATGAGCTGGAAATATCCAACCAACGAGCCCGGATGGACCGGTTTATGTAACAAATTTTAAGATTTCAGTCAATGGGAAAGCAAATTCTTCTCACAGTCGCGGCAAATTTAGTTTCCACTAGAAAACAATGGAAGACAGATAAATAGAGAACCTATAAATTAATTTCGAAAATGGTAATTAGAAAATTCGTTTGAAAAAGCATTTATAAGACTTGCAATTTATCTTGATTTCTTGGTTTTCTGATAGAAAAGAATATATTACTTTAAAAACGACTTGCGGGATCTAAACATATGCATAAGAATTTAACGGCTGATACTTATAGATCAAATCTTAGTGAAATCACTAATTTTCACAAATAAAACGACTTGCGTAACATGTATTTTTCATATAAAACAACCGAAATGTCCTTTTCTCTGAGTTTTCTACTATGTTGGATATGTGCGAGGCAGCAAGTGTCGAGGCGATACAATATGAATACGTAGATATACATTTTTAAAAATTATAGGATACAATTCGACATAAATACGTTTATTTATTCATATTTTGTTATATATTTAACCTATTAAATATATATAATTTACATTTGTCTATATTCAAAGCTTATTATTTTTTATTAAGTATCCAATTAATCACATTTTATAAATAATAAAATTTTATTAAATTGTAAAATTGCCCCTAAACAAATAAAAATCCAAAAAAATAACCATATATGCACACTTCACGTATCGGATTTATGCCCTTCATGCACCAAATTCGCTTATTTGATTTATTTTGTTTTTCTTCAGAATTCGCCACGTGACGAATCTTGTGCGAATCTCATGCATATCGTATTCGCATCCGCACTCTGCGCATATTCAATACTACGCTATAGTATTTTTAGAAGCTAGCATCGGTAATAATCATATATTTTCTCTTTTCTTTTGCAACCAGTGGCGGGACCACAACCATGCAAGGGGGTGTTTCGATACCCCCAAAACTTTTTTTTAGTAATATTTGTGATTCGTCATAAATTTTATACTATCAGCCCTGTTGCGTTTAGAGTATGGAGAAGAAATTTAAGGGAAAACGACTCCGCTTCTTAAGGAACATAAAGTTCGAGCCAACATGTCTATAAAAGAAATAAACTTCACGCTGCATACGATAATAAGGCCTCCCGAAAAAAGATCTGTTTTCATTAGGGTTGTCAAACAGCCCAGACCAATAATGAAATAGTAATCAGAGATTTCTAATCGGATGCATATTCCGTTTTACAATAATTTTTTTATTGATTAGGGTGCGTTTACTTTAATGGAAATATTTTCATTGGAAAATGATAGATAAGAAAAGATGAGAAAATATTAACATTTCTATCTTTTTTTTATCACATGTATATTAGGATGAGAAAATATCACGTAGTCCGCTCACCCCTTCTCAATTTTCATGCTTTTTATCCATTGAAAAAATATTATCACATCTCTTCCCCATGTTAATATTTTCCACAATTTGTGAGAAATGGATGAAAAAGAGGCTGACCGAAAAGGTTATCCATCCTGCCCGAGAGAAATTAACCAACGTAGTAGATGTGTAAAAATGATGAAAAAAATGGTAAACGGACCCTTAGGGAAAAAAAATCAATACTATACGTTTTTTTTATCACTTTATGCCAAAGTAGACACGCAAATGTGTGTTCTCAGTTTCACACAATTCATGAACGCATATCGAACGGCCATATTTATATGGTATGTATATTGCAAATAAATCCAATTTATTTGATAGAGAAAGATTGAAGTACTCGCAGAAACAATGGCTAATTATTTTTTGTAATAGGGTTGTGAGTGGGCAATTAGTGTGAGCTGTCAACCTAGTTTAATTGAGCTTAATGTTACTGTGAGCAACTAATTATTTTGTTGGGCTTTGTTTATGTTTCATTTTTCTTGACAAATCATGTTTGGGTAATTTTTAAACATAATCCCCAGTTTACTCATTATAGCCTCAAGTTAATAAAATAATAAAAATAATTATAAATATATTATTCTACCCTTATAACTCCAAATTAAAATTTTATGTATAAAAATCTACATCCGTAAAAATCAAAGAGCCACCAATTGCAGAAAAAAAATCAAAACTTCACCATCTCGTTCTCGTTGAAGAACTCGTCGAAAGAAAAGGAATTTGACTTCTGGTGAAAACTAATATGTAGTGCGCTAAAATTAAAAATAACTATACTTTCAAATTAATTTGTTTCTTTTTCATACTATTACTCTGATTTATGTAAAAATAAGTGTTGAAATTAAAGGTACTTGACATATATACTTGAATTCCTCATAGCTCGCGATGGTGAATGAAGTTATTTTGAAGTGTTGAATAGGTAGACTTTAATTCCACAAAATGCAATACAACTCTTTAATTTATCAGAACAAATTTGTGGTAACAACAATTTAAAAGGACTACGATCAAAGAAAAATATGGTTTTCGAAACCTTTAGGTTGTGGGCAGCTGCGCGCTCGTGCGCGCGCTGCCTCAGCGAGCGCATATGGCTAGCACGCGCCTCAATGCCGAGCGTCGAGCTCGCGCTTTCCCAAGCTTGATGCCACGTGGTGGCCGCTGGTTGGTCGCCGGTATAGCCGTTGCGATGGCCAACGGTCACTGTTAATTTTTTTTTAATTTCAAATTTACAATATATATATATATATATATATATCTTCCTTCCCCCACCCACAAATCACACACTACACTCTCTATACTCTCTATACTCTTCTCTCTCAAATTTCCTCTCAAAACCGGCGGTCACCTTCTCCGGCCAAGCCATCCTCACCAGCGGTCATCTTTCCGTTAAAAAAGAAATGAATCCCAACACCAATTTCTACTCCAATTGGCCATACGCCGACGATGTCGATCTAAATAGCCCCAACCCATCTCGTCCATCCCCTCGACACAATTTTTATTCTCAAATACCCCAACGAGATTTATTCTCGTCGCCTCAAGCCTTCACCCCACAATTTTCCATAGAGGGAGCCTACGTTCCTCATTTTTCGTCGGGTGCCTTTGCACCATTTCAAGGCTTCGATCAGCGCCGCCAATGCCTCTGCCTCCACGAACACCGACTACCCTACTCACCCTGTCGTCCGAAAATTTCAACTCGGTGGTGAATTTGGCTGAGGACGGCGACGAGGTTCAAGTTACGTTGCCGGCAAAGAGGAAGGGGGAGAAGGCGGCGACCTTCGACAGTGGTCGCCGTGGTGGTCGTGGCAGCCTTGGAGGCGGTACAGCGGCGGTGGAGTTGGTAGATTCGTCTTCCGAAGGTGAGGATGAGCTGATGGATACACCGAGGCCTAGACCGAAACCTTAGCTCGGTGTTGGGTC
This sequence comes from Schizonepeta tenuifolia, assembly GCA_029490685.1. Lineage (NCBI taxonomy): Eukaryota > Viridiplantae > Streptophyta > Magnoliopsida > Lamiales > Lamiaceae > Schizonepeta > Schizonepeta tenuifolia. Next base: position 74,332,014 of record CM055960.1, read on the forward strand.
GATATTAGCCAAGACTCCATCGTCAGCAACAAAAGAAAGATTCGTATTGGCTCCGCATTTTGCACCGTTACTGTTGGAAATAATGCGTATATATACACTTGTATGAACAATTAATGGCAAATGAAAATTACTTATACTACCTCTGGTCCCCAAGTCTTTTCCTATCTTTCCTTTTTGGGATGGTCCCCAAGTCTTTTCCTAGCTACTTTTGGACACTACCCCACAACAAATTATTATCTCTTACCCTTACTTTATCAACTTATTTACCTAAAATACCACATATGGCCCACCACTATCTCAATTAATTAATATATCACTACTCTCAATGTGGGACCCTTTCTCCACTCACAATAAATTTAATCACTTTTTTTTTTACTCATAACTAATTCAATAACATTTTCCTTAATATTCGTGCAACTTCCTCCTAGGAAGAGACTTGGGGACCGGAGGTAGTATATATAATTAAAGTATTGAAAAAGAAGAGATAGAAATGAACCGAGGCTAAATTTTATATACATGCCATTTGCTATGGTATCATGAGCCTTAGATCTTGCTCTGTACAATCTATCCCTAGGCACAACCGTAAGAAACCTTAGCCTAATATCCTCTGCTAACATACGAATTGGCATGTTATGATTCACTCTCAAAATAGGCAAATACGTTTCAGCAATACAATTTGAGCTCACCAGCTTGTTATTTGCTTTTCTGGTACATGTGTGCTTAGTGTAACATCTCTTGATGCAAAAGATGTCTTCTTTCTGCACAAGAGAACCATAAATCCTCCACTCACAAGGTGGTTTGCAAACAGCCCCACACGTGTGCTCACTCACCTTGCTAAATTTTATATACATGCCATTTGCTATGGCATTTTCTTTCAACACTTTCCTCAAGTGGAAGCCATCATCAAATCTCATACCTAGCTTAAGCTCAAGTGTTTCAGGATTGGATCTTAGATCATACACAGACCTGAATTTCTTACTTCTCTTACCCTCAAACTCTTTATTTGTGGAGTGAGAACAAACATCACCATCTGAAGATTCATAATCAGAATTGGCATGTTCACAAAACGGCCTTTGCTTAAACCCAAATCCAGTAGGTCCCTCAAGACCAATCAAATCAAATATATTCTCTCCAGCCTTGACCTTCTTTCTAGCTGTTATGTATTCTTCATCTTCAGATGCTAATTCATCATCATCTAACTCATCATCAGATGATTCACCAGCCTTCATGAATTCATCAAGACAAGGTTCATACTCCGATCCTTCACTACTTTCATCAGCAAACTCACCCTCACCTTCACTCTCATTCCCATCCAGAGTCGTATCATTTTTCTTTTGTCTATCAGTCATCACAACACTCTTTCCCTTCTGTTTTTTAGCCTTGTTGTTCTCCCTCTCATTCACATTACTTCCCTTAGCCTTATGTTTCTTTGTCTCATTCACATCCAATTCCTCCAGAAAAATATCCCAATCAATATTCAAGTCATCATCTAAATCCTCCAGTTCAATACCAACAGACCCACCCCTAACCTTCTTCTCACTTGCAACAGACCCCACCCCACCCTTCTTTTCACTTGAAACAGACCCACCCTCACCCTTCTTCTCACCCTCACACTCACCTTGTGCACCTCCACCATCAATATCAGTTTTCCCACCCTCAAGATATAAATGAAGAACTTGACTTCCTGGTTTCAGAAGAGACAACATTTCCATTACTTCTTTATCAGATTTTATTGTCCTAAATGATTGAGACTTAGGAATTCGTAACAAAATTTTGACCAACTGGAATACCCTAGTTTCTGCACTAAATCAACAGCATCAAAATAGCCAAATAAGTCGGGATCGAGGTTAAATGTACCCTCACATTCCCCACCAACATAAACATCGTCACCCTCCAATTGATTAAATTGTCCGCCATGATGAATATAAGTCGCAAATAAGTCACTGAAACGTTTAAGATGAACATGAATCAACAAAAAACTGAGGAAACCCTTTATTCTATAAGAAACTCAAAAAACGATGCAAAAAGTCCTAACTCTTGCAGAAAACCATAAACCCTAACTGCTGCTTTCAAGAAATTCACATTTCGCATAAAAAATCACAATTTGCAGCAATAACTGGAGCAATAATACATAAAGAAAATAAATTGGGGACCTACCTGTCTCCCATAGCTCTTGCAATCTAAGAGATTCTTCCTTCACACACCTTTGGGACCACACCCACCACCTTCGAAGAAGAATATACACACAATGACAAAATGCTGGATTAAACTATCCTAATTACCATTTCCGAGTAATTCTTTAGAATAAATTTCAAGAACTTTGGGAGATTTGGAATTTTTTGTTAGAAATGCTCTTTTGTGTGAACGGGAGGTCGCGACTTGCGATGACAAGTCATTTGAGATTTGGGATTTTTTTTATTATTTTTTCTTTCTATTTTTTTTCTTTATCTTTTTTATTTCTATATATATATATATATATATATTTTTTTTTTTTTTCTTCTTTGTCACACAATCACAATTAATACAGATCATCATTTATTGCGACATGTCAGCATTTATTGTGACAGGTCAGCATTTAATTCATCGGAAATTGATCGGATGGATGAAATTGTGATAAAAAAAAAAGGTGGAGAATTTTTGAGCTAATTGAAAAAGGTCGGGATATAAATGCGATTTTGAAATAAGGTCGGGAATTTATATGATTGATTTGACATGCATTATAGAGATGTTCAAGGCCCGGTTTTGGGACGGAACCGGCCCTTACGGTTCCGGTTCGGAGATGTTGGAACTCGAACTGGGCAATCATAGTCACGGTTACGATTTGGAATCGGCCCGCATAATCACGATTTCGAGTTCGGTTTTGACCCGCCAGTTCTAGGCTCGAACCGTCTATATTTGTAATTTTTAATTTTATTATTTTTCTTTTTTATCATTGAAAATTATTACATTGTATTTCAAACTCACAATCTGCAATGCAATGTATGAAATCGATTTAAAATAAAATATATCCTCATTTATACAATGTATGATAATTAAAAACCTTATATTTTCACACAGTTTTCGGAACCGCCGGTTCATATTTGAACCTTATATTAATATTTTTTTTTCTTTTTGACCTATTTCATTCCATTTATCATTATAATTGTCATTTTTGCTTTCTAAACCATACAATTAACATGACTTAATACAAAATATATATTTTAAAACTCAAAAAATAAAGAAAAAGAATAAAAAATTGTTGGAACTGCTGGTTTGCAGTTCCTAACCATTGAAACTGGAACCATCCCGTCCTAAGTATGGTTCCGAATCGAAACTGACATGTTGACCACAGTTCTATTTCCAGTTCCAACCTAACGGTTCCGATTTGGATGACACCTCTAATGCATTATACTCAAGCCGCAAGATTGTATTTGTCAAGATTATTACTTGATAATTTAGAGAATAATAATTGCCTTCATTTTCTATTTTAAGTGTTTTGGGTGACCGAATATAATCAGTATATACTCCTTATGTCCCAATATATTTTCTTAAGAAGGAGTGGCATGGGAATTAAAAAAAAGTTGTTGTCTTGTTGAATTAATTGTGGGTTGAGAAAAAGTAGTTGAGTTTATTGTAGTAGAGAAAGGGTCCACATTAAGGGTAGTGATATATTAATTACTCCCTCCGTCCACAACTCAAATACTCATTTGGGTTTGTTCGCACTTTTCTTTAACACGGCGCAAGTGCACGGGTGCTATTGTGTATATGGAAGCAAGGTCGTATTCCACGGAAACTGTAATAACTCAACAAGTACTAATTTCAATCATCATTCTCTATTTAGACTCCGAATTTTAATTTGTGGGTTTATAATTAAACTAATCAAGAAATAAAAGAGCAAACAAAAAGCAATCAAAAGTAATTAAAAATTCAAATATGATAAAGATATCCTAAGATTTCGATTTCAATGGATAATTAAAGATCAATCCTTAACCAATCAATCAATTAACACTGGGACTCGACTCTTATTAGAACATCACACAATTAGTTCAAACCTACTTCCGTAGCGAATAAACCGTTGATCACATGCAAGGGTTTTCATTCCCGACAAACATCATATGCATGCAACTCCAAAAAGATCAATTAGATTAGTGTTCTCACACAAGGCTCGTCCTCTTCCGGTTATTTTGCAATGTATGTCTTATATTCTAGATCAAGTATTAACTATCTTCTTCCGATCTCAAGTTAATACATCAAATCATGCAAAGTTGGTGATCAAACAACATGCAAACAAATCAAACCAAAAATATAAGAAATAAGAAAAGATCGTAATTGATTAATTAATTAGGAATCAAGAATTAACTATCCATCTACTCTCTAACCTTGGGATATAAAAAATAAAAACTTAGCTACTCATAATTAAATCAAACACACAATCAAAAGAAAATAAATTCATAAACATTAAAATAGAAAAACCGTAGTCGAAACAAATCTCGTCTTGAACTCTTGAACAAGTCTTCAAAACTCCAAGACAAAGCTAAAAGAATATAAAAACTAAGAGTAGTAATGTAAAGATATAAGATGGTGTGTCTAGATGTGTTTTGGAGGACATATATATATATGAGTGTGGAGAGTACAAGGTTGTATCCTAGTAGGAGTAGGAAATAACCAAAATATGAGAAAATAACCAAGAATAGGATAAATCTAGAAAATTCGCGTGCTGTCCGCGTGTATACTGGGTCAGCGCGTAACGTTTTTGTTTTGGCCCGTTCTCCTTCGTTATAACTCCGATTTTGGATCCGTTTTTGCCTACGAACTCCTATCGAACTGTACTTTCTTCCTATCATGCTCAATTTACATAAGATTTACTCCAATTTTCTGCAAAATCAAATAAAGTACGAACGAGCATCATATTTCACAAATTAACAATAGTTAAGCACAAAACTCGCTACAAACATGTTTTCTCAATACAAATTGACATCAATTACTCTTATAAAGATGAGAAAATCCATGTTTAACAGGGTTCCGACACAAAGATTGAGAAAATTAATAAAGTTATTTTGAGTTGGGGTAAAAGTTATAATGTAAGGGTAGTAGGATAATGGCAAAAAAGAGTGATAATGACAAAAAAAAATGGTGGTATTGACCAAAAAGTAGGAATAAAGTTGTGTGATGACCAAAAAGTAGGACAAAAATTGTTAGAAGGTGGGCCATCAATGACAAAGAGTAGTAAATAAAGGAAAAGTAGAAGGGTATGATTGTATAAAAAGGTAAGTAAGTATTTGATTTGTGGACAAAAAAATATGGGTAAATAGGTATTTGATTCGTGGACGGAGGGAATAATTGAGATAATTTATATAAATAAGTTTGATAAAGCAAGGCCAAAAGGAAGATATTTTCTTAATATACTATTGAAACTCGATAATTATAATTAAATTTATTAATTTTCAATTAAAATTAATTATTATCAAATAATTGTAATAAAATATTAATAAATTAAGAGAAAAGGAGCGCACGGCACCCGACGGCCATGACCATGAGTCCATGATCCATGTGCGGGCCCAAACAAAGAATATGTTGAAAAAAGAATAAAGAATTTAAAAATAAATACTACCTTATGTTCTCACGTTTCTTCTTAGGAAAGAGTGATATGAGTATTAAGCAAAAAACTGTTGAGTTAATTATAAGTGGAGAAAAAATAATTGAATTTTTTGTAAATGGAGAAAGTATTTACATAGAGGATAGTGATATATTAATTAATTGATATAGTAGTAGATTATATATGATATTTTAGGTAAATACGTTGATAAAGTAAAGATAAGAGAAAATAATTTGTTGTATAGTAGTAGTATTCAAAAATTGCTAGGAAGAAATTTTGAGACCGCACTAAAAAGAAAATATAGAAAGAAACTTTGGGACAATAAGTAGTACTCCCTCCGTATATTTTCATTAAGCTCATTTTACCTTATTTGGACGTATCATTCCATTAAGTCCATTTTCTAAAATGGAAATGCACCATATATAAATACCCCACTATAACTCATAAATTATCATATATACCACTAAAAAGTAACTAACTTGATTCTTTCTCCTACTTGATGAAACAAAAATACCCCTAAAAATTACTTTATTCTTTCAACTTTATTGTGAATAACTCATTTTCTTAACATGTGTGTCCTATTAAATAATTTTAATTAAAAAGATATTAAAATCGACAGGCTAAATAGGTTGGATTTTAATGGGCCTATATTTAAAGGCCCAATCCGGCCTTGCAGTTGAATCGAACTTTTGGGTTCTACTCTTTAATTGAGAAAATCATTACATTTTACATCTCATTGTTAAATTTAGGGCGATGTTATTCGGACATAATATGTCCGAACATAATCGGTTCGATCAAAGGAAAAAATCGGCGGTATTTCCTCATATTCACTTCCCCTCAAAAATTTTCCTCTCATCCCCCAGAAAAATCTCTTCATAAGTAAAACTGTATTAATTAAAATCATATTTCATCGACATAAACATCTTCTCTTCTCTTCTAATTAAAATTCGAAAAGGGCATTACTGTACATTCATAAATGGCCAAAATTAATGAAAAAAAATATTAATTAAAAAAAATTATGTAAAATTAGTTTTTTACTTAATCGAACCGGTTATGTCCGGACATACTATGTCCGAATAGCTTTATTGTTAAATTTAATCGTTTCAATTATTGTTACAAAGGTAAGTACATTTTTTAGAGATAAATTGCATTGCTATTAAAAAGAGTAGGCTCTTAAATTTTTTTTCCTGCATGAATATAAGTGATACGATATTGAATGTTTTCCAGTGTAGACTCCAAATACAGAATCAAATGTAACATTGGCCATGTTGCAGATGTATAGATTGAGAATTGATGTCAATACAATATCGTATGTGTAAACACAAAATATGTATTTATTCGATAAACACAAATATGATTACAAATATACGAATTTTGAATATATATGGGTTCAATCTCTATTTGATCCTCCGATTCTTCTCTTCACTTTGACCCTCGAACGGTCTTCAAGCAGCCTTTGAGAGTTTTTGTAGAAGTATGCCTCCTAGATCTCCTTGGACTTGATCTTCAAGCTTTATAACATTGATACGGATGACTTTCGTCTTGCTTCCGAAGTAAACGTTGAACTTTGATCTTTGTGCTTGATGATGTTGACTTGATCTTTGAGGTTGATGGTGTTGACTTGAGCTTTGGGGTTGATGGTGTTGATGCGGAGGACGTTCGCCTTGTTTCTGGATCAAACACCACTTGATATGATTCCGCCAAAGAACGCGTTGATTCCTACGAAGAACGCCTTGAATCTCGCTGGGACACCTTGAGTATTGAGAGAGAAATCTTGGAGAATTTCTCTCTTCAATTCTTGAACTCTTGAAGATGATTTTTAGGTGTGATTTAAAGTTGTGTGGAGACCTCTATTTATAGCAAAAAATATTGTGGATTTGGTGGGCTTTTAGGCTCCATCATGGGCTTGAGGGATGAGGTGGCGCGATCTCATTGGCTCTTAAATATTAATGTATATCTTTTACTTGTTCCCAAGAAAATAAATATTTATCACCATATAAAAATATATTTATCAATTAAATAACTTATTTAATATGGATATCATAAGATTGCATAATAAAATAAAATATTAAAATTAATAAAATATTTCTTTAAATTTTCGATATCTACATTATGATCTTATATAAATAACAAACGGTATTGTCTTAAATTTATACACGTTAAATTTGGTAGAAAACGATGAAATTTTCCTAACCTTTATTAGAGTGTTGTTACAACAAAATTGGTAAAAAGTGATGTCGTATTTGAATGATTATAAACTCATATAGTTGGAAATTTAGTCAAATGACCTAATATTGTGATTTTTAAGATAACTAGCGTATAACCCGTCGAAAATCGATAGGAAATTATAAAAATTAATAAAATTATTAAATAGTATTAATATTTAATAGATTAAAAAAAATATTATTTGTTAATTATTTTAGCTTTAAATAATTCGATTATGCAATTTACTAAACTCGCTTAGAATTTATATCCCTTGAACATATCTCAAATTCAATTAAAAAGTAATTTTGCCACATGTTTACGTCTCAAACCCATATAGTTATGTTTGTTAAAAATTATAACTAATATATTCTCCTTACTTTCGATAATTGTTAAAGCTCTGTTCTTCGACAAAATCGATGTGGGCAAAAATATATTTCTCTCCTAAAGAAAAGCGACTCTTAACTGAATTTTTTAGCATTTTATGAAGAAAAAGAAGCAAGGGAAGGAGCGGGTAGTGAGAAAGAGATAAGAGATAAGAGATATATAGATAGTGAATAATACTATAGATGTTAAGATTGTCTATAACATGAAAGTGACCCTAAATACCCTACATTATGAATTCAACACAAGATTAAGAAAAAAAAATAAGTTAAACCACCACTTCACAATCATCCCGTCTACCCCGAACGTCCGACCTGAAACCAGCCTATTGACTACAATACTAATTTTAAATTATATAAATAATTATCTTCCAAATATATTAACAAAAAAATTAATGATGATATTTGTTTTCTTTTTATCTGAAATTAATATTTAATTATATAAATAGCTATATTCCAAAAATATTTACACAATATTTAATAAATCAAAATTTAATTATAAATTGTAGTATTATATAAATAATCATCTTCCAAATATATTCATAGAAAAATAAATGATGACATTCGTTTTCTTTTTTACCAGCTTCGATAATAACTTTTTTAACTGAGAATAGAACTTCAAGAATTGTTTCACTTGTACTTGATAGTTTTTCCTTTTTACAAAACTTTATGTGGAATGATTGTAATTCATAAAATTATTTAATTAATGATATAAGATAAAAGTTGACCATAAATATTCTTAATTTTATGAGTTCAAAATTATATACTCCCTCCGTCCCCAATTTAATGTCTCATTTCATAGTGGGCACGAAAACTAAGAAAAGTGATAAAGTAAAAGTGGATGGGAGAAAAGGGTAGTGATATAATAGATTACCTTTTGTTAATTATTGTATTAGGAAAAAGGTGAAGTTAGTGGGAGAAAAAAGTAGGCCAATGATATTTGGATGGACCCTTTAGTGGTAAGGGGTAGTAAATAAGAAAAAGAAGGGAGGGTAGTAATGTCCAAAAAGCAGAGTGGGACTTTAAATTAGGGACAGTTTTTAAAGAGCAAATGAGACTTTAAATTGGGAAAGGAGGGAGTAATATATTAAAAAAAAGTTGACCCGCAAGTACTGAATTAGCCCATCTACGCGTACGATTATTGGTTGGAATTGACTCATTGATAAATCGTTAGTAATTTTTCTGTCAATTTTCCTACATATTCTACGTTTTCAACGGAGACGATTAATCAAACAATTTGAGATGATGTGTTTAGGATTATTCAAACTTGTTTGAAATTTATATATTCGTACTTATTTAAAATCCGATTAAAAAATTAGTCATTTGTGTTCCTTTCTGAAAAAAAAATCGTATATTAGTCTACCGCCACAGTTCTGCGTCGGAACTGGCCCGTTGACCACGACTCTAATTTATAAGTGCGTAATTTATAAAATTTATTTAGAATTTATATAGATCCAAAAATTTAATAAAAATAATGATTGTACTATTCGTTATCGTCTTTAATCGAACAGTAATATTCGTTAATTAAAATTATAAATTATGCAAAGTCGGAAACCCAACTACAAATAATGTAAAAATTATTTCATGGATGACAATTAAAGATTTTAGAAAATACATGGGAAAAAAGCATAAAATGAAAAATTTATCGAGTGTCAGTTGGGAATTGGCGCGTCTACCGCCACGATTCCGGGTCAGAATTGACCCGTTGACCACGATTTTAATTTATAAATGTAAAATTTATGATAGTTCTAGATTTTAGAAAAGAATGAAAATGTGTCACGTGGAATCTCGAGTTGAGTTACCCGTTAGTTGGAAATTGACCCGTCTACTTAATTAATTGACAAATTAAAAATTACTTATTTTTCATCAAATTAAATAAAAAAATATTAGACTATTTCCAAATTTAATTCGGTCAACCAATAAATTATCCAAACTATTTTGGAACCATTTATTCTGTTAACTAATAAATTTGTTCCATAATAAAAATAATTATTTATTCGGCCAATTAATAAATTGACCAAATTAAATTAAATTATAAAATTATAGCAGTTATTTATTCGGCCGATTAATAAATAAATTGGCCAAATAAAATTCCTACAAAAAATAATTATCTATTCGCCCAATTAAAATATTGACCATATTAAATTAAATTAATCTAAAAAATATAGTTATTTATTCGGCCAATTAATAAATAAATTGGGCAAATAAAACTGGTGGAGCAAAAGATGAGAAAATACACATTGATTCTTGGTATTTATAGGCTTTTCAATAGGTGAAGTTTCATTGAGAAACCGATGTGGGACACAAGATTTTAGTATAGATATTTAAAATCTATTATTTTAAATTTAAAAATTTAAAAATTTGAGAATTTAGATAAATATGAATGGAGGAATATAAGGGATGCCACATATGATTTTTTCAAAGCAAGAATCGTTTTCCTTTTAGTAATATAATGATGATTAACTTAATTTTATAGGTTTCTAGTTTATACTAAGGGCATTCACAACAATGGGCTCCGAAGCCCTAGGGTTATGGATATTTTGATGGGGTCCTAATGATTGATAGCCCGGGCTTAAAATTTTCACTATGGTGAAGCCCGATCCCTAGGGCTATCCAATGATTGATTTTTTTTTTTAATTTAACTTTTCTATTTTAAAATACAATATAAATAATAAAATACGAAGTTGTATTGAAACATTGGAAAATTACAATGCAATTCATACAAATTAAAAACTACAAATTAAATACTACAAATTTAAAAATACAAATTAAAAACTACAAATTAAATACTGGTAATTAAAAATTACGTGTTAACATTCGGAAACTGGTATTTTTGCTTGAGAAATGCGCACACTTCACGGTGGTGCATCAATTGTTCCGGGTCCATGTCGCTTGTTTTTCTCATGTAGATGTCGTAGGCCTGCTTAAATTCATGATTAGCCACCATTTGGACCATACGTTCCTGGATGCCGCCCATTGTTTGCACGGACGCCACCTTCGGATTGACTTTTCCCTTTCCCTTCTTCGCAGCCTTTATGCCGGTCGGGCGGGCTAGCATCGACGAGGCCTTGTTTGCAGATGTGGAGTTGCTGGAATGACTTGTGTAGCCACCGTCTTCACTAGTCTTGGAGCGCTTCGATTGGGTCTTTTTATCCGGATTGCAGAAAGAGGGAATATCCTTCACGACCTCCCACGCCTTCCGATGGATGAAATGTTTCCCACGGGTTGCATGATAACCATCGGCGGCTAGCTTGTAGAGGTCGTGGTCGCTCCGCCCACTAGCATTTTCTCTCTCGAAGTTGATGTATTGCTCGTTGAATTTCACAATTTCGGTCTTGGCGCGTTTCCACGCCGACCGAATGGCTTCTAAACCACGAGGTGGTTGAGGAGCTATGAACTCGTTGAATTTGTCGGCAATTCTCTCCCAAAATTTATCAAGCTTTTAATAGTTTGCATTTACCGCATCAAACCCCATATCAACATAGCACTTGGCAATCCACTCAATTTCATCCGACGTGTAGTTCCCGCTTCGAGCTCCGTAGTTCATTTCCGCAACCTTTCCTTTTCCCTTGCCCTTGGCCGGTGCCTTTTCCTTGACCGCGGCCTTTCCCTTTCTGTGACGTCGCTCCGGCTCCGGCTCCGGCTCCTCCTCGGCCTCCTCATTTTCCTCACCCTCTTCTTCATCCTCATCAGGGACATGGTCGTCCTCGTCATTGAGGTTGATTCCTCTAAACTGGCGATATGCAGACGGCGGTGTCTGGAAAGATTGGTAGCCACCAGGCGGCGACGAGAATTGCTGGAATGCACCCGACAGCGGCGGCGAGTGACTGAAGTGGTTGAAGCCCGGTGATTGCGAGTACTGCCCAAATCCATAAGGAGAGGAGTAATGTGGATATCCAGTACCTTGCTGGGATGAAACGACGGACTATTACCGGTGAATAATTATCGTGAGGGAATTGGATTGGGCGATTGGGAAGAGGGACGAGGCTTTTGTAGACAATTTTTGAAGAACAACTCAATGAATTCATCATCTCCCATTTTTTAAGAAAAAAATAAAATTATAAGAGAATGTAATTAGAATGTAGAAATGAGAATGAAGAAATAGAGAAGGTGTGGATGTTTGAGAGGAGAAAGATGACATATTTATAGCAAAAACACAAAAATAGCCGTTTCCTTCTCATCATATTACCGTTACATATTTTTTTTTAATTTTTTCATTTTAGAATTTAAAAAAAAAAATTGCAGAAAATGGGAGGAGGTGACGCGTGTCCCTCCTCCCCTCCATCATCCAAGGCTCGCCCACGGGCTTCATGGCGCCAGGGCTACCGTCGCCGCGCCCGCCCTTGCTTCCTCCAATGGCCGGTGCCCTCGTCGCAGGCGGGCGCCTCCTCCGTCGCCCGAGCGAAGCCCGCAGCGTTGTGGGTGCTCTAACGAGGTTGTCTTGTAATGCTCAATGACTCTTCCTAGTCTTCCTCACCTTTACATCATCAATAGACAATTGGGCTTCAATTACCAATTCCCTTCTCAAAAAACACACAAACACACAGAAGAAGTAAAAAAGTAAAAGCATAATCCTTTCTTACAATTATGTTGATTGTCTTGTTGTCATAATTTGTTAATGAACCATAGATCGATATCAATATCCAACTTATGTATACTCCATCTCTTGCTCTTGATCTAAAATTTCGTTTTCTTAGATTCAACCTCAACAATAAAGGAAAATTATTGTAGATATATTATTGAAATATTATCATATGAGATATATTATTGAAATATTATTATGTGAGAGGTGGGTGTATGTACACCGCTGGAAGAATTTCTCTAAAAATTACAACCAATATAATATAATACTATAATATTATTATAGGTGGACAAAATTTAAAGTCTTCATTTATCAAGTATCCATTGTACATTGTACAAACTTCTAAAATATTTTATAATAATAATAATAATAATAATAATAATAATTATTATTATTATTATTATTATTATTATTATTATTATTATTATAGTCCACCATAGTGTAGCAGGTATGTTTGGTGGACCAATCGACTTTTCTTAAACCAATATAAAGTACACTTCCAAAAAGCTAAAGAAAAACAAAGGCCATTTTATGAACTAAATTATTACCATATGGATATTGGGCCAATATGATGCCCTAAAAACATACATAACACATTTCAGAAATATCTTCTTAATATAAAAATTTCAAGTTATAGTATTATGATGAAGGCACAAACTAATGTTCGGTGGACCGCATCGTACGACGGGTGTGGTCCATCCTTTTTTCTTATTTAATTATGTGAAATTAAATTTTATTACTAATTTATAATTACAATTTATTAAACAGTAACAATTAATTAATTAAAGAAATAATAATTATTGGGTCAATCGCCCCGGAGTGTTTCTCTAGTCTCTCTCTATAATAAAAACTTGGTGTTATTTATTACAGCTCATATACCACTTCTAAGTCCTAAAATTAAGTGCACTTTATTTTTGTAATAAAGTATTCACTTCATTTCGTTCATAATTGTTCAATATTGTTCTACATAAAAATTAAAGAAAACGATAAAAGAAATAAAAAGTGTTAATGTTCATTACTTTTTGTGAGAAAAATAGATTTCTTTATTAAAGTCATTATTAGTGGAACAAACTTAAAAAAAAAGTGAGTAATTATCAATGAAATGGAGGAATATTAATTTCTCAATAAACCGCCTTACTTAAATTATTTAATTTTCAAAAAAATATCTCCAAACACAGAGAAATCTGTACAGAGCATTAAGTATTGTTCTTGAAAAGCGTCGCATTTCGTCTCTCTTCGTGATTGTAGCTCGCTTCCATGAGATTGTATTCCTACAAATCTCTTTCCTTTTTTTCTTGATTTTTCTTTCGATACTGTGAATGTGCTTCCCAGATATATTTTGTTGGCTCTGGAATTTTCCGAGTACCTCTCGTAAATTACTAATGTTAATTTCATATTTACTTAAAAAAAAAATTAATGATTCGTTGCATATACGGTAGATTAAAGTTTCATAATTAACTCGAAACAAATCTCTAATATTTTATTTGAAGATATTTATTATCTCTCTTTCTAAGAGCATTTATAGCAAGAGTCGATAGGAGGGTGTCGATCGGGTGTCGAGCGGAATCGACCCACCCCTACTCGACACACCCTGTGTCGATCGCCGGAGTGGGGGGATCGACACCCCCTGTGTCGATCGGGGTGTCGATGGCGAGGTCGATCCTTCGATCCCTCCCTCGACTCCGCCACGTCGAAAAATGGGGACACGTGGCGTGTCCCCATTGGTCCGTCATTTTTTTTTAATTTTCTGAATAAAAAAAAAAAAAATGGTAAAAAAATTAAATACACCCCAACGGCTACATCCCATTTTTTTCACTATATATATCCCTTCATCTCATTCATTCTACACACCAAAAAATTTCTTTCTTCATCCACTCTTCCCTACAAAAAAAATTACTCTTTCACATCATATTTTGTGCAAAAAAATGGCCGACGACCAGTTTAATTCGTGGTATTCGCAAACTTTTGGTTCAATCCCACCGAACCAATCTCCAAATCCGGCGAATCCACCTCCCAATCCGGCGAATCCAAGCTCCCAATTCTCATCTTCTCCAGGTTTCGGCCAATACTCGGCCCCTGCAGGGTATGGTGGTTTTTCGCAGACGCCGGATTTCTCCCAATTTTCTCCGTCGCCGGGTTTCTCTGCATTCCCTCCGGCCACTGGATTCTCGCAGTTCTCACAGCCGCAGGGGTACGGCCAATTCCCCCCGTCGGCTGGATTTCCACTGTCGTCGGGCTTCTCCCAAGTCCCTCCATCCTATGGCTTTTCGCAGTCGCCGGGCTTTTCACCTGCGTCGGGCTTCTCGCTGTCGCCGAGCTTCTCTCAAGTACCCCCGACATCCGGGTACTCCCAATTCTCGCAGCCCCCAGTGGGTACGGCTCGACTCAAACGTTTCAACCTCAACGACGACGACGACCATGTTGAGGTGGAGGACGAGGAAGAGGAAGAGGAACAGGCGTACGGCGATTCCCACCAAGAGGAATCGGATGAACACGAGCAAACACCACTGCCCACGCCCCGCCGTAAGGGGAAAGCTATCGCGGCCTCATCCGACGAGCACAATAAGCCAGCATGAGGTCCTAACTACACGCCCGCTGAGATTGAATACCTCGCAAGGTGCTACGTTGACTTCGGGATGGACGCGATCACCAGCAATTACCAAACCTCAAGCGCGTTATGGGAGAAAATAATGATCCGATTCAACGAGTTCATAGCTCCCGCCCACCCAAGAGAGAAGAGTGCGATGAAAAGCGCATGGGCCGCGCCAAGAAACAGATCCAGAACTTCGCCGCCATCTACATCCAAGAAGAAAACCAGCTCGGAAGCAGGGAGAACGACTTCGATCTATACACAAGGGCCCAAGATTTGTACGCCGAGAAGTTCAACAAACCGTTCCCGTATAGGGCTGCGTGGGAGCTCTTGAAGGCATATCCCGACTTTCACCAACCCTCAGAAGCCAACAGCTCCAAAGCGGACGAAGATAAATGAATCCGGCGAGTACACTTCGTCTGCCAGCGGCAACGCATCCACCACATCCGCGAGCGATGCAAACACTCTGCAGGTTCGACCCAAAGGAGTGAAAGCGGCGAAAGCGGCGAAGAAGGGGAAGAAGGGCAAAAATGCGCTACGGGAGCAGGCGGCAAAAGAGTTGGCATCCCTCAACAAGCAATCGAGGGAGGAGTGGGCGTTCAATATCTATATTGCCGACACGTCGAATATGAATCCCGAGCAAAAGGCGAGGTACGAAAATGTTCGCCGCAAACTTGCAAGGGAATTCAATTGGGAGGAGTAGTTGTCTTTTTTTTTTTTTTTTAATTATTGTAATGTAGTAGTTTTTAATTATTGTATTTTTTTTAATTAGTGTATGTTGTAGTTTTTTTTAAATTCAATAAAATTGTCATTTATTAATTTCTGAATTTAATTAAGTTAATTTTTATAATATTTATTACAAATAAAAAAACAACAAAATAAAATCTATTCAATCATTAAAATCACGTTTCCCAGTGCTTAGACCTAGGTCTTACTCAACCCCATTGTAGTGGAGAAATTTACCTATGTCTAACTCAACACCACCAATCATTAAAATCACGCTTCCCAATGCTTAGACCTAGGTCTTACTAGACACCCGTAGTACATGCTCTAATGTGCTCGGCCGCTCCCTTCCTCTCTATACTCTATATCAGACAAAACCATGTTCTCCAATCACAAGAGAACAACCCAACAATATCTTCTAATTTTTTATTGTTAATATTTTTGTATTTTCTATATTAACGTCGGCCAAAATAATTCATTCTTTTTCAAGTAGCAGAAAAATAGCCGTGGAAACTAATGGACATTTATAGAAAATTTTAATTAAAGTATTTATATTTTAAACTAAACACAAAAATAAAACGCTTATAACTTCTACCATTTCTCTCTCTCACACATTCTCTCTCACGAGGGGCTTAATACACAATTCGAAATCTCCACTGCTTAATACCAAAACGCCATTTCACCGCCACCGCCGCCGCCGCCGCCGCTGCCGCTGCGGCAACAGCCATAGACACCACCACCACCTAGCTTACATATCAAACTTCACAACTGTAATCAATCATCAAATTTGACGTATGGCTAATTTCGTGGTCCCTCTCTTTCTTCTGCCACCTTCTAATTGATTTACCACACAAATAATCCCAATTTTCGCCCAATAATTCAATCAACCTATACACCCCCAAAACAAACCCTCGATTTTCAATCCATGGAAGACCAATCTCAATGCGGCGGCCGGAATATCATCTTCGGCAAATACGAGATGGGGCGCCTCCTCGGCAAAGGAACATTCGCGAAGGTCTACCATGGCCGCGACCTGAACACGTCGGAAAGCGTCGCCATAAAAGTGATTAGCAAAGATCAGGTGAAGAAGGAAGGATTGATGGAGCAAATCAAGCGCGAGATCTCGGTGATGCGGCTGGTCCGCCACCCAAACGTGGTGGAGATTAAGGAGGTGATGGCGACGAAGCAGAAGATTTTCTTCGTGATGGAGTACGTTAAAGGCGGCGAGCTCTTCGCCAAGGTCGCCAGAGGGAAGCTGAAGGAAGACGCCGCCAGGAAGTATTTCCAGCAGCTCGTCAGCGCCGTTGATTTCTGCCACAGCCGCGGCGTTTCCCACCGCGATCTCAAGCCGGAGAATCTCCTCCTCGACGAGGATGGGAATCTCAAGGTCTCCGACTTCGGCCTCTCCGCCCTGCCGGAGCACAATCTCAACGACGGCCTCCTCCACACGCAGTGTGGAACGCCGGCCTACGTCGCGCCGGAGGTGCTGCGGAAGAAGGGCTACGACGGCGCGAAGGCGGATATTTGGTCGTGCGGCGTGATTTTGTACGTTCTCCTCGCCGGATACCTGCCGTTTCAGGAGGAGAATGTGATGAAGATGTACACCAAAATTTTCAAGGCGGAGTTCTCGTCGCCGCCGTGGATCTCGTACGAGGCGAAGCGGCTGATCTCGCAGCTGCTGGTGGCGGATCCGGAGAAGCGGATCACGATCCCGGCGATCACGAGAGTGCCGTGGTTCTGCAAACATTTCGAGCGGCCGATCGCGTTCTCGGTGAAGGAAGCGAATCAGGAGCCCATCGAGGAGCTGGAGCTGGTGCGATCGAAGTCGTCGCCGCCGTTCTACAATGCGTTCGAGTTCATATCATCGATGTCGTCGGGGTTCGACCTATCGAATCTGTTCGAGAACGGGCGGCGATCCGGATCGCTCTTCACGTCGAGGTGCTCGGCGGCGGTGGTGGTGGCGAAGCTGGAGGCGCTGGGGAGGAAGCTGAATTTTAAGCTGGTGTGGAGCAAGGACTACAAGGTGAGGATGCAGGGGGCGGCGGAGGGGCGGAAGGGGCGGCTGTCGGTGACGGCGGAGGTTTTCGAGGTGGCGCCGGAGGTGGCGGTGGTGGAGTTCTCCAAGTCCGCCGGCGACACCTTGGAGTATCAGAAGTTTTGCGAGGAGGATGTGAGGCCGGCCTTGAAAGACATAGTGTGGTCTTGGCAGGGGGAGAGTTGTACTTGCCAGGGTTAGTTTCGTCGTTTCACACACAGATTTTTCGTTTTTCCTTTTTTCTTTTTTTCTTTTTTGGTGGATTTGTGCATATTTAAACGAACACGCCCGCCCCGCCCCGCCCCGCCCCGCCCTTAGTTGTTACCCAATTTTGTGTGAACTTGCTCTAGTTTAGTCCTTTGCAATGTTCGACGGTCTCCACAATTTTGTACATACTGTATACGCTTTTATTGTTATGATGATAGGCTTGTTTGGGCCTCATTACAAATTACAATTATGTTTTGGGCAACTATTTCGATCATCCTAATTTCAACGCAAACGTAATTTCGTCCCTCTACTTAAATTATCACAAATGTATGTTTTGTGGTGCATTTTGGGGAAGAAAGAGAAATTGTAGAAAATTGAAAGACGTTTTAGTTTGGTTGTTTCAGTTTGGTAGAGGGAAGGGAAATGTAGTCCTACAACTATAATAAGTGGGCTAATAGTCAACATCATTCAGCGGTCGTTAGAATCCTCTTCCTGTGGGCGTCTTGCATCCACAGAGCGGTTACGAATAGGTCTTAAAATTCATTTAATTTTTCATTATTTCACTTACCTCTCTCTATATCATTTTTGTGAAAATGTGCGTGTTACAATTTAAATAATCTTGCTAAATCAAAAGTGCAGAGTGCTGATAAGAATTTTACGACGCCGTCAACTAACTTCGACGTAGTTCTTCCCTAAATAACTAAATAATAAATAATAAATCGTCCTAGTTCTCCATTTTCTAAGCAAACACATCTAAAAAATACAAGAATAATATATGTCACGTCTTATGTGCTTTTATGTTAGACTAATTATTATTCCTAATCTCTATTCTCTACCCACTTTAGGCAATTAATAAATGATTAGCATTCCACGTACAGTTACGAAGGTTCGATTTTAAGTATGGAGTACTATTTAATAAGCGTCAATTTTGAGCGGCTATCCACATAATATTTTAATGGACTATGTTATTCGGACATAGTATGTCCGGACATAAACGGTTCGACCAAGAAAAAAACAAGCGGTATTCCCCCACATTCACTCCTCCTCAAAATTTTCCCACCCATCGCCTGCATCGACATAAACATTTTCTCTTCTCTTCTAATTAAAATTCGAAAAGGGTATTATTGTACATTCATAAATGGCCGAAATTAATGAAAAAAAATATTAATTAAAAAATTGTATAAAATTAGTTTTTTACTTGATCGAACCGGTTATGTCCGGGACATAGTATGTCCGGATAGCTTTATTGAATATTTTAATACATTTATTTTTTTATATAATTTTTTCATTCATTCTTTTTTTAAGGTGCCTTTATTTTGATAGTATGGAAAATGATGAAAATGAAGAGGTTGAAAAATATTTTCACACCTCCCTCCATGGTAATACTTTCCACAATTGGAGTGAAAAAGATGGAAAATGATGGAAAATAAGAAAATTAACAACTCTATAAAATATATGGAAAGGATGGAAAATGTATGAAAATATTTGTTTTCCACTCTTTTTTCATCAAAGTAAACCCACCCTTAATGCATTTGTGTAGCCCAAAACTCTGTTCCTCCCCCCTTCGTCATTCTTTTTCGCCTTTTTTTTGTGTGGAGAGCGGTGAGGTTTGAATTCGAAATTTTACTGCTTACAAACTGAAGTTGTACCGTTTAGATATCCCCTTGGGAACACTTTGTAATTCTCTTTCTTAAAGATATAAATTATCAAATCATAAATTGATGATATTAATAAATGAAAATCAGTGCATAAAACTAGTATAAACTAAAATAAAACAATATATGTGAAACAAAACTCATACTTTGATAATAATCGAACTAAAAGTTTCTCGCTAAGAAGAGACTTGTGATGTCTTATCTTTGTCATTTCTTGATGTTACACTCACTATTGTTGGCATATTATGAAATTTGTTATCACATGGTTTATAAAGTCACTATTGATGCAAAATCATGCATATTTCCATCCGTAGAGATTTTTAATTTTTGTTTATTATGTTAACATTTTCACATATTTTTTGTTTTTCGTGTTCTGATTTTCGTAAAATTAGTTATGATAACATCATCTTTATATGGGCAATGAGGCCTAGTTTAATTGGCTAATTCAGGCACCATAAGTTCCTCCTTAGCGAGAGGTCTTGGGTTCAATCTTACCTAAGCGGGATGTAGATTTCCCACTTTATTTGGTGGTGCAGTAGTCTCATCCTGTGTGATGGTGTAGCAGAGGTCCCACCTTTGTGAAGCGTAGAGATCCTTCCTATATGGTAGTCTAATAATTTAGTTGATTAAATATTCATACCTCATTATAATACCCTAAACACAACATCATCGTTATATTTTTTTTTATCATTTTATTCATATATTCTTTATTTAGTTTATTAATTATTAACTGAATTCATTGAGTCGACATGTATGAAATTAAGAGTTCATATGTATGTCTGTAATTTGATTATATATGATGGTTAACTATTTGTGAGTAAGCTTATTGTAAAGATTATAGTTTTAATTTAGTTAATTTTTTCTCAGTCTTAATTACATAATTATGTGTACATTCTAACTTAGCATATATATGAAAACTGAGTCTGTAGCATCGTATAATACAATGTAAACACGTGTAATCATTGTAACTTTCAAATAATAAGTTCCACCATCATCATAATTCTGTAAAAAAAAAAAAACAGTAACACAAATTCAACTTTGCTCAAATTTGTTGACGTTCCTATAATTTGGGCGAAGTGATTTGATTCCTTTTGTCTCGTCGGAAAAATTGGTTTTGGAGATTGAGGGAATTTCAAATTCGGTAAAATATTCTGAATCATTTTGTCAAGGTTACTTAACTAGTACCCTTGGTAAATTAAATCTAGACCCTCCAAATAAAACCAATTAACGACGCGGATCTAAAATAATCGAGAATGTGATATACTACTATATTGCTACTTATTTCTGAAATATGGCATGCTATATTGTATTAGCCGAAGGAATCTCAACAACTTTTTTATATGTGAATTGCTTTTTTAGGGAGAAAGGAAAATTGAGTTGCGTCAGAAATTAGGGTAGGGCGGAATAAATGGGGTCTAGATTATATTGCAAATTACAACTATTTTTTAATCTTTTAGAGCATTGGAAGATAGATCCAGGTCTATTTTTGGGAAGGTAATTTTGGTAGGATTTCAATCATTGAATAAATTCAAGTAGAAAATTTGATAGGGGGATTGATATATAAACTTCGGGTCTATTTAATCATTGGAATTGATTGAATAATTTTATTTTGTTATTTTTTAGTATTTTTAATAAATGATTATAATACTTAAATTAAATAGAAAATTTTAAAAATAATAATTTTATTGAATTAAAATAAAAAACATACAACAATTAAGATAAAAAAAAGATGAACCGAACAATTTTATAGAAAGAAAAAAAAATACTAGTTGAGTGGACCGAAACATGTCCAAATTTCTTCAATCATATCGTCCATAAGACGGTCATGGACACGCACATCCTGAAGCCGAGCTTGTCTCTCAATATAGACGTTGAATGGCGCTGGAACGCCTTGATTGGCTGGTGCCGTGTTCACGTAGATATCGCCCCGTGCGCTCGATTCAACACTGAATTGAGTTGCTCTAGGTTCTTCATCTTCAATGATCATGTTATGCAAAATGATGCAAGTATACATGATGTCACATAAATGTTCTCGAAATCACAAGCGGCAGGGCTCTTTATTAGTGCCCAACGAGCTTGAAGGACACCAAAAAGCCCTTTCAACGTCCTTACGATCTTCAGATCTGTTGGCGCTGGGAGCGTCTTCATGAAAGAGGCCCACCTCGGATAGATGTCATCGGCGAGATAATAGCCCATGTGGTGCTCACGGCCATTTCTTTGAAGATGACTGACGACGCTCTCCCATTGAGGACGTCACTGAAGACGGGGAACTGATTAAACACATTGATGTCGTTGTTGGAGCCGGCGACACCGAAAAAAGTATGCCAAATCCACAAATCTTGGAAGGCGACAACTTCAAGGATGAGTGTCGGATAACGCTTTTGTTGGGTTGTGTACATTCCTCTCCATTTTGTTGTACAATTCTTCCATGCCCAATGCATACAATCGATGCTTCCAAGCATACCGGGAAAGTCGTGCGTCCTCTCGTGCAATTCTGTGAGCCTGGCGACGTCAGCGGCGTTTGGCCTCCTCAAATAGTGGTCGCCGAAAGTAGATTTGATGGCTCGACATAAATTCTTAAGGCACTGTGTGCCCGTTGTCGGTCCAACGTGCAAATATTCGTCGTACTGATCGGCCGCTCCACCGTTGGCGAATTGCCTCAGAGCAACGGTGCACTTCACCCATGGGTAAAACCCCAAGCTTCCGGTGGCATCTGGGAGTTGTTGAAAATAAGGCTCCCGAGCAGTCAAAGTTTTAGCTATCCTTAAGAACAACCTCTTGCTCATTCGAAACCGCCGACGGAAAACAGCTTCACCCCATATAGGATTCGGCAAAATAATCGCGTCCGAAGCGTTGTTCGACCTCCTCACGATTCTTGAGCACGTACGTTCTCGTCTCTAGCTCATCGTCCGACGAATCATCACTGTATGCTTCTTGGTAAAGCTGAATGGCTCGTCGACCCAACTCAATATTTCTTTGATGTTGCTCCTCGTCCTCATCCAAATTGAAAAACGAATCCCTAAAACTGTTTTTTTTTTTGCTAAAAAAGTCAAATTTTTGAGGTGAAGAGTGGATTTTGGTGTGAATGATGAATGAATTGAAAGAGTATTTATAGTTGAAAATGGAAAAAAACCGTTGGAATTTTTTTTAATTCTGTAATAATAATAATAATAATAATAATAATAATAATAATGGGACGAATGGGGACACACCACGTGTCCCCAAAATCAACGCAAGTGAGGTCGAGAGCGGTGTCGAAAGAACGACACCACTCTCGACACCGGCCATCGACTCCAGTGATCGACACCGCCTACAACGGATCGACACTGTGGTGTCGAGTGGTGTGGAGTCGAGCGGGGGGATCGACACCGCCGATCGACCCCGTTACACATGCTCTTAGCAACTATTTTGGTCCAAGTCAAACATCTAGCCTGCTTTTTCCTTCATTCCGTTCCATGTCCTGCTCAAAATCTGGATTTTTAAAGTTGAAGCAGCTGTAGTTGTCTTCGCATATTTGATATGGATCTTGCTTTCTTCGAAAGTATCACATAGTAATATCGAAATGTTGTGAAATAATTTGTCAAAAATAATAAAATGTGATATTATTGAAAAAAGGTGAAACATATTTTAAGGAAACATCGTCTATGATATTAATTTCTAAAAAGTTTAAGCAGCCATCATGTAATTGTTCATGCATTATTTAGTAACACGTGTGGGCTCTTGTTGTTGGGCAATTAAATATATTCCACATATTTAATAATTGTCTCTCTTTTTTTTATTCAAAACATTTATTTTATACTACATTCGGATCAAATGATAAATGCCACAT
Organism: Schizonepeta tenuifolia; assembly: GCA_029490685.1. Taxonomy (NCBI): domain Eukaryota; kingdom Viridiplantae; phylum Streptophyta; class Magnoliopsida; order Lamiales; family Lamiaceae; genus Schizonepeta; species Schizonepeta tenuifolia. Next base: position 74,355,795 of record CM055960.1, read on the forward strand.
ATAAATTGTTGATACTTAACAAGAAACCCTATAACGTAGTTTGGATTTGCTTTTTACAAACATCGTAATGGACCCTTCGACTTCAACAGGTAACTGACTAGTGATTGGTTGTTTCAGTTTGTTAATCCGCATTATAAACATAATTGTTTTATTTAATTATTACATTTAAATTTGAAGGAGAGTTTATGGAATCAATAAAAATTATCCAAAATTATACTCCCTCCCCCCAACTCCAATTGTCATAATTTTTCTGGCCACGAGAATTAAGGAGAAAACAATTAAAGGTAGAAAGTGTATTTAGTAAAGTTATTAAAGTGAAATAAAGTAGGTAGAGAGATAATGAATTGTGAAATAAAGTGAATGGAGAGATAAGGAGAATAATGAATGATACAGAAAATCAGAAGAAAAGTAGGTTGAAAGGTGTAAAGTGAGTGTAATTAACCAAACTAAATATTTTCAGAAAAGGAAGTATGACAATTGGAATGGAACACCCGAAATAGAAAGTAAGACAATTGAAATGGGACGGAGTAATTATAAACAAATGTCTCTGTAATTTAATGTTTTTTTTAGATTTAGTAGAGTAAGTTATTTTTTTGGATTTGTCGTAGTTCAATATACACCAATTCATGGCCCTCGTCAAGTCCAACAATATCAAACTGAGATTAAAACATTACTAACAAATTAGAGACTTATTAATCAGATGTGTGTTGTATATAGCCTGTACTGATGTCATATTTTTTTAGGAAAATTAGATTTTTAAATCTAGAAATTTTGGTTAATTTTAGGATTTGACCATAATTTAATCCATGTTTTTCACTTTGAAATTAGAATGGAGTAATAACTTTTAGACAGTTCTGCCCGCTGTGGGCACCGTTAACGTGTCTACCAATGATGTGACAAAATTATGTGGGCGGGAAGGTCAACCATTTAAATAACTCTCTTATCTAATAAATTAAATAATTCACAAATTATGAAACCATATCTCCTAATTTTATTATAAATCAATAAATTAAAAAAACAACATATTTACTAATTAATTTACGAGACTAACATTTATCCTGCTGATTAAAAACTCCTTGGATGTTGCCACCACTATTGTCCACTTTTGTCTTTCCGATTTCTTCTCTCTTTTTTTATTCACTTTTTTCCTTTCACTGCTTTTCCAAAGTGGGTAGAGGTGCGGAACCGAAATTTTCGATACCGAAGTATTTAAATGACAACACGCAAATATTGCAAGATGTGTTAAAATTATTTAGAGGTAGTATATACAACCTCAATCCCACACAAGCATTTATAGGCCGCTAACTCGATATCTCGTGCTGGCAAATTCGAATAGTTTTAGATTTTAGTATGAAATGTAGATTAATATGAAAAAAGAAAGAAAGAAAACAAATCTTAATGCATGATATATATATATATATATATATATATATTTTTTTTTTTTTGTGGATTTGGAAGGAGATCGATTAAGTTTGAACCCTAAATTTCACTGCTTACATAATGAAGTCGCACCGCTTGAATGATGAAAGTGAAATATGTCAACTAGAAACAAAGAATGAGATTAAGGTGAAGACTCAAATCAATGGCCATATCCTATTCTTAAGAAAATGATAAGCTTAAGTATTTCAAAATTCAAAGGAAAATGTTTTGTTTTTTCCTTATTTAGATTAGGGAAACACTCCCATGCGACCTGCTGCATGTGGGATGCGACCGGGTCGGGTCGGGTCAACCCGGGTTTGACCCGTTGACCCGGTCAAAGTTTTTTTTTTTTTATTTCAGTTTTTTTTTCCGTCTCCGCCTTCGGCTCCGATTTTACGGCTCCGTCTTCGCTCCGATTACAAATATAAGGATAATTGGCGGGCAACAATTTGGACTTTTTCAGCTCGCTCCGAAGCCTTCGGCTCCCCTCGCTCGAATCTTGACCAAAGAAGAAGCGGCAAACAAAAAAACGAAACGGCAAACAAAAAAACGAAGAGGCAAAAAAAAATAGAATTAAAAAAAAATATTAAAATCTGAAAAAAAAAACAAACAAAGTGAAAACAGAGAAGGAAAAAAGGAAAAAAGAAAAAAAAAATCGGAAAATTAAAAAAAAAAAAAAAAAAAAAAAACTGAGCGCGTGGGTCAGGCGCGTGCGCCCCACGCGCGGTCGCATGGGGTGCGACGTCGCACGCAAGTTTTTGTGTTTAGATTAAATGAGATCTACCATCGCTATTTCGTGTGCGCAATGGTAAATCTTCACTCGCCTGCAAATATGCCAACCAAACAGAAAAGACAAGTCATACTTAAAAAAATCAAGTGCTAGAGGCTTGACCTAATTAATCTCGAGAAAAATAATAGTACATGGACAAATTAGTTATTACAAAAAATGGCTTAATCCTTGGTGTGTTCTCTTGATGAAAAAGGGTGAAAAACATAAATTGTCATCCCTTTTCCACTATGTTTCATATGTTCTTTAGAGCGGATAATATTTTTTCTAGGCAGACAAGGTGGAAACTTTTTCGATATTTTCCATAATTATCATTTATCACTCCAGTTAATGATTATATTATCATGGGATATATCGATTTGATAATATTTTTCATGAGGTACAAGTGTATGATATAAGATAAACTTTATTTTCTAGTCTAAAGAATTAATATGTGATTGAAAAGGTGTGGATCACTATTATATGATAAAAAAAATTGATCTTTTCTTCCCTCATTATTTTACAATTAATTTATAATCATTGAGAACCACCAATTACAATAATCCACATATATATCTACCCTTTAAGTTCTGAGGGAAACTTTAATTAGTAAAATGAATTTCAAACCGTCATATATAATATACTGGCATAACTTCGAATTAAAAACGAGATTTGAAGATTTATAGTGATATATTGAATGTTATTCATGATTGAGTGAGTGCTGATGGCTTTGATTAAATTTGTTTTGTTGTATAAGCGATCATATCAATTATAAAGCTTTACAAATAATAATCAACAAAAAGATGACTTACAATCAAGAACTCTTGGAAGAATAAAAATGCATTTTACAAACTTTATGTCCAAATCTAACAATGACTGCACCAGTTAAATCACAATAGCATGGCACGTCCAGATTGCTTACTTGTTAATCTGCATTAAATTATTTATTCAAGAAAATGAAATAAATCACTTAGATAAAATATTAATGAGAAAAAGTACAAAATCTTACATAGTGATGGAATTCGTGTTTGTCGTTTGCAGGAACCTGTAATTTTCTCACTAATGATGTAGGGACCGGAACTTCTTCAATCACAATGATTTCGTATTACAAGGACAAGGTATTCTAATTTCTTCAATTTCAGCACAACAAGCTCTACTAGTAGTAACTATTTGAAATTCCTCAAAAAATTTAATTTAACTGCACTTCTAACCGCCCAAAGTGCATCTTGACAGAGATTTAGTTTCCTATTTATTAACTTTTCAGTTTGCACAATTCTAGTTTAAGGGGGTGTATTTAAGATGGAATTCGGTGGTAAATTTTTCAAATATGGAATTGAGAATTCCCTGAGAATGTAGGGTATTGGGTGGAATTCCAAGTGGAATTCACGAGGAATTGAAGAATTGAATTCCGCGACTCCAGCGTTCGCTGGAAATTAAAATTCTCAAATTAAAATAACAACCCAACGCTGGAAACGTTTTTCATGTTCCAGCGCCCACTCAATAATAGCGGACGCTCAGAACAACCCAGCGACCGCTAGCACACAGCGCCCGCTGGAAAGGCCGCAGCGATCGCGGTGTCCGAGCGCTCGCCTGGATGTTCACAGAATCGGAATTCCGAGGGGGGTGAGGTCGGAATTCAGGCTTCACAATTTTGGAGTGAATTCCATGAAATTCCTTAAGAATTGTAATTCCAAAGAATGTTGAATACACTAGGAATTAAATTCCATATTTCAATTCTATGTTGAATACACCAGGAATCTTGAATTATATTTTAATTCTCTGTTGAATACACCAGGAATCTTCAATTCTTGTAAATTCCACAGAATTCCATCTTGAATACATCCCCCTAAGTTCGGTTTTGAATATGTAACGTTTCAAATTTTAAGTTATCTTACTAAGTAAACTAGCATATAACCCGTCGAAAATCGACGGGAAATTATAAAAATTAATAAAATTATTAAATAGTACTAATATGTGATAGATTAAAACAATATTATTTATTAATTATTTTAGCGTTAAATAATTCGATTGTGCAATCTACTAAAAACTCGCTTAGAATTTATATCCCTTGAACACATCTCAAATTCAATTAAAAAGTAATTTTACCACATGTTTACGTCTCAAACCCATATAGTAATGTTTGTTAAAAATTATAACTAATATATTCTCATCACTTTTGGTAAAACTGTGTTCTTCTACAAAATCGATGTGGGCAAAAATATATTTCTCTTTTAAAGGAAAGCGACCTTTAAGCTGATTTTTTTAGCTTTTTATGAAGAAAAAGAGGCAAGGTAAGGAGCGGGTAGTGAGAGAGAAAGAAGAGATATATAGATAACGAATAATACTATAAATGTTAAGATTGTCTATAAGATGAAAGTGACCCTAAATACCCAACATTATGAATTCAACACAAGATTAAGAAAAAAATAAGTTAAACCACCGCTTCACAATCATCCCGTCTACCCCGATGGTTCCGACCTGGAACCGGCCTATTGACTACAATACTGATTTTAAATTATATAAATAGTCATCTTCAAAATATACCAAAAAATTTAATGATGACATTTGTTTTCTTTTTACCTGAAATTAATATTTAATTATATACATAACTATATTCCAAAAATATTCACACAATATTTAATAAATAAAAATTTAATTATAAATTATAGTATTATATTTATAATTATCTTCCAAAAATATTCATAGAAAAATAAATGATGACGTTCGTTTTCTTTTTTACCAGCTTCGATAATAACTTTTTTAACTAAGAATTGTTTCACTATGTACTTGGTAGTTTTTCTTTTTTACAAAACTTTATGTGGAATAATTGTGATTCATAAAATTATTTAGTCTATGATATAAGATAAAAGTAGACCATAAATATTCTTAATTTTATGAGTTCAAAATTATATAATTTATTAAAAAAAAAAAAGTTGTCCCGCAAGTACTGAATTGGCCCATCTACGCGCATGAATATTGGTCGGAATTGACTCGTTGATAAATTGTTAGTAATTTTTCTGCCAATTTTCCTACATATTCTACATTTTCCAACGGAGACGATTAATCAAACAATTTGAGATGATGTGTTTAGGATTATTCAAACTTGTTTGAAATTTATATATTCGTACTTGTTTAAAATCCGATTAAAAAATTAGTCATTTGTGTTCCTTTCTGAAAAAAAAATCATATATTAGTCTACCGCCACAGTTATGCGTTGAAACTGGCCCGTTGACCACGACTCTGATTTATAAGTACGTAATTTATAAAATTTATTTAGAATTTATATAGATCCAAAAATTTAATAAAATAATGATTATACTATTCGTTATTGTCCTTAATCGTATAGTAATATTTGTTAATTAAAATTATAAATTATGTAAAGCTGGAAACCCAACTACACATAACGTAAAAAATATTTTATGGATGACGATTATAGATTTTAGAAAATACATGGGGAAAAAAGCATAAAATAAAAAAACTTCTCGAGTGTCGGTTGTGAATTGGCTCGTCTGCCGCCACAGTTCCGGGTCAAAATTGATTTGTTGATCACGATTTTGATTTATAAATGCCAATTTATGACGATTCTAGATTTTAGAAAATACATAAAAAATGAATAAAATAAAAATTTTAAAATTAATAAGAATAAAGAATGAAAATGTGTCACGTGGGATCCCGAGTTGAAGTACCAGTCAGTTGGGAATTGGCCCGTCTACCTAATTAATTGACAAATTAGAAATTACTTATTTTTTATCAAATTAAATAAAAAAATATTAGAATATTTTCAAATTTAATTCGGTCAACCAATAAATTATCCAAACTATTTTGGAACCATTTATTCTGTCAACTAATAAATTGATTTCCTAATAAAAATAATTATCTATTCGGCCAATTAAGAATTTGACCAAATTAAATTAAATTAAACTATGAAAATATAGCAATTATTTATTCGGCCGATTAATAAATAAATTGGCGAAATAAAACTCCTACAAAAAATAATTATCTATTCCGACAATTAATAAATTGATCAAATTAAATTAAATTAAATAATAAAATATAGTTAATTATTCGACCGATTAATAAAAAATTGGCCAAATAAAATTGGTGGAGCAAAAGATGAGAAAATACACATTGATTCTAGGTATTTATAGGCTGTTTAATAGGTGAAGTTTCATTGAGAAACCGATGTGGGACACAAGATTTTAGTATAAATATTTAAAAATTCAAAAATTTGAGAATTTAAATAAATATGAATGGAGAAATATAAGAGATGCCACTAGGGATGGCAATGGGTCGGGTACCCACCCATTAAGTATTTCCCAAACCCAAACCCGTAAAAATTTTTCACACCCAAACCCGTCCCAAACCCGATTAAAAAATAATTTTAAAACCCATACCCGACCTAAATCCGTTGGGTAATATCCGTTTATTACCCGCTAAAAATCCGAATACTAAAAAGTAAACATCAAATAACAAAATATTATTAAAACATAAACATCAATAGAAAATTTCACTAACATTAATCTCAATGCAAAATACTACGAACTTACAAAATCTTAAAATATAACTAGAAGATTATGAATTATTGAAGATGCCGCTGTATTGTCATATTTCAGAAGTACATTAACAGAAGTAGAGGAGAAACATTAAAGACTCGACTCTTACGAAATGTGTGTGTTAAGAAAATAATATAAAACCCTAAATCTATTATAATATTTATACTAATAGTTGTAATTATATGATAAATTATACATATAATATCTTTCATCTTATATATATATAAATGGGTTTGGGTGGCGGGTATCCAGAGGTATTTGCCCAATCCCGACCCAAACTCGTGACGGGTTTACATGTTTCTACCCAAATCCGTCCCAAAACCATTTAATATTTTCCAAACCCGTCCCATTAGGGTTTGGGAAGTGCGGATACCCACAAAAACCCGACCCATTACCATCCCTAGATGCCACGTAGAATTTTTTCAAAGCAAAAATTATTTTCCTATTAGTAATATAATGATGATGGTATACTAGGCTAGACAAGTCAATCAAATATTTAAACCAATCAAAATGTAATACTCCCTCTATTTCGTTTCAATTGATCCGTTTACCTTATTTATTTCTCTCATTTCTGTATCAATGATCACAGATGTTCCGTCAAAAAAGGAAAAGAAAGAAAGAAAGATAGTGGAAGTGTCACATGTGTCATGTGTCATGTGTCATGTTTTGGTTGCATAGGACGCCACATGTAATCTCGGTTGCCACGTGTGTTTTTCAATGTTGGAATTGCATTTTTGGGTATGAAATTATTATTTGGTTTTTATTGGAATAAAGTCCAAATGAATTGTATTTTATGGCTTCTCAAAAAAGAATTACTTGTTGGATATGAAATGATCATTATGTATCGATTGAGATAAAACTGATACAGAGCAAATTTCATTTTCAATAAATATTGGAATAAATGGGATATTTAGCCTAAGTTTTTTTTTTCTTCTTCTTTTCGAAAGAGTATTTAGCCTAAGTTAATTATTGGATTTTCGGAAGAGTGGTTGAACAGTTGAAGTAGTTGTGAGGGTACGTGTATGTTTAGTTACAATGTATCCAAATTCTATCAACTAAGATAAGTGGTCCCTATAAATATGGTGGCCCAATGGTACAACTTCAAGAATCTTCCACTTAATGAATATTCACTGCTTCGTTATTCTTCTTTAATCTTATTGACTTTGTTTAATAAAGAAGAATCTAGATTTTAGCATAATAACTTGAATGCAGGTCGCACTCCATGCGACAGTGCATGGAGCGCGTAAAGGTGCACGTGCCAGTCTTTTTTTTTTTTTCCTTTTAAAAAAAAAAATTCCACTTATTTTTTTTTATTTTTTCTTGTTTGTCTTTTTGTTTTTTGTGTTTGCCATTTCTTCTTTAGTCAAGATTCGAGTGAGGGGAGTCGAAGGCCTCGGAGCGAGCCGAAAAAGTCCAAATTGTTGTCCGCTGATTATTCTTATATTAGTAATCAGAGCGAAGACGGAGCCATAAAATTGGAGCCGAAAGCGGAGCCGGAAAAAAAAAACAGAAATAAAAAAAAATAAAAAAAAGATAAAAAAATGATCGGTCAACGGGTCAATCCGATCCGGATCCGATCGCAGGGGATCCGGTTGCATGGGAGAGTGTCTCAGATTTTAGAGCGGGAAAAAGTTTTAAAAGAGACCAAGTTGTATAAAAATTCTTGGTCTTTTGTTAAATTCTGTTTTATTATATGAGCTTTAAATCTGTGTATAAATTTTTAATCTATTTTTTTTCTGGTTTTCCGAGCCAAATTAATGTTATTTATTTATATAAGGGCTCTGATGTGACATAAGTTACTCTATCTCGTGGCTAGTGTGTGTTTATGCAACTAAAACGATATCGTTTGTTTATTTACAATCCATAAACCGAATGTGTATTACCCAAAAAATAATCACTTTCTTACTTTTTATGGATGCATATAAAAGAGAGAAATAGAGGAAATGAAGAAGGAAAACGATGAGGAAAATCGACATGTGCCATAAATCATATGAGTTATAACCTTATATATATACACATGAAAAAACGATATTTTAATCGGAGTGAAACTATGTCATTTGGTTAGACAGGCCAATTTGCCATCTAGGAATTTGCCATGTAAGCACGTGAATTATGAATGGAGGGAATATTGTAGTATTGGAGTATTAATTAATTGGATGACCTTATGAATACACAAGACAAATGAGTGCATTGGAAAAGTCTGTACTCTGATGTGTAGGAGAGAGCATGGACGACAGAACCCCATATACTCTGTCTGTAAGTTGTAAATGATGCTTTATATTTTTTACTAAATATACACACATTTATAAAATTATATCTAAATTCAGGATAAAAAAAGAAGAAGATATATATTGAATATAATATTCATCTCAAATGAGTTCGGAAGAGAAGAGTTCCCCAAGTCATGCCAATTTAAGGCCCACGCGTTTGGTTGATATTGCTGAACTTTCTACTGATATTATTATTATTATTATTATTATTATTATTATTATTATAGGAACTTTCTACTGATATTATTATTATTATTATTATTATTATTATTATTATTATAGGATCATAAAGAAACTTATCTTTATATCCGTTCACAGAAACATGTATTTAAGTTAATGCACAAATACATGTTAATAAAAAAATTGAACTATGGATCTTTTTTAATGCACTTCAAGATTTAATTATTGTAGGTTGTGTATTAAAAATATAGTAAATATTTGTGCATTGTAATTTGTCATTTGTCATGTTTGTGTATTAAAGACTGTATTTTGTGCATTTCTTTAGTAATATTAATGCCTGATGATTCTCAGGGACTCACATAAAGATGAGTTTCTACTTAGATATACACCCCATATATATAAAGTATTTATATATTAATATATTATGAGGGTAAGTTTCTCTATAGGACATCTCTAAATTTATATTAGTAGATTACAAATTTAATTTGAACTCAAAAAAGATTATTTAGAAATTCGAGATCTTGACTTTTTTTTTTTTTTGGTTAAATAGAAATTCCATTTCACCAATTGTAAGAAGATTACAACAAGCCATACAAATACAGCAAAACGCAACAACCAGACAACAACTATACGAAGCCAGCTTTCTAAGCTTTAATTCTTCAAAAATCTCATCAGCTTCTTCTCCTTCGCACAAGCAAGGGCCACATGCATCTGGCATTGCTTCACCACCTCCTCAACTGATGCATGTTTTTGTTGAAAGCGACGTGCATTACGCTCCTTCCACACAAAGTAAATTGCCACAGAAACAATGACTCTATAGATGCCTTGACGTCCCGTGTTGGATCCACATAGCGTGATGAGGTAGTTTCTTTCCTGATCCCACCCTTGATGTCTGCTAGAAAGGCCACACCATTGAACAAGAGCAGTCCACACTTGATCAGAGTAGACACATTCAAAAAAGAGGTGGTGTATACTCTCATTCTCATCTCCACATAAAATGCAAACCTGATCACAGTTTATACCAATTTTGCTGAGATTATCGCATGTTGATAACCTTCCCAATAGAGCCAACCACGTGATGAATAAGCATTTAGGAGGAGCTCTATTATTACAGATTATTCGAGATCTTGACTTAAAGAGGCAAACGTTGAAGTCAGCACATTTAAACAGATTAGTGAAAACATTTATTTAAACATGATGTGACTTTAATCTACCAACAATCTAATCTTCTGACTAAGTGGTACTCCCTCTATCCCCACTTAAGAATACGGTGTGGGCCGTGTACAAGTTTTGAAGAAAGTAAATAAATGTTTGGTAGAAATATTTTAAATGGAGGATGAGATTCATTTAGGATGTGTTGTTAATTTCTTAGTGGATGAAGAAACTTTATAGGAGTAAATATATTAATTTTTTAAGGATAAAAAGATAAAAAAACATGTCATAAAAAGAAAATATCATACTAAATTAAAATGGCTAAAAAAAGTGAAGTAACTAGACTAACCCAGGACGGAGGAAATACTCTGATAGTCAACTCATTATAAGAATAAGAGAACCGAATACGAAATTCAGACCTTTCAACACTACTGCCTCGAAAATTGAATATAATGTAAATAAAATAATGTACCCGATTCACAAGTGTATATTTATTTTCTTAAACTATATCTTATATACAACATATACTTCATAATGATTTTTGAATTAAGGTGTGTAGGATTTATAATTGCGACCCAGTTTAGCATTTGGATTTATTATTATAGGGATGAGTTAATATAAAACTATTCCTCCTCTGAGAACATGAGAATCATGCTTAAATCTATATATAGTCATGATTAATACATTACGATTCATGCATTTTTATATATAATAATGTTTGTATGCTTCAAATAATCACAACCATAAATTATTCAAAAATCAACGATTTAGATTGGTTTTTAATTCTTACACTGATTAATTTTTACATGAACAAATTCCTATTCTCATAACTATTTCTTTTTTACTTGGAGGAGAGAGAACGCTAGGTTTTAAATCATAAATCTCACTAGTCACTACTTATAGACTAAACAAATTTTTAAACAGCTCATTATTTATGCCGTGTTAATTATATACAAAATTTAGTAGCCTATCAATAAATATAATTTTATTTCCTCTCTAAATCCATTGGTAAAACGCGTCCTTTTCGTAGTGATATTTTTGTTTCATTTGTCTTGATACATATCAAATTTGTAAGGTGCGCAATTAATATATTTCGAATTAAGTAGAAGATTAAATATATTATTCACCTGTCTATGTAATCCAGCTTATCATCATTGCAAGGGTAACTAAATATCTAAACTCGAATCAAATTAAGGGCTGTCAAATTTTTAGCAATAAAATTGTGTGGCAATAAAACATACCACTCTTGTAGTACATGCTTCTAGGGACCCTTTTGTGATGAACGATAATAAGTCTTCGATCATGATAATGTTTAAATATTAAAAATGTAATCTTCCGTTTATATTATATATTATCATCAAATGAAAAAGAAAATTGCAACAAAACTATGGCCGTCAAATTATATAAATTCATGATGTAGTGGGGCATACGAATGCATTATTGGATTTATTAAATTATGATAGCATAAACCAGCCCCCTTAAAAAAAGAGAGAAATTAAAAATAAGTAGTGTCAACCAGTTGTATCTAAGATGGACAATTTCAAACTTGTATCTTTTGTTCTAGACAATAATGTCTTCCCAAAGAATATTGAGAAGTTATGGCATATTCTTAATTTTTAATTATCATTTAGATAGTTATATGTTATTTTATTGTGTTCGCTTTATTAAAGCGATTGATCATAGCTAATTTCTTTGATGGAATTATGTTTCCTTTCGAATAAATCGCTACAACACTATATAAGTGGGACCTTTAGCTCACACAAAAGCGGAACTACTACTTTGTACTTAGACGGAACCACTACACTATATAGACGGGACCTCTATATCACACAAAAGCGGAACTACTACTCTGCACGCAGACGGAACCACTACATCACCACATAAGATGAAAATATACTCACTCTACACTACATAAGTGAGACCTCTATATCACATAAAAGAAGGACTACTACTCCGTACGCAGACGGAACCACTACACCACCACATAAGATGAAAATATACTCACTCTATGCTCTCAGGTGGAATTGAACTCAAGATTTCTAACTAAGGAAAGACTTGTAGTACCTCAACCACTTGAGCTAAGCCTCATGGACGTTTTATGAAATAACTCCTTATGTTTACCAAATAAATTCTTTAAGTGTATCCTAGATTACATATATGTAAATCATTCTATGTAATTAAGGTATAAGTACACTTTCAATTTAGTTAAGGGGTTATTGGCACGTAAATTTCTCAACTTTCAACAAATTTTGGTTTTGCTCCTCAATTAAAGATTCTGCCTCCAAATTTCCCAACTTTCAATTTATTATGATTTTTGCCTATGACGATGGCCTTCGGCCGAAAATAATTTTGGGATTTGCTGACGTGACATAATATAATCTATGCGACACTCGCATGTCATTTAAGTGACATTAAACATTATTGGGTTTATCAAACGACATCGTTTTGACATTTGAGTAAACTAAAGTAGGTGTCATTTGGGAAGAACTTGACGCGTCTTTACCGCCAACATCAAGGTATCATGGTTGCACAATCTTAGCTGAGAAGATGTGTGCATAAACGAACTCGATGAAGAAGAACCATAAAAGAACTCCCGCTGCTGCTCATAAATTTACCCTAATTGAATCTAAAAATTCTCACCCAAATATATATTTGAATCTCTTACTTTCTATTTTTACCAGAAACGACGTCACTTGGTAAACAACGCCGTTTTGTTCATCGGACGACATGCCAACTAGGATATTCCGATTGCCATGTAAGCAGTTAATTTGGGGGAATTCAGTATGATAGAAACAAATTAAAAAAAAATAAAATTGAGGAACTTAGAGACAAAATCTTTAGTTGAAGAGCAAAATCAGAATTTGTTGAAAGTTGAAAGATTTACAAGTCAATAAGCCTTTAGTTAATAATGATAAGCTCTTTTTAAGGCTACCTTAATTCTACCGTCAACTCCTGTTACGTTCATGGATTTTTTTTTCCACGAAGTATATATATTAATTTAATCAAATATAAAAATAATGCATCAATTTGTAACTTCACACAGGCATGCATACACCATGTATTGGAGAATTGAACTTTTTTAATTCTTTCATTTTTATATTTGATACTATTAAAAGATGTACTTAATTAATAAGCACTGTGGTTACATTAATAGAGATTATTGAGAATGACAGGAATTAAAATTAACATATTCAGGTGCGCAAATTAAGATTCAATGTGTAGACAATTCCATCATTCTGAATTGGGCTTAATTGGGAGATGGCCCTTTTCCTCAAGGCTTTTGACTGTTTCATACAGACATTGCTTCACAGGTGTGAACAACTCCAAGCCCAAATCAATCAGCTTTTGATTTGTGAATGTATACGCCTTTTTTCTTGGCTTCTTTTCATCTGAGCACCTGCATTATGTGTAAAATTAAAATCAAAATTTAATTTTTACATATCGTAGTATTTGTCCATTATGAAAAAGAATTTTGAATTTTTATATATATGAAATGTAGGAAATAATTATCTAACCCGCCACAATAATTTGTTTGAGCGTATTCTCATGCATACTCATATACCAAGGGTTTACTTACATTTATCGATATGCATAACATGTATTGGTAATATTGAACGAAAAATATAATATGCACAATCAAAATTATGCAAACAAGACAACTAAAATTCGGTCAAACTCACTTGGTAGGGACGGGATACTCCGGGAACAAATTGGCGAGAATCTCCACCACCTCGCCGCGGTGGAGGATGCTCTCGCGCAGATGTAGCGGCCCGATGCCGCCGGGGTCTTGTACAAGAGAATGTGCGCCACCGCGACATCCCTCACATGCACATATGCTTGGACCGAGTTGGCATAAGTATTTGCCGAACCGGTCAAATACTTCAATACGTGAATCACGCTCGCGTTGACCGTCGTCGCTTGCAGCAGCGGGCCCAATTCAACACGACTAGGTCGAGCCGGAGCTCGCGAGCCAAATCCCACGCCGCCCGCTCGCCTATGGTCTTGGCGTAGCAATACCAATTCTGTGGAAAATGTCATAATCGAAAACTATAGGTTAATTTAATTCGTGTAATTTTAATTTGTTAGATGATTGTGCTTTGAAAATGACTAGAGTGGTTATAATTTTGGTTAATTAATTTAGAGTTGTGAGAGTGAGACCTTGGTGCTCTTGCAAAAATGGAGGTCGCTCCAGCATGTTTGGTCCACGACTTTAAGTGGGTCCCTCGATCGCCGCTTCTAACACTTGTTCCTTCATGTAACTATTTAATTCTCTAGAGTGTGAATTAATTCATTCACAAGAAAGATCGACTAGATTAAGCTCTTTTTACAAAATGAAATTGAATGTACTATTTGGTAAGTTAGCTAGGAACATGAACGTCTTAATTGTATGGGTCACGCCACTAATTAATTGGACATAGGAACTACAACTTTAAGTGGAAATAGAAAGTTTCAGCTGTTCTAATTACTCCCTCCATCCATTGAAATTATCATTAAACTGTTCAGCACCAAGATTAAGAATAAGGGTAAAATAATACAAAATTGGTAACTTTCATAACTTTTTGAATGATTTTGAAGGGTTAAAATTTTCTTTATTTAAAAGATGACAATATGAACTTGAGACACTTAAATAAGTAAATTATGACAATATAAATGAGTTGGAAGACGGAGCAATGTATAAAGAGTTGCATGTGCATCATATTATTTATTTTCATGCCCGCCACCAACTCCTACCACCTACGGCCGCCATCGCTGCCTATATATGTTGAGACGTTGATTACTCCGTGTAATGATTTATGCAAATAATTATAGTAATTTATAAACTAAATAATAGGGCAATGATATTTGGTCATACGGTGGCTAACCACACGCGTTAAAAATAAAAGGAAAGTTGACTGTAAAAATGAAAATAATTACATTTCTCTCAAGGGTTTATACTTCCCAATTAAGGTATAATTCTATTTTTTCAAACCTATATTACCATTTTTAGTTTGTGTGGTCGGACACAGTGTGATCAAATAGCACTACCCTTTTCGATATATAGATAGATTTCGATTCATTTAATTGATTGAAATTGATACAGATAAATCTTAAATTTTTACGATTTCAAGCTATTGTCAAAATCAGTTTAATGAATAAAATTTAGGAATGAAATGATGGTACAAATCCAAAGATATTTCCTATACAATTGGTAAGTCCACTCAATGGAATTAGTTAATATATTTATTTTATAATTTCGGTAAATTTGTATCAACAAATTTTATTGTTTTTTTATATGTAGTGGGAATCTGCAGCCGCTACTTTTGGTGTGCACTGGTAAACTTCCGTCACACAGGACAAATAAACCACATTTTTCAATATAGATGTGACAGACTCGACCTATAGAGATGTGTCATGGAGTTCAAACCTGAGACCTTTTGATGAGGATAAGGACGTGTAATATTTATCTATTTAATTCTGAGATTTGTATTTATTTGTCTTGGGCATCAAGTAATGTATATCCTTTTAGATGTCTAGGGTTTTATTATATATATGAGCTTTGTTTATGTTTTAGGGGAGTCGAATTTGAGTTGAAATGTAGAGTGTGAGATTGTTCCCTTCTCGTTGTATTCTTCCGGTATTCATGCGTGAATCAACAGATTAACCCTTATTATACGTATTCTGGTATACAGAGGTGATCAACGGAGTTCGTATATTTTATCAATATATGTCACGCTTCTCCCTACATCACCTTTCAGTCTCAGACGCCCACTTTCATCACTAGATCATCCTTAAGGGGACACATTTTATTGTAATTAATTACATAAAGTGTGGTGGTCAATATTAGATATGATAGTAAAATTACCCTTACGTGCCTAATATGTATTCTTCTCGATCTATTATCTAATAATCCCTCCGTCCCATTGAACTTGTCCATTTAAAATCTGCGCGGAGATTAAGAAAAAGAGTATTAGATGATAAAGGGTGTGTTTGATGTAGTGAATAAAGTGATATAAAATATTTCTTTAATTGATAAAGTGATATAAAGTGTTTTTGAAGTGAAATAAAGTGATATAAAGTGATTTTGAAGTGATATAAAGTGAATAAAGTGATTTCTTAATTATTTCCTTAAAAGGAAATGAGACAGGTTGAACGGGACACCCAAAATAGCAAAATGAGACAAATTGAACGGGACAGAGGGAGTATGTTCTATAAAATTTATAATTAAATAATCTATATTAATTCATTTAAGGAATATCGAAATTAATATAATTTCAAATATCAATATTGAATAACACACCTAAACCCTAAAAGTAGACAAATTGAATGGAAAGGAGGGAGTATTATTAAAAGAAATTATATTATATTAATATTATAAAATCCATATACCAATTATTTTGGCTCAAGAAAATGGCTAGCTTAACCACATTTTATCATCTTTAAGAATAGTGATTCTAGAATACCGAGACATATATATATATATATATATATATATATATATATATATATATATATATAGGAACGATCATTTCAATATTCTTATTTTATTTCAACATACCATTCACCTGAAATACATATATTTTTCTATTTTAATCGAAACATACACGACTTATAACTAGTATGTCAACTCCAATATAAAGGGTAGCATGCATATATATTGGGAGATATATATTTACATAACAATATATGTAAACAATAATACTCATTCTGACCCATTGATATTGTCATGTTACTGTTGTGGGTAAAATGATAGAAAGTGTGAGGTCCCATCACTTTTGAAGGTTTAAAATTTTCCTTATTTAAAAGATGACAATACGAGCGAGATACCTAAATAAAGAAATGATGATAATATGAGTGGGTGGGAGGGAGTACTATATAGAATGGAAATGATTTTCAGAATAAACTGACTCTTGTAGTGCGAGCTACATAAGGAGAGGCATGCATATGCATGATTGCTTTTATTTGCTCATTCTCCCAAAAACATTAATGACATGTTACTTGCACTTTCATGTTACGTTGTGTGATTCTTAAGATATATACACACAGCAGGTGTTGAATATCATGCTATTATGTTATCATATATACCATTAATAATTGTGTTTTACTCTCATCAAGGGCATATAAATTGGATACTTGTCATGTTATTTGATGACATAATAAATACTCCTATAACATTACATAGATATGTATCCGAAGAGTGGAATATGTACTCTAATTATATAAAAACATATCACATAATGAATTTTTTTTCTTTCACTCATACTTCAGATTAAGATTTTCCCCAAAACCGTAAAATGGTAGACCAAAAAAGATACTCACAGGATCATTAGTAACCGGAGAAGCAGTGTGGAAGACACCATCACAGCCGTCGATCGCTGCAAATAAACTCTCGTAATCATTTAGATCAGCACCACACAAAATCAATCTCTCACCAGCTCCTACAAGCTCCTTCAGATGTGAATTCTTCGGATCATCTGCAGCTTGCATGCACATATATAAAATTAATAACATTATGTATCGTACAAATATATGGAATTTATAGAAGCACATCTAATAAAAAACAGAAAAACCTCATGCAGAAAAAAAAAATAATAATAAAAAAAGGAGGAAGAAAAGTTAAAAATGTGGACTTCTCTATTTTTGGGAGTAATAGTTCACCTGGATTTCTTACAGTGCCCCTGACAGTGTAGCCCTTTTCTAGAAGAAGTTTAACGAGCCATGAAGCGATATATCCTGCGGCACCGGTGACACAGACGAGTTTCCCGGTAGGCGACGGCATGGCGGATCGGTGGCTGATGATTCTTAAGAAAGAAAGGTAGGAATGAGGCAAATGATTACATGAAGAATAATGGAGAGAGAGAGAGAGAGAGAGAGAGAGAGAGAGAGAGAGAGAGAGAGTCCGGAGAAATAGCTAACCGCCTTTAAATTGCAAGGAACAGAAAAAACAAGAGACAGAAAGAGAAAGAAATTTAAGAGCGTAGGAACAAATCGATGACTATTTAATTTCCTATATAGTAGTGAGGAGTTTGGTAATTATGCGTGTATTACATGTAAAATAGGATTAATTACACTTTATGCCCTAATTTTTCATATACTTTTTAAGAATCTAACATGCCGTTTGAAAGATGAGTACTTTTGAATTTTTTTTTTTTTTTTGGCAATTCTATAGAGCTTCAGATTATATGGCACACCAAATATTAGCTGAAGAGCTCCAAATCGATGTCACGTCGACTTCAATGATTAAAGAAGGTAAACGAATTTCATATGTCACATTTTTGACGCGGAATGCTTGCTTTGATAATATAATTGAAATAAGAAATTTATGTCGTGTTAATTTCATAATTTTAAAGGTCAGAGTAGATTTGAAAAAATGTGAAACGTTGAGATAGATAATGTAATTTACCTTTTAATAATATATGTATTTTTTATGGTTAACTGACAATAATATTTGCGTGATCATTCATTCATTTCTTCAATTTAGTAGTATCTTTTTTTTTTTTTTTTTTTTTTTTTGTAAGGTATTGTAATTTGTCAACACAGGCTCCTAAATTTTCTAATTAAATATAATAGGAGTATCTATTATCAAGGTACGTAGGTGCATGTGCGTGTAGCGTGTATTCTTAAACTCAAAATAAAATACTATCAAACATTAATTTATGGAGAATGTATTTTTAAATACTTTTTTATAAAACATAGAAGTTTTTTACACCCATTCATAAGAACATAAGTTTTCTATACCAAAATCATGTAAAAGACTAAAATACTCTTACTTTTAATAAACAAATATGAAAAGACAAAAAATTGACTTTTTTTTTCTTGTTTTTTTTTATTTACACGCTGCTTTCTCTCTCTCTCTCTCTTTCTCTTTCTTCTTCCTCTAATAAACTCTAAACCCAAACAATATCACCAACCAACCTTGATGACATTAAATTTGAACAATGCTCATTTATGTTTTGGAAGAGAGGTTGTTTGCTCTCATTAAACACACAACAACTAATGTAATTGTGTAATGCAAAATTGTCACACACACGAACTTGAAACTCACGACATAGAGAATAAGAGAGAAGTGGGTCTTAAAAAAAAAAACTATATTTACGATGTAAAATTCTCAAACACACGAAGTTGAAGCTCAAACGGAAGGCTTTCGTGTTTCTGGGGTAGAAAGAAGGTATGCAACTATATTCACCACGTAAAATATGATTTTTTTCGACGAGTGTTTATACACACGATGGCAAACCCACGGTGGATGTATTTTTTCACACGATGGTAGAAAATTTTCATGTACATGAATTATATGTTGATATTTAGTCATAAGAGAGTATATTTGCATGTTTAGAAATATTTTTAGAAGTAAAATAGCCGTAAAAATATATCTCTGTCGTGTGTATGAGAATTCTGCATTTTCTGGGCCCGTTTCTGCAACCCACGATGGCCTACCCACGATGTGGGTTGTACCATCGTGGGTTGCCCCACCGGGGTTTGCACCATCGTGGCAACCAACGATGGTTACCACTGTGGAACCCACGATGGTCCATCGTGGGTATCCCCATCGTGGGTAGACAGGATCTTCATTTTTAGCGTGTTCGATCGGATTTTTTATAATTTCTTGGCTATTTTTTATTTTTCAGATGTCGTGGCAACGTATGTTGATACATCACAGCGGTCGTTGGGATCGATCGAATTATATAGATGGGGATTCTTTTTTTGTCTTCATCGATAGTGCCACAGTGAACCGTGCAAACCTTGTTGAACTTATTGGAGAAGGGTTGGGAAATATAAATCCGATCGACTACACGTTGTGGTACTTGACACGCATGGGCAACGGAAACAAAGTAAAAGTTCTATTATGGAGTGATATCGAGTTACTGCGTCTTTTAATTGAACAGAAAGACGATCCGGAGGTTTACGTTGATTACGGCGGCTCATCCGCCCCCGGGGTTAAATTTGGTGGTAACAGCTCTGGATTTGAGCACCACGACGTTGACAACCGCATGCCCCACTCATATGAGCAATATGAACAAGATGATGAAGATGAGGAAGATGAGGATGAAGATGGTGACTACCAACAAAATGAAGAAGATGAGGTGAGTTCGTCCGAAGACGAAGCAGATGATCGTCGCAAAGAAGTGCTTGATTCGTTATCCATTGATTTTCTTGCTTGGATGCGACAACCGGAACAAATGGATAGGGTTTTTGGTCATCGAAACTTCACATCGGACCATCAGTCCGAACGCGAGACCGAGCATTTGCGCGCAATGCGCAATTGGATCATTCCATTTCCCGATCTTGACAGCGCAGGGAGATTAGGGTGGGTCGAGCAACCACCACCAGTGCGTGGGGAACTCGAAGTGGGGGCCTTATTTAGGTCGAAGAAAGACTTGA
This sequence comes from Schizonepeta tenuifolia, assembly GCA_029490685.1. Lineage (NCBI taxonomy): Eukaryota > Viridiplantae > Streptophyta > Magnoliopsida > Lamiales > Lamiaceae > Schizonepeta > Schizonepeta tenuifolia. The sequence goes on from CM055960.1 coordinate 74,376,494, forward strand.
GGATCACTGTTGGAATGTATCATCTGGAGAACTTTTTGGAGTGTAGATCGAAACGTTCGGCTCGCAATCGTACGACCTTCCTATGCAAGACTGGCAGAAAGAATTGCAGCTTTAGAATTTGTGCTGTTGAGGGCGGCACCATTTGGAGAATTACTAAGTTATTCCTAGATCACATATGTCACCACGATTTGAATCGTGCTGCTGCACGATCGGTATCATCTGATGTTGCTGCATTTTATTTTGCTAAGAGATTGACCGGCGAGGCGGTTACGTTGAAGCCAAGGGAGATGATGGAAGAGATGTGTAGAGTGTTTGGTATTAACATTCTATACAGTTTTGCTCTCCGAACGAGAAACATAGCCATAAAAAATACGTATGGCGACCACATCTCGTCGTATCAGAAGATCCCGCCGTATCTATATTTGTTGAAGCAGCATAACCTGGGAACTGTTTATGACTTGGAGATGACCGTCGATGGCTCGCTATGTCACTTATTTGTGGCGCTCGGACAGAGTATTCGAGCGTTTGATAAGTGTCTACGGCCGGTGCTTGTAGTGGACGGGACCCATCTTAAGGGAAAGAACCGGGGAATTTTATTTGTAGCCGTCACGCTGGATGGGAACAACCATGTCTTCCCCCTTGCAATTGGCCTCGGTCCCAAGGAGAATGATGAGTCGTGGGTATATTTTCTCTCCAACCTCCGTAGATGCTACAACCCTCCAGATGATTTACTGATTGTGAGTGACCAGCATTTGAGCATTAGGAATGCAGTTCGAGCCGTTTACCCGAATGCATTCCACGGGTTGTGCTACCACCACCTTCAGAAAAATCTCACGCCCTACGGAAAGCACGTAGCCACTATCTTCCAAGCTGCAGCATATTGTAATCGACATGAAGAGTTCGAAGATTTATTCTCAAAACTGCATCAAGTGAGCCCCAACGGAGCTCACAGACGGCTTTCTGACATTGGACCAGAGAGGTGGGCTAAGTGTAAGTGTCCGGTCCGACGCTATGACTTCTTGACCTCCAATTATGCCGAATGTTTGAACTCTCGTATGTTATGGGCACGGCGTCTCCCAGTGCACTCGATGATTGAGATGTACCGTTTCATTGTAGAGAAATGGACCGATGAGCATCGAGAAGAAGCTGCATCGAGAGATCATGAGTTGACACAGAACGCATTGGAAAAACTTTCTTTATCCGTGCAACATGGTACCCGTCTTGCAGCTCGAGGTAACACCACCACACATGTTTACAGGGTTGAAGAAAGAAATGTTTCTTATAACGTTGATTTAAGAACTTGGACATGTACGTGCCAAGCGTGGGATTTAGATTTGATTCCATGTCGCCATGTTGTTGCCGCTATAAGGTAACATGTTCAATTACTAAATATTGTTTGGTTGCACGATCTTTCATTTAGCTTAGCCTATCCATATGTTGAAATTGTCGTCATTTTCTTATTTAACAGGCGTGCAGGTAACGGTTTGTCTGTGTACGATTTTGTAAGTCGTTATTTCAAACAGGAGACATTTAGAGAGACTTATATGGAGCATATTAACCCAATACCGCATCCAGATGAGTGGGTTGTGCCTCCGGAGATCTTCGCAATTGTTTGTCTTCCTATGGATGAGGTACGTCAGGCTGGGCGGCCAAAAGATAGTCGTGCATGATCCGCAGTAGAAAATTTGGTGAGACGTCCCCAAGTATGTGGTAGGTGTCATGGAAGGGGCCACAACAAAAAGACTTGCACAACATCCATCCCGTTCAGTGGTGTTGACTTGAATAACCCCCCTGAAGATGCAGAAGAGGCCGAAGGAGAACAGGTAAGGCAAAGGCGTCGGCGGAAGAAAAAGTGTAGCATTTGTCGTCTTGATGATCATGATGCGAGGAAATGTCCCTATCGTGAAACGTAAATATGTTATTTTTTTTGTTGTTTAAGATGAATTTATGATTTGTATTGGGAGAGAAAGCAAAACTAAATTTTAATATATTGAAACTTATTTTATATATGTGGGTGATACTTGAATGAGGTTTAAAATAGCAGGTGAAAAAACATCACTCTCTGGATACCCACGATGGCCGAACCCACGATGGTGGCCATCGTGGGAAGGCCACGATGGGCAAAACCCACTATGGTGGCCATCGTTGGCAGCCCACGATTGTGGCCATCGTGGGCAACCCACGATGGGCAGCCCACGATGGTAGCCATCGTGAGCACGGTGGTGAGCAGCCACCGTGGGCACAAGAACATGAGTGAATTTCATTTTTTGTTCGATTCCTTCTTCGATTTTGTTGTTTAGTGCTTGTATAATAGCTTATTTTTCAATTTAAAACTACTTTACAACATAATCCAAACACCCGCACGTGACCTTCATCTAATTCATTAGTAAATCAGGTACTTCGTACGAACGTTGAAGTTAGTGATACATAACCATTATCTGCACATTAATCCCGTCCTTATAAATTATATGATACATTTTGTTAATTCAATGATTAGTATTTCAATTATGTAACATTTCGTGCAAAAAAAACTTATACTATACGTACAATCGTGGGCTGCCAACGATGGCCACCATCATGGGTTTGCCCATCGTGGGCTGCCAACGATGGCCACCATCGTGGGTTTGCCCATCGTGGGTATCCAGGGAGTCCCATTTTCACCTGCTATTTTCAACATCATTCTCACATCTTAAACAAGCAAGATCAAATATTTACAAAAATGACAAGCAAGTTCAAATATCATATAAAATAAGTTCAAATATTTACAAATATCATATAAAATAAGTTCAAATATTCTAGTTCCAACAAAATACCTATACTTCTCAATGTATCTATCATCAATTGACACATTACGATGTGTCGATGTTAAATTGATGAGGCGATCAACATACATAAGAGAGTATGGGCCACAATTTGTCCCGTCGGTTTGGATGAATTGCTCCTCCTCACGCATCTTAATCAAGAGCGGAGGGTTTTTTAACCTTTGTCTATGGGAATTTTGCTCCCAGTATCCTGATGCAAGCAACAGTCGAGGTAAGAGATCGGTCACACACTGTAATTGCTCCTCGCGCACGTTCGTTTCCCTGTGATGGATCATGGTCGAGTCATACAGCTCGACAGTCCAATCCTTCAAACAAATGCGTATGGTGACCCAATGATTCCCCCCGACATTGCACACTGTTATGACCTGTACACGACAAGGAATAATTTAACAATTTAACTACATTAAAAAAAAAAAAATTATAGTAAAGTACAAATATGAAATTATTTTAAAATATAATAACTTACATGGTTAGCTTGCCACCAAGCCGTTGCTAATTCAATTTCTGTGCCATCAACCATATGTATAGGAGCATTGGGTACACGCCAATTAGTATGTAGTCTAAGCCCTGGAGGAATTTTCCTTCTCTCTCCTCGTGCATTAATAGGGAACAACTTATCCCACTCATTTCGCAAACCATTCTAGTAATACAACCAAAAATTACATAAATCTAAAAGAATATTAATATAATCAAGATTTACATAAATCGAAGAGAAATACTTACATAGAAGCCAGTGCCGACTATAATGGTGGTTGCCTCGCATACTCCATCAGCTGTCAACCTATCTAAATGTCTCACCTTGAATTTCATATAGTTTAGGTACAGCTCTATCTCCTGCAATGTTATTTAATTTTGTTAGTTATAATATACAAATAAGTTTGAATTATTGTAATTTAAGATAGAATTGTACCTCTGCCCACATCATTTGACGAGGATCCTCCAAACGATCAAAAACAGATTGCACCACAACATGGCCAAGCATCGGAATTGTGATCACAACATCCTCTCCTGATTTTCTATGCCTTCTATACATACGCTTCAACCTCTTCACGGCCTGCTGAGTCATGGCTTGGTAAGGCGTCTGCATGGCGGTAGACGGTCTCGTCTTACGACGACCTTGCACCTCCTCTCGCTCCGCCAATTCGTAATCTTGCTCAGCAGACTCCTCATCAGAGGATGACGACCACTGAATATTAACAGGTGAAACCTGCCGTCTGGGCTGCTCGGGTGTGGTGTCCTCCACAGTAGGAAAAAACGACTGCTCCTGCTGGTACTCAGGTTGGTAGGGAATCTGCTGCTCATGTGGGGTGAACTCGGCAGTAGGAAAATGGTGACTGCTGCTGCCGTCGCCTGGAAACACTGACTGTTGCTGCCAGATAGGAGGTCGAAACATCGGAGGCTGCCACGTCGGAGGGTCGTACTGATGCAGCGGTCTACTGCTGTAGCCGAAGAACATCGGCGGCTGCTGCTGCTGGGCAGGCTGATACCCCCACGGCTGCTCAGGTGGCTCGCTTTGGTGGGGTATAAGATCAAAGGATTGCCCTAACAGGTGGTGCATCGGTTGCTCGGTACGCTTAGGGATGTGGTGACTGTGTTGTCCCTGTAGAGTTGCAGCTGCAGAGTGACGAGGCGGGTCCGAAAACCTCCGGTGTGTGCTAGAAACCTCTGCAGAGTGACGGTGTGGCTCAAGGCTCCTCTTATGGCTCCCAACAGACGGCTGTGGAGGGCTCCTAGACCGTCTGTGTCTCGGACCGAAATACTCCTTCACCTGAGCAAAGAGCTTCCGGGAAAAGGTAGCAAAGAAGCCCTTGTCAGACTCGTCCATCAAGACCGCCCTCAGCCGGCGATCGAAGTAGTCGTCTGTGTCGTCCTTCGTGTGGTCAGGACAAGGACGTCCGTTGACACAACACACTCTATCTTCGGATCTCTTCTGATAGACCGGCTCTGTTGTCTCAGTTGTATCTACTGGTGGTGGTGATGGTGGGGTGCTTTGTCGGCATCATTTTGGGATTTTCTGTGCCGATGAGGTCGGTTTAATTATCTTCCCCACCACCTCCGCAGCCTTCGCCAATTTTCCCTTCTTTTTCACCTTTTTCGGGGAAACCTTTTCTGTATTCTTCTCTGTTAATTTTCTTGGAGGTTCCCAGTGTACATGATACACCGAGTCAAGACTGAACCAATACAGCTCGTCCATGTCTTCCGCAAGAATAGGCATCGTGTTATGTATGACAAGACCCTAAACAAGTTATGTAAAATTATTATTAGATCACAAATTAAACATGTAATATAAATGATAAAATATTATAAAAATAAAGGCAAGACACGTACCTCTCTCTCGAAGAAGGTGCTGAAATCTGATTTAAGACATCTCGTAGTCCACTTAAAACATCGAGGAACTCTAACGGTGGATGATCGGGTTCCACAGTTCCGTCCCAACAGTGGAATACACTCGTAAGACCAAATTTGTAAAACTCAAATCGGTCCGTAAAAGTGATAAGTTCCAATATCTCATTGGTTGGGATTCTTGGCGGTGTTGTTGATGTAGTAAGTCAATGCCTGATATGTGTAATCACCCCACGGAAACTGTTCCCAACTTTCCGGATCCTCAACTAATGCCCATGCCCATTCCTCCACATCCATATTATGGTCCCGACACAGGAGAAACCGGTAGTAAAGTAAGAGCTTAGTTACCTTCACATAGTCTTCGAGGTTGTCTCCCAAATCTAAATCTTTAAACCTATTATGCATTTCTATAACTTTAGTTTTGCGGCCTTTGAATACTCTATGGAAAAAACTGTCAGGCCGGAGAAGATATCTCTCATTTGGATCAAAATTTATCTTCCCAAAATTCAATCCAGTAATGCACGCAAAGTCGCGTGCTGTGAAGCGGAGGGTTCTCCCGGCAATTTGGAACCACGTCTCATCCGCGGGGATCTCTCTACCAGTCAACTGACGGGCCAACAAATGATGTAGGGCACTATTTGTACTTCCAAGTCTCTTATGTTTGATCAAACGGCCAACAATTCCCGCCGTAAATTCATCATACACTTCTTGATACCGTCGAGGATTGTGCGTGAAGTGCCGAAATACCTTCGGTATATCTTTAAATAGGATCTCACGACAATATATATTTATTAATTTGTTATGATGACGCAATCCAGGTCTCATCCAATCACAACCGGGCTGCAATATAAACACATAAAGTATAAGGATAGAAGTTCGATCACTCAAACAAACAAAACCACAAAACTCAAAGCCTATAAAATAGTCCCTGGACACCCACGATGGGGCTGCCCACGATGGGGAAACACACGACGGGACAACCCACGACGGGGCTACCCACGACGGGGCTGCCTACGACTGGGTGCCCACGACGGGGTGCCCACGATGGGGCTTCCCACGATGGGTGCCATCGTGGGTACATAAACACCCACCGTGGGCAGCCCGTTTTTCACTTAAAATTCCAATTTTTATCAACAAATTTTAGATATAACACTTCTAATGCTTATAAAATCAAGTACATTGTTCTCATATTCAATAAATCGAACATAAACACACACTTAGAAGCGTATATTTTGCAAATCCAAAATTCAATTTCGTGTGGAATTTTAGCACTAACCGGTGGTTCGTTTACGACGAGTCGTACTTCCTCCTCGCTGGAGGTAGATGCCGACGCCCTTGACTCCCCATCGTGATCGGAGTGTTCACTCATATTGCCGTCGTGTGTGTGTTTTTTTTCGCAGCCGTGTGTGTGTCGTGGGTTGAGAGGGAGGGAGAGAGAGAAAGTGATGTGTGGTGAGGGAAGAGGGGGACCGCATAGATTTTAGGGTTTTTTAAATTTTTTTTGTCTTTTCTTTTTTCTTTATTAAAAATAAGGGTATTTTAGTCTTTTAAGTGATTTTGGTATAGAAACTTATACTCTTATAAAAGAGTGTAAAAAACTTCTACTTTTTATCAAAAGGTATTTATAAAGAGTTTTCCCTTAATTTAATTGGGCACTCTTAATATATACGAAAGCGAATTTATTCCAATTGGTAAATTTCATATTGATAAGTCTGATTTTAATTTAAATTGTTGGTGTTTTTCATATTTACATGCTATTAGGGCAAATCATTTTATTAGCATAATTTTACCCGCAAGTTTTATACAAGTACTCCAACTTTTTCCTTCACTATTAAGAGCATGTATTATGGGTGTCTAGTTAGACCTAGGTTGAAATACTGGAAAACGTAATTTTAATGATTGGTGGTGTTGAGTTAGACATAAGTTGATTTTTTCACTACAATGGGGTTGAGTAAGACCTAGGTCTAAGCACTGGGAAGCGTGATTTTAATGGTTGAATAGATTTTATTTTGTTGGTTTTTTTTTTATTTGTAATAAATATTATAAAAAATAACTTAATTAAATTCAGAAATTAATAAATTTGAAAGAGTGATTTTTTTTGTAGAGAAGAATGAATGAAGAAAGAAATTTGTGTGGACAATGAATGAGATGAAGGGATATATATAGGAAAAAATTGGAGATATTACCGTTGCTCCTTCACATATATACGTTGGACACAAAAAAAATATACTCGTTGCTTTCTTTATTTTTTAATCAGAAAATAAAAAAAAAAATAGGAGAGGACCAATGGAGACACGCCACGTGTCCCCATATTGCATGTTGCTGGAGTCGAGTGGGGTGTTGAAGGATCGACACCGGCATCGCCTCCCCCATCGACACAGGGGTGTGTCGATCGCCCACTATGGGCTCGACGTAGGGTGTGTCGAGTGGGGGGTGTGTCGAAGGCTTCGACACCGCCGATCGACACCACCACTCGACATTTGTAGTACATGCTCTTATGTTAGTTCTTTTTTCAGAACACTATTTCTGTAATGGTTTAATTATACACTACACGTAGAAACGTAGTGAAGAAGAAACATGGAGAATAAGAAGTTTTTATTTAATGTTATTTTTCAAAGCATGAAATGATAGTATCATTTTAAAAATGGATTTGAGTGAGACAAAGCACATTCCGATACTGGAATTTAGTTTTGCTCTCGAGCCATACTTAAAATTCTCCCAAATCGGATTATTATTATTATTATTATTATTATTATTATTATTATTATTATTATTATTATTATTATTATTATTATTATTATTATTATTATTATTTTACTTTTTTGCATTTTATAAGTTTAGAGTCCATAGTTTTTTTAGGCCCATAATTTTGGGTGTTTTGCAAACGTAGGACAAATTTTTGCGGGCTTGCAATCATAGGACAAATTTTCAAAATTCTAGCATTCATAGGACAATTTGAGCCCGATCAGGCTAAAATTGCATGTGTATCTCACGTGACTTAATTTTATGCGGGCCAATGCCTACATGGATGACAAATAAACTATCTACTTAGCTATTGGTTACTTTTTATTTACCGCGATATTGTGAAATAAAACCTTCAAATAGATACCCGCACCATTTCTTCAAAAAGCTCTAGTTTGAAATCGATAGGAGAGAAGTATTTTGTTGGCAGCCTGCAGCGTATTTCAAACTGATATGGAGACTCTAATGCAGGGTGAAAGCGAGAAGCGCGCGACCGTGAGAGCCATCTGTCGCACATCGTGGATAATTCGGGAAGGAGGTAACTGTGTTGCCCCAAATCCCGTGTAAGTTTTCTCAAATGCATTATTTTTTTTGGTTGGATTTCCATGCCCTAGATCGTTGATACCGACGCGCTTTAAAAATTTCATTTTTTCCAATATTCTAGGTGTGTTCTTTTTTTCGAATTGAAAGATCCCGCAATGTGTGCTCGAGCAAATGCAATCATTTCGGGATATGATGGAGGTTGAATGCACGAGAGGCTAACAAATTTGAACAAAAAAAAAGCATGCATTCAGTGGCGAAAGATTTCCTTTAGCATGTGTAGTGTTTGTATTTCTTAGAATTGCAGTGTGACTTAGCTTGTATTGTTCATGTTATTTGCAGCTGCAAATTGTAATGAAGATTTGCAATTCAAGTTTATTTGGAGAGAATATTAATTATTTAGCAACTAAATTTTCTCTATGTGAAGCCATTTTGAGCAATATTTCAGAACAAGACTAACATCTTCAAAAATAATTATGCACCCAACTTGATTAATTAGAAGCAAGACAAAAAAAAAAAAAACATAAAATGAGTGAACGAAATACTTCCCTGCTATTGATTTCAGACTAGAGCTCTTTGAAGAAATGGTGCAGATTTCAATTTGGAGGTTTTATTATACATCGTGGTAAATAAAAATTAAGCAATAGCTTAGTAGATAACTTATTTGTCATCCACGTAGGCATCGGCTCGGACGAAATTAAGTCACGTGAGATGCATAAGCGATTTAGCCCGATCGGGCTCAATTTATCCTATGGATACCAAAATTTTGAAAATTTATCTAGCCCGCAAAAATTTGTCCTACATTTGCAAAACACCCAAAGTTATGGGTCAAAAAAAACTTTGCACTCAACTCACTATATTATTACGCATCATATTGTACATGATTTGTTTTATCTTTAAAAAATTATTATTTAACGTTGGGTTTTTTTACAGTCTTTTATATCATATTGATTACGACACTTACATATATGCATATTCATAACTTTCATTATACTGTAAATAATATTACTATAAACTATAACAACAGAATGTATTCGATTTTTCTCAAAAAACAAAACAGAATGTATCATAGTAAAATCAAGATGCTTTAAAAGCTTATCCTAATTATATATACATATTTCTGGCAAAAAAAAGGCTTTATTTTTTATAGTTCAAACTGTGAATTAGAAGTTCTCATCCGCTCATCATGGACGACAGAATTAATTGATTAATTACATACCTCTAGACTTTTTAATTGGTAGTAATCTTAAAAGTAAAGTCTACTAACATGAGGGGCTGACTACAAATAAGATCTAATCAAGGCAAGTAGGCAACTATAATAATCCCTCCATCCCTGAGGAAGAGTACTATCACTTCCATTTAGAAACATGACTCAACACAACTCCTCAGACATCTATTTTTAAGATGATGAGTCTCATTCTCCACCCAATAAACATCTGCCACACATTTTTTAAAGCGGTGGAGCTCTTTCTCCACTCAACAAACTTTTAACCAAACATTTCTTAAAATTCGTGCCGATCAACTTGTGGTATACTCTTTAGAGTTTCAGGGAGAATCAATTTGCAGGGTTAAAAAAAGATCTTCATATTATGGTTCAAGCTTGTCACTATCAAGAAACACGTCAGTTGAAGACTATGCACATGCAATAGGAACATAAAATTTACTCAATACACATCTCAAATAGCAGGTGCGGGGTAACCTCATCGTTAAGAAACTAATTAATGAGGATTTAATACTAGAAAGTTGATATTACCATCTTGTCCCTCGCCAAAACCCAAAATCACACGGAAGAAATACGCTCTGCAACTGCAAGCAGCAGTACAAAAGTGTCAATTCCAATTACAGCTTCTTCCTGACATACTTGACGCTTCAACTGCTAACAGGCTCCGTCTTCCATCCTAGCCATTGAATCTTGTCGAGAAAAGGCTATACATAATCATAGTTCTCGGCAATTCTTTCTACTGCTATATATATATGCAAAAAATCTCAATTCTAGATATCAAAATCCAGCATCATGTATGCATCCCGTGCATTCACAAATTACCATTTTTCTCGTCTTCTTGGATGTGGTTGCTCTGTGTTTTCTTGATCAATATTTCAGAGTCTTCCTTGCGCACACGATTGTCCCCATCATCCTTTGTTAAGACGTTCGTTTCACAAGTCTCTTCGCCAGATTCAGCAAGGACTTGATGAAAGCCAGGTGAAGAATGACATCCGGATTTACTGAGGCCGAGATTTTTGTCTTTTGATCTGACCGGAGAAATGTTAGCATTAGGGGATTATTGAGATAAATTCACTGAAGATTTCGAATTTCGTAAGGAAAAACTGACCTTTTCGACAATGAGGCAGGATGCTGTTGCTGTTTCTTCAACGCGCCTGCTTTCCTTTTTGTTTTCTTTTCTTCCCTGATCAAATTCATAAAATAGATTGTGTTTTTAATATTTCCAACACAAGAAGTTCTTAAATATTTCTGCCTTAAATTTGACCTTAGATAAGAAAGTTCTTTCAAGCACCACATACACCAAGAATATAGTTTGAAGATGCAGGCAAGAAAGCTTTTGATGAATGAAAAACATTTTATAGGTCAAAGAATTAGTATAATTTTTCATAAATTAAACTCACTTGATAAGCTCTCTTGAACGAGATGAATGATCAGCTACTTGTTTCTGCAACGATTTCGTCAAATCATTACATCGTCAAAGCAAGGAAACATGAAAATATAGAGCATGAGATAATATGACAAGGAGACGATCCTATTTTAATAAAACAAAAAGGGAAAAAGAGTAGTTATCAATTGCAAGAAATCTTACTTCGTCACCAAACAGCTTCCATTTTTCTTTTCTCAGATTCAAGATCTCTACTTCATCATCATCATATAAAACCTGTAAGAGGTAACTTAATTAAAAACGTTAGATAAAATACAAAGCGACTGCAACAAATTGGAGGCAAGAAGACAAATAGATGCATGATATGCAGCATCAAGTATAGTCTCCACCGAGATACAGTTTCTTCTCAAGATAGCATAACTAGTATGAAAAGGAAGGTATTGTACGGCCAAGAACTTAAAGCCATGAAAAAAGCTCATGGCTTTAATGCCTATGATATGTCAAAAGCAGTATTCAAGATAGAAGATTAAGTATGGACAACAAATGGAAAAAGAAGGAAGTCTCATCACCGTATGTTTCTTTGTTTCAGGATCAAAAGCTTTAACAGTGCCCGCATAAAACCTGCATGTAATGAAGCTAAATGTGAGAAAATCTGGCTATTTTTAGACAAAGCATCTGTAATATTCAAAATTATCGAGACATCGAATAAGAGGGCGATGTGAACTATAATGCAGAGGCACAAGGATGATGCACAATATCCAGATTTCTATTCTGAGAATCTCGTCATGATAAGTGGCACTAAACCAAAACAGGGAAAATACAATCATCTCTGAGACCAACAGATCAACCAACTTCTATTTTGAGCAAATTACTTCTGACGCAATCAATAGTAGTCTAGCTTCCTTAAGCAATTCTTATCTTACTCGCGAAAACAGAATTCTGGTTTCTAAGTTGCATGAAAGACTTTGTTGGAAAGACCAGGTAAGACGAAAGGGCTTTACCATCCTAGGTTTCACATTTACAAAATAGTTTTCCTTTATAGGGATGAAATCTTCTGCATATGACTATGACAAATATCTAATATGACACATCATGCATTTCTTTTAAAAAAGCATATCTTAAATTCAATACCGGAAGCTTTGCGCCACAGAACAGTGAGGTATTGACTGAGCTGAAAAAGTAAATCAATAGAATGGGATAATCAATCTGAAACAAGCTATTAGTAGTCTCGCTCTGGAAGAAGCAGCTCGCTAGCTCAGTCTTTCAGCAGTAGTTGTAATTTATAAAATGGGTAGTCTGAACAAAATTTACAAAAATTCTCATAGAATGTTGGCTTTTCAGTAGATTAGATGGATTTAATTCAAAATACTGGCGAAGCAGGATAGACTCTTGCACATTTTGGGCAATTTTCTACAACCAAAATACCTTTGATGCCCGAAATATGGTTCATTTTCAGGCAATACCGAATAACTTATGAAAAATGTTACTCTCTCCGTCCCATTTATAATGTCTCATACTTCTTGGGCATGGTTATTAAGGAGCAGCGGTAAAATGATAGAAGATGGTAGACCCCATCATTTCAAGGGTTAAATATTTCCGTTTATGGAAAGGGGGCATTATAAATGGGACACACGAAAAAGGAAAGAGAGACATTATCAATTGGGACTGAGGGAGTAATTTTTAATATCATCAAACATAAGACCAACTATAAGACTTTCCGATGCAAGAATTGAATGAAATGAACTACCATAATGATATAGCTTAACAACCGTACTCACACTTCATCCATTGGCCACCAGACTTGTATCCTTAAATTGACTAACTCCTTTCCGCAATCAACACGAAGCCTTCTTTGCTTCTTCTGAGTGGAAGTGTATTCCAAATCCAAATATATTAAATAATTTTTTTTCCGATATTAAATAAATTATGCATCTCAAAGGATGCTCTAAATTAAAACCTACTTTATGAAAGGACAGAATGGTACCTTTTCCAAATTGGCTTTTGCAGATTTAGAGATAGGAAATCCCTCCATCTACATAAATTATCCCAAAACAATTAAACACACTTGTACGGTTCTCAAAAAAATTAAACACACTTGTACGGGAAAAATCCACCAAACAAAAGATAAACTTAATGACCTTTTGTGCAGCATCTTTCTGTACATATTTATAGGAAATAATTTCTTTTCTCCCAGACAGTTCCTTAGGTGATAGCTGATGTCTTTCTTCTTTGCGTGCGTCACCAATCACCCCTCCTTCCTTTCCCACCCTCATCTTACCTGATCCAGCAATAGCCATTTTACCTGTCTTCTTTGGGGCATCGTGTACTCTCTCCTTCAGTTTCTTGATTTTCCTTTTCAGTATTGATGACAAATCCAGGTCCTTGTGCTGATTAATCATGCTCTTTTTCTTCTTTGACTGAACATTTTTTGGAAGACTGACTTCACTAGAAGAATCAACTTTATTTCGTGAAGAATCGCTTAACATGCTCGAGTTTCGCTGTTCTGATGGCAAAGCCAAGTCCCTTTTCTCCTCACTATAGCCAGGAGATCCTTCATGGGAATACCTGTCTCCAGTTTTCAGAGTATGTTCGTACTCCTCAGGTCTTATCGTATAACTGGGTTTCCTCCTTCTCTTTCGGAGAGAACCTTTACCTGCTTCTGATTGTATAATCTGATGAGAGTCTTTCACTGTTTCCGACAAATTTTTGTTATCGAACTTAGTTATGTTACCATCATCAGTTGGTAGAAAGCATTTTACATGCACATCCTTCGAAAGACCATCTGTTTGGGATGCCACACCAGTAGCAGTAGGTGAGGCTTCCTTTGCTACCTGGTTGACAAACAAAATATTAACCAAATTATAGTTGAAATCGAAAAAAAGAAGTAAATATTGTGAGCTTCTGACTACACATTGATTAATCCTGATATTATATAAGATGTATTTTTCTTCACAGTAGACAAATCTTTGAGAAGAATGTAAACAAATGACAAGGTACCAGATAATTTACAGAAACAAGTACCATATTTAACGGCGTAACTGGAAAAACTATTGTAACTAGGAGCCTCAGTTGATTTTTAGAGCACTATTAAGATATAAACACCCAAAACCATCTAAATAACATATCATATCTAACATAGACAACAAATATTAGAATCAAATGACATTCATGATGGAAAATTCATGAATAAGGAAATTATAGCACGGCAAACCAAATATGCCACATTTAACATAGACAGCAAAATTAAAATCAAATGACTTTTATGATGGAAAACTCGCACTAAGGTATCATATCACAAGAAACCAAGTGTATCACATCAGATCTGAAAACTATGGATTACCATCTGTATTTTGCCCCTCTTTCTTCATAATGCTTTTATGGAGGGACTACCAAACTCAGAGCTCGGACAATGGAAGATACACCTATTTTAGAAACACGGGTTTCTCTATTGAATCAAATTAAGATGGACCTAATAGGTAGTGATGCACCAAGCCTATGACTAAATGAATCTTGGAATTTTTTAACATTAATTATATAATAGGAATATAGGTCGCAATCCCAAAAGATCTGGAATCATGAAAACGACACCCAGTAATTTATATGGAGATGTATGAATAATATAAAAGAAACAAATTTAAGTTTCAGTTAAAGTAGAGACTGCAAGTGATATTTTCTATTGATGACACCAAGTGAATCATCAAAACACCATGATACATGGTTATGATTCTCCAAAAGAGCTTACATGAAGCTCCATATCATAACAGTAGTAAGAGGCAACATTAATAGGGTAAGCTTTACTTCATATTCTGTCTTATGATACTCATGAATGGTCAAATTACAATGGTGTAATCTTTGTTCTCAGTATTATAAGGAAAATTAGGTCTGCCATCACAAAATTCATAATCAGATTATGTTAATGTTTATCTTAAGATGTGCTGCTGCAGCATTTGGTGGTTATCTAGGTTAAGTATATGTTCCATTAGTAAAAGATTTTCAATAGAGTAACCTAATATAATAATGTGTTCTGTACAAAACCTTTTTGTATATTGGATGATGAGTGAATTTAAGCAAATTTGATTGTGCAAAATCACATAAATTAATGGTTGGAATAGCTCACAAAATACAAATATTCACACTTAAAGGGATTTGCATCTTAAGAAAACATTTAAAAATTACAAAACCCATCAGTTTTGGATCCAAAGCTTCCTCATATGTAGCTTCAAGCTCTGAGTTGAACTGAACTACTACTTGCCTCCTAAGATAGGTCAGACTCAAACAAAACCCCAACCTTGTAAGTTCAGTCAGAGGAGGACCAAGCGATGTTACCAAGAAAAAAATGACAATTAAAGCTAACCATATTTTATAATCTTATGAAATCAAATCAGTTGGTATAGGTTTACTTGATCTTTTAAGATATAGGAAACAAAAATACAGGCTATCCACTCAGTACGATAAACTATAGTACTACTTAAAAGCACACTAATGTAACCCTTTCGGTAAATGCACTACAGACTGTCGTCATAGATTCTCTTTCAAATACTTCCGCTCTTCAATCCAGTCTCTAATTACTGCTCTATATAATCAAGCTATCTATAAAGCCTAGCAGGGTAAATAAGGTTAGCGCTAAGGAGGAAGGATGGAAATGATAAGTAAGTATTATTACAAGATTATATCAATTGTGTGACTTAAAAGTTGTAGTTTAAAAAGAAACAGGAAATTCAATAAACATGAAGATCAATGGAGTCATCATTAAAAGGTAATGTAAGGTATTCAGTGTCAAACTAAATTGCCAATACAATGTTAAACATATAGAAATTACTGGAAACCACCATATAATATTCTGTTGCACGGTTACTTTGGTCAGTATGATATTAAGGAAGAAATTCTTAGAGAAAGTATAAACTGTTAAGCTAGTTCCGAAATATAATTAAAACTTGACATAGTGAAATGTCCCCTTAAGAAACAAACATAATCATTGAAGCAGAGACCATATAAGGATCGATCAACCAATCATCACATTCATCAACCATTAACATTCTTTGATTTTGTTATCCATGGACCATCGTGCAATTTTTTTCTCACATTTCACATCGAGGAGAATGGCTTTGATTCCAATCAACAGAAAACAATGTATGAGAACAGAATTTTAATTCAGAGATCACAAGAACAAACCGTGTTATTCTCATCGGATGTATCACGGCATATGCACACAACTATTTCAGCATAATCATCAAAGTCCAGATCCATTGCCTTCACTGCTTCTCTAAGATAACACTGTAGTTTAGCTGCACAATTTTCAAAGACTTTTTTTCCCAATTCCCATGAAATAGGTGAAGTATCCTGAAGCACAAGTTCATTTTTTAAAAAGGATCAAGATAATCATAGTATACTAGCATAAAATAATCAAGGAGAGAATCATTACCTTATTTTTCATTTTGACACTAGCTAGAAGGGGCCTCAAGAGACTAAATGAGATTCCATCACTTTCTTCTATTGCCATAGTCATGATGAACTCCATGTATTTGAAGATATCAGAAGGATGGTTGGACCTTAACATAATTAGCATCTTTATTACACATCACCAAAATAAAATTGACACTAAAACCATGATAACAATTCCTAGACACAGCCTGAAAGATTCAGCAATAACATGATCAGAATCAGATAATCCAAGTCCTCTCAAATTCAAGTACATATTTACCTAATGTGGTTAAGAAAAAGTCGGAACATCTTAACAACCAGTACATCAGTATCTACATCCAGCAGCATTAGGAATGATCTCACTTTAGCGATAGTTTCGACAATATGCAAAGCCCTATAGTAGTTGCGGCCCGACTCGCAGGACAATTGCTCAAAAGCAATCATGAATAGTTGGAAAATTACCTGTCACCAGAAACCACAGAATAAGAGTATGTGGTGCTTGTACAAAAAAAAAAAGAAAGAAAGAAAGAAAGAAAAGAAACAAGAAAACATGTTTTTGAGTATCTAAACAGACATGGAATAACTGATTTCATCCGCATACCCTCATTGTGTCATCTCCGTAAGGGAATTCTGGAGCTGTTATTCTGGTGAGCTCATTACAGCAAGATGCAACTGCAATTTGGACATTTAAATCATCATTGTGCAATAATTCATCACTGATAAGCGCCTTCATCGTCTGAAGAAGTGCTTTGCATGTAGACCTGGGAGGCTGTTGCCATACCTTGGCTAAAAGGCTTTCTGCTTTCTGAAAAAAGGAGATAAAGTGTATTTGAGGATGATAATAAGTTCAGTGAAACATATTCTATAGAAAAATATGAGGGAAATGAGGGGAGTAACATACTAGCAAAAAAGCATTTCTATCTTCTACTTATACCAAAATTCAAAAGAACTAGTTTGAAATGTAAAACATGTAGCTAGTTACATCGATGAGTTTTCATAAATGAAAAAAACTGCAGAATTGGATCAGTCAACTAATCAATCACACAAGGGATTGTACGCTACTGCAGTGTGGCATATAACAGAATGATATAAGCAAACACAATTTTGCAACTTATGGAAATGTTAATCAATAAATAGTGCTAATCTTAGAAAGGTCATAAGTTTTTCTCTGCTCCACGATGAACAAGAAAAGGAACCTCCAATCCTAATTAGATACTCAATATAAGTGTTGTTTCAGATATTTGCACTTTGTGCTTCTGCATGCACGGAACACTTTGATGAAAATTACTAAATAAAAAGAAAAGGATTTTCGAGTTACTTGGGCGAGAGGCTATGAAAATTTAATTCACAGAAATGACAATTTTTTTAAATATTGTAGTCGTTGCTAAGAATATAATTTACACCCATTAAACATACGTCAGAACACCAAGAAAAAGGTCAAGTACAGGTTGCATATTGTTTTACAAATTATTAACCCAACCTTTAAAGACCAAGAAGCTTCATGATTTACGATCAAGTGTATCCTTTTCAGATGTATCCATGGCATGAACTAGAAACTACATCAAAGAATGTGCATTTTAGAATTGGTAACACAGAACAATGATCGATTCAATCATACGACCAAAGTTTCAGTCAGATAAATTAAAAGAAAAACATTTAAAGAAAGGGAAAATTAAAAGATTGAATTGCCTTAACAATGTCACAAACAGAAATGATTTAGAATGGCTCATTTCGCCATAGATATTCCAAATTTAAATGATTCAAAATTATTCCAATTCCACTCAAACGAAAGTTAATTTGGTTCTATCTGGTTGTTTACTACCGTATCCAAAAGAATAACAAACCAGAAGACGCCTAACTAACGAAATGGGATGCTTACATAGTATAAAAGACTAAAGGGGGAAAAGCTCCCTAGCAATGTGTCTCACAAACTAAAATTTAACAGTACGAATTCAAGCATAAAAAACTAATCTTTACACCTAAACAGACACTTCCCCAATATATGGCAGGGTTACAATACCTACAAATAGTGAGAATGCAAAAGATTTTCACACTGATAAACAAAATAAGACTTGAGAGATTAAACGAGCACTTGCACAAACAGCTTCTCTTCAATGACATATTTCAAGATTTTTAAAACCTTCGGCACGAAAAGGCCTCTCAATGTGAGATGGGACACACACACACACACACACAGAGTAACCCACGTACATCGAGGAGCATGAGTAGCTCAGCAGTTGATGAAGGGCGCCTGAGAAGTTTATTCCCAACATCAATCAACTCAGGCTCAATCGCTTTCTGTGAAGAATCATCAATACCAGCAGAACCCATTTCAACAATTTCCTGTTATTGAAACAAATAAGATCATTAAAAGGAAAAGAAAAGAAAAGGCCACTAGCTCAAACACACACAGAAATTAGAAATTAGAAATATATAAATAGACGGCAGCAGCAGCAGCCACCTGAAAATTTCCGATGGAATCCACTTCAATTTGTAACATTTGCCCAAACAAAGTTCGGAAAAAACGGAAAATGAGAGCGCCAAATGGTGAAGACTGAAGAAGTGATAATGGGGTGGAGCAAAAAGGGGAATGTTTTTGCAAAATGTCGTGCATGCAGAGGCAGAGCCCGGATTTTGCTTCAATCCATCAATTTCTGCTAATTCTTGGTATCAAATTCACACAAGATTAGAGAGCTGCTGGTAGACAAGAATCACTAGACATTGGTTTTCTTTTCAGGAAAGAAATGTTGAATTTGTGATAAATTAAATAATGTGGGAAAGGAAATGGGATGGTTCATGGTACAAAAATTGCAAAGTATATTTTGTATAAATCCCTGACAGACTTATTGTTGCCTTCGTCTCGAATTTTGGGGTCATCACCACTACTGTACTGACCGTTGAGACATGGAAGCCGATTTTGTAGAATGACAATATTGCCCTAATTTTGATACTCCTCATTATATTCTCTAAAATAAAATACTAAAATATATTGATCCATTAGATTAAATTTACCTAATTTGATATATTTATATGTGGTATATTCATAAAAATCCACTTTGAATTTGCCTTTCAGATGCCGCCCAAACTATTGAAACTTTTGTTTCCAATAATGTTTCGATGAAAACCAAACAAATACATGAATAAATATACTACCGTATAATTCATCCAAAAATCGATGAGATTAATTATTTAATAATATTATTAAAATTATTTAACAAAATATGCTTGATTGTAATACAAATTTTTCTTTTATGAAATTTATTTTCCTTTCAGGTGAAAATCTTCAAAATTATTAATAAATAATTTTGGGTTTTAGAATATCTGGAGTTTCTTTTGTTACTTAAGAAGTCGGGGGCTTTAACCAATTCTTGTCTCGTAAGACTATCTAGTCTCACAAATCAAAATGCGTGATACAAATCGCGATCCATGAGACAATTAGACAAATTTTTGTTTATATATTTGTACACAGTCAAAAAAACAACAGATATTTATTAAGCTCAACATGTTTGGTAATAAGAGCGACCCATCCTCATCTCGACTTGATATAATAATGTGGAAATTAGGGATTTTTACTTGATTCATCATTTTTCGTTTGTATGAGATATGTACAGATTCCCCACATACTGTAATGATTAAATAAAATCCAAGAAACCTCATGAAGCACCTCTATAGGTCGAGTCTGTCACACCTGTACTTGGAAAGTGTGATTTACCTGTCATGTGTAGTAAAAAAAACAAAAAAAAAAATCCAAACAGTGTTTTTCTTATTATAATTTCACCTCTCGAGAGGAATTTAATGTTGCAAGTACTTCAGACCACTCAACCTCTACAGAATCTCATCGATGGCATGGCATGCAACTCAAAGGGAAAAAAAAAAGTTGCTTCTTCTCAAAAAAAAAATCCAAAAAAGGAAAGGGAGAAAAAGTCTGAAATGTCTGAATTCGACTACTGAGAATTCTGATAGTTCTCGATTGGTATCATTTGTTCCACAACCACGTCCTAGGTCATACGTATCCCACTAATAAATGATATTCAAATTTTATTTATTACAAAAATAAATTTGAGTATTACACAATGTATCGCAATTAACATTTATTACTAAATTCTTCAAAAAATATTTATTACTAAATTTGGATATTTAAAAATGTGTAACGTAATTTTGGAATAATCCTAATAAGGGAATTATTAACTCAAAAATTCAAATCAAAGTTTAATTGGCTCAATGAAGTCTAATATAATTATCATAAAATTAAACTAAAGCACAAGAGACTGAAATTAAAGAAAAAAAAAATGAAAAAGAACAAGTAAAAATTATGATAGTGAGACGCGAACGAGATGGGATAGCTACTTGTACACTAGCTCGGCCACGCTCCTCTTAAACGCCTGCTTCGCAGCCATGTTATCACTTTCCATCTTTGCATACTGGCGAACGAGTGCTTCCCGTCGTTTCTCTGCTTCCAATCATCCACGTCTTTCCCCGCTGCTTGCACGAGTCGGTATGTGGAAGCTCTCAGCTGAGTAACAACTTCGTCAACCGCATTGATCTTTCCGAGAAAACTTTGCAGCCAAGATACGTTCAAATTTGCCATTGCTGCTAGTGAGATTGCACGGTTCATCTCCCCCAGTTGGGATGAAGTGAAACCAAACTCTGTGCTTCGAAGCTTTTCAACAACGTTGCAGACCGCCTCCAAGAAACCAATCCTCATACACGGGGCAGTCGCGAGCAATATCGCCATATTTTGAAAAAATAGACCGCAGCGTAAGTGCAACATTGGCCCTTCACAAAATATAAATATTTAAAAAATAAGACATTACTAGTGAACCTTAGGCATAAATTCTACAGATTTAAGCTGTGAACTTACAATTTTGGCCCAGCAGAAGCAGCTTTTTCGGATATATTGCTAGATCCTGTTGAATCAAATATAAATAAGACATCAAGGAACACAAAGAGAACTGCACAAAAGATACCAACTTACCTCATTTGAATGTAATTCTGTTTTAGTGAACTTTTTCCTTTGGCCTTCATGAGTTATATCCTGAAGATACACAACACAGAAGTCTCTAAGTGATCTCATCTTCAGCAAACATAAATGCATAGTGGGGAAAGATGTATCTTACAAGTTCCATTTATTCTCAAGATTTTATGGACTCGTAGTGCTGTGAAATTCTTTAACTTTTAAGAGACCAAGTTGGTGCAACAAAACACGTTCTAACATAGTATTACCAAATAAATGAAGAATTATGTGCAATATAATGTGATAGTTTATGTAAATAGAATAAGTGGAACCTAGTAAGAGATAATGGAATGTATTTGTGTCCTCCTTTCAATTATCTCCCATTTTGGTGAGAGCAAATGGAAGTTTTAACATAGGGATGGTGTCAAGTGACAAAGTGATTGTTCTATTCTTAAACAAACTTGATAAGTAAAATAGAGGACAAAGAATCAAGATTAACGATGAATGTACAAAACACTATAAATGTTAACAAAATCTGAGTTTTGCTGTGAAAACAATGGAGACAAATTTACTCCATTGTATGGAAAGAATGCATTCAAGTAACATGGAATACATCACAATTTTTTTTTTTTTGGGAAAGGAATCTCACCATGACTTTCCTCTTTAGAACAGGAAAGGAATTCACCTCAACCCATTTTATCCTACATGATAATAGCTGGTTAGAACGACACCTCATACAGCATATACTTTGTTGATTCTGACATTCTAAAGCTGCACAAAATAAATTGAGGGAAGCAACAATTGGAAGTATTATAATATTACTTTCTCTGTACATAATGATATAAATTGGAGATCAACTAATTGGAACAAAATTGAAATTGAGTAAATCGAAATAATTAATTTTATCTGTTTAAAGCAACACCCAATACAGGGACTAAAAATGACTAACTGGAGATTGATTAGAGTTGATAAAAAGTTACAGCTAATTAAGGGAGAAAATGAAGGATTTGATCAGAAATCAAGACAGCGGAAATTGGAAAACAAGAGAGAAAATTTTGCGGTTAAGAAAAGATAGGAGAGACAGAGAGCATTGAGAGAGTACATGATTCTAAGAGAAATTTTTTGGACGACACCGAATTCAGAGCTCCCGCATCCAGGCAAGAAAAATTTGGGTCAACAATCAAATTTGAAATTTCAAACACTTTGGATAGCTCAAGCTCTCTTTTCTTTTCTTTTCTTTTCAGAATCATTATGTTATCCTACCTCCCTGAACAAATCTAAGTCATTCAATTTCTTATGAAAAATCAAACTAAAACTTTGCCTCATCCTTCATTACATTATCACTTAAAATATGCATTAGGGTTATGCCAATTATTTTCGCTAAATCCAGCATCACCAATGAAGGTATATCAGAGTTTAATTGATAGCACCCCTATACAAAGTAACAAAACAATACGATTAGCTTCAGTCCCTCATGATGACCACTAGAGCTTGGTTGAACAACAGTTACTAATCGATACTGTTACAATATAAATTGGTCCAACTGAGATGTGACATCAACTGTGTCATTCAACTCCATATGCTCTACTTAGAGTCATTCACAGATAGTTATGCAGAGCTAACATAAAATCAAGAGTAAGATACTGATTATGATATAAAAAATGTGGTGAATTTGACTGTGTATTAGCATGAAAATAACATTAAATGTATTGACAATACATTTATAGTTGGAAATAACTCCCCGAACTTCACATTTATTCCACCAAATTATCCTAAGTTCCTAACACATTATTATTTTCAACAAGTTTTTACCTTCCACTATCCAAAACATATTCTTTAGAATGTTTCTTGCCAATCAATAGACAATACATTATCTGATCTCAATTCCCTTTTCCAGTGTTTCCTGTTGATTTAAAATAGATTTGTGCTTCCCCGTTTACCATGTACTTAGTAATGTTAAAGAAGATAACTGTCTCAATTTTATGTCTCTACCTACTATTACAGCAGTGGTTTGTTCATCATGCTGCCATTTCCCACCACGAAATGTCAAAATTTTGAAGACACATGAGCTCAAATTCATGGAAACTAAACGACTAGAAACAATGTAAAAAAAATCTGATACAAAAGTCAAAATAACACCATAAAAACAAAATGATAAACTACTAAAACTTGCCAAGTCCTGTCCACTCTTGGCGATCTTTATTGTCATTTATTTTGAAGTTATATTTCTCTACATGTAATTCCTCTCCCTGGGTCATTTGTTTAGAAGTTTCTAATCATCTATCTTGTATCGAAATACTTATCTTTTGTATTTCTCACCAACAGGCCATGGTAACACTAGACAACCGACAATCTGTGATGATGTCTACAATAAAACAATGTCATTTTACTGATGAAACAAAGTTTTCTTACGGAAAAATATTGGGGATGATATAAATGCAAAAAATTAAAATGTGGTCTCATAATTGAAATCTTTTAAAGGTCGTTTATAATTTATAACCAAGAAAACCATTGTCATAGTTTTTTTATGGAAAAGATTGGTGATGATATAAATGCAAAAACTAAAATGTGGTGTTATAATTGCGATCTCTTAAAAGTCGTGCAAAATTTACTAATTCGGGCAGCCATCGTGTCATTTCCAGCAATCAATTCTGCGATTGGATAAAAAAACATGTTCCAGTTTTGGAGGAGAAATCCATTTTAGGAAAGTGGTAATAGACACATCTATAGGGTTTTGTCGTTATTGTGTTCATTAGTTTCTGGTTATTTGGTATAAAAGAAAGGCTAATTCTACTGTATTGAACTAGGTCAAAAGACTAAAAATGGATCTTCCTAATTTCCCATCCCTCATCTCTAGAAATAAATGCTGAGACCTTGCATATACAAAATAGACACCCGCATACACAGACACCAATACAAATATGCTATGACGTGTAAGACCAAAAAAGCTGTTCCGTCATTCATAATTGACAAATCTGTGGATTAAGATTATTACAAGTATTCTGTGAATCATGTTCTATATGAAGATATTGCTATAGCTCAAAGCAAACTTAGAATTGAAAAATGTTTGGAGTTCATATCATCATGGTAGAAGCTTACGTAGTATTTGACGGACCGGCAACTATATCTTTCTCTTGAACCTGTTCACATATAAACTAATTTAATGAAGATAACGCAAAATTGTATATAAGAAAATGCTTATCCTTTAAAAAAGTGTAACCAACCAGTTGCCAGCGTTCCTTATCAAGGTCCACAACCTCCTTGATATCATTGTCATAGTGAACCTAAAAAGGAAGTCATTGTACAATATATATAATACACAAACTATATCAAACCCAAATCTGTAAGAAGTAAGAAGTATATTTCATGTTTCACACAAATGCAATGGTGTGGAAAATGACCAAATGACCAAACTATTTCGAACTAGAAAATTATAAATATATATAAAAGCTATATGATAAGAAGGTAATGAAGTTCGTAAGAATATAAACTGTTATGTGAAGAGCCTAGGGAATCGTATAGATGAAAGGGATTATTTAACTGAACTGCAACACCCTATACATGAATCATGAAGTATGAATACTTGCGATTTAATTATGATTTACCATGTGCACTCCCGCCTCCTTGTTAAAATCTGTGATTTTTCCTGTGTGAAACCTACAGAAACAAGAAGGTTATAAAGCATCAAAAAGCAATTAAGTTATGCATAAGATCAAGACACATCTTAATGACAAATATTTGGAACTCTCACTATAATGCTACATAAATCCAATAAACATTCCAGATCCCCAACCATCCAAAGTAACAAAATTATTAGCAAATATGCAGAGGATTACACAACTCGTGAAAACCTTTTTGTGGGAAGATGGAAGATATATACATTGAGCTTTATGCTTTTAGTTACGTTAATTTAATCAAATTTCCATAAGATCCAAAACTCTGAAGATAATTGTTTAATACAAGTACAGTGATTTTTAAAAACTTGGCCCCACCAGTTTTTTTTTAAGCTACAGTTCGACAATTTTTATCCACAGTACATAAATAGGTAGAAACTACTTAGACAAGAATTTATTTCCAAATCAAAGAACATCAATCTTAATAATCTGTATACATTATTGTCATAAATGGTACTCACATTTTCTTCTCTGGCCACCAGATCTTCACTTTGTGTCCAACCAACTGCTGACCAGATAATTTGGCATGATTTACACCAGCAGCCTAAAAAGCATCCAATATCAAAATAACATTTTTTATACACGTATGTGTAATGAGCCTATTTATTATCAAATCATTTTATGTATGAAAAATTGGTAGAAATGATATAAGCGTGTCTATACTGATTTAAAAATGCACAAACTTGCACATTGATAAGTAAGAGAGAGATGCGTATTTGTAAGCCAACACATAACTCTTGTCGATATGCTTCTATGAATTATGAGGCACCAGCGATACGACACAATTATATGGGACTACCAACATCAGACCTACATCCGCAAAACTGTAATACAAATTCATAACCAGTAACTGCCAAAGATTTGATAACTTACAATCATGCCATAATGAAATCACATTAAAGCAAAACATGACTTTTTTTTCCCAACACAATTTAAGACGTTATTATTTGATAAAACGGGCGGGGGGAACTACCTCATTTGGTTTCAGGATAGGACTAGGTACTGTGTCCGTCTTTTGAATATTCTTTTCACGTAAATGTCCTTGACCTACTGTAGCAGCATTAGCTGTGTCGTTGTTCGCTGCCTTATTGGAATATCCAGATAGACTACGACTACGTAACTGATAATGAGGTGATGCTTCAATCTTTTTCATTCTGATACACTGCAAAAGCCACAGGAGTAATGGAAACAGGTCCCTCTTAGAAGAAACAATCATCAACTGTAAAAGAGGCATCAAGACATAATATGCAATAAAGATACCCTTACATGTATTTCTTCAATTGCAGAAGGTTGTAGAATGCCAATAGGAAATTTGAAAGAATTTCAGATATAGTCAGACAAAAGATGTTGACAACATAAAAATAATTCCATATAAATTTCATAAGAGGGAAAAGAGAGAAAAATCTAAAAAAGGTGACAGACTGATGAAATGCAGTATATATTAAACTTATCAAAAAAATACATAAATAAGGAAAAGTCTCTTGAACGAATTCACCAGTTGCACAATCAAATGCAGTATGTAAATTTATAAAGCAAAATAAGAGAGAAAAAAGAAAAAGATGAGAAGCACATTAACTTTTAAAAAAGTTTCATGTTGGAAAGCTAGGGTTTAAAGATTTGTAAACTTACCTCAGCAGAAGCAGATCTCTTTAATTTTCTGTTAGAACTGAAAGCATCATTAGGAGCCATATCTTTAGATCTCACGTGTTTAAGAAATCTCTGAAAATGAACAGACAAACCCTAAAATCAAAAGACCCTTATATGAAAGACTGCTCAAAGAAGTGGGTGTTTGAAGGTAATACATATATATGACAGATAGGCATAAAACAATTAATGCAAGCAGATTAACTTAAAGCACATATGTGATGCAGAAATTACAAATATTTGCCATTTCTGGAAACATCTTAAATATGAATGAATATAAATGGCACTGGCTATTTTTTGAGATACTTTAAATGTGGATGAGTCCAGATAAGGTGGAATCATCAATGACCTCCATTTCCATCGCTTTGGGCGTCTGTTATTATGAATCTCAAATACCTGATTTTTTTCCCCCCATACTTTTCCCCCGTGATATTTTAGCATTTCTAACTGCATTTATGAATCACATTGTTAAATTTTTTTTCTAGGAAAATTTTCTTACACACACATTTTTACCAACTCATGTAAATCTAATCATATGATAATAATCTCATCATGGTGTTCTAGTAGAATTTTTCCCAGGATGAATTATTATCATATGAATATATCTTCACCAGAAAGTCAAGTTTTTGCACGCATTCTTGCACAAGTTCATGCTTTTGACTTACATTAAAGACGCACTGAAACCACTGGTGCATCTGATTCCTTTTTTACTATGTAAACAATTGCGAAAAAACTCAAGTAAACACTAGAAAGTGATTTAATGTCCAAATTTATTAAAAATCTTGTAGGAAGGCTGTGATGATTATACATAGTTGTAGGATCAAAAAATAAATCTAAACAGAATTACAAAATATTCCAAACCAAGACAAACAATATTGTGTACTCCTGGAATCTCAGACAGTTAAAAATAGAAACCGTGATAATGGCTTGAGACGTTTCCAAAAAGTATTAGATTAAAAAAATCTTTCATAGCGTATCCAAAAATAGAAATGTATGCAACCTGTATTGAATATATGGAGTGTTTTATTCATAATACTGTAAAGAGCCATAAAACATATCAACCACAAAACAGTGAAATGGCAATTCAAGAAGATCTATAGCAAGTTCTGAAACGATTAACGACGAAGCACTTGTGTCAAGTAAGATTGCCACTATAATCCATCTTTTATGCATTTAGATTATTAAAGAAAATGTTGATCTAATCAAGCTTAATCAATTACTAAGAATGAATTAACCCTTCAAAGATTAAAATCCTATATCAGTCATATTGTATGCCTTTATGCCATTCAGTAACATAAACATGTTAAATTATTTGAAATAAAATGAAATGATAGGCATACCTTATGCTGATACCAAACATAGAACGGGCACTAACAATGCAGCAGAATGGAGACTGCCGTACACGTTCCTCTCCAGTTTGTTACCCCCAGTTTTCTCTGTCCATCCCAATGAGCTGTATTTTCTTCATATGGTTATTTCACAAGCATGCGCATACCTGTGAATATAAAATAGCTCATAACCATAAGAATTCATCGTAGATATTGCATGCGGCCCTAGCCGAGCTCCTTGGCTACTACTCTCTTCGTCCCATTGCAATTGGCCTGGATGCCTTATTTGTTTGTCCCATTTCAGTTGACCTGTACCATAAGAAGAAAGATACTCATTACACATTATAAACACCTTCAACTCTATGCTTAATTACAGGAAAAAAAAAAAAAAAAAAAAAAAAGCCACAAAGATACTATTCTCTCCCTTTTATCTCCTACTTGCTTTGACAACAACGCTCTCCAAAAAGTTACCTTCTATCTCCACCTTTATCATATTCAACTCACTTTCTTAACATCCGTGTCCGGTTAAGCGAGCCAATTGAAATGGGACGGAGGGAGTATAATATAAATAATATCGAGGATCTACTAATTTCTCTAACGCGAGCAAGATTTGGTAGCTCAAAAGTCAGCTCCAACTATGAGAACTAATTGTATTTCAATTTCATAAATTTTAATACCAAAAACATGAATTACTAATGTTGCAAGCATAGTACTGCAAATTTATCTACAAGGAAATAAGTTCTGATCACTGAAAAACATTGCATTCCCTATAATAATCATGTGCATTAGGAAATAGAATCCCCAAATACATCTGTGTACAATAATCCTAGTATTTTACATTGCGTTATAGCTTAATAAATTCAAGTAACTTAAAGAATCGAGGACATAATTTTTGCCAGAAATAAACATCTTAATGCTAATGCATAAACAGAACATGTAGGTTTAAGAATCAGCGAATATGGCAGACATCACAAATTCGAACGCATGTGAATGAAATTGAAATTTAGAAATGAACATCTGCATATTCAAGAACATGTAGAAGCAACTATTGTTCTACAAATGTAAGTGCATCGCAATTAATCCTTACAGAACAGACACGCAGTTCATGTGTGAGAGTGTGTGAGAGGGAGACTCATCAGTATTCTCAGGATCAGATTTGTGAAAACATTTGAATCAAAAAGAGATGGTGAAATCGCAATTACCCCCACTCTTTAAATTAAATCAGTTTCCAGAAAAAAAAAAAAAAAAAAAAAAAAAAAAAAAAAAAAAGTTTCAATTTCTCAGGAAAATAAAAGGCCAGTCAGCGAGAATGTGTAGACTTTTCGTATTATTTCTTTTATTTTTCCTTTTCCTTTTTTTCATTTTCGGATCATTTTTATGTTCCACATAGGTCTTTTACTTGTAACCTTATTTTTAGCATTGTTATCAATTAAAATTGATGGGCTGGACTTCCATGTATTGGTGCATGGAGTGAGACGGGTTGACCAGCTGGATCTGACCCGATCCAGTCCAACATCTAGTTAATTAAAAAAAAAAAAACAAACGCAGAATACATCGAAAACTTCATCTCTCTCTGCTCAGCTCGATCCTCCTCCTCAAGGTCTGAAACTTCATGCCCACCAATTCAACGCTGGCAAATCGAATTCATCGGCATCCAAATTTGATTTCACAAAACAAGTTCGATTTTCGTATAAATCGAGGTTACAGAATCAATATAAATTGTCTGCAATTTCAAGAACTCGACGACGAGGAATTCCAGAACTCCATCAACTAGAAACGAAGAACTTCCAAATAGTAAGAATACTGATTATAAATTGCTAATTTCAAACTCAATTACTGATATCAAATCATATCTCCATCATTGTTTTTCATTTAAAACTTGTTTAGAAATACAAATGGGGGTGGTTAGCGAATGGATTAACTGATTTAGGAATTGCAATATCGAATTTTCATACACATTAATGATTTTATTGATTAATTGTTAGCAATAAAGGTCAAATTTCAGTAAGATTTATATCATCTTGGGAGAATTTTGTTGAATTCGTAGGTACTGTATACTCATATTTAAGATTTGAGTATCAGAACATCGAAGAAGATAGTTTAACTAAATAGTTACATTTTCACTGTAAGAGTTACTTTTGAGATGTAGAATGATTACTTATTTGAGGATTGTATCTGTGTGTCACAATTAACTGGCTGTTGGTGTTTGTTGAAGTCTCAATTATCCAGTTGGTTTGGTTGTTGTTGAATGAATTTCACTTCTCTTGGAGGTATCTGCTACTCTGTGTAGTTGCTGATGTTGGTTAATTTTCAATTATATTGGAGGTTCTATAACACATAATAATTGCTTGGTTGTATTTGTATGTCCCTGCTAAGTCTATCCATTGTCGAAGGATCTCAGCCTCTCTCTCTTCTGCTGCTACTACTGATTTTTGTTGATTGATGCCTCCTGGCTCCTTGAACTTTAGCAACATGTGGGGGAATGCTTCACTTGGATGAGGTTGTGTTCCCTTACTTGGTGCAGCTGCTGCATTATTTTTTTAGCACAAGGTGCTCGTTGAAATGTCTCAAAGAAGGAATTATGGAATGAATGGAGACTTGGGCTGTTGCATCTCCTTTTGCACTGGCCGCCGCCACCGTCGATTCAATGGAGGGGTACCTAACTAATGATCTAAACCACAGTTCCGCCGATCGTCACCCGCAGTTGCGAAAGAAAGGCTTCAACTTTTCCATTTTTTAGATGATTTATGGAGTTCTGGGAGAAATATTTAATGTGGGATTTCTTGATTTTGCGTTAATTTTACATGTTAGTTGTTTTGCATGTGAAAAATATAAGAGCTCAATGTTTGCATGTTAGTTGATTTTGGTTATTTTTCCCACTTTGCATGTGGGATTAGTTTGGTGGATCTGTGTCAATTGTAGGTGTATCTTAATGTGCATGTATTTGATATTTGAAGATTAAGTCCAAGAACTAATTTAGTTTAGCTTAGCTTAGATTTTTATTGTTGATTGAGGTGTGGTGATTTAGTTTATTTCTTGGTTTGATATGTTTTTGCTTTTGTAAGTTTTGTAAATCATAAATCTGGTTTGATTGATGGTGGTGATTGTGTTGGCCATTTGATTGAATTTCACGACATGGAAATGGGAGGCGACAGTTTCAATGATCTTCAATACTTATTCAATGATTAAAAATGATCTTGAACAAAAGTAATATTTTAGAAACATTACTTTTCATCATGTAAATGATTACATTTCATCACGACAATAATTACTTGAGCAAATAACTAAAAGTATAAGTTGTCGTGAACAAAAGTAAAAATCATCTTGAACAAAAGTAATATTTTAAAAACATTACTTTTCATCTTGTAAATGATTACATTTCATCATGACAATAATTACTTGAGCAAATAACTAAAAGTATAAGTTGTCGTGAACAAAAGTAAAAAGCATCTTGAACAAAAGTAATATGACAATAATTACTTGAGCAGATAACTAAAAGAAAAAATCATCCATCTGTCTACTGTAACTGATAAGATTCTCGATGATCTTGGATGACTGATACAGCTTGATTAGATTGTCCTTCTCAGTTTGTAACTCCTTGAGAAGGACAGTTATCTGCTCGGTTTGTCCATCTCACTTCTTTATCAGCTGGTCGATCTGAGTCTCTTGAGTTTTCAACTGATCTTGCTGCACCTTGATCTGCTTTGTCAGCTCCTCATCAGTTGGAGCATTAGTTCGGTTGACTGCATTCAGTTGACTCTTGAGATTCTCAATCTCCTTTGTTTGACTCTTGATCAGATCGTCCTTCACGGTTAAGGATTCTTCAAGTTTTGAGAACTGTTCTTGAAGACTCTTAAACTCAACCGATTGCTGATGTAATTCCTCACTGAGTTCTTGAAAGTCACTCCAGGAGGGTTCCAACTCTTCATCGAGTGATTCCTGCATGTTAGAAATATTGAGAGAATTTAACTTAGCAGGATTAGAGTGTACCTCAGTATCATCTTGGTCGGTTCCAAGTGCCATGAGGCATTGATCTTGACTGATGGCGTTGTTGGTGGAAGTCAGCTCATCCTCATCTTCAGTGTCAGTGAAGATGTCCATGTCATCAGCTGCTTCTTCTGCTACCATGGCCTTATTCTTTCCAGCTTGTTTGGCCCTCAACGCTTCTCTCTCTTTCTTCAAGAGATCTGGACAGTCAGCTTTGAAATGTCCCTCCTTTCCGCATTCAAAGCAGCTGTTGGTCACAGGCTTTGAACTGTCTCGAGTTCGGTTGGATTTGTAGAATCTTTTGTATTTCCCGAACCGAGTATCCATGCCAGCTAACTTCTTTGACAGGGCGGCTATGTTCTGCTGCAGTTCCTCTCTGCTTGGCTCCTTTGCAACTGTGTCTGCAGACCTGGTTGGCCTTGATGTTCTTGACTTGGAGTAGTCAGCTCGAAGTGCAACTGACTTTGTGGCTGAGCCAACACCTTCATGTCGACTCGTCTGAACCGAGGACTGAGATCTTCTTCGGTTCACCTTATACTCATTTCCCTTTAAAATTGAGAACAATCTTTCAGTTCCCATTTCACCAAGGTCAGTTCGGCTCTCGTGGATATTGGTGAAGGTATCCCACTCAGCCGGTAGAGCTTGCAATACTTTGAGATTGATTTCTCTTAGTGTGTATTTTCCTCTTCAGATGGACCAGATTCTTCTGAGGATGTCCATAAACCGGAGCTCTAGCTGATCAATTGTTTCATCAGTTCTCAGACAAAAGTTGGCATGCATGTGAGAACTTGTTCTCCATCGTCTCATCGCTTCCTTCACTTAGCGATGCCAAGATATCCCACACCTCTTTTGCAGTCTCGCACTCTTCTATCCAAGGGAGGTAATCTTGTCCAACAGTTGACATAATCGTGCTCTGGGCCCAGATGTCTAACTGGCTCACCTTGGCTTCCTCTGGAGTGTAGTCTTCCGGCTGCTTCTCCACAAACTCCACAACTGTATCCCCATCGTTGGGATTTGTAGGAGTGCGAGCTATTCTCTCTTTGATGATGATCGGTCCGGACGAGAGTACTTGTTGCATCCTATGATGCTTCGACAATAAGATCTTCTTCATCCGTGTCCTCCAGGATGTATAATTTACTACCGAGAACATGACCACGATTTTATCTTTGACGTCCATCTGCACACAATAACAACAGAAATATGCAAGCAAATATGCACTAGCGTGATAAAGAGATCTGTTCAGTTGACCACTGAATAAACTTTCTCGAATTCACACCTTGTGAAACAGAGTCAGTAGTCTTTTGAACCACTGCTCTGATACCACTTGATGGTCCCGATACGAGTTACTGGTGTATGGGAGGGGGGGAATACACCAGTTAGGATTTTAAAACTAAACTCCTGAAAATAACTTCAACCGAGTAAAAGGACTCAGTTAGAATCTCACAGCTGAGTAAGCAACCTCAGCTGGAAGAGTGCTGTTGTGCGGAATGTGGTGGAAATTAACAACTCGTAAAACAACTCACGCTTTTGTGCAAGGTTGTTCAAAAACCAAGACAGTTGATGCAAAGATGCAGTTTGTATGCGGTTAGATTGGTCAGTTGAATATGCGATAAATAACAGAGAAATAAACACAACACACGACGATTTAACGTGGTTCGGAGAGAACTCCTACATCCACGGGGAGTTGTGAGTCCACACAACTCTGTCCAAGTTCTTCTGGACAAACCACACAGCTTACGCGGGCTGTGCAACCGTTAAGGATAAGTTTGCGGGTACTTATCAACCTTACAGTTTAGTTTTCGGGTACTAAACAACCTATCTACTCAATTTCAGGAAGAGTAGGGTCCTAACACTCCTTTAGAGAGGAAGTGTGAAAAAGATGGGTTCCAACTAAAAGCTCGAACACGAAGTGAGCTTTGATCTAACACTCTACGAACTCTCACTAAGTGATGTTCTCAAGGTTCGATCTAAAGACACAGAAACTAACTCTAGAACTCTCAACAAGTGATGTTTTAAAGGATTAAATGCAGTTCAACTCATGAAGAATTTTGTTCTTTCTTTCGCTCTCTGATTTCTTCTCGCGTGTGTGTCTTGTATTCTTCTCTGTGAATGAAGGCCTCTATTTATAGGCGGAGAGGATCAACTAGCCGTTGGAGGAGCTGTTGATCTTTGTTCTTTGATAGCGATGGCTTGTCTCTCATCTCTACAGACTTTCCCAATATGGCATCTGTGCTCTTCTGCTTTCCATCTGAGACAACCTTGTGTTGGGCCAAATGAGATAATGACTGAACGGTCAAACCCTCACGTGACTTCCTTTTTGAAATTCAAATTTAAACCTTTGTTCTTCAACCTTGGTCAGTTGGTTGAGAATCTTGATCTTGATCTTGATCTGAGTGGTCTTCAGCTGATGTTCCATTCTATCTGAACCGTTGAACTTCTCAGCTGACTTTGAACTTCATGTTGAAACTTCTTCCTTTTTGGAATAACTTCTCTAAGTCTTTTCCCTTAGTCGGATGGCATTTTGTGACTGATGTTCTAACTGAACAGTTGGCTTGAACGCTCAGTTGTCTTGCTTATAACTTATGTTCCTCATCCGATTTTCCATCTGGGGTTCTAATCGAGTGAAGTCAGGTTGCCGTCTTCAGCTGGAGTCCTGTAAAGATAAAATCTTAACTTTGCTCAAACATCGAGCCTAACTGCTAACAGTAGGAACTGACAACATCTACTCGGTTGGGGTCAGTTGGTTTTGGAATTCATCAAAACTCTTACTAACAAATTTCTCAACATATAGTATACAGTATACGCATATAATTAGGTAAATATTGATGCCACCTACTGTAAATCGGACATACTAAAAACTAAAAGAATATAATGTTTTAAATAATATCGAGAACATAAAAATTTATTAAACAAAAAAACAAGTTATAAAATCTAAACTTTTTTATAAGAAATGTTTAGATGAAAAATTATCAAAATCCTTAAAATTTAAAATAAATACTAACATAACTAATACTCCTATGTATAAACAAATACTCCTATGTACCTCAATGTATTTCTAAGACTGTCCACAGTAGCGATTACCACTAAGGTGATCGTTGTTGTTGTGATTACGAAATGGTGATTTATATCATTATAAATCGTGGAGATTGCAGCGAAAAGATCGCAATTGTGATCTCCGTCAAGAGGTGATCGTTTTGATATGGATAGCTTTTTTGCCACGTGGTGCACTCCCATTTAACACAATTTCATTCGTTTTTAATTTTCCCTATAATTATACACACAAGCAACACATTTTTATATCATTATTTAAATATACACATAGTTATTTAATTAGTGCAATGTTTTTTTAGTTTAATTCAATAAATTTAGTTTGTACTTTAAATATTATTGTTATTCAAACTTCAAATTGTAAAATAAAAATATAAAATGAAGAGATCATCATGGTTTAATTCGTAATGATTTTTTAATTAATGTAATGTTTTTTTATTTGAAATTAATAAAATTTATATTTTAGAAAATAATTGTTATTCATATCATGAAATCCATGTAATGTTTTTTAAGTTCAATTTAATAAATTAAGTTTGTTCATCAAAGATAATTTTTATTCAATTATTAAACTAAAATAATTGTAAAATAAAAATATAAAAGTAAGAGATCAACATGGGCACACTTGTTTTATTAATTACGTAATGAGTTTTTATTTTAACTAATGTAATTTTTTTTTTACTTCAAATTAATAAAATTTACATTTTAGAAAATAACTATTACTTATATTATAAAATTAAAAAAATATAAAATGAAAAACAAAAAAAGAAAATGAGAGATCACCATTGTGGGAAGAAAGAGAGAGATCAGGATGAACCCACATGTAGGCTAAAAATAGGGTGGCGATCACCATTTGGTAATCGCCTCTGTTGATAATCTAATAGTTTCATTTTATAAGTTCACGAATTTTTCCACACGATCGCACGAAAAAAAAAATGAGTGAATTAACTTATTATAATATCATGTTATACATAATCATGAATTTTTATACTAGGTATTACTAAATACCACAAATTTTTCCAAATGACGACTCTAAATACAAAATTATGTTCATTTTTCAAAATTTTCTGCGAGATCGCACGAAAAAGAAGAATTCAAATGGGAAAAAGGAAGGAGAGTTAAAATGGTAAAAAGAACAATGCTAAATTTTAACTTTATTTGTATGAAGCGCTAGAATTTATTCTTATTTTAAAGATACTAAAACTCATTTATTTAGTGTCAACATTTTTTTTTTTGCACATTTATTAGAAAAAAAAAATCAATATTGTTGCATACAAACATACTTTAAAAAAAAATTTGTGCACCATTTATTTAGTATCAGCAATATTTTTGCACATTTATTAGAAAAAAGCAAAATTTTTGCACATAAACATATTTAAAAAAAATTGTGCACCATTTATTTAGTATCAACAATATTTTTTGCACATTTATTCAAAAAAGGATAACATTTTTGCACATAAACATACTTTAGAAATATTTTTTGCGCTTCGTTGTAAACGGCAAGAGCATTTTCATACCTTATCTCTTTAACATGTGTTAAATAAGAACTGAAACCAAACAATATAGCATATGATAATCATGTGTTAGGAAAAAAATGAACAAATCGAAAGTTGGTGTTTTTATGGGGGAAAATTAAATAAAAAATCATGCAAAAATAAAAGATGGAGGAAACAAAGTTCATATATTCTTCTATGCATTTTTCACAAAAATATACGATAATCAACAAGTATTAACTGTAAGCCGAATAAATAAAACCTAAAACATAATTACACATCCTAATTGGATAACCAACCCAGTCAATAATTCCAAAACTAAATTACAAAACAAAAGAAAATTTCAAATTAAAGGAAAATTGTACAAAGAACTAAAAATACCAGAATCATCAACAGCATCACCTCTCTTGGCATTCCAGCCAAATCAACATGCAACTAAAAGTTAGGAAAAAAAAAAGGGAAAAAAAAATGAAATGTCTGAATTAGACTACCGTAATTCTACACCAACTCATCCACCTTCATCTTCCATGCCTGCTTCATCTCCAGAAACACCGTTGCATACTGCACGTTCGTGCATTCAAGCCCTTTCAGCCGTTCCTCTGCTTGCACAAGCTTGTTCTTCATATACTCCACGTCTTTTTCTGCAGCTTTAACAAGTTGTTTTAAGCTAGCCATCAGTTCCTTATAATCGGGAGGGTCTGCAGTACCTTCTCGATCAATCCTTTCCAGGAAACTCAATATGCATTCAAGTCCGCCTCTGCAGCTTCTGAGACGACAGATATCATCTCCCTTAGCTGGGAAGTGACACCACACTCTGTCTTCGAAGCTTTTCAACAACGTCGCAGATCCCCTCTAAGGAAGCTCAACTGATGCACGGCATCGTAAAGGAGCAGTCACGTGCTGGCACACACTTCATACCCATCCACATCTACCAAATAGTTGGATGCACAAGCCCTGCACAAAATAAAAAAATATAATTAGAATGAAATATAATTTGGCAAAAATGAGATGTTCTAAAATGTTGAATCAATTCTTCCATCCTGATGCCACATAGTGTACAAGTCTTTTACGAGGTTTATCATATTGGAGTACTGCTAACAAAGACGATATTATCGATTGAAGGAATACCATATAAACGTACTGCATGGGAGATAATACTGACAGAAACATCAAAGTAATAGTACATTCATCACGATTCAAATTTTCATCACACTAGCATTGTGCACTGCACGGATTTTAGTTTTATAAACAATTTTGTTGTCCATCAAGGGAAAAATTATTTAATACTCCCTGTGACCCATTAATATTGTCAT
The DNA here is from genome assembly GCA_029490685.1 of Schizonepeta tenuifolia. Lineage (NCBI taxonomy): Eukaryota > Viridiplantae > Streptophyta > Magnoliopsida > Lamiales > Lamiaceae > Schizonepeta > Schizonepeta tenuifolia. The sequence goes on from CM055960.1 coordinate 74,414,406, forward strand.
GTTAGTGTTCGGCACGAAGATTAAGAATAAGGGGAAAAAGATAGAAAGTGGGTAGGTCCCATCACTTTTGGAGGATTTTAAAGGATTAAAACTTTCCTTATTTGGAAGATGACAATATGAGTGAGACATTTAAATAAGGAAAGGATGACAATATGAGTGGGTCGGAGGAGTACAAGAGATGGAGAAATTGAAATAATTAAGGATATAATTAATGACTAATTAAATGATAACATAGCATGTATGATGTATCTAACATACCAAAAATAAAAATAAATAAATGAGCATGTACACCTTCAGACCTTCTTTATATGTAATGTGGCAGTTTAAAATACACATAATTGAAGTTTTGATGTTAATATAGCAACACTTCTTGTTACATATACAAATGTTAATATGCTGTAAGTGTAATTAACTCATTATTGGGTGTAGTTAAAGCACAATCACAGTAAAATATCCAAATACCATGGCATCAACATAGCTACAATAATAGTTATAACTATTGCAGATAGGCAAAGCATAATGATAGTTAACCATTTATATATAAAGCTATTTCCAATTTAAACATTGTAGTTCTCGCTTTTACATATAATATAGATAGATATAGATCGTATTTTCTCCCTAGTGAGGAAATCACAATATTCACCTATAGGTTATATCGGAAACAACTTTCAGTCAAATCAACTATTTGGTCAATATACTGATGTCGAAACTCAAAAAGGTTCAAGTTCAACCTTTTGTATGAACAGAAATTAGATTCTGCCCCTTTTAATTAATTAGATGCAATTCGTATATGTTACCCAATTAGTTCCTATATCCTAATTTGGTGGACTAGAATGCTAGCCACAACTATTATAATATGTTGTGAATGTACATTAGAATTCATCTCGGTGCCCTAGTCGCTCCTTCTTCATTCTTTATCATCTATTTCTATGCGCATCTTTTCACCTGGCTCCAGATTCCAAACACCGATCCTAGAAGACTAAATGATAATCTCGTTACATTTTGGCTAATAAATTTCATTGTATCACTCTCCTAGCGCTAGGAGAGTATATATAACACTACGATTGCAACATCTTTGAAAATCGGTCCTACTTACACTCATGGGGACAACACAAGAGTATCAGATGCGGGACCTTCTTCCAGGCACCACTAATATGTTTCATCGACCAAGACATGTCCCTGTGCCTTACGCAGTTCCCCTTGTACTTGTTCCTATGACTTAAACAGCTTTACTTTATTCAGATCTTATAGAGCAGAGGCAAAGAACAATAAAGAAAACTGAAAATACGATAGAGAAAAATATCTCTGTCCTATTAACAAGTACGTAGCCTATAAAAAGTTGGTAACTGCATAGAAGTTTCGGCTCTTGACAGCAGACACGTGCCTAATATTAATAGAGGTAGCTCTAGGAATTCCACTGGGAAGCAGGCAAAGGAAGAGAAGATTCAACTTTCAAGGCAAGAATCTAGTTGGTCGTAATTGGATATTCAAAGTGAGATACAAAGGCAAATGGCAATGTTGAAAGATTCAAGGCTCGGTGCACTGAAGGGTGTTACCAGTCAAATGAGATTAACTAACAGAGATATATGCTCCAGCTGCCGAGCTCAACAAACTTTTGGTTTTACTCTATTGCAGTGAGTCAAGTTTGGCCTCTACACCAACTTGGTGTAAGGAATGTCTCCACAATGGAGATCTAGAAGAAGTTGTTTATATGACTATTCCTTCAAGAACGAAAACCAGTTCAACAATAAGGTCAGTCAGTATGACAAGCTGAAAAAGTCCATTTATGGTTTGAAGTAGTCTTCATGTGCTTGGTTTGATAGGTTTGCTAAGACTGTGACTACTAATGGCATTACCAATGCACCACACGATCATCAAAAGAAAATATTGAGGAGGAAAGATTGCTATTCTCATAGCATATGTTGATGACATCATCCTGACACGGATGATTCAGTGGAAATTATTTGACTATAAGAAATGTTGGCTACAAAGTTCGAAATCAAGAACCTTGGGACCCTCAGGTATTTTCTAGGATCGGTAGTGGCTTGGTTGAAGGAAAGAATTGTCATTTCTCAAAGAAAATACATTCTAGACTTGCCAAGTGAAAAGGCTCAGATTGTAGACTTCCAGACACGCCTATAGATCCTACTAAGATGAATAAGAGTGGCGACAATAGTTCTGTGGATAAAGTATCAAAGACATGTCGCAGTATGCACATTTATCAGTCTCATACTGAACCTGACACAATCTATACATAGTCACTCCAATAGTCCCCCGCACAATCTACACAGAGTTCATGTAAAATCAAGATTAAGATATTTAATGTAATATAAAAGGTATGGTGAATGAATGACCTTAACATATTGCCATGTAAATCTCATTAGTTTCACCAAACTTCAAAGGAACTTGTTTGTTATCATTTTCTAATCATGCACTGTTTATAAAGCAACAAAAACAAATTTTCACGGCCCAACAAGAACCGAAAAGATCATAAGACGTAAAGGAGCATCCACACTATAGTTGGAAATATCTCCATTAACCACAACAAAACAGCATTCTCATTGCATTTCTACTTTGTAGTTGAGAATGTCATTGAGAACTACATCACAATTTCTATCCCAATAAATTATCCAAATATACTAATATTTCCAACAGGTCCTTCCTTTCCACTATCAAAAACATATTCTTCGATTTATGCTTTCCTCAGCCACGAGACATTACATTGGTTTTCTATAATATGTTCCCACCTCAAATTCTCCCCATTGATATAAAAGAAGTTTCTTGTTCCCCATTTATCATGTTATTAGTATTATGAAGGGACTTCTCATCTGAATTTAGCCTTTTCACTAGCAATGGTTTTCTTGGTAGTTGATTCACTGATTTCTGTTAGTAAATAGCATAGAGACACATATTGGGATTAATTTTCTGTATTTGATTCTCTACTAAACAACATATATATATACAAGGATCATATCTAACTAGGGAAAGCTATAGAGCCCATATACAACTAAACCCTAAAGCCCATATACGTCTAACACTCCCCCTCAAGCTGGAGCATAGATATTAATCATGCCCAGCTTGTTACAAAGATAATCAATTCTAATCCCATTAAGAGCCTTCGTGAAAATGTCTCCTAACTGATCTTCTGATTTCATGTATCCTGTAGTAATTAGTCCACTTTGAATCTTCTCACGAACAAAATGACAATCAATCTCAATGTGTTTAGTTCGTTCGTGAAAGACCGGATTAGAAGCAATGTGAAGTGCAGCTTGATTATCACACCATAACTTGGCTGGAATAGGAGCCTTTAATCCTATCTCATTCAAGAACTCATATACCCACACTATCTCACTCACGGCTTTAGTCATAGCTCGATATTCAGATTCTGCACTAGAACGTGAAACCACCTTCTGCTTCTTGCTTTGCCATGAGATCAAGTTTCCTCCATAGAAGACACAATATCCAGAAGTAGATCTTCGATCTTCTTTTGACCCTGCCCAATCACCATCTGAGAAACACTCAATTTTATTGTGACCATGATCACTATACACAATTCCCTTTCCAGGTGCACCTTTCAAGTAGCACAAAATCTGCTCCAGTGCCTTCCAATGATCAACGGTTGGTGATGACATATACTGGCTCACCACACTCACAGAATAAGCGATATCAGGACGTGTCACCCTAAGATAATTCAACTTGCCAACCAATCTTCTATACCTTCCAGGATCATCAAATAACTCACCATCTTTTGTAAGCTGTAAATTTGGAACCATTGGAGAGCTACATGGTTTTGCTCCCAACTTTCCTGTCTCGGAGAGTAAATCGAGTACATATTTTCTTTGAGATAAGAAAATTTGTCCCTTCTTATTTCTCATCACTTCAACTCCTAGAAAGTATTTGAGCTCTCCCAAGTCTTTCGTATTAAACTCAGTGTGAAAGAAAGCTTTGAGAGACACAATCCCATCTGAATCACTGCCAGTGATCACAATATCATCCACATACACAACCAACAAAATAATACCACGCACAGAATGTCTGTAGAAAACTGAATCATCAGATTTACACTTCTTCATGCCAAACTTCTCAACAGCACGAGTAAACGTACCAAATCATGCACGTGGACTCTGCTTTAAGCCATATAATGATTTTCGAAGATAACACACCTTATTAGACTCCCCCTGAGCAACAAAGCCGGGCGGTTGCTCCATATATATAGTATCGTCGAGATCACCATGCAGAAAAGCATTCTTAATATCCAATTGGTGTAAGGCCCAATGATGAGTGGCAGCCAATGAAATCAACAAACGAATAGATGTAAGCTTGGCAACGGGAGAAAAAGTAGCACAATAATCAACCCCATAAATCTGCCCATATCCCTTAGCAACAAGACGAGCCTTCAACCGATCAATAGAGCCATCAGGATTAACTTTAACCGTGAACACCCACTTACAACCAATAGCCCGTTTACCAGCGGGAAGATCAACCAGAACCCAAGTACCATTACCCAATAAAGCATTTAATTCCTCAATCATGGCGGCACGCCAACCAGGATGAGCCAAAGCCTCCTCAACAAATTTTGGAATAGACTCAAGAGACACAACGAAAGCACGAGAAGAGGGAGACAAACGTCTATAGGAAACAAAGGCAGAAATCTGATAGGTGCAAGAACGAGTACCTTTGCGAAGAGCAATAGGGAGATCATCACTCAAAGAAGGATCTGTTGACGAAGATACTGGTGGAGGGGGACACGAGGTAGATGCATCGGGAACCACATCAACAGTAGCAGGCACAGAGGACGACGAGAGTAAGTGTGTATGATAGGAGGCCGAACAGAGGCAGACGGAAGAACAACTGAAGAAGTGACAGTATAAACAAGAAAGTCTGAATCATCCTCCTCAGTAGGAGAAGGAGTGGAGTCATGAGAGAAAGATATATGTTCTGAAAAAGAGACATCAACTGAAACAATATACTTATTCAGACTCGGACAGAAACAACGATACCCCCCCTTTGTACTCTAGAATACCCCAGAAAAATACACTTTAATGACTTTGGATCTAATTTAGTAACGTGAGGCCGAACATCCCGAACGTAGCAAGTACTACCAAATATTTTGGGCTCAATAGGAAAGAGAGACTTAGACGGAAAGAGAACATGAAATGGAGACTCACCACAAAGAACAACAGAAGGCATACGATTGATAAGAAAACAAGCAGTAAAAACAGCATCAGCCCAAAAATGTTTAGGAACTTGACGGGTAAATAACAAAGCTCTAGGAGTTTCAAGTAAATGTCTATTTTTTCTTTCTGCAACACCATTTTGAGATGGTGTGTCGACACAAGAAGTTTGATGAAGAATGCCATTGCGCATCATACAAGTACGAAAGGAATCAGAAAGAGATTCTTTAGCATTATCACTACGCAAGATTTTCACAGGCACCCCAAATTGAGTCTGAATCTCAGCGCAAAAAGCAGAAAAATGTGTAAATAACTCAGAACGTTTCTTCATCAAATAGAGCCATGTCATACGAGAATGATCATCAACAAAAGTGACAAAATAACGAAACCCAGGTTTGGATGGAACAAAACAAGGACCCCAAACATCAGAATGGACTAACTCAAAGGGAGCAGAAGCTCGTTTATTAACTCTAGGACTCAAACTAACACGTTGAAATTTAGCAAACTGACAAGACTCACAATCTAAAGATGACAACTTAGAAAGTTGTGGACACAACTTCTTTAAGGAAGACAAGGATGGATGACCCAAACGACAATGTGCTTCCATGGGAGTGATGATTCCAGTACATGCTACTGATGAAGGTAGTGCCATATCAAGAATGTAGAGGCCATCACGTTCATGTCCCCTACCAATAATCTTCCTCGTCACAAGATCCTGAAACAAGCAATAATCAGGAAAAAATGAGACACTACAACGAAGAGCGCGAGTAATTTTACTCACAGACACCAAATTAAATGCGAGTTTAGGGAGACAAAGGACTGAAGACAGAGGGAGGGATGAAGTAGGGATGACGGTCCCCGACCCAACAACACGAGATTGGGAACCATCAGCCAAAGTAACAGGAGAAGGAGTACGATGAGACTCAAATGTAGAGAATAAAGTGGAGTTACCTGTCATGTGATCGGTAGCACCAGAATCTATGACCCAGTCAGAAGGTGAGGAAACAAGACATGCATTAGGTTTACCTGACTCGGCAACAGCTGTGACAGAATTGGGTTTTGGTTGAGTCATACCCTGAGGCTGTAACAATCGCGCATACTCATCGGCCGAAATAGTGACTGCGGCTGGACTAGAGTGAGTGCCACGATCAGCCACATGAGCAGACAGAGGAGGCTTCTTGTTGCGTAATTTCGGGCAGTCTCGCTTGATATGCCCGAGCTCATGGCAGTAACGACATTCCATAGAGGCTGACCAATGTCCTTGAACTGATCTCTGTCCCTTGTTCGCATTACCTTTATACTGCGGCTTTTCGGACTCGTATGCAGAAGCACGACTAACTAGAACACTACTGAGTGGAGATGGTTGAGCAGAAGGTGTGCGCTCGGTGCGTAGAATCCTACTAAAAGCCTCTTCCAATGATGAAATCTTGGAATCGGACAAAACTTGCGATTTAGCCGTCTCAAATTCTGGTGGAAGTCCGGCTAAGAAACTCATCACAGCCATTTTCTCTCGCTGAGTCTGCTGTTCACTAATATCAGAACTGAAGGGAAGCAACGCATTAAGTTGCTCATATGTCTTCTTGAAATCCATGAAATAGTCTGTGAGTGGTCGATCCCCTTTGTCTGGTCTGTAGAAGGCTTGACAAACATCATACATTCGTGAAATATTATCTTTTCCCGAATATAAGAATTCAAGATAATTGAGGAGGGACTTAACTTTCCGACAATGAGTGATCATCCCAATGACCTCACTAGTGATAGAGTTACGCATCTGTAAAAATAAGCGAGCATCCTCCCGAAGCCAAGCTTGTTTAGAGGAATCATTAGTAGGTGGATCATCCGTCATATGTGTATCCATAGAAACACTCAACAAAAAAAGCTCAATGGTTTGTCGCCAATCAAAAAAGTTAGTCGAGCTTGTGATCTGTGATTTTAGACATCACAGATACAACATCAGTTGATACGGTGGGTGGGGCTTCCGATGACTTGCTGTCGGACATAATGGATCAAAGAAGACTAACTCCAAAAAGAGAGAAGTAGAATTCCAAGCAAAGGTTCAAGGCTGTACCAAAACGGAATCCAATACCAACCGATATTGACCCAACCGGTACACCACGTGAAAGAGGAGAACGAGGCGAAAGCAGCGGAATTGACCGGAGGGGATTCCGGCGAGACACGCGCCGTCACGCGCCGGAGAAAGATTCGGCACAGTCGGAGTCCGGCGGCGCGTGGGACCCACACGCGCGGCTGCTGGTGACCGGACTTTGGCTCCGAGGTCGCCGGACGATGGCACACCTCCCTGTACCGGCGGTGTCGAACGGAGATGGCCGGAAAAGGGGCAGACGGCGGCGGCTGGCCGAAACCCTAATGGGTGAAAAAAAAAAAATTCTGCCTAAATCTAAAAATCCCAGATCGAATGCTCTGATACCATGTTAGTAAATAGCATAGAGACACATATTGGGATTAATTTTCTGTATTTGATTCTCTACTAAACAACATATATATATACAAGGATCATATCTAACTAGGGAAAGCTATAGAGCCCATATACAACTAAACCCTAAAGCCCATATACGTCTAACATCTATAATATGTTCCCACCTCAAATTCTCCCCATTGATATAAAAGAAGTTTCTTGTTCCCCATTTATCATGTTATTAGTATTATGAAGGGACTTCTCATCTGAATTTAGCCTTTTCACTAGCAATGGTTTTCTTGGTAGTTGATTCACTGATTTCTGTAGGAACCTATTTTGCTCGCTATGCTGCCATTTCTTACCACAAGATGTATAATATTCTGATAGGAAACTCGAGCAGCTGAGCTAAAATTCATGAAGACTAGATGACAAGACACAATGTACGAAAAACTACTACTAAAGCCGTATGACACCCAAAAAAAGCAAATTGATGGACTACTGAAACTTGCCATGTCCAGTCCCTTTCTACACTTAATTCTAATTCAATTTTTCTCTAACTTTATTCCAAGAAATTGTGTTTTCATCATATGGCTATTTACCAAGTATGTGCAAACCTGTGAAATAGTTCATAACCGTAAGATTTTTTATCGTAGCCCAAGCCGAGCTCTTTGGCTACTTTAGTATAAAGAATGTCAAAGATCAACTAATTGCTCTAACTTGAGCAGGATTTGGTTTCTCAGAAGTCATAGACAACTTGACGACTAATTGTTCATCAATTTTCAATCTCTCAGTTTCTGCATACAATAAGGCAGGTTTCTAGCAACATTCAACTTGAGTTTTTGTAAACATAGTATAGATTTACTGATCACTGAAGCACACTTGGAAATAAAAATCACAAAATAGATTTTGTAAAATGATGAATGACTGGAGCACTTGATGAAATAAGGACCATAATTGTGCAGGAATTATCATCTGAATGGCAATGAGTATAGTTAAAATTGGCAAATATAATGGCATTTCAGTGATAGATGAGATCAAATATCCATGTGAAATAGATTTCCTGTTTTTCCAATAACGATTTTACAAACGCATAAATTGGAAAAACGTGATTAAAAGAATCAGCAGATATGGCAGATATCACACAATGAAAGGACCTCAACACATAGGAATGAAATCGAACTTGGAAATGAACAATTGCATATTCAAGAACATGCATTAACCAAATACTATAACTTGACATCTAACTGTATCTCAGCAATAAAGGTATATGCATAAAAAATTGATCTTTACAGAGAATATACACATATGAAATGCGTCTGTATGCGTGCGTGTGTGAGTGTGTGTGTGTGTGTGTGTGTGTGTGAGAGAGAGAGAGAGAGAGATCGGTTACTCGTCTGTAATCAACACTCCCACTATCCAGAATGATCAACAATACAGTATTAAATTTACCAAATCTGTATCAGATTACAAAAAGATGATGAAATTGGAAAATTCCTCAAAAAAGGAAAACGGGCACGGCAATTTGTAAGCGATGTAGTTTTATTTGCGTGAGACGGTGAGATTGTTTTAGCTCTCTTTTATTTAAAATCTCCTCAGAAAGAAAAAAGAAAAAAAGAAAAAAATAACATAATAAGTGACTTAAACAAAAAAGAAAAAAGAAAAAAGAAAAAAAGAAAAAAATTAACATAATAAGTGACTTAAAATTTTTGAGCAGAGAGCCCTTGAAAGAAGTATAAAAAAAGTAGTTGAAATTTTTAAGAGATAATTATTTCTTTATTTAAATACGAATCACTTATTATCTATAACAATTAACTACAATAAAGGAGGTGCAAGAATTTTTCCGTTTAAATCCTACTTACACTTTTATGTTTTAATTACTAAGTTTCATTTATTTTATTATTTTTCACTTAATTGCATGTTCATTTTTTCAAGTTTTTTCATTATTTATGAGAAGCTTAAAATGATAATTAATTATATTTATTCTGGAAAACTGTAAAATCTATTCTATGTGGTCTTTTCGATTTATATATGTATACAAATATATTTCATAGGCACATATCTCAGCTAAATTTCTCCAGTTTAATTTTCTATATCAATTCACCTTTCCTACATATAATAATATAATTAATTATTATCTATTAAATATATTATATACAATATTTACAAGTAATATAAAGTGATTAAGTAATACTACTACTTTTATTTAAAAAAATAGTATGAAATACTCCCTTAAATGGAGGAGTACAAATACAGTACTAACAAAATAACATACTATAGTACTAATAAGGAATACAAACCGCTCGAACAATTTGAAAAATAGCTTTCCTTGAAGAATCCGAGTCGAACGAAATTGACACAACGTCGAAATTAATAACACACTTATATCTCCAACACTTTATATATATTTTTTTAATTGAACCCACAACCGCTATTTTTAGCGTGGTCATTGGAAAAATCCCATCTTTATTCAATAGTCTGTAAACTACACAAAATAGATAAACTATATTTTTCAATAACAAGTATGACAAGTTCGACCTATAGAGATGTTAGTGGGAATTGAACTTATGATCTCTCAGTCCCATTAAACTCATTCTACCACTAGGTTATCTCCTATGGAATATCTCCAAAGCTTTCTACAAAAATACTATCAGGACTATAGCACACAAATTATGCAAAAAAAAAATAAAAAATTTATAAATGTATTATTATATGAAAATTCTGTATAAAAAATAACAATTTTTTTTTTTGAATTCGTAAGAATCAGCAGTCGTTATCTTTAATATGCATTGATAAACATAGAATTATTTGAAAAAGTATGTTACGTTCAAAATCTTAAAGTCTTTGAAAGATTTAATCTCGTATTTAATTATGAAAATTTTGATATAAACAATAAATAAATAGATGCTATGCATAGCCAAATTAGGGAAAGAATTATACAAGAACTTTTAGTTATGAGACTGATTTATTAACATTATCAAATATAAATAGAAAGAAAAACCAGAAATTAAGATATTTTAAGATAATTTTTAATTGTAAATATATATTCTTTCTATAAAATGAAAAAAATGAGGTAGTTAGTAGTATTGTTTTTTTTTTTTTTTTTTTTTTTTGTGAAATAAGTATAAGTAGTAATTTAAGAAGCGTAAACCGAGTACATATTTAAGCAAATCAAATATCCAACCAAAAAAAAGTTTAAACAATTTCTCTCTCCGCGCAGCTATTAAGCACTGCTTCTTCAAAATTCGTTGATTTCTCGCCGGAAAAATGAGGCGGCCGGCGTACTCTACTTCTCCAATCAATTTCAGTGCTATGACGCCGAAGATCGACATCGACAACCGGATCTCTCTCCGCAATTACTATCGTATCGCTGATAATCTCCTCAAACAGGTTGGTACTACGCGGATTCGTTTGATCACTTTTATTATTAATTTAAAAGAATTGGGAATCAGTATTCCGTTAATTGTTGCGTGTGAAGAATTTTCGCCGCAGAGCCTAATTTCAGTTAATTCTATTGTTGATTATGAATTTTAGCTTTGATAATGTTCAAATTATGCGCACTTAAAGTTTCTTATATTGTGTTTAGTTGATATTAGAGTACTAGTATTTTTCTTTTCGTAATTCTGAGTGTTGCTAGATTTGAGAGAGCTGATGGTTAAGCTCTTAACTAGTGTAATGGCAGCCTGCGACATTAATTGACTTCAAAAAATGTGCATATCAGTTGAAATATCTGTAACAGACTGTTAAAATCGAACTTTTCGTTGAGACTTTTGATTCATAGATGATGATTCCTTGTGCAGGCAAATATTTATAGGGAGGAGAAAAACTTGATTGACTTGTATGTTATACTGCTAAGATATTCAAGGTAAGGCTTTTTGTTGCTTACACATCTAGACTTGTTCTTTTCTATGCTTTAAATTAATAAGGAGCGACTTAAGCTTTTGAGATATGCCTTGAATTTAAACAGTTTGGTGTCTGAAACTATACCTTACCATAAAGATTACCAAGTCTTATATCCCAAAGACAGATCCTTCTATAAGAAGGTAAGTAATTTTCCAGTGATTTGCATGATTAGTCACAGTTCAGTTGATAAGGTACTGGATAAGTTTGCTTCATTCCATGATGTTTCAGAAATTGCTTGCCGTGCTAGATGAGCTGGAGGTTTTAAAGCCGAAAGTGCGCCGTCAGCTAGATGAACTGGAAAAAGTTAGCTCCACTAGTAAGGCGAATCAGTTTGATGGTCCAACTAGTATTTCCTATGCATCTCCGATAAATAACAAGGCCACCTTAAATTACAGTAGCAAGCAGGTATTTACATAGATTAAAGGTTTAGTTATATTTCTAAAACCGTCATCTTAACTTATACTTTTGCCTCAGATGTCACAATCGAGTACAGCATCTTCATCTTCACTGAAGCAGAATAGCGATTATACTAGATTTTCTTCACCGAATCCTGTCGAGTCTCAATTCCAGAAGATGTGAGTGCATTGCGATGATACTATACCTTAATATCTAAATCCATCAAGTTGTTGTTTATTTATGTATCTAAAGCATCCTCGTTCATTACGTAATGCAAGTTAGCAAGATAACTTTCCTTGCCCGATATATTGTTCAGTATGTCTTGATGGACCATTTATGTTTTGTTCATTATAAACATGGTTTCTTAGAGATTTTCTTGAATATTTGTTGGGTACGACGTGCAGGGCATGCATAAATAATAATTAATCTGGTTGAATTACTTCATTTGCATTTGTATTTAGCCTTTTAGGTCAGAATTTTGGATTGAGAGGCTCCAGTGGGACTAAAATCAACCAGAATGACTCAGAAGTAGCTATTTCAAGCATCTGAAAAACCATCATAACTTGTTATTATCCTCGACAGGGTTGATGCATTTGAACTCATTACTCCATATTTATGAACCCAAACAGGGCCTTAGGATTTTTCTCATTCATTTGGTAACAGAAATTCAATTAAGTCCATAACTTTTGTTGATTAAAATTGATTATGCTTTAGATGTTTGATACATAATCCATTACTCATTTTTCTTGGTGATGCCTTTTAAAGTAACAATTATTGATGTGTTTACCACATGGGATAGAATAACCAAGTTCTTGGCATTAGAGTGTCAACAAATTTCATCTTCAAAGAAACAAGGGAAAGAACATACCTACAGACGAGGACACAATGTTGTTAATCTGAATTACATAAGATTAGAGAAAGGGTCAGGGTTGATCAGAAGTATATATTTCAGGACATCATTGCTAATTGACACGCATCACGTTGGTGTTCCGCACTTATATTTTATATTTTATACACTGTCATATGGCAGTGTTTATAGTACATGTTTCTTTTACAATTAGAATTACTTTCTTTTCTGTTGCGTTGTCTTAGTTTTCTTAGTAGACTTGCCATTTTCAACTGCAGATGCTTCTAATGGTTTAAGATGTGATTCCCCCCTTTCAGTCTCCTTTATGTTATTACTATCTGCATGATCTGCCGGAGATCTCATTCTAACAGTTTAGATTATTAATTGTTGGAGATGATTGATTGTATAATATCTGTTTGGCTGAGTTACATCTACTGATTATTTTCCGCATGTTGCAGGTCTCTTGGTTTACCTCATCCGAAGCGGGAAACATTATCCAGGCACTCATTATTAGGACCAACTGGGCTTCATGGTCAATGGCTTGGGCCGAGGGCTGAGGTTAAGGTAAGTCATATATTCTTTGTCTTACTATTCTCATAAACAAAAAATCAACTTTGGTATTCAAAACTTGATGATTTCTAGTCTTGGTTCACAGGTTAATTATCCTACAAATATTGTTGTCGATACCAATGAATTCTCAAGGTATGGGGTATGCTTACATCAAATCAAATGTTTCCTTTTGGCCCCTTTTCCTTGTTGTAAGGTGATAGAGAACAGGTAATAGCTTTAACAGAAAATAGAATACCAGAATCAGAATTGAGAGAAAAACTATATCGATAATCAATATCAACATAAAAATAAGATGTCCAAAATTCAGATCGTAAACTCATATTTAAAAGTCTAAACTAAACTGTAAACTATTACTATAAGCTAACTAGATAACTTGGACTCCAATACTAATTGCCTTCTCTATACTTCTTCCTAAAATAGACTTTTAGAGCCTTATTATTCCTATCATAAGGTGGAGATTTAAGTTGGGAACAACGCTCTATTAGCTTTAATGGTTAAATGTATTTTCATTGGATAAATCGACACAAAAGACATTCACCCATGTCTACTGCAAATTAATTGCTTATAACTTTTCAGTTTTCAATATTGTATCACTACTTTTATAGCCTGAATCAGGTTGGGAAACAAGAACTTGTGGCAACAAAAGATAGTGATTTAAATGCGTCAACAATAGATTCTGTTCTATCTTTGGATGATGGTAGATGGCTTGCTGAGGAATCTGGTCTTCTCCAAGGGAACGTGGAGAGCAATGATTTTCAGTTAAGCAATATCAGGCAGCCTTCTCCACCTCCTGTCCTGGCACAAGTGATGCCTCAACCTCGTCCAATATCTCCATCAAGAGTTGCTGACCCAAGGCCAGGACCAGCAAAACCCGCTCAGAATGGGTTGCCTAGTTCAAATTCTTACCAAGATCTTCACATTGTGAGTGTGTTGTAACTACTCTTAACCTTGTCGCCTGTGCATGTCAGAGTCTGATTGAAATCCTTTCTTAGTAGTTTGAACTTTTCGTTGTTTTATTGCATATATGGTGTACTCCCCCCCCCCCCACCCACATCCCCCCTTTTGGACAATGATGCACATATGTTTTATTTATGTTGTAGCCAGTGAAGATACTGGACGATTTTTTGAGATTGGCACGAGAAAATACTACTAGAAATTTGGAAACTTGTGGTGTTCTTGCTGGTTCACTTGTAAGTCTTCACTTTACTTGATCTGCTTTTAGTAGCGGAAAATATGATTGCTAAACTAATGTTTGCATTTTGTTGGATTGCAGAAAAATAGAGTATTTCATATTACAACGCTCATTATCCCAAAGCAGGAGTCGACTTCAGACTCGGTATTGTCCAAGACTTTGTATATCTGTGATTTTTAGCTTTTCACTTCAAATTCCTTTCTTCTCCCATAGTTTGCTTTCCCTCTTTAACTACTTAAATAGTGTGCTTCCCTTCTATAACCCTTAGATAATGTGCTACTCCCAAAGGACGCTGCAAATTATCTATAAAAAGATCAGATTATTGTAAATCTCTTCGAAATCAAAGGAAAATATTATAAGTGCCTTGCATAGTTAACTTTGTTATTGACAACTACTTTGATCCCTACAAGTCTGTTCATTGAGTGATTTTTGCCTATTCTTTTTACACACTCTATTTCAAGCCAATACATTCCATTCTGCATAAAGTAGATGCTATTAGGGTCTACATAATGTGCTTACAGTCATCTCACACATTATCCAATGTGATTTAGTTTGAGTTACTTCTAATCCAACTGACAGCCTGTATAATGTTTAATCTAAGATTCCTTTTGTTTATGTTCAGTGTCAAACTTTGAATGAAGAAGAGATTTATGAGGTTCAAGACAAACGCTCTCTTTTCCCTCTTGGATGGATTCACGTAAGTATTAACTATTAACACTACCAGCTTGGATGAAACCCTTCAGTCTATCTCTTAGCTATTATTTCGTATCATTTCATTGTTATTTCATATTTAGTACACTTAGATAATCCAACCATTTCATCATATATTTTAGGCTCAAGGTTGCCACTGTTGGTTGTGTTTCACTTTTTCATCTTTTAGGGTTTACTTATTTTGTCTTCTGTATTCAGAAAGAGTACTGAATATTTTTGTCTCTGTTTGTTGCAATCCGACTATTCCTGCACAAGATTCATTTTCATTTGATTTGAAAGCACTCTATGATGGTTTTGTAAGTTCAACTTCTTTTGAAAGAAAGATAATTTGAAGAGGCAAACTCCAAATGAAAGGAAAAATGGAAAATCATACAAGAGCATATGAGAATAACTCAGTTTTGTTTGTGTAAAATAGCACGCAGATGCCATATTCTAAATTTGGTTACTTTTCATTTGCTTTGCAGACACATCCAACACAAACGTGCTTTATGTCTTCCGTTGATCTTCACACTCATTATTCATATCAGGTAATATAAATATGTACTTATGGTGGTTGATCTGATCCCATTCAGCCTCACTAAAGTTTCCCCTTTAGGAGATAATGGATCAAAGGCATAAAAAGATCAATGATTTTGTAATTTCTACTGGTAAAATAATAAATGGAGCAGGAGCATAGAAAGATGGAATTTTTTTTATTTTTTATTTTTATTTTTATTTTTTTTTAATAATTTTTTAGTGAAGCCATATATTAATTTTGATTGCCATGGTTTTTCATTTGGCTCGCTTGTCCCCCTCTCCCTTTATCCTGGTTTCCTTGGTTAGATCGCATTAACCAACCTTTGATACTATTTGATTGTGATTTTTTACTTATTCTGGAATAGTGATCATATTTGCTACCGATCTCTATCATTATTATGTACTGGATGAATTCATCACACGTACCTCAATTAACTTTAACACTTGAAGATTGTTATCCTTCAAAGTTCATTTGTTTTGCTTTTATTTTCTTGCATACCTTGCCAATGCATCTCGTTTGACTTGTATCTAGGTCATGTTGCCGGAAGCAATTGCAATTGTTATGGCTCCTACAGACTCGCAAAGGTATAGTTCTTTCAATTTCTAAATTTTTTTCATTAAAAAGAGTTCCTATTGTTTTTTTTCAAAATTAAATTCTGCTGGCCGTTCTCTCCTATAAATCGTATTATCTATTAGTAACAAGAAGATTGACTATTATATACACATTTATTGCAGTCCTCATGGCATTTTCCACCTCTCCGACCCTGGTGGTGTCTCTGTTATCCGACACTGCGAACAGCGTGGTTTCCATCCTCATGAAGAGCCTGAGGATGGAAGCCCCTTATATGAGCATTGTTCCCACGTTTATATGAACTCCAAGTTGAAGTATGATGTGGTCGATCTTCGTTGAGCGTGTGTTGTGGTTCCATCAAGGTATTCACAAAAGCAGCAACTCAAGATACTGCAGGTTCATTCACAAATCTACTTTGTGCTGATCACTTGTGTAAATTCATTTCAGAATTTTGTAAACTAGATAAGCTTTTACGTTAATATCGACTGCCTTGTTTATGGTGGATGACTGGTGCTGCTATATATGTTTTCCAATCGAATTGAGCTCCTTCGATCTTCATGAGGAACCAGGCACGTCTTTTTATTGACATGGCCTTGCTGTAATTATGATGACTATTATTTCGGATTTGTTCATATTTTCCTTACGATGGAGAGTTGGTGAGTTTTAGAATCTTGTTTTTGTTAGTCTCTCTGAATTGAAATTGAAGCGAACTATATGATTTGTGTATCAAATAATTAAAGGAGCAAGATATCAGCAACTACATCATGTATCAAAGAATTAAGAATGCGGGCATAATCTGTATCCCATTTCCCAAGTTCAAATCCTAAATGTCATAGTCGAGTCATCTACTGTCGTGTTGCTCATCAACCATGAAGTCTCCCACAGCGCTCCAACTTGAAATTGATATCCTCCTGCAGCATTTCATCTCCAAGCATATATTCGCTCATACAGTCGAACATCAACCTTGTATTCGTCCTTGAGATGAGCTCACAGACGTTGAAGTACTTGTTACACCTTTCCAGTTGATAAAAAAAAGGTTAGTGTTGATGATCTCGATCACTAGACCTTCCAAATGCATAATTCATTAAAACATAACCTCAATCTCAATGTTGCATTTGCATAGCATTTCCTTAAACTGCAGCTGATTTTATATATGTTGGGACTTGGGAGACGTCGTCTAGCGTCTACCTTATGAGCCAATTATATTCTTTAAGTTGCAGCTCCAGAAGTATATGTGATTTCTTGAAACGTACTCAGTGGAACGAGTAAATTAACTGAAAAGAAATCACATATATCCGTTCCTAACTTTTTAACTTCCACTACGTTCAAATCTTGAATATTCACATCTACTTTATTCCCGTATCCATGATATATAGCCAATTAGTAATTATTATGGTTAATTTGCCCAAATTAATTTCACCACTACTACCACATACACGACACATAGCAGCAGCTAGCGATAATTTAACTAATTTTAATATATCATGTTAATTAGAATATTAATTTATCCACCGGGAGCAATACATCTCTACTTGTACTGAATTTGTAGGGTTAGGTTCTTGATAATTTTTTAATATCATAGGCATGAAAATATTTATGAGAGATGGAAATGTTGTCTTTCATTTATCAAAATGAAAAGGCTTCAAAGCCCAAAAATGAGTAGCAGCAGAGTTCTGGATGCAGCAAGAAAGATGAAAACATGATTCAAGTTTACGAATTCATAGTAACGTCTACTATATTATCTTATCTATAAGGAAATTACATCAATTAAAACTATTTCCAAAACTTTACGCTGTTAAATATAACGAGAAACAAGAAACTGTATACCATAATGATAGTTGAAGTAATATAAGGAGGAAGAGAAGGTCGTGAGTAAATTAACTGAAAAGCGGCTGCACTATGATTAGTCATTATAATGATTGCATACTATGGAAGCTTTCACTTGGTCTCGGTAACGGGAAGATATACGCCTTCTGCTGCTAACCAAACATTATCAGGCCGCTTTTCACGAACGCCACAAACCTGAAAGAATAGCAGTGGCCAGTATGATTGAGTTGCTCAAACTCTTAAATGACGATTTCAGTTATTTGATTCTTACCTCTTGCTGACCTCCAGCTATGCGCTGGTATTTCTTGTCATGACTATGAAGGTACCCACCAGTATCTATATGCCGAAGCCTTACCCTTTGATCTTGCCTCCAACTCTTTCCACTTCCCTCGATTTCAACACTGAAGCACAATAAGAACTATGAATGCCTGGTTTTTCAATATACGACATATTCTGAAATATTCACTACCAAATGTCTTACCTCCAATGATCCCCAGTGTCGGACTCGCTATCACTGCCAAAGCAACTCACCTGTATTTTTTTCCCTTCCACATATTTAGTAGGCTTAAGGTAATAATATTAAGATACAAAATGGAATAGTGCGATCCAGAAACAACTTTCACGTTGAAGGCAACTTTCAAACACGGTAAAGCTACAAGTATTTACCAGTTGACCACACAATAAAACCTTTTCAGTGAACCTCAGCAATTCTCATGCTGCAGCATAAAATCTATAATTTATAGTGACCAGCCAGAGAGTAAATGACCCTTTCTCCACTAGTCACAATAGTATAAGATGAATAGACTTTTCTAGAATAAACGCAACACATCAATGACATAGTCCATGAACAAGGTTGATTAGTAAAAAGATCTTTATCAGATTATTAGTAATTATACCAAACAAGTTGATTCGAGAAGGAAGGCAACAAGGATCTCAAGTATGTTCCTTCAACAATATAGTGGGATCTATAAGCACCTTCTGCAGAATACACTGTATGAGTATAAACTACTCATCTATGGAAACCGGGATACACGATGGGCAAGTAGAAGGAATATCATTTACATATTGATAAAGTCAATCTGAGAAAATAGACTACCATACAGTATTAAATTCAATAACAACTGCAAAACATATTGAGCATAGAAATATACGCTCTATGCAGTTAGGTCAAACTGTCACGAAAGATGCCACTGCAAACTTAGCACTTAAGAGAGCCGACTTATGTAGCTGCCAGACATTAGCTACTCTCAATAAGGTCCCGTGCACTTTGTATTATGCTTAAGCCATATTACACCAATCAACTTTTCATAACTTCAGATTTTTCACTTAGAAAGCTGTACCTAATCTTAACTTAAAAAATGTGGAAAAACACATATTCAATAGAAAAACTTCATGAAGATTCTATGAAGTATTATAACTGCTTCACAGTGAACGACAGTGTGCACCAAACAAGTACGAAAAGGTGTGTCAAACTCCACCAACAAGCACAATTAGTACAAGGGTGAATGTTGTTTCCATTAATTTCTAATTATTAGGTTGCCTTGGACAGAAGATTTTGAAGATGGATTTCAAATCCATAATAGCAAATAAATTTGAATTTTGACCACTTTGAGATAGCTCACAAATCCTTCAATTAAATCCTCAATCCAAATGCAACACTAGATTGGTACTGAAAGCTGGGTTCCTTGATAAATATCCTATGATTTTGTCATATTAACTCACTAACATGTTAGTACATGATTTTATAGCAGAAAACATGGTTGGGTAACATTGAAGGTCAGAAGGCACTCTACCAGAATGGTGGAGTTTAGCACAACAAAGTAGAAAAGTAAGAGATACGACTTTTTTCAGTTTTAAAACCAAAAAAGCACGCAGAAACATAAATATTCAAACATTTGATGCAGAATGAAGGGTCCTAAGCAAACTCATGGACACTAACCTCCATATTGCCTGATATTGGGGAGGCATGCAAGTGGCTGTGCAGCCACTTCCTAGTTTTCATGTGCTGCATCCTAATAAGGCTTCCTGTTTTGATGGAATCTCCTTGCTTTGAAGAAGAATCTTGGATAGGCCTGACAATCTGCAATAAATGAACTTCTATTAACATTCCAGGAACCAGAATTAATAAACTACTTACAGTCTTACACAGAGGTACTGTAAATATATCAGAAGAATCAAATTATGTAGTATTGACATACCCAGTAGCTATTAGAATCATCAACATTAGGAAAACCAGTAACAGACTGCTGCCCACTGCCAGACCCATAAGGAACATCATGTGAGTGCAGCCTGAATTTCGTCCTCTCGTGCATCAGCTTGATTACCGAGCCATATGTTATCTATAAAACATTTAAGAGAACGCGTTGGAACAATGAAAATTAAACCACAAAGCATATAAAACTAGTTTATCAAGTGCCTATTACAAATTACTCCAGCTACTCAGCATTCAAGTCGGTACAGATGAAGTGCACACACAAAAGCACCCAAATTAGCTTTCTCAACCTTCAGAGTGTACCTCAATCTAAATAGTTTCTTCAGTAGCAAAATCGTAGGCAATACAACAGTTCGACTTCCTATGTAAGATTCCTTCTTTATCAGTTCTCATGGAAATCATACATACGCCATTCAGAACTTAAACAAAAAACCCAGCAAATCAGTTCTCACAAATGACCATTCTCCAACAAAATCACATCAAGTCGAAGCTGAGTTTTGTTTAGGAAATTCTACCAGATTATAAACTACATATACATATTCTTTAATTCATAAATGCTCAGATAGTCGTCACTAGGTTGCAACCAAATTAACACCCCGTAATCGTAACAGCTCCATTCAGAAACAAAAAACGGAAACATATCCTTAATGTTCGAGACATCAAGTTCCAGCTCTTCAATTAAAAAAAAAAAAAAAAAAAAACAAATTGCACGATAAATAAAGGTCGCCGATCAGATAGCCAACATCAAATTCATTCATCCAGAAATCTCCTAGATTAGGTCACACACAGTGTACGTGAAAAACATAAGGAGAATTATGACTTGCCTGAACGCCTTCGGAGGCGGCGGAAACAGGAGTGGAACCATAATCGGAGTCGAGATTCAGAAGCAGGAATATCGCGAGACCAAAAAAGGAGACGGCCATCACTAGCAACAGCACTATGAACCAAGTCTTCTGCCAAAAAGGCAGGCTCAGATCCGAATCGGATGAGCGGCCAACGGACTCCCGGTAGACTATTCGGGTAGAACCCGACGAAGACGCGGCAGAGAAGGCGGATGCCGGCGCGGATTTCCTGCGGGTGAGGTTACTGTGTTGGTGCTGCGGCTGAGCGGGGGGAGCCACGGTGGGAGCTTCTATGCGGTGCCGGAGCTCCGGCCAATTTTTCGATCGAAGGTGCAATTTGTGTTTCGTCGTCGGTCGATCGAACTACTACAAAATATGCGTTGTTTGCTGTGGGGTGATTAACTGGAATTTCGGGCTCGCCACGCGTGAGTGACGGAGGCAGCGAATCGAATTGTTACACGTGGAATCCTGTTGACGTGGACTCCTTTTATTGGATATTCTGTGGCGTGCCAAGCGCTCAGTCTGTAGTTTTTCATTATTTAATATGGTTTGCGTTTTATATTTTGGTTTGTCGAGCGAGGGGGAAAAACTTAATCCGAGCAATCGGGTCAACCGCAAAAATCAGGTCGGAGCGATTGGGCCTAAAGTCAGTGGATCCTTATAAAATATAGCCCAACTCATTTTATAATACGAACTCTATTCTTCCATGAACAGTAGAATCATATTTGATGGTCGTCCTTGAATAGTGATATCATTTCCTTTTTGATATGTTCTTACTATTATCTTATTACTTTTTTTTTCTCCCCTTATAAAAGTGGTCCTTTTTGTTGGAAAATATAGGAGCGTGTGTGATGTGTGTACGGAAAAGAAAGACAGGAAAGAAAGGAACCGAGGCTAGAGTTAGACTCTATCTCCGTAAGACAAGATTGCTCCACCCTCGTACATGCGGTCTGCGGCAATTGTCTCCAAGATACAACGGTTCGGGTGAACTTTGAGACGTTGCACGACGTGTCGTAGTTCCGGCGAACAACTTGATACTCGAGACGAGTACTTCCTAGACTCGACTATATATATGAGATGTATGTATGCAAACTCGTTGTTGTGAGTTCGAATTGTGTTTAAATCGTCGAATTCAGAGGGTATTTATAGGCGGAAGGTGCCCGTTCCGAATGGTTGCCTACGAGGCGGTTATCGGCGCCATTCAACCAGACGCCGACACGTGTCACTCGCGAAAGGGTGGCTGTCCTGGTGCCGCCACGTGGCAGATGAGGAAATTCGGTTTCAACCGCGGATAACCGCACCATACGTTCCCTTATCCTTACTAACCGCCTCTCCGTACGGTCCACGTTTGAGTCCCTTAGCCAAAATAACTTTGGCTCCTCAATTGCTCCGATCGCGACTGTGCGAAGTGCGCCTCAAAGCGCCCATTGCGATAAGTGCGACGTGCACGTGCTCGTCGCCGTCGGACTCGGACTCGGACGGTGCTTCGCACCGTCCTCGTAGGAATCATGGTTAAGCACAAAAGGTGCCAACACTTGAGCCACTAAGGTGCACTTGGATATAATCCCTTATAGTGTTGCTCCTTATATATAGCACAAAACATCCTTGAATTTTCGATGTGGGACAAATAAGGTAGAATACACACAATTTCTAGTTCCAAATAGCCATGTTTATATATTAATTGCTCATTCATTCCTTAATGGAATTGAACAAATAAATACATTAAATCATAGCGTTCGAAACGTAGATTTCGTTTCTACCATTAGTTTCCACGTACTTCTCACGGATTTAATGCTATAAAGAACCAAAATTCCAACAATCCCCCACATGAATGACAATTAATGCAAGTGCTTGCAAATGTATGAATACTTGTCCCGACGATCTATTATTGCATCGGGATAGATAGCTTTTGGCTTTGAATCTTCCTTAGTGTAATGCTATCGGATTTACTCGCTGCTCGGTGAACGCGATGTCTTGAACCGGTCAGCTTTTGTGTAAACCAAGACAATAACACACACACACACAATAATAGATCTAATATCTATTGTTCTCACGTTGTGTCATTTCGGCCTTGGACCATATTTCAGATTCATAAGTGTTATAATTTGAAGCGGCCACACTTCTCACTTATATAGGTGATCTCTTTTAAGTATCATGCCATACTTTGTCTTTCTTTCAAGACCTTAGGAATCATTAAAAGCTTATATAGCTTACCCTGTACCACATTCAGCATGTTTTTGCACTTGGGCAGTTTCGAGAATGGATATTAAGTTGTAATTCCAAGAACACAATTGAACATTCATAGCTTAGTTGTCTCATTGAACCAAGTTCTTGGGATCTCCAGTCATCATGGTTGAGTTACCATTATGAACATTCTTTAATTGTGGATTTCATCGCATTCCCCGTACTGCACAATTGATCACTTCACATGAACGGCCGTTCTTAATGAGTTTTGACTTTGGCAAAGTTAATGTACATCACTACTAGTGATCAATTGTTTATTCAAGGAAGAATATCACAAATACTGTGTCGATTCGTATAATGCTTTTATGACTTTTCATTTTAGCATTTTACGACATTTTATCTTCCTTGGATAATAGTCGTACTAGACGGCGTTTACTTGTCATAATAACACTTTTCGATGATTACATTACTAGATGACATGTCTCATCTTAGTAACATTCTTCACCGAACAAGTTTATTAGACATTGCTAGACGATATCTTACTTATCGTTCCAGTTCGACCATCTAGTCAAGATTTTCATCTAATAAAGTTTTTCCTTGTCTACTAGAATTCATCTTAGCTTTCCTTGAAGGAAATTACTATTTTGATATTTAATTTGTCTTTTAACAACTTTTTCAATTGACCAAGTTTACTTAGACGACTCAATCATCTTAGTAACACTTTAAACTTGGAATTTTTAACAAGACAATATATCATAGTAATCTTTTCCAACGAAGATTTTACTCAAGATATTTTATTCTAGTAACCAAACTTTATTTCCTCAAATTTTGACTTTCTAGTCAAAATTCCTCAAGTGAAGTACTATTTACTTCATGATTTTGTATCATTTGATACCCCCACATTTTCACACGTATCATTTTGATACTCAACGTAGTTATCTTTCTAATGTTTCAGTTCATCTTCATGAACTTACATTAGTGATACATCTTTCTTCATAAGTAATCATCTCCCCTACATTTGAAGACATATTTTGATTTATATCATCAAAGAGTGATTACATAAATACAAGAATTATAAAACATCTTATAATGTTTTATACGAGATAGAATTTCCTCTTTTATAAAGACCATGTTAACTTTATCAAATTTCTCCGAAATTCTACATATCAAGTAGACTTTTTCTACTTGTCTTTTACTTTAATGTTTTAACAAACATTAGTTTGTATACTTGCAGGAATTTTGATATTTTCTTATATCTTTATCTCGAATTTCCCTACTAAGAAGTAGACTTGAATCAAGTTGTTGCATTTACCAAAAAATGAACAAGCAAAGATATAAAAACATGTACACTTTATTTATTCACAAGTACACGTTTCAATACATCATATATACATAATCTATATATATATGCTTAGTATTCAATTGAAGGCTTTAATCTATACAACAAGCCTTCCATCACATATCTACAATATGTACACACCAAAGAAGCCTCATATAGGCCTTCTTCGTCTACACGGACTAATCATAGAGATCATCCTTAAGCCTGAAGCCGTTTGCAAGTAAACGTGCTTTGTACTTGCGAATCGAGTCATCGGCATTGTACTTCCTTGTGAAGCACAATCAAATGAGGACTCCCATGTGCAATTTTTCACAATTGCATCCATGTAGTGAATGATGTGCCTCATTTCTTCATAGACTGCTTCTCTCCAAAATGGAGCATCGGGCCTCGACAGAGCTATCGTGAGCGTTTTAGGCTCTTCGCTCATATCAAACCCTTCGTCACTTTGGCCTATGATGACCCTTCTCCTTTTCGGACTGAAATACTTGGAAGTATACATATCTTCCAAAGCATTCCAAATATCTCGAGCATTTTGAAATTGAGAGACCAAAGCATAAATCGAAGGAGTAAGACAGTCAAAAATAATGTACCGACAAGTGTAGTCATTGTCGATCCATGCGTGAATCTGCTTCCTCCTTATTTCCTTCATCTCCTTCTTCCATTCTTTGAAGAAATTTCCATCAAACATAAAAACAGGAATACCAAACGTCGACCTACGGCGAAGTGCAAAGTGCACCTCAAAGCGCCCATTGCGACAAGTGCGACTTGCACGTGCACGTGCACGTGCACGTGCTCGTCGCCGTCGGACTCGGACTCGGACGGTGCTTCGCACCGTCCTCGTAGGAATCATGGTTAAGCACAAAAGGTGCCAACACTTGAGCCACTAAGGTGCACTTGGATATAATTCCTTATAGTGTTGCTCCTTATATATAGCACAAAACATCCTTGAATTTTCGATGTGGGACAAATAAGGTAGAATACACACAATTTCTAGTTCCAAGTAGCCATATTTATGTATTAATTGCTCATTCATTCCTTAATAGAATTGAACAAATAAATACATTAAATCATAGTGCTCAAAACGTAGATTTCGTTTCTACCATTAGTTTCCACATACTTATCATGGATTTAATGCTATAAAGAACCAAAATTCCAACACTTTTTTCTATTAACTTAACAACTACACCTTTTATTCATTTCCCCACACAACTACCTGAATTTTATTAAAACTCTTGTCGTCCGTAAAAAACTCTACTATTCAGGGACGGATAGAGTATTAGTTTTAGGATCGGCTTGAGCTAGCTCGAGCCTATCGAGTTTAATTATATGTTGGTTTGAGTTCGTCCAACTCGAAATCCATTTAGATCATTATTTTTTAGTCCGAAAATACTCAATTTTAATTCGGTTCATCAAATTGGGCGAAATGGGCCAACTTTTTGAATTTCAATACAACGGGTTGCGGAAATTTTATTTAATATAATTGTATTAATGTAGATAATTATAAGTTAAACCACAATTTCATGGAATTTGAAATTTCGATTATGCTTTAAAACATTAAAATAAGTAATCTTTCAATTTTATGCAATGTGAATTGGCTAAAATTTTTCTACCCAAAATTCTCCGTTGTTCAAGCCCTTGACTCGAGAAATGAATGGTTGAACTTTGACGTGCTCGAAGAGGTGGATACTTTGGCATGTGAGTCAATATGTATATATAGTACTTGTTGACGGCAAGAAATTTTGACATCCTATCAACTTGGAGAAATTTTTTTTATCGTCATTAAGTATATATTGGACGTCAACTGATAAGTACCAAATATTCATCTCAATAGTAGGCCCTTTAATGCACGCCCATTGGTTTATCAAATCAATCACTTGAAATACATGAATTAAAAGTTTAGGTCGATGAACAATTTGAACATAATTTAATTGCGAACTGTTGAATTGAAAGATTAATACGTACTCTTACTTGTTTAAAATTTTTGAAAGGTCATCGGAATTGTAAATTGAGTTTAATTAAGTTTGTGATTTGAATGAGAAATAGTATTATTTTACAATACACCAAATTATAGTATTTATAGAGCTGATCATTACCGTAAATTACAATGAGTTGGGCCACTTTTATTTTTCACATGAACTTAAGAATGCATGTTTCACTAATAGATTAGAAACTTTATACATTTTGTCCGGTGTAACACTATTCTTTTTATTTTATTATTATTATTATATAGCATAAATCTACAAAACATTAGCTCGATTTATTCTTATTATGATATATGTATTTATTATTTTACGTGCGTTGCGTAATAGTATGATGAAAAACTAGAAGAGCTAAATGAAATTAAAATTCCCATTCATTGGATTATTAAATCACATAAATACTCTTATATATATTGTTTCCTCTTACAAGACTCGAGCTGCTTCCAAAAGAGGAAAAGACAGACAATACAAAGCATGCACTCAAACATGAGAGAAGAAACCACCCCCTCCCCCCACCCATAAAAAATAAAAGAAAGAAACAAAAGCAAAAAAACAATAAGAAATGAGGAAGTTCCTTTTTTTTTTTTTTTTTTTTTTTGGGTTGATAAAGGAGAAAGGTGGAGCTTGAATCATAATTAAGTTTCTGTCGCTTATGTTTGATAATTAAATTAAGGGCATTTGGGCTTGTTATCACGAGTAGTCAAGCTAGCATAGCAAGGGCAGGCCTCATAGTTGCCGGAAGTGCCCGGTGGCACGCAGTCGCAGACGTTGCAGCAGCTGTTGCACGCCCTTTTGCATAGATTCGGCCTTCCTGATAACCTGCACCTTTCTGCACAAGCACCTCCGCACTCAATCTTCGCACCCATCACTTCAATTCCATGCACAACTACAAGAGCTAGAAGGATTGTTGCTACAAAAACTTTGGTATTAGCATTATAAGCCATTGATGATATCTATGACTATGATGAGCTTTTAGAGAGAGAGAGAGAGAGAGATGAAAACTTAATGGGTTTAGAATTTGAGGGTGTGTGAGAGAAAGATGGGAAACATGACTTGTATTTAAAGAGGTGGTGGTGTGGAATGATAATAATGATATGAAACAAAGGGAGACTCAAGAGTGGAAAGTGCCATGCATGCAATTTGCAGAATATATGAGTAATAATTAATTCAACCAACTGCAGGCTAGGCTGGCATTTTGCTCTACCCCAAATCAATAACAAATAAATAAAATAAAATAAAATAAAAAGGAAACAACCATGCAAAAATAAATTCTAATGTTTTAGAATCATATGAGGACCATACAAAAATTCATTTCCTTTTTTTATATATTAAATGACGAATATTATGACGTTTCTTCTTAGAAATTCAACATGCATGTAATAGACCTTCAAAATTGCACATAATACATTTAATGTACCTAGTACCTGATTATCCAAATTTGCAACGTTTGATTTTTAACAATTGATACATAATACTTCATCCGTCTCATGATATACTTTTCGGTACATGAATTAAAAAAAAATGGTTAAAAGATCAAATATTGTGGGTGCTCACACTTTTTTTGTAAGAGAAAATGATTTTCATATTTGGAAACAAGACACTTATCCTAAAACAACACAATAAAAAAAGCAGAACACTTATCCTCGAACGAAAAGAGTAATATGTTTGATGTGACACCACACCGACAATGTAAATCCATATGTTTGGATAGTAAATTTGATTTGTCTTGTATTTTTTCAATAATGAAATTTGAGTATAATAATATTATTGAGAAAATAATACTAATTAATTTGTACCGTCACCGCCACTGCCACCGTCGCCACCCACTTGTAAACGCACCAGCTCAAACACACAAGAATGATGGAGAAAAGAAGTCAACGAGTGTGGAAAATGGCATCTTTGCAAGGAAGAAGGGTCCCTCCCAAAATCCAGTCATATATAATTGGTAGAGTACAATTGTACAAACCAAAATTTAATGACATCTTCTTAATCTACATTAAACCAATTATGCTCCACAGCTGTGTTCTTGCTGGAAAAGTCAGAGAGAATCATAGAGAGTCAAAACTTGTAAGATTTTCAGTTAAAACTATGCATTGACAATTGAAATATTTATGATTCTGAGACTGAGACCGACCAGTACTATGGATGTGAAATTCAATGGAAGCTGCCTAACTTGAGCTAAACTTCTTTCCATTGGGGTAAATTCCAAGCCAATTCCATCCCACCTTCACAACCACACGGTCCGGAATCCGGATAATGGTTAAATAATCATGAATTTTTTTTATTCTGTCTTTTTATGATAGTCAATATTGTTTTTTACTTGCAAAACTAATTTGAAAAATTTGATAATGTCTAAATGAAATAAAATGTACGGTGAATCATTATATAATTTTTTTATGAAAATAAAGTATATTTACAGTATTTGCTGCATGTGACTGTGTGCTTCTAAACCATTCATGCGGTGCTTGTCAAGCACAATGAAATACGCCGCCACAAAAGCTAATTCTGGATAAGTTCACTACAAGTAATTATTTAATAAATTAATAAAAAAATTGAAGGGAATAATTTTTTCACTAACCGCTTTTACACTAATGTGTAATGTCATTCCCGCCTTACTTTAGATAGAGACTAGTGTGCAACCCGTCGAAAATCGACGTGATATTATTAGACGCAATTTGTTTGGTAGTTACAAAAATTTATCTTGAAAGTAAGATTATTTTTTTTAATTAGATTGAAGAAGATTATTTTTCGATTCTCCCATCTTCATTAACTTTTTTTAATCCTTTTGGTTCAATTTAATCCACATACTTCAGTAGATTATTATAATTATCACCCGTAATTTGTTTGGATGTTATAAAAATTTATTTTGAAAGTGAAATATTTAAATTCTAATTAAATTCAAGAAAATTGTTATGCAATTATCACGTATTCATTTACTATTTTTCATCCTTTTTCGTTTATTTTTAATCCAAATACTTCATTAAGATTATTAAAAATATTAGCCACATGGTAGTTATAAAAATTTATCTTGAAAGTGAAAGTCTTTAGTATGTATTTTAAATTAAAAAAAAAATGCTCCACAATTCTCTCGTCTTTGTTTACTTTGATCCTTCCAGTTTAATTTAATCCAAACGGTTCAGTAAGATTCAAGAAAATTGTTATGCGATTCTCCCATCTTTATTTACTAATTTCGGTCATTTTTAATTCAATTTTAATCCACATACTATTTAAATGTTAGATGCAATTTGCAGTTTTGAAAGTGAAAATCTTTATTATCTAATTAAATTAAAGAAATTGTTCCGCGATTTTTCCATCTCCATTTATTAATTTTGATCTATTTTGTTCAATTTAATCCACATAAACTTTAAATTTTTGGTTCAACTCTTAGTAATTAGTAGTATCTAATAATCTCTTGTGATATTAATTATACGATTTGATGCAACTCTGGATCAAATTATATGATTTAGTCTTTGTATTATCACAAGATCACAAGTTATTCTCAATCAAATTACATATGTATATGCATTTTCTCATTTTCTTTAATGATATCGAGAGATCAATCCATGTTTATATAAATCTTGAGAAAACAGCTTCATATAGCTATCTTTACTACTTCTTTTATGTTATACATAAACTTTAATAATTAAATATAAAAATATATTATTTATTCGCCAACTAATAAATAAGTTAAATTAAATCGGTAGTGCAAATATAGACTTTTATTCGACCAACTAATAAATTGATCGAATTAAATCGGTATTGCAAAGGATAAAAAAAATACATATTGAAAATAAATATTTATAGACTTCCAACCACGTGGAGTTTTATTGAAAAAATGATATGGGATAAAATGCTAGGTGGTGCTACGAAATTGTAATGCCATGATTTTTAAAGTTTCCCATCTAAACAAGGAATAGGAAAAAATGTAAAATATCATGAGTACAGCCAATTGAAAAAAATCGTCCAATAAATCTGAAACTATGAGAGAATATATGCCATAAAGAGAAATATCAAATATGAGAGATTATATACCATATGAATAGGCGTGTGGATTTTTTATTTTGGAAGTTTTAAGGATATATAATATTAAATAGTAAAACATATAAATTAAAAATATGTAAAATGAGAATTTAAGATAAATAGAAATAATGAATGGAATATATATAGATAGGCAGATTATTTTCAAATTTTTGCAAATAAGATTTTGTTGACAGTCCAATATATGTAAATTCAACGATGTATCACAAATGAAAAATATACTCCCTCTCTGGCCCACTGAAAGTGTCATGCTACTGTTTGGTACGGAGATTAAAAATAATAGTAAAAAGATAGAAAGTGAAATATTTAAATAAAAAAATGATAACAATATAAGTGAGTCGGAGGGAGTAAACTTTTTAAATTAATGATAAAACAAATCAAGACTAGAGCTATTACGGGATCGCCTGGTCCATGCCTACTAAACTCAAATAATAGTAATAAGAATTTTGGGTCATAATGCGTTGGGATGGTAGTAGATGCTAAATCCGATCCAGTCCTATACGAGCCGGTCAAATCCACCAAGTCCAATTAGGTTGTCCCTTAATCGAACGGTTCGAATCTAGTACATATTGGGTTGGAACTTGGAAGTTCATGAGCCGAATCACTACGCCACAAGCCATTGATGCATACTATTATAGTAATTTATAATGTACGGATTCTCCAAAAACTTTTCCAATGCAACACTGGATACGCATGATGTGCGGGTGTAGGTGCGATTCGCAACGGATTCATTACCTGGCGAATCCTCAAGAATTGAAAATAAAAAATAAAAAATAGGATTTGCAAATCCAGTGTGTTTTTGAAGTGAAAATTTTGAGTGATGTAGAATGCAAGTTTAATATTTTAAAGTACATTAAATTTTACTAACTAATTTGACACCAGTATGATAGATTAGTATTAACCTTTTATGAAACCATATGCAGTATTATTTACTCTTTCTTATAAGAAATCTTACACAAAAGTATTATTTGATTACAATTTACAAAATGAAAATTAAAGGTAGCATTTGATATTGAGAATTGTATCATTTACAATAATAACACAAATATTATACTAGTATAATATATATATCTTGCACAAATCAAAGTATCATTTGCTATGAATATCTACAATTTCATTTTCTGGATTAACAAAAAGTTAAGTAAATCGACACCTGATCCTGATCATGAGCGTATTTTCGAAATCTGATATTTTTTTTTATTTTAGTCGACGTGATTAAGTTGAGTTTGTTGACCGAGATCCCCTCAAAAAAACAAATTAAAAAGAGTTTGTTGACCGAGATGGTCAATAGTTTAGCAGATATTTTTTATTTTTATTTTTTTAATTGAGTATGTTTTAGATAGATTTTAGTATCGTTTTTCAATGCGTAATTAAGTAACGATCCATCCGAGCAAAGGAGGGCAAGAGTCATTATCACCTTCCTATATTCTATATTGATAGAGATTGTAATTTTACACATAACACAAAAAGAGAAATTGAACTGTAACAATGAGACAAGTCGAACCAAGTATTATTCAATCATTAATTTGATAACACCATCGGAGAAAACCAACAGCGAAAGAAGAGAACCAATGGCCTTATTTCAGGCAACAAGAAATTAGACGTCTACATCTTTATAGGATCTACGAACAAAGCAATGATATGGGGCTTCAAAACTTTTTCCGGTTGAGTATAGCCATCGTTGTTGCCTTTGTAAGTAACATCAATGATGCGTTCGAGATTCAAGATCCGCATCAAAACATCTCTTGAGTGAGGTGACGGTTTGAGGCACTCCTCATTTATATCCTTCCATGCATCTGTAGCTAATTCAAAAAACTTAGCCACTGCTTCTTCTATTGTCGAGCCATTGTCCCTCATATAGGACTCGATGCCAGTAGCAATCTGGCCCCTATCTTTCTCAACCTAAAGGTATTGAAAAAAGAAATGCAAATTAAAATTAATGCAATGGCTCTTTAAAGAAAGAATTGTTGTAGGAAATAATGTGATTCAGAGAATTTAGTATACCTCATAAGTTGCTATGTCATCAATGAGTCGGCATATTAGAAGTCCGGCTACAAGCATTTTGGGTTTCTTGCTTAGCCATTCAAAGTCTTCCTCAACGGCGGATTCCACCCCTAACAATGACGTCGTTGTGTGGTAACAGTAAGTGCAAGTGATGAGTGCATTCTTAAGGTACTCCTCAAAAGGTGGTAAATATCCTTGTATGAACCACTTGGCCTCAACATGGTAGCTTCTCACCAATTCTTTAAGCTATATAGGAAGCATCAAACATGGTTATTAATTTCATAATTTTTAGTAATAAATTTACTACAAAAGCTGAAAAGTTGGAAGAAAAAAAAATATTAGAAGAACAAATTTATAAGCATATACGGAAGCAATAAATTTCTAGAATGCTTACAGATTCAATAGCATAGTGCACTGCATAGGATCTTCCTTCCTTAGTCAATTCTTCTTCAAATTGTTCATAGAGTTCCAAAAGAGCTTTGTAGAATGGCTTCACATACTCGGGTAGGTTTTTAATCTCATCAATATCCCACCTAAAGCAATATGAAAATTGATCAACAAATACTCCAAAATAATTTCTTTAGTTCGTTTTCACAATATAAATTGTACCAATGTTATTAAATAATACTGCTACTATATCATTGGTACTATTATTTCAAAGAATATAGTGATGGAGTCAAAGATATTAGATGGTATGTTACGAGAAAAATCAAACACGGTACAACTTTAGCAAAGAAAGCAGCAATTTAATTATGGTTTTACCTCTCTATTGCCTCGGTAAAAGCATCGAGTTCTTCAATTGTACCATAAGCATCATAAGTGTCGTCTATGATTGAGGTCATAGCAATGGTTTTAGTGAGCATGATACGAGCTCGAGAGTATTGTGGCTCATGATACACTCCCATAGCCCAAAAGAAACACTCCACCACTCTATCTCTTGCATAAGGAAGTTTGGAGACTAGGTCTAATTCTTTCCACCACCTATGCAACATCATAATTCTTGTATAAAATTCTCTATATGTGAGGCTTGTGTAGGGACAGACAATTGATGGAGTTGCCAATATTAACATTGTATTGATATATATGGTACCTTGATACTTCATGGAGCTCCTCCTTGTGTAGCATTTGCAAAAGATTATAGTCCAATTTTGCAAACCTCAAGAGAGATTCATTCTTGTTTTCAAATTCTTCATAGATGGGGATAAAGATACGCGCTTCGATTCTTGGATTTCCATTGTGCAATGGTTGGAATAGGGCATGCTCGACTTGTTTGCTAAGAGGAGATTTGAGGTGTGGTGCTATCGATTTGAGGCTAGCCGTAGCAAATTCAAGTGCTTCATCGAGTATAGTTTCACCACGTGTTCTCAGATACGATGCTTCATACAGACTTAGCAAACCCTTGGTGTCATTCTTAATGCCTTCTTGGAATTTTCCGTTTCCATCAATCCATCTACCAAAAATGTCTTCAAGATATGTATATATGTTAATTAGTTAGAATTTCGATTAAATTCAACATAAATTGACAACTGCTAAAAATAAGTAAAAATGACTTAAATTAAAATATATAGCATATGTATACATACCACAACATAAACGGTGACCATGTTGCCTGAATAATCGGAAATGAAGTGCAACAGTGTACAAATCATAAGCCTCATTACTATAATTTGTATTTAGATCGAAAAATTGCTGCAATTTTTCTTCGATCTCATTTTCAACGTGATACGAAATGCCTAGACGTTCGAGTGTGTCGATAAGGATCATTGTTTCCACCATTGTGGTTCCAGAAGCTGTTATCATATCCCTAATTTCATTCTTCAGCGCTTGAACCGTTGTGGAATGTTTTTCTGCGGCCTATATGCATGCACGAAAGGTAAACAATTAAAGAAAAAGTTTATAATAATTATCATAGTTCATACATAAATTGAGAGGGAACGATGAAATTAAGTACCTGAGCACCAGGATGACGATGTTTGATGAATTGATCGCCCCACAAGCTGGGTGAAAAATTGGCGATGGGTCGTTGAATTTCGGCTGGTGCTGCTGCCATTTATGTATTTATGAGAGTTTTGTTGGGGTTTTTGTGTGCTAAATGTTGCAAAGAGTGAAGAAGGTGATGTAGTGAGAAACAAAGGGCTCAAGAGTGATATTTATAGTTGAATAGTGAAGACTTTTCAGTCTTGCATGGCCAGCCAATTTTGGCCATTGCTTTAATTTACTTGTTTATGTACAAAACCACGCTAGTTGGAATTTAATATAGTATTTTTTTTCCCAATCATATCCTAATTAATTTTATTTAGGTTCAATAATCTCAGCATGCAAGCAAGACCGAGGAGTGAGACTCGTGTACTATTCCAAACATATTTTATATATTTTCTTACATGTTGTATATAGTAGTAGGTGCATGTATATGTGTATGAGAGATTAAATCTATTAGAGGGTATCATTAACATTTAAAACACCAAGAACATGACCCACTAACAAAAATAATATGACACTCAATTAAATATTACTCTCTCTCTTTCTCTTTCATATTGAACACGTCTTGGAATTGCTTCATAATACATGTATTAAGAACAGGGACGTAGCCAGAAAATATCAGTGGAGGGACTTTACTAAATTTTTCAAATTTTTCCTGAGCTTAAAAGTGAAAAATGCATTTCCTAATAGCCAGTGAAAAACGACGTTCCTGAGCTTGACATGAAAAACACATTTCCTAGTAGAAGAAGTGCTAATTCTATTAAACTATTTAACTTATAATTTTTCTTTATTTAGATCCTTGGCCCACAAATATTTAAGAGCAAAAAGTCAAAATAGACATTCCTAAAAACAAAAGATAAATTTTGTCACTTTGAAAAAAAAGTTGTCCAAATAGCCTTTTGTTTCTTTTATAACTTTTCTAGCCTTATAGGTATACAAGAAGGCTAACGTTAATTTGAATTATACATGAAGATTAAACTTCATGTATGAATTTCCGGCGGTCGTCTTCTCCGGCGAAAAATTTCCGGCGGTCTTCTTCTTGTATGCATTTTTTTTTCTTGTATGAGATTGTTCTTGTATGTGTGTATGCATTCGTGTATACGTGTATGCATTCGTGTATGAGATCGTTCTTCTATGCATTTTTTTCTTGTATGAGATATGCATTCGTGTATGTTTTTTCTTTGTGTATGATGCATACACGAAAACTAATCTTCATGTATGATTTAAATTTGAAATTTTTGGCGGCGAAAATTTTCGTATATGATGCATACATGAATGTTAGTCTTCGTGTATGATGCATACACGAAGATTAGTTTTCATGTATGATGCATACATAATGTTAGGCTTCGTGTATGATTCAAATTTTCGTCGATTTTTTTTGCCGGAAAACTTTCGTCGGAATTTTTTGGCTTGAAATTGTTGGCCGGAAATTTTCGCTGGAAATTCATACAAGAAACTAGTCTTCGTGTATGATTCAAATTAAAGTTAGCCTTCTTGTATACTCATTAAGGGTATTTATGTCATTTCATAAACTAAAAGGCTATTCTACAACTTTTAAAATGTGAGTGACATTTTAACATTTTTTGCTAAAAAAAGGGTTATTTTGCACTATTACCTCAATATTTAATTATTACTTTGTTTTCATCTCTTCCTTCCTTTCTTTATCAAATTGATGCAACCGCCATTTTTTTCACCTCTGCAAATTTTCCCCCTGACTTAACTCTCATCTTCATTCTTCAATCTTCACAGAAATTGCTCCCTTTATTCGTTAAAATTAGCATGGGCTGATGCAACTATTTTCAAAAATAGTAAGAACCATAAGTATAAGAAAAAAATCATTGGTGTGGGTTTGAGCCATCCCCAGCCCAAACATAGTTCCGCCCCTAATTAAGAAAAAAAGTAAAAGAATATAAAGTGGGTAAGTTCATAACTTTTGAAAAGTTTATTTTTTTCATTATTTAGAACAAGACAAATTGTGTGTTTGATACTGATAAATGAAAGTCTAGTAGTTTTAGGTCTTCTAGTATATAAATTTCTTTTCTCAAGTACATGTTTAAACATAACCTATTAAAATTGAAAACGAAATAGTGGTTCAATGCTTTATTGAAAATGTAAATTTTAAGAATTTATAAAATCAAAAGTTTGAAATGTTTCATCACATACATTATATTTTTTACTAATATCTTTCTTTATATACTTTAATTTTATAAGTCAAATATTAGTTACCTTCATCCGCAAGAAAAACTTATATTCCTTTTTTATTTTCTTTTTTTTTAGGTCTAATATTCCTAATATACATGTTTAAAGAATTTACCAGATCACGTCAAAAAGAAACCTTCGTCCAAATTTGAAAAATTAATTAAATTCATGTGTAGAAGAATATAGCATGCATGTACTTGCAACGTCTTTGACTCTTTGTTATTCTTCTACATCATGTGCAATCATAGTGGTTGATTGGCCATTCAGCAGTGGGCATGTGGCGTTATAATCTTCAACAGATACAGAGGAAAATATACGTTAAAAGCATGTAACGACGTCTTTGTTGACTACTAGAGCAGAGCACATGACTTGCAAGAAGATATAACAATTTTTTACTACTAATAGCAAAAAACAAAAAATTACAAAAACAATTCATTCATTACTATCAATTTTTACTAGAATTAAATTCATTCACGCAGGCGTGCTTTGACTGTTGAGTGTTGGCATATAGGAGCACCAATTGATTTGCTTTTAGGTGATAGTCCACAAAAAAATTATCTTAAAAGTCCTAAAAGGATTGGCGTGTTATGAATATGAATCTGTCCATATTCATTCATTTACGAGTGAACTCGTTATAAGGCTAATCTTATGATCATCAATCTTGGTTATTAATTATTCCTTTGATTAGTTTTTGATAATGCTTTATTTCTAGTAATTTATAGTGAATTTATGTGTGCAACTAGGACTCATTTGTAAGCTATTTTACACACTGAATGAAAAGCAAATAATTCTCCTAATATTATTGTTCTTTACTTTATATTTTACAACACGTTATCAGCACGAGACTCTGGCTGACTGAGGTTATTTTCATACAGAGAAAAATGGACATATCTGAGTTCAATAACAAAGAATTATGTCGGGCAGACAGTGCAACAACTCACTCTATTCTTAAGGATAAAAAATATTTTCTGATTTGATAATGAAAGAAACGAGTGTGGTTACTATATCTGGTAGTACAAAAATAACACTACAAGAAAAATTGGTTTTGGAGGCACTAAAATATGCCCTTATAACCGCCCTAAAGCAACATTTTACCTATCTCCACAGTTATTTGCAATGTCGCCAGTGCGAGTGTAGCAACAGCCCTTCTAGGATATAAGGACACTAAAAAGTGTCATTTTAGGTCACTGTTTGAATTCGAAAGTCAAGCTGTTATGACATCTTTTAACGCCTTTATAATGTAAAATGTGAGTTTTTTTTTTTTTTTTGTTGATTATATTACACTTTTGATGCAGTTAAATTTTTTATTGTATATTTTAAGATTCACAAAGTTTAGTGTCAGTAAATTGCAATTAAAAAATGAATAACCAAAACACGTCCAATGGAATGAAATATTTTATGTATTTTCAAATATGAAAATAAATTACATACAAAATCATAAGAAAGTGATCAAGAAAAACTAACTACAAAATCTTATCAACTTTCAGAGTAGCACTAACCTAACCCACAACATAGATCTATCTTATAAGATAGCTAAAAACAGGGCACACAATTACAACTATCATTCTACCAAAAGTACTATAGAGTAGCGGCATGAGTAGCAGCATGCTCTTCCAAAGCTGCGTATAGTAGCATTATCTGATTCTCCTTCCGCAAATAACTTTTAGTGCACATACTAAACATTCCATGTAGCGCAAAAATCTCTGATAAACACCTTTAGATCTCTAAGCTGTGCTGAATATCCCAACATATAATCTCAAAACTTAATTACGCGTACTGATATAACAATAAAACCCATATACTATCAATTCGATTTCTAAAGAAATGAACATTAATGATGCAGTACTATATTGCATACCACGGAGAAGCAAGCACTTCAATAAATATGTCTTCACTATATACTCATCTGCATTCGATTAGTATAATCAAGGCTTATCCACATATATTAAAGTATATAACTCATTTCATGGTTGCAAGGAAATACTTCCAACAGATTACCTGAATGTAGAACAGTTGAGCTAATTCGTCTGCTCAAAGTCATACACAAAACCAAAAAAGCCAGACCTACAAAGAGAACAAACTTTGTCGGTTAACTACGAACAATCTAACAGGTTTATGAGAAAAAAATCATTAGGTATGCAGTCCTACATCAAAGGGCACTAGATGTCTAGAAGAGCCAGCAAAAAAAATCTAAGTATAAACTTGACAGAGCATGTCAATGTCTTCAATTCATCACTGCACTGCGTATAAAAAATATTGTAGCATCGCACAACTTGATCAAGATACTCCATGCACTTTCTTATCACAACTTCCTCCATTTTCTTTGAATTAGATGGGGCAGATCCATGTAGATCCATGTTGTCAGCTCATATTTAAAGTTGAAAAACTGAAGTAAACGTTCAAAATCCATTCTGTTAAAAACAACATCAGAGAATAAATTACCAGCATATGATCAGCCATATTTTGTCCACTCATGTCTACTCAAATCTGCGACTGAGTTATACATAAGAATCTTTACAAATCGTAGACTTACCTAAACTTCCTTAATAGAGGATATTCTATCATTTCCCTTGGCAAGAGTCCACTAGCGCTAAAATTCCATGTGCTAGTATCTAGTAACAGATAACATTATTGAGTGTTTATGAATAAGTAGAGAGTAAAAGATTATTATTGGGAGAAAATATAACCCCATTATGAGGTACTCCATTTTAGAAAGGGCATTTATTAGCTATACATAATGAGATTATTGGAAATAAAGAAGAGGCATCTGCAATATAACTTTGTTCTCCAAACTTTATACAACCAAACTTTCAGAAACTCCCAACACTAAATATATTTCAATTACTCCTAATATATGTTCACACAACTACAGATATATGTAGACAATCGACCACACAAAATAACAATTCAATTCAATATACAACATTAAACAAAAATTGTTCTAAAAGGAATATCACTACCCTTTTTTTTCGCCGGCGACAAATAGATCGGACCGCTTCTTACTTTATCCATATAATCCAATTCAATATGCTCCTGTAACCACTGGGATTTAACAGATAAAAACGAAAAAAAAAATTGTAGAAAAGAATAATTGAAACAGAGAAAACCAAAATGTCAGCAAATTCAACAAAAATGAGAAATTAAGATTTAAATATCATTCAAAGCAGTTGAAAATAATGGAATTCTGACCCAATTGAACGACTCAATAGGGGGGTGTTGGAGGAAGTCGTGCCAGTGGACGAAGATGGATACGAGATAACAGCGGCGGTCGATTATTGACGTTTCTTGGAGATTTGAAGAGAGTAAAGGACCCAGAACTGCTGGTTTAATTTCTGAAGGATAGAAGAAGGATTTTTCTTTTTTGTTTACAGTTGTGAAACGTGAAAATGATATAAAATTAATTAAAAAAAAGGAATTGGTGGGAAAGTTGCCGCCTTATTTTCTATAGGGCAGTTTTATCTTTCATATTCCCTTAATTTGATTAGTATTCTATAAGAATAAAAAAACATTATCACGTTATGGATTGGGGCATCTAGTGGTGTCATAATTGATGTTGTATTACAACACACGTCTTTAGATGTCGTTACAATGCTAGATAATTTTGTAGTAAAATAATCAGAAAAATATAATGTCGCAAAGAGGTATTATGGTGACAGATAGACTATAGTGTTGTAAAAGGGGTGTTGTAATAGGCCCTTTTTGTTGTAGTGTAATTGACGGCTTTGGAAGAGCAATAATAATTTTACCAGGAGGAACGAAAATTTTGCATAGATGGTGCATTATTTTCATCAAAGTCTTAGAAGAATTTGTTAAGTTTTAAGGATATCCGTAGAAATGGGTATCATATTGAGACTAGTAATGAAGGTAATTGAATCCTTGTACATTACAAGCAAAACTTCTAAAGAAAAGATTGTACTAGAAAAACTACCTTTTTATTCCTCCAGATTATATTGCACATTCATCGACACTATTAAGATTTATGCAATAGCAAATCAAAAATTTGTTGACGAGTTTATTGTTTGGCATGACCGGTTGGGTCATCGTGGTGCTATAATGATGAGGATAATAATAGAGAATTAACATGGTCATAATTTGAAGAGCCAGAAGATTCTTCAATCTAATGAATTCTCATGTACATCATGTTCTCAAGGTAAATTAATAATAAGACCATCACCAGTGAAAATTCGTAGTGAATCTCCCACATTTTTAGAACGCATACATGGTGATATATGTGGGCCTATACACCCATCATGTATGAACCATTTCATTATTTTTATGGTCTTGATTGACGCATCGACAAGATGGTCACATGTATGTTTA
The DNA here is from genome assembly GCA_029490685.1 of Schizonepeta tenuifolia. Taxonomy (NCBI): domain Eukaryota; kingdom Viridiplantae; phylum Streptophyta; class Magnoliopsida; order Lamiales; family Lamiaceae; genus Schizonepeta; species Schizonepeta tenuifolia. The sequence goes on from CM055960.1 coordinate 74,455,623, forward strand.
TTATCAACCCATAACATGGCGTTTGCAAAAATACTTGCAAAATTAATTCGGTTACGAGCACACTTTCCTGATTATAATATCAAGACAATTCATCTTGATAATGCTGGTGAATTTACATACCAACATTTTAATGACTATTGTATGTCAATTGAGATCGGTGTTGAACATCCTGTAGCACATGTTCATACACAAAATGGTCTCGTTGAATCATTCATTAAACGTCTCCAATTGATTGCGCGACCATTACTTTTGAGAACTAAACTCCCAACATCTACTTGGGGACATGCTATTTTAAATGCAACAACACTGATTCACATCAGGCCAACGAGATATCATGATTCCTCCACCCCCCTCACCCTCCCTCAAATAGTTTTTGGTTATGAACAAGATATTTCTAATTTAAGAATTTTTTGTTGTGGTGTATGTGTTCCAATTGCTCCACCACAACATACAAAGATGGGACCTCAAAGGAGACCGGGAATATATGTCGGATTGAATCTCCATCTATAATCAAATATCTTGAATCAAGAACAGGAGATTTATTTATGGCTCGTTTTGCTGATTGCCATTTTAACGAGTCAGTTTTCCCAACATTATGGGGAGAAAAAATAGCCCGTTAAGCAAATAAGTTGGAATGAATTATCATTATTTGTTACGGATTTGAACTCGGATTTAGAAGTACTGGAAGGATTTGTGGGAGAATGTGAGTTTGTAGAGGAATTGGGGAAGAAATTCAATTTTGAGTCAATTGAAATTGGAGAAGGAGGAGTTGATTTGGGGAGTTTGACTGGTTCAAAGAGAATGGAAAAGAGAGTGTTGGCACGTGGCTAAAAAGTGTCCAGCAACAAGAGGGAGTCATGTTCCCAGAAGAAAACACGCTTATTCTATTTCCTGTTATTTCTTTATTTTTATTAGATGTATTGTAATGGCCCAATTGGTATCTAGAGCACAGGTTTATTTGCTTTTCTCCAGCAAATTTCTAGGCTTTGATGGTGGACGGAACTTGTTTCAAGGACCTGCAAGATGCACAAAAACGATCAAGTGTTACAAACGGACACTATGAAGAGGACAGCTACTGAGGAGAAATTTCGAGAGTAGATCCCGTCTTTTGATCAGAAGGTGGATCGGAGGATGGGTGGTATTGATGAGAAGTGTGACAAATTGACAATTCTGTTGACTAATATACAACTGCAGCTGAGGAATTTAAGCAAGGAGGGTACCAAATCTACTAGATCTATCTTGGGTAAGGCTCCTCACCTTTTTCAGACTGCTAAAACTTCTGGATTTTCGTCTACAACTTATACTTCTAAGTTTAAGTCTGATTTGTTTCAATCTGGAAATGGTAATTCACACCACAAGGTTGATTTTCCTAAATTCGATGGATCTAATCCTAGATCTTGGATTATTAAGTGCAATACCTATTTTAAACTTACTACTGCCTTGAGTGATGATCAAATGGTGCAGTTGGCTATTCATAATTTTGAGGGGAAAGCACTACAATGGTTTCAAAATTTTGGTTATGAGAAATTGTTGGATGTTAGTTGGGTGCAGTTTTTTGAAGGTTATAGCTGCACGGTTTGATGATATTAGTGAGGGAAAGGTTTTGATGGAGTTTAAGAATCTCAAATAGACTGGTACATATTCTCAATATGTGGAGAAGTTTGAGGAGTTTAGGTCAGAGGAGTATTTTGTGGCAAATTTCATCAGTGGGTTATCTGAGGAAATGCAAAGTTTCTTATTGCTATTTCGTCCACAAACACTGCAGGATGTTATTGATATAGGGCAACAACAAATGCTTACCCTTGATGCTTTAGCTAAGAGGGTGAAGTCAATCCTTAAGGCTCCATACCAACCAAATTAAAATTACAAAAGACCTGAAGTAGTAGTGAATCCAAGGTCCAACCCCCAAACTAATCTAAACATTGCCAAGATTCTTATCAAACTTCTTACTAGTGCAGAGATGGCAGCAAAGAGAGAAAATGACATGTGCTATAATTGTGATGAAACCTATGTGTATGGGCACAAGTGCAAACCAAAGGTTTTGTTGGGAAATTTATTAGTATAAGTTTTGATGAATTCCAAAACCGGCTGACCCCAACCGAGTAGATGTTGTCAGGACCTAATGTTATAATTTAGACTCGCTGTTTGAGCAATGTTAAGATTTTATCTTTACAGGTCTCCGGCTGAAGATGGCAACAAGACGTCACTCAGACAGAACATCAGTTGTGAAGAAAGACAACTGAGAGTTCATTTGTTCAGATGCAAACAAGGGGAAGTCTTCAGAACATCAGTTGAAGGAAACCAACTGAGCGTTCATCAGATGAGAAACAGTTGAAAGGAAGAGAACATCAGATGAAAAGGAAATCATCTGAGGGTTCAAACCCAACTGAGTAAATACAAGGAAGGCAACTGAGTGTTCAGTTTCAGAACCTCAGTTATAGAATCCGAACAAGGAGTTCATCTGTTTGAAGTTCAAAGTCAGCTGAGAGCTCGACAGATCGGAACATCAACTGAAGATCACTCAAATGAAGGTCAAGACTTTCAACCGACAAACCGAAGTTGACTGTCAAAGATTTGAATTTCAAAAGGAAGTCACATGAGGGTTTGACCGTTCAGTCATTACCCCATCTGGCCCAACACAAGGCTGTCTCAGATGGAAAGCAGAAGAGCACAGATGCCATATCGGGAAAGTCTGCAGAGATGAGAGACAAGCCATCGCTTTCAACCGATCAGAGATCAACTGCTCCTCCAACGGCTAGTTAATTCTCTCCGCCTATAAATAGAGGCATTCTCTCATTCGAGTAGATACACATGCAGATAGACATATAGACGACGAAAAATTCAAGAGCTTTCTCGAGAGAAATCAAAAGCAAATCTGCAAAATCATCATCTAAGAGCATCAGCAGCTGAGAGTTCCAATTTGAGAGAACATTAGTAGCTGAGGGTTCCTAGAATTCGAAACTGTTTTTGATCTTAGGTTGAGTGTTTATTCATTCAAGCCTTAGATCCAGCTCTCATTCTTGATCGAGCTGTAGTTGGAAATCCTACCCTTTCTCACACCCTAAAAAGTGTGCTAGGACCTTACTCTTCCTGTAATTGAGTAGTCAGGTCGTCAAGTACCCGCAAACTTGACTTAGGCTGTTTAGTGCCCGGAAACTAAACTGTAACAGTTGCTCAGCCCGCGTAAGCTGAGTGGAACTGTCCAGAAGAACTTGGACTGAGGTGTGTGGACTCACATCTCCCCGTGGACGTAGGAGTTCTCTCCGAACCACGTAAATCTTGTGTGTCGTGTTTATTTGTGTTCAGTCTTTATTTGCATATCTCATCTGACGAACTAACCGCATACAATCTACATACTTTCACATCAACAGTTTTGGTTTTGACCAACCGTGCACAAAAGCGTGAGTTTGTTTTTACGAGTACATTTTCCACCACATTCCGCACAGTACCACTCTTCCAGCTGAGGTTGCTTACTCAGCTGTGAGATCCCATCTGAGTCCTTTTACTCAGTTGAAGTTGATTTCAAGTGTTAAGTTTTTAGAAAGTTGAAAAATCCTAACTGGTGTATCCCCCCCCCATACACCAGTAACTCGTATCGGGACCATCAAGTGGTATCAGAGCAGTGGTTCAAAAGACTACTGTCTCTGTTTCACGAGGTGTGAATTCGAGAATTTTCTTCAGTGATCAACTGAACAGATCTTTTCACGCTAGTGCATTCTTGCTCGCATTTTTGTTGTCCTGTTTTTGTTTGTGCAGATGGACGTCAAGGACAAGATCACAGTCATGTTCTCTGTTGTCAACTATACATCATGGAGAACTCGAATGAAGAAGATCCTTTTGTCCAAGCATCATAGGATGCAACAAGTTCTCACATCTGGACCAATCGTCATACGAGACAGAATACTTCGCACTCCCACAAATCCCAACGATGGAGATGCAGTGGTGGAGTATGTGGAGAAACAGCCAGAGGACTACACTCCGGAGGAGGCCAAGGTGAGCCAGCTGGATATCTGGGCTCAGAGTACAATAATGTCCACAGTTGGACAAGATTATCTGCCCTGGATAGAGGAGTGTGAGACCGCAAAAGAGATGTGGGACATCCTGGCCTCGCTAAGTGAAGGAAGCGACGAAACAAAGGAAAACAAGTTCTCGCATGCATGTCAAGATTTTGACAATTTCAGTCTGCGACCTGATGAGACTATCGATCAGCTAGAGCTCCGGTTTATGGACATCATCAGAAGAATCCAATCCATCCGGAAAGGAAAATACACTCTAAGAGAAATAAACCTCAAAGTGTTGCAAGCTCTACCGGCTGAGTGAGATACTTTCACAAATATCCACGAGAGCCGAGCTGACCTTGGTGAAATGGGAACTGAAAGATTGTTCTCAATCTTGAAAGGGAATGAGTATAAGGTCAACAGAAGGAGGTCGCAGCCCTCAAGTCAGACAAATAGAATTGAGGATGTCGGCTCAGCATCAAAGTCAGTTGCCCTCCGAGCTGACTACTCAAAGTCGAGATCGTCAAGGCCAACCAGGTCGGCTGACACGACTGCAAAGGAGCCGAGCAGAGAAGAACTGCAACAGAACATTGCAGCGTTGTCAAAGAAGTTAGCCGATATGGATACTCGGTTCGGCAAATATAAACGTTTCTATAAATCAAACCGAACTCGAGACAATTCGAAGCCAGTCACCAATGGTTGCTTCGAATGCGGCAAGGAAGGACACTTCAAAGCTGATTGCCCAGACCTCTCAAAGAAGGAAAGAGAAGCACTGAGGGCGAAGCAAACTGCAAAGAATAAGGCCATGGTAGCTGAAGAGGCAGCAGACGATATGGACATCTTCACAGATACTGAAGATGAGGATGACCTGACCTCTACCAACAAAGTCATCAGTCCGGATCAATGCCTCATGGCACTTGGAACCGACCAAGATGATACTGAGGTACAATCTAATCCTGCTCGCTTAAATTCTTCCAATACTTCTAACATGCAGGAATCTCTGAGCGATGAGTTGGAACCCTCCTGGAATGATTTTCAAGAACTCAGTGAGGAACTGCATCAGCAGTCGGTTGAGTTTAAGAGTCTTCAAGCCCAGTTCGCCAAGCTTGAAGATTCCTTAACCGAAAAGGACGATCTGATCAAGAGACAAGCTGAAGAAATTGACCAGCTGAAAAGTCAACTGAGTACAGCCAACCAAACTGAGGCTTCAACCGATGAACAGTTGAAGGAACAGATCAAGACACAGAACGAACAGTTGAACAAGCAAGAGGCTCAGATCGACCAGCTGATGAAGACATCAGATGCCCAGACCGAGCATATAGCTGCTCTTCTCAAGGATCTTCAAACTGAGAAGGACAACCTGACAAAGCTATATCAGTCATCCGAGATCATCGAGAATCTCATCAAATACAGACGGCAAACGGATGATGTGTCTGGACTCGGATACGACGTGGCAAAGGACACTGGAATTCCACTAGCTACCTTCACCAGGGCTGAGGAAGTCATAGTTGCCAAACCTAACACAGTTGAGTATGCAACTGAACAAACACCCTCACAACCGATAAAGGCAACTACGGCTGAGAAAGGCAAAGGAGCTGCAGATGGAGCATCAACGAAACAGTCCATGGAGTCTACAACTGAGGGGGAATGTTCCAAGACTCAACGGAGGAACTGGAGATGTCGGAGTCGCAATCAGAACCGAGCTCAAAATCGACAACATATCCAAGCTCAGAACCGACGTGATAACCGACCAACAAATCAACCACAGCAGAGATGGAACCAACAGAACCAACCGAGCTTCAACCGACATAATTAACAACGGTTCCATCACCACAACAATCAGAGGTTCCAACAGAGTCAACCTATGTGGAACAGTTACGACAACTATGGTTACTCATGCCACAACATGAATCAACATCCGGGCATGAACATCTATCGTCAACAGCCAACGCAATGGAATCAGAATCAGCCAAGAAGATTCCACAATGGCGTCCGACCTCACAGACAAACTCAACAGGATAAGAATCGCCATCAAAATAGGGGGAAAGCCTCACCTCCTAAAGCCCAACATGGGAGAAATCCAACTCCTCCCAAGAAACAGAGCATCATTTCAAACAACAAGCCTAAGGATAACCGGGGTGTTGTTATAGTTGATGAAAATGGGCAGATCATTTGGAATGACAAGGCTATTCGAGTGTACAGAGAAAAGCGACGCACAGTTCCAGGGGGAACTGGTTCTAACCCTCGAGGACCCAACTGAAATCGGGGACCTAAGCGAGTTTCTCTTTGCAGGTACAAGAGAAACAGCTGAGGAAGAAGAAGGCGTCTACAACAATGTGGGTGATGGATAGTGGATGCTCGAAACACATGACAAATCTAAAGGATTTGCTTGGAAGTTTCGTGGAGAAAGAAGGTCCATCAGTTACTTTTGGTGATAACTCAAAAGGTTACACCAGAGGTTACGGTACCCTTGAAACCAATCATGTTTCAATTTCTAATGTCTCTTATGTTGATGGATTGAAGCATAACCTGCTCTCCATCAGCCAATTCTGTGATAATGGTTTCTCTGTCAAATTTGATGCACAGGGTTGCAGAGTCAAAGACGTCGGATCAAAGCAGGTGATATTGTTGGGAAATCGATCTCCAACAGGGAATGTATACTACGCCGACTGGAACAGCAGCCTCCCCGACACTTGCCTGTTATCAAAGAGCAGTTCGGATGTGAGCTGGCTGTGGCACAAAAGGCTCAACCATCTGAACTTCAAGACGATGAACCGACTTGCCAGACAAGAACATGCAAGAGGCATACCTAACCGAGTGTTTTCAACAACACACATCTGCAGTGCATGCCAGCTGGGAAAGCTCGCTAGAACCTCCTTTCAGTTGAAGTCAACTCCCTCAACCGACCGAGTGTTGCAGCTGATCCATATGGATCTCTTCGGGCCTGTTACACCCAAAAGCATTAATGGAAACGAATATACTTTGGTTGTAACTGATGACTACTCAAGATATACGTGGACCATCTTCATGTGACACAAGAGTGAAACCCGAGATGAGCTGCCCAAGCTGATGGATCGGATATCGAACCAACAAGAGATGAAGATCATATCTATCCGATCAGATCGTGGAACGGAGTTTCTAAATGAAACCATCATTGAGTATTGCGAAAGGAATGGCATAACCCATCAGACATCAGCCGCACGCACTCCACAACAGAATGGCGTAGCTGAGCGAAGAAATAGAACTCTGAAGGATGCAGCCACATCCATGTTAGCGAGCTCAGCACTACCTAAGAGATTTTGGGCTGAAGCGATCAACACAGCATGCTACACACAGAATCGATCTCTTCTCACCAAGCGGTTGGGAAAGACGCCCTACGAGCTGTGGAGACGCAGAAAGCCAGATATCTCTTATTTTCGTGTTTTTGGATCTAAGTGTTATATTCACAACAATGGAAAGACTCAATTGAAAACTTTTGATGCCAAAGCTTCGAAGGGCATATTTCTTGGATATGCAGCTCGGATCAAGGCATATAGAGTTTTCAACAACAGCTCTCGTGTTGTGGAAATAACACCTCATGTTAGTTTTGATGAATCTACCTTTGAGTGCAGGGAACAGGTAAAGGAACAACACGCGGATCCAGCTGTTCTACCAGTTTTCACCAGATCGCAAGCTCTTCGGGAAAAGAACCGAGCTGAACCACTGGTATGGGCAACTAAGGATGAGGACCCATACTCCTCTGAAGATGAATGCGAAGACCTCAGCTCGTCCCTAGGGGGAACTTCAACTGATGTCCCTCCAACTGCATCAGCATCCGATGCCCAACCGAGCTCAGTTCAATCTATTGTAAATGTTGAGGATCCAGACTCAACTGCTGATCAATCACCAGCTCTGAAGACTCCAACTCAGATGTCTGAACAGCCACTGTTGGAAGAAGAAGGAAGACGCAACCGAAGATGGTATGAAGTTCATTCCACCAACGACATCATCGGAGATCCAACCGAGGGTGTGCGCACACGGAGCAGAGTTGCAAATCCAGAATCAACCGAGAAAGAATCCAACACTTATGCCCAATATGCTGAGGAATTGGCAGTTCTAGAGGAGTTCGAGCAAGCTGGAGATATTGCCATGATTTCTTGCTTTGTAGCTGATGTTCCAGAACCAAAGAATGTTGGGGAAGCTCTCAATTGTGTCCACTGGACAACAGCCATGCAAGAAGAATTGAATGAGTTTCTACGCAACTGTGTATGGGAGTTGGTAGAAAGACCAAATGGTGTCAAGGTGATTGGACTAAAGTGGATTTTCAAAAACAAGAGAGACGCCATTGGATTCATTGTGAGGAATAAAGCAAGGTTGGTAGCTCAAGGATACTGCCAACAAGAAGGAATTGACTTTGAAGATTCATTTGCACCAGTTGCAAGGTTGGAAGCCATCCGGATCTTTCTAGCTTATGTCGCACATCACAAGTTCAAAGTACATCAGATGGATGTGAAGTGTGCATTCCTCAATGGAGATATAAAAGAAGATGTATATGTTGAACAGCCTCCTGGTTTTGAGACTGGAGATGGAAGAGTGTACAAGCTGAAGAAAGCTATCTATGGTCTAAAGCAAGCACCAAGAGCATGGTATGACACTCTTTGTGGATTTCTTCTGGACTCGGGGTTCAAACGAGGTTCAGTTGATAAAACTCTGTTCACCATCAAAGTTGGAGAAGATATACTTGTCGTGCAAATTTATGTCGATGACATCATTTTCGGGTCCAAGTCGGAGGAGCTGTGCAAGAAATTCTCCGATCTTATGAAGGAAAAGTTCGAGATGTCAATGATGGGCGAGATGAATTATTTCCTTGGATTACAAGTGAAGCAGTCACCTGAAGGGATTTTCATCAACCAGTCCAAATATACAAAGGAGCTCATCACCAAGTTCGGATTGCAGACAAGTAAGACAACCAAGATCCCTATGAACACGAACTGGAAGATCGAACCAGGAGCTGAGGGAAAGCTCATTGATGCCAGCCAGTATAGAGAGATCATCGGTTCGCTGCTCTACCTAACTGCCAGCTGACCAGACATTTCATACGCAGTTGGAGTGTGTGCTCGTTTTCAAGTCCAACCAAGAGAAGCACACATGTTGGCAGCAAAGAACATCATTAAGTATCTGAAGGGAACTGTCAATGTTGGATTGTGGTACCCAACTGATGACAATATCCAGCTGACTGGATACTCAGATGCCGACCTAGCAGGAGATCGGTTGGACAGAAAGTCTACTTCTGGACACTGTTAGTTCATGGGAAGCAAGCTGGTTTCATGGTTCTCCAAGAAACAAGCGTGTGTGGCTACTTCGACAACCGAGTCAGAGTACATGGCTGCCGGAAGCTGTTGCATGCAAGTATTATGGCTGAAACAGCAGCTGAGAGATTATGAAGTCTCAACTGGACAGGTTCCCATACATTGTGATAGCTCGAGTGCCATAGCTATCTCTCTAAACCCTGTTCATCACTCTCGGACTAAGCATATCGATATTCGTCATCACTTCATCCGAGATCATATTGAGAAGAAGGATGTGTCCATGGAGAAGATTCCAACTGAGATTCAGAAAGCTGACATCTTCACCAAACCTCTTCCTGAAGCCCGGTTCAAGATGCTGTGTGATCTTCTAGGACTTTTGGATCCGAGCTAAAAAGTCATCCCAGCAGAAGAGTCATCCGAGCTGATAAGGATTCATCCGAGCTGACGAATCGGATATCAAATTAAGGGGGAAGCTCAGATGAAGGGGGAATCTCAGATATGAATTGCCAACTGAGGACATCAAACGTCAGCTGAGGAGATGAACTTGAGTCAGCTGATGGGATGCTGCAACAATGGAACAGACGTTAGCTGAACAGACGAACTCGAGTCAGCTGATGGTATGCGGCAACTGAGGAATTCAACAAATGAACACAGCTGATTCAGACATCAGCTGGCAGGTATCATTTATGACTGAAGGTGTTATGATATTAAATGAGAATGTTTGAAATAAATTCAAACATTCCTGAACATGTCAGCTAGACTAAACAAGCCAACATATCGCATTTAATGTAAAGTCTGGCTGAACACCTATAGCCTTACTTTATAGTGCGACTGGGCTGACACCTCAAACTATTCACCTTCTCACTCGCGCGCGTGGTATATCAGTCAAAATTACTCAACAGTTGCGAAATCACAGCCGTCAATAGATTCGTGCGATTTAACTCCAGCCGTTGATTTTATCCGAGTCAAAGATTATATAATACGGCAAATCAGGAAGTGATCCTTACCTTCTCTTTTCGTGCATATCTTTACTCACTATTCATCATCTTCTCAAATCTTGTTTCGCCATTTCCAGTAAAGTCTTTCACTCTTTCTTTGCATATATATCTCCTCGAGATGGCGCCCAAGTCAAAAGCTTCTAAAAAGATGGTTTCCTCAGAGCCTGCAACGTTCCAGGAATCGTTCGACATGGTGATGTCGAAGATTCATTTCGAACAGATATTATCCAGAGCGGCTCTCTCATCGCCTGAGCTCGCTCCAATCGCCGCCATCCTCTCCGACCACCATCTGCTTGATTGGGCCACCCTCTCTCCGGCCCTGTTGCTCAGGAAGCAGATCGTACATTTCTACCGGAATCTGCAACGAGTCGCAAATGACGGGCTTGTCACGATCATCCCGTGCAAGAAACGCCACAGAACCTCCCGGACTGTAGAAGACTCCGTTGTGGAGATAAAGGTGTCAAAGGAGCTGGAGAAGCTCATCCCCAGAAACCGTGAAGCCACAGATGTGGTGGGGAACTTTTCTGACAAGGAAGCTGATGCCTTCCTTCAAACCATTCTTCTTGTTCCCGAACCATTGAAGGGGAGCATGCAAAGGACAAAGTTGAAGCCGGAGCACCGACTTCTTTTTGATGTAATCTCCAAATGCATCTTCGCATATGGTGGAGCCTTCGGGGACATAAGCCGTCCTAAGCTCAAGCAGCAGAAGGCCCTGGAAGAGATGCACCAGGTCGACTGGTTGGGATATATAGAGAGCCAGTTAGTGTCGGAGAAGCAGAAGATATCCGAGACGACAGCTGAGTCCGGAGAACTTCTGTTGAGTGTCAAGGAGACTCTCAACTTCGGGACAAAGATATCAGCCCTCATCATCCAAGCCACAAAGGGTCTGCCGCTGACATGGGAAGGAAGTGAGGACACTCCAGTCAGCAAGCTGTCGCTGTTCCCCTCAGCCAAGAAGGCCAGGGATGTTGTACAAGCTGTCTACACCCTCAAGGGTGTCCCCAAGCCAGCTGTGGAGGCAGCTGCTCGTCGCCCTTCGAGGACCAAGCCGGCGAAGCGCCAGCTGGAAGAGGTAGCTGAGGAGGAAGAAGACGAAGAGGAGGAAAAGGAGGAACCTCTGCAGAAGAGGCCAAGGATAAGGATCATCCAGCCAGCAGCTCATCCATCCACAACAAGTCCAGTGGTGATCAAGCCGGCTGAGGCGAAGGAGTCAACCGAATCCAGTCAATCGGTTGACCCAGCCGGATTTATTCTTCAACCTCGCCAGGAGGACGTGGCTGAGGAGACAGGTGGAGACATGGAGATCCAAGTGGTGGATGCCAGCTCCTCTTCAGATGACTCTTCTTCATCTGAGGAGTCCCACGACAGTCGGTCTAGAGCTGATGCCAGCTAGGTTAACCCACCTGTGACTGAAGAAATCCTCCAGCCAGCCAACTCTCCATCCAAAAAGGATCCAGTTCTCTCAACTGGTCCTCAGTCAGATATTCCGAGCCTCTCGCTCGATGCCAACGTTGTGACCACTTCTTCGGCCAACGTTGATGAAACCATCGAACCCATAACCTTAGATATCGACCCACCTCAGATCGATGAAGAAGCCAACCGCCAGGCAATCCTGGCTGAGTATGAAGGAAGACTCAGCTACTGCTTCCGCAAGCTGATTGGTATGTTCCCCGAGGCAACATCGATGCCCATTTTCTCTGTTCTCGGGACGGAACTTCTATACCAGTTCAGTGTCATATTCAGCTACTGGTACGTAAAGGAGGAGACCCTCAGGATTCATGGTTGGGACAAGTTAAAGGTCGAAGAGTCCAACCTGAGGGAGTACTTCGACTACCAGAGCCTGGAGGTGGCTTACAATCAAAAAGTGGCTGTGCTCCGACGACGTCTGGACAAAAGCATCCAAGAAGGGACAGACACCAGGGAGCTGTGCAACAACTCTGAAGCTGTTCACTTTCTTGATGACATGCTCGCCAAAAATGCCTCCTGCATGGACGACGTCGACGCAGCTGATGAGGCGGCCAAGAGAGAAGAAGACAAACTCAAGGCCTATCTCGCCAACAGATCTGCCATGGTTGTCGCGGAGTCTGCTGCCCAGCCACAACCACAGCTTCTGCTCGGACCCTCCGATCAGCCAGCTCTCTCAACCGACGCCATCTGCGAGCTGATCTCGGAGAGGGTCAACCAGCTGAGGACGGAGATGCTGTCCAAGATCCAGCTGGGCAAGGAGGAAGAAGCTGACAGGATGCAGCAGCTGATGGCAGAAAATGACAGCCTGAAGAATCAGCTAGATCACCTCTCCTCTTCTCTGCAGCACAAGCTCGAAGATCTCTCCACTTCTTCCAGCTCAGAGGTCTCGGCTCTAAGGAAGGCCGTTCAGAGTCTCAGCTCGGATTTCAACGTGTTCAAGACCGTTGCTGAATCTGACCTCGCAAAGTCCCAGCAGACTCAGGACCAGGAGTGGATGGCTCAGTTCGCCTCTTTCCGAGCTGAGTTCGTCTCCCTCCACAAAGAGGTCTCTGCGACTTTTGCAGCTGTGCAGCGAGCTGAGCAGGAGCGCCAAGACCTGGAATTGGCGAAGAAGGTGGAAGAGAAGGACGTTGTTGAAGAGCTATTTTCCCGCATTCAACAAGCTGAAGCCAAGTTGACCTCTCTGGATGGCACTGTTGCCACCCTTTTGGATGATGCCAAAAAGGGGGAAGACAAGGAGCCAGCAGCTGGGGAAGACAAGGAGCCGGCAGCTGGGGATGGACAAGGGAAAGCTGTTCTCCAGCAAGGAGAAGGAGTGCCAGCTGAAGCTAAAGCTGAAGGGTCGCAACCCGAACTGGAAGTCTCCCACGACCTCGTAGCCGAGCTCACAGCCGAGCTCGATTCAGAACTTGACGGGATATCCGTTGAAGACTGTATCGAAGTTGCCAAAGCTATGGAGGTGCCTAAGGAGAAGTACTTGAATCCCTCTTGGATCAAGAAGTTCGCTGCCGATCAGGCCAAAAAGGTAGCCAAGTTCGAGAAGGAGCTCGCCAAGGTGGAGAAGAACGTCGACAGAAACAAAGCCAGCCGGAGTGTGCGAAGAATCAACAAGCACCAGATGAAGGCTGAGGCTAGAAAGTCGACGCATCAGCTGCAGAAGAACGCTCCGCTCCCGTCTCGATACCCACATGTTGACAAGTGGATGAATGTGGAGTGGAACGATGACTGGGAACAGTTCAAGCATGAGTTCGTCAATGACTTCTATTACAGGAAAGTTTACTCGACTGAAGACCCAAGGCTAGCCTTCAAGGAAGCCCTGTGGGAACTCACATCTGGAGACCCTGGAATGTTTAGTCAGTTCAAGCGAGCTATGCTGAATGCTCAGCTTGATCCCAACACTGTTCCAGTTCCAAAGAAGTGCATATACCGCCCTCCGATGATCAAAGGCACAAGCACGCCAAATAGAAATACGATCTTGGCTGAGGCGAGGCAAGTATGCAAGGAACACGGCGTCAACACTGGGATTGAGTCGGAAGCGAAGAAGGAGATCTTCAATCGTATCTTCAACAAGTACAGTCAACAGTACTTCTGAGCTGTCAAAGTTTTTGAGCTGATAATGTTTTTGGATGTTGTAGTTTTTGAAGCAACTGTCGTATCTTTCTATGTTTTGCGCTTAACATTGTAACCTTCAGTTGTAACAAAAACTTCAAAGTATATAATACGATTCACCTTGATGAACAATTCCTCATTGTCCAAGCTCTGAATCACAAAGTCTTTCAATTTCATGTTATAACTGTGCTAACCCTTTGATGTTTTATCTTATAGATTGTCTAGAATTTCAGCTGAGATTTTAGATAAGTTAGTAAGGTTTAGATCAGTAGTGGTTTCAAGTTATAAGTGGTTTTGGCATCATCAAAAAGGGGGAAATTGTTGGGAAATTTATTAGTATAAGTTTTGATGAATTCCAAAACCGGCTGACCCCAACCGAGTAGATGTTGCCAGGACCTAATGTTATAATTTAGGCTCGCTGTTTGAGCAATGTTAAGATTTTATCTTTACAGGTCTCCGGCTGAAGATGGCAACAAGACGTCACTCAGACAGAACATCAGTTGTGAAGAAAGACAACTGAGAGTTCATTTGTTCAGATGCAAACAAGGGGAAGTCTTCAGAACATCAGTTGAAGGAAACCAACTGAGCGTTCATCAGATGAGAAACAGTTGAAAGGAAGAGAACATCAGATGAAAAGGAAATCATCTGAGGGTTCAAACCCAACTGAGTAAATACAAGGAAGGCAACTGAGTGTTCAGTTTCAGAACCTCAGTTATAGAATCCGAACAAAGAGTTCATCTGTTTGAAATTCAAAGTCAGCTGAGAGCTCGACAGATCGGAACATCAACTGAAGATCACTCAGATGAAGGTCAAGACTTTCAACCGACAAACCGAAGTTGACTGTCAAAGATTTGAATTTCAAAAGGAAGTCACATGAGGGTTTGACCGTTCAGTCATTACCCCATCTGGCCCAACACAAGGCTGTCTCAGATGGAAAGCAGAAGAGCACAGATGCCATATCGGGAAAGTCTGCAGAGATGAGAGACAAGCCATCGCTTTCAACCGATCAGAGATCAACTGCTCCTCCAACGGCTAGTTAATTCTCTCCGCCTATAAATAGAGGCATTCTCTCATTCGAGTAGATACACATGCAGATAGACATATAGACGACGAAAAATTCAAGAGCTTTCTCGAGAGAAATCAAAAGCAAATCTGCAAAATCATCATCTAAGAGCATCAGCAGCTGAGAGTTCCAATTTGAGAGAACATTAGTAGCTGACGGTTCCTAGAATTCGAAACTGTTTTTGATCTTAGGTTGAGTGTTTATTCGTTCAAGCCTTAGATCCAGCTCTCATTCTTGATCGAGCTGTAGTTGGAAATCCTACCCTTTCTCACACCCTAAAAAGTGTGTTAGGACCTTACTCTTCCTGTAATTGAGTAGTCAGGTCGTCAAGTACCCGCAAACTTGACTTAGGCTGTTTAGTGCCCGGAAACTAAACTGTAACAGTTGCTCAGCCCGCGTAAGCTGAGTGGAACTGTCCAGAAGAACTTGGACTGAGGTGTGTGGACTCACATCTCCCCGTGAACGTAGGAGTTCTCTCCGAACCGCGTAAATCTTGTGTGTCGTGTTTATTTGTGTTCAGTCTTTATTTGCATATCTCATCTGACGAACTAACCGCATACAATCTACATACTTTCACATCAACAGTTTTGGTTTTGACCAACCGTGCACAAAAGCGTGAGTTTGTTTTTACGAGTACATTTTCCACCACATTCCGCACAGTACCACTCTTCCAGCTGAGGTTGCTTACTCAGCTGTGAGATCCCATCTGAGTCCTTTTACTCAGTTGAAGTTGATTTCAAGTGTTAAGTTTTTAGAAAGTTAAAAAATCCTAATTGGTGTATCCCCCCCATACACCAGTAACTCGTATCGGGACCATCAGGTTTTTTATATGGCTTTGTCTGAGGAGCAAGAATTGTCTCATATGGAGCATGATATTGAGTTTGTGGAGATAATCTTACCAGATAATCAACCTATGGAAGAGCCTAAATTTTTTGTCGATGTCATAACTGGATCCACTGGTTCTAAAACCATGAGGATCATTGGTAAAGTAAATGATCACAAAGTGCATATACTTATTGACAATGGTAGTACTCTTAGTTTTATTAAGAAGAGCACAACCATCAATTTAGGCAGTGAGCTGACTCAAGGTGTTCCTATGTTGGTGAAAGTGGCTAATGGGCAGCAGCTAGTCAGTACCCAAGTGGCAGCTAATTTCTCATGGAAGGTGCAAGAGCATGAGTTTTGTTATTTACTTAGACTGCTAGAACATGAAGGGTTTGATATTATATTGGGCATTGATTGGTTAGAACATGTCACACCCATATTTCTGGATTATAGAAGGATGACATGTACTGTGCATGATGGGAAGAAAAGAGTGAAAATGTAAGCAGTCACAAGAGCAACAGAGTGCCAACTTATTTCAGGTCCTACTCTACTTACTATATTGCACAGGGAGATTGAGACTAAAGAAGAAATATACCTGATTACTCCTTCAATAATGGAATCTGTGATAAGCTCTCAACTGCAGTCTTTATTAGAAGAGTTCAAGGATGTATTTGTTGAGCCACAAGGGGTTGCCGCCACCTGCTAGAGAAGTTGAGCATCAGTTGAAACCATATAGCATGCCTAAACATCAACACCCTTACAGGACATCACATACTCACAAAAATGAGACTGAGAGAATTGTGGGGGAACTACTGAAGGATGGAATTATACAGCACAGCAAAAGTTCATTTGTTGCCCCAATTATTCTAGTTAAGAAGAAAGACAACACTTGAAGGATGTGTGTGGATTATAGATATCTCAATTCCCTCACAGTTAAACATGATTATCCCATTCCCATTATTGATAAAGTGTTGGATGAACTTTATAGAGCTAAGTTTTTCTCTAAACTGGATCTTAGGTCAGGATACTTCAAAATCTTGGTAAATCCTTGTGACAGGCACCTCACTGCTTTTTCTACACACCAAGGCCATTATGAGTTTTTGGTCATGCCTTTTGGGTTGTGTAATGCATCTGCTACATTCCAATCCTTAATGAATATTGTGTTCCAGAAGCATCTAAGGAAGAGTGCGCTAGTGTTTTTTGATGACATTCTAGTACACAACAAGTCTTCGGAGGAGCATCTTATTCACTTAAAGGAAGTTTTACTATTATTAAGAGAAAACACTCTGTATGCTAAGATGAGTAGAAGCAGTTTTGGGCAGCAGAGAATTGAGTATTTGGGGCATATCATAATCCTAGAAGGAGTGTCTACTGACCGTGAGGAGGTTGCTAGCATGGTAAACTGGCCCATTCCTAAAACAGTTAAGCAGCTAAGTGGATTTTTGGGTTTGACAGGCAACTACAGGAAGTTTGTCAAAGACTATGGTCACATCAGCAGACCACTCACCTTATTGTTGAAGAAAGATGGGTTCAAGTGGAATACTAAGGCTGATCAGGCTTTTCACCAACTTAAGACAACTATGTCCACAGCTCCAGTCCTAGTACTGCCCAATTTCAGTTTGCCTTTTACTCTGGAAACTGATGCTAGTGGTACTGGGGTGGGTGCTGTTCTAATGCAACACAACAGACCAATAGCTTATATGAGTAAAGTTTTGTGCCCAAGGAACCAAGCATTATCTATTTATGAAAGAGAGTTCTTGGTTGTGGTTATGGTTGTTCAGAAATGGAAATCTTACTTGCAGGGCCAGAAGTTTATCATTAAAACTAATCAGCAGGCTTTGAAATATTTGCTTGACAAGAAATCAGTTAATCATGTCCAGCATAGGTGGCTTACTATGCTATTGGGATTTAATTATGAGATTCAGTACACAAAGGGCAGTAATAATAAGGTGGAGGCAATTACTAGTGTTACTCCTGATTGCATGTAGCAGGTGATTCTCAGTTGTCACAATGATCTTATTCTATCTCAGATGATCACTGCTACGTCTATTGATAAGGACTCATTTCCTAATTATGTCTTAACTACTAATTTGTTAAAATATAAAGGCAAGGTGGTGGTGGATTCTAACATAAATCTCAGGTATGTTCTGGTGCAAGAGATGCATAGTACTCCATATGGTGCGCACTCTAGAATCCATGCTACTTATATGAGGCTGAAGGGATATTTTTATTGGCCAAAAATGAAAACAGGTGTTATTTCTTTTGTTCACGAATGTGATGTTTGTCACAGGTACAAATCTGATGTGGGTAGCTACCCGGGTTTACTACAACTATTGCCTATTCCTGATAGAGCTTGGTCTGAGATCTCTATGGATTTTGTGGAGGGACTTCCTAAATCTGGGGGTAAAGATGTTATTTTGGTGGTTATTGACAGACTCACTAAATATGGGCATTTTGTTCCTCTTGCCCACCCGTATACTGGTCAATCTGTGGCTAAGCAGTTCTTGGATACCATTTATAAGCTTCATGGTCCACCTACTGCTATTGTCTCTGACAGAGACAAGGTATTTACCAGTACCTTTTGGAAGGAATTATTCAAGTTAATGGGAACTAGGCTGACATTTTCTACTGCCTATCATCCTCAGTCTGATGGACAAACAGAAAGGCTTAATCAATGTCTTGAAAGTTATCTACGTTGTATGGTCATTTCTACTCCTAAACAGTGGCTGAAGTGGCTTCCTTTGGCAGAATATTGGTACAATACCAATTTCCATACAAGTTTGAAGTGCACCCCTTTTCAAGCTTTGTATGAGTTTCCACCAAATCAGCTCGGTTTATGTTCTAATTTTGATACTATCTCATTAGAAGCCAGGGATATTATGATGGAGCGCAGAAATTTCATGCCGGGACTGAAAGAAAATCTTACCCAAGCCCAGTGTCGCATGAAGTCTTTTGCAGATAAAAAGAGACAAAATTGCACTTTCCAAGTTGGGGATAAAGTCTACCTTAACTACAGCCTTATCAATAGAACTCTATGAGCTTACACAAAAACCTCAAGTTATCCGCTCGTTAATTAGTGTTGTTGTTTATCGTCTGGATCTACCGGAATCTGCCCGGATTCATCCGGTTTTCCATATTTCATTACTGAAAAAATGTGTGGAAAAGAAGTCGTACATGCTCCAGATCTGCCGGTTTTTGATAAGGAAGACTTCTGCAAGGTTGAACATTTCGCGTCGATGAACACTCGCTCCATCATTCGGAATGAATTGCATGTTCCCCAGGTTCTCGTCGAGTGGGTGAATCAAGATGCCAGCTTGGCAACGTGGAAAGATGTGGCTTTCCTTCGCCGAAAATTTCCTCAATTTGATCCTTGCGGACAAGGATCTGTTTCGGCGGGGGATATTGTTACTGATTTGAGCTCGGATTTGGAAGTACTGGAAGGATTTGTGGGAGAAGGTGAGTCTGTAGAGGAATTGGGGAAGAAATTGAATTTTGAGTCAACTGAAATTGGAGGAGGAGGAGTTCATTTGGAGAGTTTGACTGGTTCAAAGAGAATGGAAAAGAGAGTGTTGGCACGTAGCTAAGAAGTGTCCAACAGCAAGAGGAAGTCGTGTTCCCAGAAGAAAACACACTTATCCTATTTTCTATTATTTCTTTATTTTTATTAGATGTATTGTTGGGACCACTTTTACTTTATAAGTCTCGTGTTTAGCAAGTAATGAAGCTGGAAAAAGTTATCTAATTCTCCTCTCTATTCTCTTCTTCTCTCTTATCCAATTTCTTCTGTTCGATTATCTCTCAAATTTACAGTGTTATTATTATGAAAATTACAATCACATATTCGGTCACTATATTTTCTCATTTGGATCCTTGTACGAAGCAATGCGAACTTGAAGTTCAAAAAGATAATTCATTTACAACGTTTAGAAAATCAATTGCCTGACACAAAACGTATGACAAGGTCACACATTCCGGCTGCTAATGCTTCGATTAGAATTATTGTCCCCGAAGGAATACCTACCAATGCAAATGAAATAAAAGCACAACTAAAACGTAGCAGGCCAATTGGTTCCAAGGATAAAAATCCTCGAAAGAAAAATATGGCAAACAATCAAGATGGAAAAATCGAGGAGACAGTTTATGAAAAATTAGCTGACACGACTAAAACTAATCTTCCAGAAGAAGTTCAAGTGCTTGAAAGTCTTAATAATGAAGAGATCTCAATTGACCATGTCATGTCAGGTGAAATTTGGGACCGATGTGAAATCGACGTCGATGATAATTTTGCTTATGTTGCAACAACTACTATAGTAAATTGTGAGGATCATGAACCAAAGTCTGTTGATGAGTGCAAAAGTAGAAGTGATTGGCCAAAATGGCAAGAAGCCATTCAAGAAAAACTAAGTTCATCGGGCAAACGAAAAGTTTTTTGGAGCAATAGCTCGCACACCAGAAAATGTGCAGCCTGTGGGTTTTAGATGGGTATTTGTGCAAAAAAGAAATGAGAAAAATGAAGTTTCGCACTATAAGGGACGACTTACTGCATAAGTTTTTTCTCAAAGACCCGAAATCGATTATGAAGAAACTTATTCTCCGATGGTGGATGCAACCACTTTTTATTATTTGCTTATCCTAGCATCAAATGAACGACTTAGAATGCGTCTTATGGATGTTGTGGCAGCTTATTTATATGGCTCACTTGATAATGATATCTATATGAAAATTTCCGAAGGGTTTAAATTGCCCGAGACAATTAATCCTGATTCTCAAGATCTTTATTTGATCAAGTTATGTCGATCTTTATATAGCTTGAAACAAGCTGGACGCATGTGGTACAATTGTCTTGGTGATATTGATAAAACAAGCCTATCAAAATGATCTGATTTGTCCTTGTATTTTTATAAAGATTATTGTCGTATATGTTGATGATTTGAATATCATTGGAATTCCTCAAGAGATTCAAAATGCTATTGAATATTTGAAACAAGAGTTTGAGATGAAGGACCTTGGAAAGACAAACTTTTGTCTTTGGTTGCAAATTGAACATCTTAAAATGGTGTTTTCCTGCATCGACCACAAACACTAAAATAATTTTACATGGATAAAGTACATCCCTTGAGTACCCCGATGGTTGTAAGGTCACTCGATATAAATAAAGACCCATTTCGACCTCGTGAAGATGATGAAGAAATACTTAGTCCAGAAGTGTCATATCTTAGTGCTATTGGAGCGTTAATGTATCTCTCTACTCATACACGCCCTGATATATCATTTGTTGTGAATTGCTTGGCAAGATATAGTTCTTCACCTACACGAAGGCATTGGAACAGTGTCAAACATATACTTCGATATCTTCAAGGTATGATTTTCATGGACTTTATTATTCAATGACATCTAATTTTGATCCCGTAGGCTATACAGATGCTGGATTTTTGTCGGATCCCCATAGTGCTCGATCACAAATGGGTTATGTCTTTACATGTGAAGGTACGGCTGTTTCGTAGCGTTCTATGAAGCAAACTTTAGTTGCCACTTCATCCAATCATGCTGGGATACTGGCGATTGATGAAGCAAGTCGAGAATGTGTTTAGCTAAGATCTATGATTCATTATATTCGAGGAAGATGTGGTTTGAAATTGGACAAGAAAGCTCCCACAACTTTATTTGAAGACAATGATGTTTGTGTTGCTCAATTAAAAGAAGGATTCATCAAAGGAGATAGAACGAAACACATTTCACCAAAATTCTTTTTCACCCATGACTTGCAAAAGAATGGTGAGATTTGTGTTCAACAAATTCGTTCAAGTGACAATGTAGTAGATCTCTTCACTAAATCACTACCGACTTCAATGTTTGAGGAGCTGGTACATAAGATTGGAATGCGGCGATTGACACGTGTTCAACAATGTTCTTAAGAGGGGGAACACAACGATGTATCCAAGTAGATGATGTACTCTATTTCCTTCACTAGATTTTTGTCCCAATGGGTTTTTCCTAGTAAAGTTTTAACGAGGCATCATTCTTGAATATGGAGATTCACGGGGAAGTGTTATGAATATAAATCTGCCCATATTCATTCATTTATGAGTTCACTCATTATAAGGCTAATCTCATGGTCATGAATCTTGGTTATCAATTATCCCTTTGATTAAATTTTGATAGTGCTTTATTTCTAGCAATTTATAGTGAATTCATGTGTATAAATAGTACTCATTTTTAAGTTATTTTACACATTGAATGAAAGAAGCAAATAATTCTCCTAATATTCTTGTTCTTTACTTTGTGTTTTACAACATGGCGGTTATTGTCTCAAAGATAAAAAGGGCTCGGCGCCTATTCATCAGTGAGAAAAACTATGAAAATCGAATCAAGATGAGGTGAGAAGAACAAGTTTTGTGGCACTCGATGATTTTACAATCCAAAATATTATTTGTAACGCCCTCATCCCTGACATAAGACCATATATATGCATCAAGCAAAAGCTATTATATAATTAAAATAATCATTAACATTATAATCTAGTTTTAATTTAAAATTTTGTTATTGATTTCTAACATAATAATAATATTTGTGCCCAAAACATTATATAAATATATATTTCAAAACCAGTGAAAGCTATAAGTAAAAAACGACATTGATAGTAACGCTGTCAAAGCACATATATATATATATTGACGAGGTTGTCGTTTGCACTCTCAAAATGAATTTATAGCCTATCCTCACAGCCACAAGGAGTTGGTTGTTACTATCTCTTGAAGCCTTCTCCACCTGTTAAGAAAGTTTGGTTTTGGTATTTTGGTCACTGGACTCTTTTGCCCAATACGAGAATTTAAATAAATACTGAAAAGAAAACAAATAACTTGATCAATAACAAAAATGACTTGATCTGGACAAAGACATCGTTAAGTGAAAACTCTAGCTTTGTCATTGGTGCAAATATATTCATCACATGCATGCATCGTTGGTTATAGGACTAGAATGTTGAGATCCTTTTTTACTCGTCTTGCTCTCAACAAACCCTTCCTTGACCTATCCTTACTTAGTTGGCGACGCACCGCCGGCTTTTTACCTTGGGCAATACATCTGTCGTAGTCATCGTTTCAGTTTCTTGCCCAGTGAGCATTAAAATCTAGAAAGGTCCAACAAGGAATTATCACGTCTAGCCCAGTAGGGTAGACACCTTCCTCTAATGTTAATCGATCTTAATTGAGATAAGTTATGGAAAACACTCCTACTTTCCGATTGATTGGTGATCTAATATTTTCTAAGCGATTAACGGCCTATTAATCTCTTAATTGTATTACACCGTATTAAAACAAGTTCATTAACACATCGGGAACACATGCATGCAATTATCTAGCACAAATTAGACCTCTCAAGCATAAGTAATCACTTAACTATCTTGTTCAGATCAAGTATAAAAACTTAGTTAGACATGAAAGTAAAATCACGAAGACAATAAATTGAGAAACTCATAATAAGAACTATATTAAAAACTTTCGAAGTACTTGAAAGTAAATACGGCCAAAAGTGCCATTTGGAAATAGTACGAACAAAACACAAATAAAACGATGCCCGTAGGACTTGTTCTTTTTCTCACAATCTCTCAATATAAACAGGGAATGAAAGTATAAAGTCGGCGTCCCCTTCGCAGCAGGTAGGCTTCAATATTTATAGGCGAATGCTTAGGGTTTGGGCCCCCGGTTCTTTTCATGGAAGGAATCCACGAGCTATCTTGGAATGCAAGTAATATTTGATAAGCATGACCCCAACATGGCAAGTCATATCTATCTCCAAGAGATCCCTTGCGGATCCTAAATCTAGTCGGATAAGGAAAGATATTTAAGTTAGATCATATTTTCCTTATCCTTCTAGACCTAGGAGAGAAACACGCCAGCTGACCAAAGTACTCCGCATGTCTTGACCAATATCGCTCTGCCCAACCTGCTTCCAGAAATGCAGCTTTCCATCCATGTACTGCCCAATTTCCACCTGCAAGGCAACAGACCACCTCCTGCCCAGAATATGTCCTCCAAGACACTACACTAAACAAAACACACACAAAGACTCGATCTAAACTACTTAAAACAAACACAAAATAGACACAATATATGGACTCATCATATATATATATATATATGTGTGTGTGTGTGTGTGTGTGTGTGTATGTATGAGCTAATGTGGCCCACGAAGGGTCAGATCCCAAAAGAGCTGATGGCCCACGAGGGACCAAGACTAGTCTCACAAATATCAACTAAGTGAAAAGGGGTTCATTATGTTATGATTCATTACACAATTGGTTATAGCTGCTTGCAGCGTTTACAGCAGTGAGTGTGCTTGCATACTCACACCCTAATTTTTTCTGTCTTTGTTTTCTTGTTAAGGAGTTGACGCGAGGCAGCAGACGTTGAGCTCCACATTCTCCTTCCTATATTTTGCTGAAGTGAAATATATTGATATTTTGGTAAAAAAAAAAAAAAATTAACATGCTATTGGTTAAGTTAACTTATTTTTTATTAGTAGTGGCCTGAGACCTATATATTAGTTGTGAATATGCATTTTGGTGACGGCTGTGATCGAACGTATATTTTGCTTATCTTATGCATAGATACGAACTGCAGACTTCATGGTTATATTTTGTATGAATTCAACCTTTTGATATATATATATATATATATATATATATATATATACACGATGCTTTGACAAGATTATTATCAATGACGTTTATTAGTTATAGCTTTCGTTGCCTCAGAAATATATATCTATATAATGATTATGGGCAAAATATTATTATTATGTTACAATTAAAAATAAATTTTTAAATTAAAAATAGACTTTAAATTAAAAATAGACTTTAATGTCAATGTTTGTTTTAATTATATTATAGCTTTTGTTTTAACCTTGATGTATATATTTATATAATTGGGAATTCTATGTCATGTCACGCATGTTCAGTTTAATATTATATATGATTATACATTAAAATTATCCCTTGCTGAATAATTATATATATGGTTTTGTATTATTATTATTATTATTATTATTATTATTATTATTATTATCGATAAATAAATATGAAATGAAATACTAGTATTTTGGTAGCGTTACATTATTCCTAGAGCATTCGGGCGATTCGGGCCCAATCCGCACCGAACCGAAATTAACCAAAAATCGAATTGTATTTTTTTTTTTCAAATCAAATCAAACGTATTAGATGTGTAACCAAACCGAATTCAAACCGTAATTTACGGTTCGAGTTCGGTTATATTAGGTTTTAACTAAATTTTTTTGCAAATTTTAAGTGCATATTTTTCATCTGGTTCAAACCTATTTTATTTTCTGTTTTCAAACACTTTTGCACAAAACATAGATGGTGGCCAGCGTGGGCTCAAGCGAGTGGCATCACAGATAATGTGTGTCACAGCGTTGCTAGGGCGGAGTGTAATTGCTTATGTCTTCATGATTTGGCATGAGAAGATGAAGGGTTGTTGGGTTATCTAAACTTTACCCATAACTTTTGAATTATTTTTAAGTACTAAAACATTAATAGATATATAATAATAATAATAATAATAATAATAATAATAATAATAATAATAACAAATAACATATAAAATATTTCGGTTTTCGGGTAGAAGTCAAATTTTTTTTACTCAATCCGAATCAAACCGAAATAATTTCGGGTTTCTATTTCTTAAACCGAACCACACCGTTATGTTAAAAAAACCGAATCGAACTGTAAATTACAGTTTGGTGCTGTTAGAATTTTGGTTTGGTTCATGGTTTGCTCACCCCTAATAGGCTAATACTGACTGAGCACTTGAATGCACTGAAGGCTTATGGGGTAATTTCTTCAAAGATTACTAAAATATGTCACTTTTATCGATTTGATTATGAAATTTTAATATGCTTCAAAATGAATTATAAACTTATACTATTTTGTACTTGTCATTTAATTATTTACTAAACTTTAATCCAAAGGAAGTGATGTGAGTACATCATTTGCCTCGTGGGATAACAATTGATCAAATTATTTAATTAAAACCTTTAATGATTCAAAATTCAAGTTCAGTACTCACTTTAAAACAAATTACTAAAACTTATAAATCAATTTGATACAAATAACATAATTTGATAGCCATTAAAAAAATGAACCCCACAAGGCTACAATTATTGGAAGAAGCACAAATTCGTACTCCATTTGTTTGCTTTGCCGATATAATAAAAATTCGTTCTTGTACACCTAGGTGTCCTTAAGAATTTACCTTTAGAAAGTTGATCAAAATAAACAATTGTGAGAATAGCTCTGCTCTACTATTATACAAAAAATTATCCCAACAACTTAATTTGGAAAGCTTGTACCATACAGGAAGAAATCGTTTAAAATTTAATGAAATCTAAATGTCACATCTTTAAATACAATAAAACTATTACTGGTCACACATGTAAGAAAAGTTAAGTTCATTGCATAAGAAAATAATCACATTTTAAGGTTTATAACAATGCGTTCAAATAACACCACCCTTTTTAAATATTTTGTTTTTGGTTTTGTAAATGGAGTAGTGATTACAGTTTCAAGTGCTAAATTCTCATACGTGATTTAATCAATTTCAAATTTTGAGATATCACAATCGCCACAATTCCAAACTTACATACGACAAACAGAAATATCGTATTGATAGTATTCTTTACCTTCCCAACGAAGAGCAATTCAATTTCATACAATTATTGATAGCATTATCCACCTTCCTAAGGATGACCAATTCTATCTACTGTATTTCATAATATTCATAGGAATTCAATCTCAAACCCAACAGCTAACCCCTAAAACGTCCCCAATCCTTCAAAAGATTTACAAAGATAAATTTGTATGGGTCACCAATTTTCTTGAAAATAAAACCAATCATTTCATTAAAAAAAAAAAAAAAAAAACATTCAATACAAAGCCTATTGAATGCAAATATTCCATGTAACATAACATCAAAATTAAGAAGCAAACAGAACTTAAGAACAAAACTTCCAATATTATCATCAAAGGCAAACAATAGCCTTAACACAAATATCCTCAGATTTGTTAAAATCTTGTAGACTTCATGTTCATAAAATTAACCAAAAACAAAGAAAGCACTAAAAGCATAATATGAAGAGAGCTTCTACGTCTAAACTCACTTCGACGTGAGCCTCTTAGTGAGACTTCACGTATTCCTGAACGATGTGGAGCCCTTCACTTTCCTCACCATAGTCCTAAATCACAAGAACATCTCAATGTTAGCCTCTGATTAATAGATCTATCTGGTGAAAAAATATATAAATCGTATTCAGAGAAAAACCACCAACTGCTCCGTATAACATACCTTCACCACAACGCAAGAAGCCCCGACAACTTTCCTGGCCTTCCCTTCGGAATCAATCTTGCACAACTGCATAATCAACATTCAACACTAGAATCAAATACTATCTCAACATGTCCAATACATTACAACCAAGACAACCGGCTCAAGATGATCCGTCATCACCACAGTTGTCAAAATTGAATCACAAGTGGTTTTAGCATAAAACAAATCAAGAACACCCTCCCAACTTAATCAAAGGATATCTCTCATGAGCAAAGTAACGGAGATTGGCAGAATGCACTTACACCAACCCATTCACCAAGAGTCTTGGCACTTGCAACCGAGATTAGGTTGACATTGTGGTCGGCACACAATGCCTTGACCAACTTAGTGTAGTCAGCTTGGTCGCAGTCCTCAGCCAAGACACAGAGGAGAGCAGCATGCTTCTCAATTGCTTTTGCCGCCTCATGAAGACCTCGAACTAGCCCTCCATGTGCCAATGACTTCTTGAGCACAAGCTGCAAGGCAGTCATGATGTCCATAGGCTCACCAAGGGTGGGAGCCGCCACCGGGACTGGGGCCTCCACAGCAATAGGCTCTTCTCTGCAAAAGATCCAATCAAGATCAACATTTTTTTCTTAAAAACAATTACTAATCCAACAAATCAAACTAAGGGATATTGGCGTTCGTTTATGGCCATAAAAACTAATGGAATCACTGTAACATAACAAAAAAAATTAGATAGATATAGCGAAAATTCAGTAATTCTTACCCAGACATTCTGCTTTCGGTCTAAAGGGGGCCTTTAATTATATAAACTGCAATAAATCAAAAGTGACAAAATACAAATCAGCAAATAATAATTAGCGAAGTAAAACGAAATGCATTCAAATACAATATCTTAAGATGGCCAGTAAAACTTCAAAGATCGACGAACGAAAAATAGTTTACAACTACTAAACTATTTAGCAAAAACTATGCAGTAAGGGAAATTACACCAATCAAATGAATTGAACCAAGCAACAGTTATTTTTCTAAAATCCAGAAAACATAAATCATTATAAAATTACCGAGTTCTAATCAAAATTCACAAATCAATTATTTTCATCTTTTGAACATTATTTTCTAGACTTAGTTCCGATCAGTTTCAATATCTACTGAAATTAACGTAAATATGAAACTAACCAGCAGAAAAGAAATTACGGAAGATATTGTGAGAGAAGAAATGAAGAATGCACCTGGGAAGCGAAGAGTTGAGCAGCAGCAGCAAATGTAAACGAGACTGCGAAGTAGATTTTATTCGCAAATTTATAGGGACAGTAAAGAAGCAAAACCCCAAAACCCTAGCGTTGCGGACTTGATTAATTTTAGTTCGGCCCAGTATGCTTGGGCCTCATTGACATGAACCCTAGCCACTACCACATTATTATTTAGGACATTAAAATATCAATTATTTTATGCTATTTTATTTCAAGTTTTGGTTATTTGAAACATTTTTTTGGAATTTTACCATTTATCGATTGTAATTTTATATAATTTTACAGGCTGAAACGTGCCTTTGAACTGCCATGAAAAGAATACGAATTTTGACATAAGGTTATAGATTAATGAGGAAATGTGCTCATATATCATTAACTGAAATGAAATATCAAAAAGGGTCATTAGTTCAAATTTTATCAATTTTTGTTATATGTTTACTTTTTGGATATTTATACTCTTATATTTTATTTCTTATTTCATCCTAGTACATTCTCTCTCCTACTTTTCCACTTTATTTTTCTCTCTCTTTTTTCTCTCTCTTCCTCCCTCCCTCAGCTCACGTTTTTCTCTCTTTTTTCTCTCTCTTCCTCTCCTACTCTCTTTCGTTTTTTTTCTTCTGGTTTTCTTCTTGCTCAAGTTTTTCTCTCTACTGATTTCTCCATCGTTAATCCCTCCCGTGTTTCTCCGCCGTCGTGGTCGTCATCGCCGTCGCCGTCGTCGCGCCGGCATCGTCGTCGTCATAGTTTGGAGCTTTTTCCTCTGTCATCGTCGCCGTCTTGTTCGTCGTTGTCGTGGCTTCTGCTGTTGTGGTCGTCGTCTTGTTCGTCATCGTCGTCGTCTAGTTGCTTTTTTGTGATTTTGCAGCAATTTGTTGTGGAGAATTTTTTGTTTGTGGGTTTTTTTTATTCTGCAATTTTTTATGCGATTTTGCTGTGTTTTATTCTTTTATTTTTGTTTAGAAAGTCTGTCGTTGGTTTAATTGTATTTTTCCGGCGATTTTTTGTTGCGATTTGAACCTATGGAGGTAAATTCCGGCGACTGTGTTTTCTGGCTCTGGTTGGTACGTTTTCTTAATTGCGTACTGGTGCGTACCAAGTTTACCTGGTACGCAGTACGTATTTATCATTTTGTACCAGGTGTACTTGGTACGCGGTACGTAGTTATGAAGGCGTACCAAGTTTACTCGGTACGCAATACGAATTTACTAATGCGTACCAAGTTTACTCGGTGCAGGTAAGACCTTCTTCTTTAGTGGTTGCGCATGGAGGATGCTGGAAAGAGAACCTTTATGAGGGTGGTAGGAAAGAGTATATTCTTATACCGCCTAGTGGTATAAGCTTTGAATCTTTATTAACAAAGCTTGAAGTTCGAATGAAGAAGGATAAGAGTATATATATGTTTGATATAGATGGTTTAGTGCAGTCTCCTAATGGTGAAACTATCGGATACGAAGTTTAATGTTATTTATGGAGCAAAAAGCAATGTTGTTGATGTTGCTTTCAGGAAGTGTTCGTGTCGGGCATGGGATCTGGATTTAATACCTTGCTCTCACGCTACTGCAGCAATTAGGTGAGGTTGAAGTTTTTATTTTATTGGTATTAATTGCATATTCGTACCTATTTTGCCAAAACTTCTTAGTACACCTGGTACGTAATTGTAAATTCGTACCAAGTGTACCTCATGTAACTTGGTACGCAGGTACGCTTTGATCAATGCGTACCTGGTCATTAAGTTCTGATGAGCAAACTTGGTACGAAATTAGATCAATGCGTACCTGGTCATTAGTTACGATGGGGTACACTTGGTACGAAATTGTAATTTCGTACCAAGTTTGCTCATCAGAACTTGGTACGCCGGTACGTTTTTGACACTTGGTACGAAATTGTAATTTCGTACCAAGTTTGCTTATAAGAACTTGGTACACCTGGTACGTTTTTATATATATGTACCATGTTTTTCTTCGATGAAGTTTTTATTTTTTACACATTTTTAGGTTTAAGAAGGAATCCCCACTGTCATATGTTCCTGAATATTATTCTACTGTGACGTGGCGTGAGATTTATGCCGATGATGTGATGCCTATTTCGGATAAAGATCCATGGATTGTGCTGCCACATGTTGCTTCAAGGATTGTTCTTACACCTAAAGAACCTAAGCAAGCTGGACGACCGCGTACAAAAAGAATTCCAACTGGATCTCATACCAAACGCAGTCGCGGGTGTTTGTGGTGTCATGAGAAAGGTCATTATACGAGTACATGTCCTCTAAGACGCCGCTCGATTAATCCGGAAGAAGAAGGGAGTAGCAATCAACCAAGCATCAAAACGAGAACCCGCAAAACGAAGAAATGTGGTATTTGTGGTGTTGCGGGCCATACTCGCCAAACATGTCAAGATCCACATAGATTTGGTTGATAATTTGAGATTTATTGAATTCTATTAGATGTGTACTGTTTGTCATGGTTTTTATTTGAAATTTTTGACGTTTTTATTAATATTTGTGTCAAATATTATTGTAACTATTGTTACGTTTTTAAGTAAATCGTACACTGGGTTTACCAATTAAAAATGGTACACCTGGTATGTATTGAGAAAATTGAACCGAGTTTACCAATTGCAATATGGTACACATGGTACGTTTTTACAAAATCGTACCGAGTTTACCAATTCTACACTGGTACACCTGGTACGCATTTACAAAATCGTACTCAGTTTACCAATTGTAGAATGGTACACCTGATACGTGTTTACAAAATCGTACCGAGTTTACCCATACAACATGGTACACCTGGTACGCATTGATAAAATCGTACCGAGTTTACCAATTCTACACTATAAACTTTGTTATTTGAAGATGAAAAATTTAAGTAAATCTTGGTTCGTTATGTATAATTGCTTACCATGCGTACTAGAAAAACTGTAAAGAAATTTCATGTGCGTACTGTGCGTACCAGAATTCACATTCAAAAATATACATAGTTAATTAATCCCTAGCATATGCTAATAGTTTTCCAAAATGTACATTCAAAATATACTAATGTTTATGGATTTACAAAATACTATCCATCATGCACAAAATATTAACATGAATGCACTGTTCATTCAATGGCTTTCATTGCCTTCATTGACTCCATCGAAATCCATGACTTCCGGTGTCACTTCCTCCGGTATTTCCAAGCTTTAGCCTCTTGTATTTCCATCGGTTCTGCAATAAGAAAAGAAAAAAAAAACAATTCAATAACAAACACATATTCAATAATAAAGCATAATCTGCTTGGTAAAATCGGTACGTTTTTACAAAATCATACCTAGTGTACTCACACAACATGGTACACCTGGTACGAAGTGATAAAATCGTACCTAGTGTACCAATTCTACGCTGGTACACCTAGTACGCTTTTACAAAATCGTACTCAGTTTATCAATTGCAGAATGGCACACTTGGTACGAATTGATAAAATCGTACCAAGTGTACCTGTATTGTAGGTACGCTTTTGTAAATTCTTACCTATATTACAATAAAAAAACTGGTATACTCAGTACGTTTTTCAAAATGCGTACCAAGTGTACTAGTAAAGTAGGTACAGTTTTGTAAATACGTACCTACATTTCAATGAAATACTAGTACACTCGGTACGTTTTTCACAATGCGTACCGAGTGTACTAGAAACAAACTAGTTTTCTTGGTATGTATTTGCGAAAATCGTACCAATTTTAAGCATACAATGCCATATTCAAATGAACCGAATGCAAAATACATCATGCATAAATAATTGTTTAAATTTCAGAAATTCAACAAGAAGCTATCCACAATTCCAGAAATTACAGATCTAGAATTACCGGTATGTATTTCACAAAACGTACATGGTGTACCAGTACAATTTTCCCCCAAATCTGCAAATCGTACCCTAATTTCCATTCTACTCAACAAACTGGGTAAGCAATCGACATTTAAAACATAGTAAACCCGCAAAATTGAAGAAATCAAGTGATAATCAAATATAGTACCTGTATTTTACTTGACAACTCTGTACGTATTTACAAAAACGTAACAAGTTTATTAGGTACGCAGTACACATTTACAAATACGTACTGCGTACTGAGTAAACTTGGTACGCATTAATAAATGCGTACTGCGTACCCAGTAAACTTGGTACGCATTAATAAATGCGTACTGCATACCAAGTACACTTGGTACATACTGCGTACCAGGTAAACTTGGTACGCACCAGTACGCAATTACGAAAACGTACCAACCCTGAACCAGAAAATTCAGTCGCCGGAAATTTACAGCAACATCAGATCTGCTACAACAAAAAGAAATCAGAATACATCGAAATTGCTCGGAATTCAACCCAAATACACTAGAAATCATCAGAAACTTAACGAAAAACCTATAAATTAGTAAAAACAAGGCTAAAAATATCATGAATTGAAAAAAAATTCAAATAAACTCAAACCCCAATTTTAGATCTATGACTTTCCGGCGAGATCTATGGATTTCCGGCGATAATAGTTGGTGTAGTGGTTCTGGATGATGCAGATGGCGGCGGAAATGAGTGGGGATGAACGAAGAACGGAGGAGAAGAGAAGAGAGAAGAAGAGAGAGACGTAAAACGTTGCGCCAGTGGGTTTTTGCCTTTTTTGTTCGCGACGACATCGTTACAGTGGAAGGATGGGCGGCGGCGGCGGAGAGAGTCGGAGAAGAAGAAGAGGAAGAGAGAGACGAGAGAGTCGGAGAGAGTCTGAGAAGAAGAAGAGGAAGAGAGAGACGAGAGGAAAGAGAGAAAAAGAGGGAAGAGAGAGAATGTGAAAAATAATAAATGAGGGAATAACCCTACATAACATCCACTAAGG
Source organism: Schizonepeta tenuifolia (assembly GCA_029490685.1). NCBI lineage: Eukaryota > Viridiplantae > Streptophyta > Magnoliopsida > Lamiales > Lamiaceae > Schizonepeta > Schizonepeta tenuifolia. Next base: position 74,488,823 of record CM055960.1, read on the forward strand.
GTATTTCAGTCAAATTGGGTACAATTTTACCCAATTTTTGTCAAAAGTAAACTTTTGACAAAATTTGTTATTACTATGTAGGGTAATGACATATCACCATTTGCCTCTAGATTCATTATAGAATACTGCACCACCATTCATCCAATTTGTGATTTTTATGTAATTTATGAACGGTGTCAATTAAAATACAACTCTCTATGTCTCACTCATTGTGTCTACATATTTTTTAAAAGGGTTTTGGCGAATTAAATCACGAACTTTATGTTCTTTTGCAATTTTAACCCGAACTTTCAATTTTGACAAATTAAATTACGAACTTTTCAATTTTTGCAATTTTATCCTGAACTTTCAACATTGGCAAATTAAACTACGAAATTTTCAATTTTTGCAATTATAACCTAATCAAACTTTATTAACATAAAATAATAAAAATATACTAACAAATAGTACAATATTATTTTATATATCTTTATTGATCATAAATAAATATGAATTAATTTGAAAGTATAAAAAATAGATAAAACATACCATAATACTTATTTATACTATTTTATTTAAATAGTTTCGACAAATTTACATCTATGTCTAACTAAATAAATGTATAATATTTTAATTAATGAGTTTTTAACTTTTCAATTAAAACGAATTCGTCAAAAAATATTAACATATTTAATTACTATTATTCTTATTATAATTATCCTTATTAATAAATGCCAATACCATTTGTATAAATACCTCAAGAAAATAGTATAAATAAGTATTATGGTATGTTTTATCTATTTTTTTATACTTTCAAATTAATTAATAGGTATTTATTTATGATCAATAAAGACAAATAAAATAATATTGTACTATTTGTTATATTTTTATTATTTTATATCAATAAAGTTTGATTAGGTCTTAATTGCAAAAATTGAAAAGTTCGTGATTTAATTTGCTAAATTTGAAAGTTCGAGATAAAATTGCAAAAATTGCAAAATTCGTGATTTAATTTACCAAAATTGAAAGTTCAGGTTAAAATTGCAAAAGACCCTGAAGTTCATGATTTAATTCGCCAAAACTCCTTTTTTAAGTAGACATCTCTCACTTATCTTGTCTATGTTCAAATAACAAAAGAATTAGAATTTACTCATTTTTTTTTTTTTTTTACCCTTTGTTCTTAATTTCAGTGTCTACCGTTACGTTGACATAATGAGTGGAACGGAACGAGTAACACTTTTAGTGTCTTTCATTTTGGGTTATTATTGTCATTTGGACTCTTCGAACGTGATGGTTGATACAAAAAAGAAAGTGCATATATTTCACGTTAAAATCAACGCACAGAAAGGTTATAAAATTATTTCCACCACCCTTATTGCTTCCACATCCAACATATTATCATATAAAAAAAATAGAGAGAAAAATATAAAGCAGTTTCTTAGAAAGAAAAAAAAAATATCAAAGAATCATTGTGTAGAAAATCCTTGTTGGTGCCGAAGAAGGCATTTGTATTCGAATTTCTCAAAGGTATTCTCAATACATGTTAGATTGCGCCATAATTTCAATTGACAGGAAAGATGACAACAAAAACACGAAATAACACCAGTTAGACTGAGGCAAAGACATAGTTATTGCACAAATATGCAATTTAGTCACTGATTTTAGCAATTCTAGCTGCAACTGAAAGAGAGTAAATTAATAATGCCAACAGCTGAAACTGGCTTCTGTCTTTCAGCATTAGGAAACAATGCAGCTAGACTTAGAATCCTAATCCATTAATACGGCACTGCAACGACGACATGCCTGCTAAAATCTTTCATGTTACTAGTCTAGGAATAAAAGAAAGATAAATTTGGTTTTTGTTTCACAGTTTCAAATAGGTTGTTCAAACCATCAACTGATTGAGAAGACAGAACACAGATCATGTTAGTTATCTCTTGCGCTTCAGCGTCTTCAACTGAACGAAAATGTAAGCAATGACTTCCTTTAGTGTGGCCTTCCTATTCTCTTTGAAGTTCCACAGCTCCGGAACCACATAACATCCACTTGGGTTGTATTCTTGGATTTCCTTCAAGGCAATGGCAACGGCATCATAGATTTCATCTCCCCATTCGTCTTTAAGGCCTACCAGCAGTTCATCATCCTCCTTCAGCATGTGCTGCATCGAAAACCAGTACATATTTATGGGAGAAGTTTTGTAACTGACATATGAAACAGTGATAACAAAAAATTTGGGGAAATTTCAAAAATCGGTTAGGTTGAATTGAAATTGAGAGCATGCTGTACTGAAGGTGTTCATGTATTTGCTCCTTAAGTTGCATGCATGTTGAATAAAATTTTAATTGTGACAGGCAAACTGAATAAAGTTATCGCAAGCTACCTGAGCATTCCCCTTGCTATCTTCAACGACCCGGAATGGGTGCCATTCAGGATTTTTCAACTTTTCTTGCCATAAGGAGCAAAGTTCGACAGCCTTGATCTCTGCTTCTTCAGGTGGGTATCTTTGCTTACATGCCTCCTTGAAGGCTTTCTCATCGATTTCACCCATTCTTTTGATTCCAATATTTACACGGCTGCTGCTCAGCATATCAGTTAAACCCTAAAAAATAATAAGAGAAAATTACGTTGCATATGACAATATAAAGCCAGTTCCGCTGGGGGGGGGGGGGGGGGATTTTCCTTTCCATATTTATGTTTGTTAAAAATATTTTTACATTGCACATATTTAACGTCTATTTAAATATTTATACTGCACATAAAAACAAGCTGCACGCCTGCAACTCATAAAGAACAAAATATTTGATGTTTGTTATAATATTTATGAGTTATCTAGTTCAAAACTCACATAGTGTAAGAGGCCAAGAAAAACCCAACTAATTAAAATCTATTTATGTGCTATGCAAAGCACGATACATGCCTAATAAGCTGTTTATAATCCCAAGCTTACTCAACATAAAATGAGATGGATTGCCAGTAAGGACAATTCCATTACTTAAAGAGTAGTGATCCTCATTTGCTAAAAAAATGAATGCACTAATTCTACTAACTTATGGTGTTTATACAGTAGTATAGTAATTCAAATCCCAAATTTCCAATGTCAAGTTTTCAACTAATATTAAATTGCAAATCTTCTAAAATCAGTCGGCTTATTTTGTATGAACAGCAGCAAATCTTCATAAGACAAAACAGGGCACAAAAGTTGACGCATGAAATTGCATGTGCAACAATCTTTTGTTTACTGCATTAGGATCTTCGTGGAACTTCTACCCTTCGGAATGATTATAAACTTATCAAATTGAAGCATATTATGGTGATGGAAACTGAAATGTCAAATTGGACATCGCAAATATCATACCGCAATAAGCTCCTTGCGAGCTTCTTGCAGCTCATCATTGCTTTGGCGCTCTTTAGATAGTAATTGCTGGTTTAAATCCTCCAGACCATCTAAATTCTCTTTTTTCTCTAGCAGGAGTTCATTCATCTGATTTATCTTCTGCTGAACAGCTGCATCATCATCACCTCCCATGTGTTTCATCACCTCCAACTTTCCTTTTAGTTCTTCAATTTCCATTTCCAATTTTTGCTTCTCGTCTAAATTCCTTTCTAGCTCGAGAACCTTTTTCAAGGCTTCTTCCTTTTCTCTCTGCACATTGCAATAGATGTCATGATATATTTTATATGTGGTGTAAGTGTTGTCATGCATGCTATACAAGGAGGAAGAATAGTTATATCGGGACATACTTTTTGATCTTCAACCAGCCTCAGCACATTCTCATCAGCTTTTCTTTGCTCCTCAGAAGCCAATTGGAGCGCACTGTTTCTCATATCGTTCTGATTAAAAATATAAAAACAGTACAAATTATCACCAATTTAGTTACTCATACCATTGTGACAGAAAATTAAAAAACAGTACATATTACCACCAATTTAGTTTCACTATAACACTATAATCAGAGATAAGTACTATTATAAGCAAAAGATTAGGGGGACGAAAATAAATTTGATTTACAAAAGCAGGTCAACAGGAAAAATGATCACACTCCATATAAGCAGCTAACACAAAATAGAACCTGAGAATTAATTGTAATATGATTCATGAAGGACATAATAACTTGTGCATAAGTCATGCTTACAAATTAATACACCAGCTTGCATAGCGAATCACATAAAATATGCCAATAGAATCAATTCCAATCAGCATTAAGACTGACAAAGTCTTTCAGATTAATAAATGAAGACATTATAGCTTTGGCAAACACATGGAAGCCCATGCTAAGACGTAAGTAGTGGAAGGCAGAACTGCAACTTCACATTTGGATGCCCACTCATACAGATTCGTACTACGAATGGAAAATGACTTGCCTTTTTCTTCTCTTCTTCAAGTTTTTGTCTCTCACGTTCAGTTGATGCCTCACGGTTTTTCAGTTCTTTGCTCCAGGAATCGAGTCTTTTCTTTTTGCTCTCCAACTCTATGTTCAGCATTTCTTGTTCATCCAAAACCCTCTTAATGTGTTCACGGGCAATGCGTTGAAGTTTTCTAGTTTCTGAAAACGATCAAAATTCAGAAAAATCAAGCATCCTCAGAGAGTTTCATGACAATAGGTTTTGCTAAATGTCTAGCCAATAGAATATAATGTATGACTTTGGTTACATATAAACTACGACACTTATTGAAAACTAAGCTCAGACAGATTCAACTAAAGTTGTGAAGGCAGATCATGTTTAAAGAGTTAAATATCACAGGAAGAGTATATGCAAGCTTTCGGCAGGAATCAAATATTTCAGAGAAGTGATAGATTTGAATAGAAGATTAAAACAAGTTCACAAGATTAGTTGACGAGAGATATGTACTAACATTTAGCAATCAGAACCTGACACGAGCATGTAGGGAAATGGGAGAATCCATGACGACATACCTTCATAGAAGGAGCGGTGAAGTTCATCTTTCTCTTCAAGCATCCTACTCAATGACAATGTCTTCATATTGTACTTGATCTGCAACTGATCCAAATTTTCATTCTTTAGATCAATTTCAGTGACCAAATTGCCAACAATCTTGTTCCTGTCCATGGTTGCTTCTTCGACAAGGTCAGCAATTGTCTTCAGCTCCCCTTTTCTTCGAAGAAAATCTCCCACAGGTCCTCCTGAATTGTAATCATCTTCACGAGCAAACCAACCATACAGATTAGGTCCTGGAGAAGTTCTTCTTGCATCCCATCCTTTCTTGCTCTGACCATCAGCTTCAAAGGACTTCTCAAATTCCATAACATTCTTGAACCCGAACCAATCATTATCAAATGTTAGAACGGCTTGTGCAATGTGCTGATGGTCATCCCGAAACATCACAATTCCAAGAGGCTTGTATCTGGAAAATTTCTTCAACCAGTAATCATCACGATCAGCAGAGCCACCACTCTTTGGCTCATCTCGTATATTAGCAACTATTCCCACCCAAGGCCAACAATACAGCTCATTATTCTTATCTGGTTTAGAAACGGGTACAGGAACTAAAGGTTGAGGCAGTGGCTCGGCCACACCAGCCATGTCTTTTTCTAAGAAAATAGCTAGCGCTAGATGGTTAGCTTTCTGCTTTGCACTTCGGCTGGCAGAGCCCTTAGCTACTCCAATAGCATGCTGATAAAGATGATTATACTGATAATCCTGTTTCTTCTTACCAGCACAGAAAGGACATCTAAGAGAACCATTTGGGCCCTTTACTTTGTAAGTACCCGCCTTAAGTAGCTCGTAAGGTTTGTCTTTATATTCATGTATTTCTGAGTCACTGAAGTCTGACTCTTCGTCTGAGCTACTGCTTGCCATCTGAATGACCATCATTTAACGAACATTAGATATTATGAAAACAACAAGAAAATTGAATGAAGGATGAAGAAGTGAATCAAACTGTAAAATATTCGATATTAAAAATGGGCGATAACAGCATTATTTCTCATTGTACCAGGGAAAAAATGTCAGTAGCCAATCATGCAAACTCACTGTTGTAATGTAAAGTAAATTTCAAAGAATGAGCTGCCCATTTGATAAAGGAGATAAAGTCTATCTAAGTAATCAACTAATCATTAACAAAACACTTGGCTATAGCTAATAGGAACTACTAAATTGAACTTTTGAAGCCGAACCTAAGAGCATTCATTACAATAATTAGGCACAACAACTATGTCATATGTGTATAGCGAGAAACAAGCCTGATAATTCTGAGACGATTATACGAAAGCAAGTGAAACATCAAATGCTAAATTCCAAAGTGTGTGTTCATTTCATGTCGAACAAAGCATGAAGTCACCACTCATACCGACTCATTTCTGTCCTTCTTTATTTATAATACAAAAATTTAAACCAAAGCTTCTTACTAGATCATAGTTCTCATAATAAAAGCAACCTCCAAAAATTTTTGAGACCTCTAGGCGGAGACTAGAACTGGCGGCTCATGCAAACCAACAAAGAAAAATACACATCCACAGAAAAAACAACAAAATTCCCCAGTGATTCATCGGTTCCTAGAGAATCAAACAAAACAACGATAGCTCGAGAAATGCGAAATATACTGACCTTGGGAGTGGTGGAGGTGCTCCGGCAGCTTCGGAGTGGCGCCTCCGGGAGAATTCCGCCGAGATTACGGTGGCGCCGGGAAGAGAAGGGCAAGAATCGAATTGGGAGGAAATAAGGCAAGAAGGATCTTGCATCCACATACCCTACATCTATATGGCTTAATCCACTTACACGTGGATTAAAACAGTATTATTGGAAAAAAAATGTTAATTTAAAATTTATTAACCATGGTTGGGAACGAGTATTGGAAAAGATACATTGGCCTTTTATTTTCTATCTGCTACAACAAATTTTCCTTTTACTTTTTGTATTTATTTTGCACATGGGCCGATAATTTTTTTTTTCCCTTATTTAATGTTGTTGGTTAATATATTTAATTATGTTTGTGGCTTCGTTTACTTCGCCTCATATTTTCAGCCATTTTTTATTTATTTACCGAGTTGAATGTTTATATTTATTTTGTGAGGGAAGATAATATGTCACAGTGAGTGGAATAAATCTTATTTGTTTGTGTTTGTGTAACTTCCATTTTAATCAGTCGACCCATTGTATTCGCCATTTCCCTGTTATTTGTGGGGTTTCATTCCTCTTTCTGAAATCCGGTGACCGTTTGTGTCGACGTCGTTTTTGCAGGCGTGTTGCTTTTTTTTTTTTTTGAGACCCCCCACTCTGCAGTTTGACTCTTCGTTATCGCTTGTTTGTCCGTGTGTATTTATCAATTTTTCTGGAGCTTTTGTATGTCGCCTTTCTGAAAAAAACCGATATTGTCCAGATTAGGGCCGACCGTTGTCCATCCGTTGTTAACCCAGTGTATGCGTTAAGTATCGTAAGTTTTTTTTTTCTTAAATGCATCTTCTTTCTCCACACTTGTAGCCCTTATTTTGTTAGTCAATTTTGTTGAAATTAGTCTCCAGCCTGTGTAGTGTTGGTTGTCCGTATTTTTTTGTTGGGGAGAATTCAAGAACTGGGGATAATTGAAGAGCCTCTATCGTGTGTTTCCCAATATATGAAGCGTGTGTTATTTTTGGATTTTATTTGTTCCCCTTTTTGTAGAAAAAACGTATTTATTATGTAGGGTTGTAGAAGATTAGATTATTTTTTTGTTTAACTTTTTCCTATTTTGGCATCCCGTCATTAGTGATGTGTTGTTCGTTTGTTTGTTGTCGTTATTGTTGGCATCCTCTTTTGGAATCTAAAGATGGATTTTTCAAGAACAGTGAACAGACCTTTGAGAGAGATGAGGGGAGGGCGCGGTAGACACCGCTGCCGCGTTGCCGCCGCTGAACCAGAGGGGTGGTTGGGGCGGACCTACAGCTGATCGTCGAGGAGCCACGGCCCCTGCGCCAACGGATCAGAAGTCTAATTTGAGAAGAGAGATGATGTTTAGAAGTGAGAAGATCGGAGAAATAAATTATAGGAAACCATTGAACTTGCAGAAAGAAATGAAGAAGACGATGACGGTGAGTGAGAGAAGAGATTAAAGGAAAGTTGCTGAAAGGTGTAAATACGTTTATCTAAGTTGCTATGTTACAATAATATATTCTGATGTGATAAATAATGATTAAATTGCTAATACGCAATTGGTACTAATTACATTTTATTTTTATAAAATTGACCATAGTTTAGTGAGATTGGTATTATTTCGATCAACTTTAACCAGGTTCACTAAACGATAATGTAATTGTCACGGTTATATTAAATAATGTTGACCAAATAACTAAAGTTAAGTTCATACTAATTTATTTTGGACAAATCAACTATACGATAATGTAATTGGTATCAATTCTATTTAACTTTAACAAAATTCGCTATATTATAATTGTTACTATATAGATTTAATTTTGACCGAAATCATGCTATAGTACATTTGGCACGTATTCAATTCAATTTTGACAAAATAGACTATACTAAGTGTAAATGGTCGTTATTGTTTTTAGTATTTATAAGTATATTATACTCCTTCCGGTTTCAAATATAAGATGTTTTGACATTTTGCATTAGAATTAAGAAACATTAATTAACACAAACTTTAACAACTCATTACTCTGATTTTCTATAAATTTTAATGCAACAAATTAATTCGGTCAATTTGTATTGGTCTTTTGGGTTCGTTTTGCAATGAAAGTTAATGAAAGAAACTCAAAAGACTAATTTAAAAATGAGTCATCATTAATAATGAGTTGAAATATAAAGTAAAATTGATGGAAGGGAGAGAGAGAGTATTCTTGATAGCTACAAAAATTTTATTAAAAAAAAATAAAAATAAAAATGGCTAAAACATATATATTTGAAACCGGAGGGAGTATTAAATTTTATGGCGACATTATAATGTGGAGAAAGTTTTATTAATATCTAAGGCATAAAACCGTAACAACGATAAATTTTTTCAATAAATTATTTAATAGGATCACTAGTAATCGATAACTAGAAACAATTGAAATATTAAGTTATTCTATTTTATAATTCACCAAATCCTGACTTATCTCTAATGAAATCACTGTTAATCGATAATAAGTGGTTCTAATTAGTGATTCATTAAATCTCAACTTATCTTTAATGAGAAAACATGTTTGATAGGTATATTTTGCATATGTTCGTTAGATATTCCATAATATATTTAATTTTTGTTTTTTAAAGGATTTAATATGTCTTAAATAAATAATATACTAATGTGCAAAAGGGATGACAATTTACTAGGTTATATATATATATATATATATAAAGGGGATGATTATATTAGAAATGAATCCCCCTGAATTAACTAAAAATTATTATTGACCATTAATTAAATGAATTTGTGGGGTTGAGATCAAGCCAGATATGTTTGAAATTATGCCTAATTAATGATTTTTCTATTCCGTAGGGCAACTCGGTAATCTTGATTTCTAGCAGTTATTTAGGGATAAGATAAACCATCCCCAAAATATAATTTATATTCTCCAAAAATAAATTCCTGAAAAGCTATTAATATAGCAATGGCGTAGGAATTTAGAAGAAACTAATAACACCATTACATCCCCCGACGTAATAAATGAAAACATCACTCAAGCAATAAAAAAAAACAATAAAATAACATATAATGTGCAATAATATATGTAGAAAGAAACAATAAGACAATCCATTACATACAATAAAAAACATTAACAGTAACTATAATCTGCAATAAAAATAAAATGCTATAATAAGCAACAAATAACAATATACTAAGATATAATGTGCAATAATATATGTAGAAAAAAACAATAACATAACTCATAATATGCAACAAAAAATCAGTAACAGTAACCATATATAATTAATTAATATGCAATAAAAAATGTTATAATAAGTAATAACAAGAATTGTGCATATTGACGAAAGTAAAACTAAAATTAATGAATTAAACAAAATTAGGATTAAATATCTGTTTATTTATAAACTACCGATATTCTAAAATCATATCAATAATAATAAAAAAATTAAAGATCCACTAAAAAAGGAACCGAATGTGTGTGCGCGGCGCCGTGGCAGTTACAAATAGGTGGAGTAACTAATATAACCTTATTACTCAAAAAATGAGCGAAAATACATTACTAAGTCATCATTAATTTAGGTCGTAGATCTATCCAAATGAACTGTGACGATACATTTCTATTTAACACATATAATTTTTTTTATTTGATCTATATATATATTAAATGAAAATTGATGATCGCTCTGATTTTATCTAATTAACGGTGGCTTAATTGAAAATAGCAACAATACTTAATGTAGGGCGACGGAATAGGAAGAAAGATGTCCATTTCACTTCATAATTATCCCCACGATTCATATTTCTACCGATATTTGTGGAATGCTTTGTATCATTTGTATGTCATTCAATTCTAGAATATAATAAGCATTTAGTCCTATTAAAACGCAGGAATTACGAGTAATAAAATAAAATGCAACATATTATACGATTTTTTTAAAATCTAATAAAAAACAATGAAATACTCCGAAAAAAACAATAGATTATACCAACAAAAACAGTATGAAAATATAAGTAAAAATAATACTAAATTGTTTCAATATGAAAATAAAAAATGATGACTCTTACATAAATATAATATGAACAAAAATATTAAAAAAAATAATGAAATCTATCATAAAAAGCAAATGGGTGCATAATAAAAAATAAAACGTTATAAAATAATATCTGAATATCAACAACAACAAATTATACTAAAAAATAGCAATGGATTATACTAAAAAAAGCAATGCGAAAATCTGTTAAGAATGAAATTAAAAAAAAAATACAAATGCACATAAAATATTCGTAATGTGAATATTTAGAGAAAGGATTTATTGGTATTATTCAAATAGAATATTTATTTTCCAACCAAGAATTGGGTCCCACCACTGTATTTCTTCTCTTCTTCTTCCTCACCATTTCTTCTTCTTCTCCTTCCTCGCCATTTCTGCAGATTACATCCCTTAATTCCTCGCCCAATTCAAATTTCATTTCTGTAAGTTTTATCACTTAATTCTCTTTCCTCACCCACCAATCGGCTGCCGCCACCCCTCCGCCTGATCGCAAACAACTGAGCACCCACCAATGCGCCTGCTCTTAGAAAGATGGCCGTGAAAAATGGCATCAGAAGCAAATAAGGAAAGGAATGTTCCAAAAATTACAGTAGCTTCGTCCGGAGCATATTCAGCGGACTTCTAAGGAATTAAAAATAAGGAAAGGAAGAAGAACAACAATGAGCAACAAATATTAAGAATCACGAATAAGAGGGAAGGGGCAAAAATGGCGGACACAATACTGTCCACGAGGACGAAACTCCACCATAAGGGAACTGGAGAAAAAGTGGGCCAAGCTCTGCTTATGTCATGTTAATAAGGAACAGTGCAGAACCATATAAATAACTATACCATGGTTCCGAACATATTAATAAATTAATGGGAATGTAAATGAAAAAAAAAAAGAAAAACTATTTACCTTTTCCTATGGACGGTGGATAGGTGCTGGTTGCACACTATGTGCATGCAGGATCCAGGCTCCCGAGGAAATAATAAGTGGGGAATTATTACGAGTGGCAGCTTTAGTGAAATGAGGCTCTGAAAAAATTGAAATTGCTATGCCTATAATAGGGTGGGACCCGCTGTATTTTTTATTGTTTTATTTTCCCGGTTTTAAAGTGTAATTTCCGAGTTCAACACTGCCAACGCCATGACCGTTGCATAAACGACAAGTGCTCGATATCTGGTCAACAAGTCAATGACGCTTTGGGCTTGATTTTCTATTTACTACTCATTCCCTCCACCAAATAAATCCAATAAAAAAGTTAAAAAAATTATTTTGAGTGGGGTAAAAGTTAGAATGTAGAGGTAACGGGATAAGGTTGTGGGCAGCGGCGCGCTCGCTGCCCCAGCGAGCTTGGTCAACACGCTCGCACCTCATTGGCGAGCTCGGCGCGCGTGCAAGTGTGCTCACTACGCCGAGATCAAGCGCATGTAAGCTCACTGACGTGGGAGGACACTTGACGATTGCTGGTTGGCGCGATCGCTAGCCGTTGCGATCGCCAACGGTCACCAGCGAGTTTGAAATCACCTATAAATACATCATTTTTCTCTCTTATTTCATACACCAATCTCTTCAATTCTCTCTCAAATCTCCTCAATACCTTCATATTTTTGTTTATTTCATTCATTTAAAAAATAATGTCGGGCGATGACGATTATTTCAACGCTAGAATGGAAGAATTCCGACAATTTGGTGCTCAAATTCCCGTCATGTTCGGCAATCTCATGTCGAAGGCCGCCGACGCACTCGCTGAGGAGGAGGAGGCGGCGGCCGCCGCTACCGCCCAAAGTTCAAAGAGGAAAAGGACGGTGGTGCCTCGTGATCGCCTTGATGCTGAGATTCGTCTTAATGCGGATTACTTCTCTGAGTTTCCAACGTGGGGCGAAGATGTGTTCCGGCGCCGATTTCGTATGAGCAAAAAATTGTTCAACATAATCTTCAGGGCGGTTGAGGCTCGAAAGCCTTATTTTCAGCAGCGCGAGGATGCAACGGGGAAACTGGGGTTCACGTCACTCCAGAAATGCACTATGGCTTTGCAGCAACTTGCAAATGGCTGATGCGCTGATCAATACGACGAGTATCTACGGATGGGAGATAGCACTAGTCGGCAATCGCTTGATTATTTTTGTCGAACGATCATATCTGTATTCGGCGGCGAGTATTTGCGGGCACAAAACACGACTGACTGCAACCGGCTTTTGCAAATGCACGAATCGAAGCACGGCTTCCCGAGCATGCTTGGTAGCATCGACTGCATGCATTGGCAGTGGAGGAACTACCCGAATGGGTGGAGAGGGGCGTACACGAATCAGAACAAGGGGCACCCCACAGTCGTGCTTGAAGCTGTTGCCTCTCAAGATTTATGGATTTGGCACGCATTTTTCGGAGTTGCCGGCTCGAACAACGACATCAATGTGCTCAACCAGTCTGACGTGTTCCAAGATCTTCTGCAGGGAAAGAGCTCTGCGGTAACTTTCTTCGCAAACGGCACTCAGCACAAGATGGGCTACTATCCAACTGACGGCATTTATCCATCTTGGCCAACCTTTGTGAAGACTCTCTCGTGCCCGACCGAGCCGAAGAGATGTTTATTTGCGAAGAAACAAGAAGCCGCACGCAAGGACGTGGAAAGAGCTTTCGGCATTCTCAAAGCTCGTTGGGCAATAATTAGTAGGTCGGCGCGTTCCTGGTTCCGAGAGACTTTATCAGACATCATGTATGCTTGCATTATTTTGCATAACATGATAGTTGAAGATGAGGGCGTTTCTGTAACTAATTGGAGCCCGAACGAAGAAACAACCTCCCAAGCCCAACCGAGTTCGAGTACGAGACAAGGAGCCCCGGATAGCTTTCGAAACTACCTGAAGCGGAAAGAAAGCCTTCGAGACCAAAGAGCACACGCAAAATTCGAGGATGATTTGATCGAAGAAATTTAGAAACGCTTCGGATACGACATGTAATTTTCGCATTTTTTCCATGTATGTTTTTAATTTAAATGAATAAAATATTTATTTTCATTTAAAAAAAAAATTGGCGAGCTCAAGCTCGCCAATGTGAGTGCTGCGAGCTCGCCGACACGTGGCGATCAAAGTGGTCAGCGAGCTCGCTCAAATGCTCGCGGCTGCAGAGCCTAATGACAAAAAAACAGTGGTATTGACAAAAAAATAGTGGTATTGATCAAAAAGTAGGAATAAAGTTGTTATTGTAGATACCGAAATTTTAAAGATATTTTTATTGATTTTAATATCTTATTTTATTATGGAAACTTATTATATCCATATTAATATAAGTTATTTAATTGATAAGTATGCCTTTATATGGTGATAAATATCTATTTCTTTGGCGACAAGTAAAAGATATACATCAATATTTAAGAGTCAATGAAATTGTGCCACCTCATCCCTCAAGCCCATGATGGAGCCCAAAAGCCCACTAAGTCCACCATATTTTTCCCTATAAATAGAGGTCTCCACACAACTTCAAATCACACCTAAAAATCATCTTCAAGAGCTCAAGAATTGAAGAGAGAAATTCTCCAAGATTTCTCTCTCAATACTCAAGGTGTCCCAGCGAGATTCAAGGCGTTCTTCGTAGGAATCAACGCGTTCTTCGGCGGAATCATATCAAGTGGTGTTTGATCCAGAAACAAGGCGGAAGCCCTCCACGTCAACGTTATAAAGTTCGACGCTCAACGTTTACTTCGGAAACAAGGCGAACGTCCTCCGCGTCAACACCATCAACCCCAAAGCTCAAGTCAACGCCATCAACCTCAAAGATCAAGTCAACATCATCAAGCACAAAGATCAAAGCTCAACGTTTACTTCAGAAGCAAGACGAAAGTCATCCGTATCAACGTTACAAAGCTTGAAGATCAAGTCCAAGGAGATCTAGGAGGCATACTTCTACAAAAAATCTCAAAGGCTGCTTGAAGATCGTTCAAGGGTCAAAGTGAAGAGAAGAATCGGAGGATCAAATAGAGATTGAACCCGCATATATTCGAAATTCGTATATTTGTAATCATATTTGTGTTTATTGAATAAATACATATTTTGTGTTTACAATTATGTTGACCAAAAAGTAGGAATAAAGTTGTTGTAAGGTGGGGTCATCAATGACAAAGGATAGTAAATAAAGAAAAAATAGGAGGGTATAATTGTACAAAAAGGTAAATGGAGATTTATTTGGTGGAAAAAAATATTGTGGTAAGTAGGGATTTATTTCGTGGACAGAGGAAGTACTATATTATTATGTCAAATCTTATTACTTCATTCGTCCTATATTATGTCAAATCTTACTAATTATTCCCAAATTTTCTTTTAACAAGAACAATATCTCAAAATTTTATGAAAAATTAATGTCGCATACCAATTTTCATTTTACTCAAGGTAAAAGTACATTATTTTTTCTGTTGTCGTGCAATAATTAAGGGCCAAAAGAAGTATTTTGCTCATTATCTTACTATATGCATTTCGCAAATTAGATTATGTATTGTCTCTTGGCGTTTCATCTCCTACTACAGTAATAAGAAGAAGGCATATAACATGATTAATGGTCCAAAATTTAAGATATATATTTTCCTTGTGTTCTCACTAAGTCTTACTATAACTTTAATTATGTCACATGTTGTTATCTTATTGATGAAATAAGAAATTAATGAAACTTGGAGAGACAATGTTGTTATCTTATTGATGGAATAAGAAATGAAACTTGGAGAGGCAATAAATAATCTTATTTGTGCATTTTGGCCGATCGTAACTTAACATTATTTTGGAAACGAATGAAGTATTCAAGTTGTTGTTGTTGTTGCTGCTATTGTTGTTGTTGTTTTAAGTGTTTGTGAGGTTCATGGGAATTACTTTACCTTGCAAAATTTTAAATAGGGGTAATTTTTAATATAGCCCCCATTTTACTTCACATAGCCCCCATAAAAAAAAGAGCAATAAGTCAAAATAGCACTTTTAAAAATAAAAAGATAAGTAATGTCATTTTGCCAAAAAATGTGTCCAAATAGCATTTTGTTTTATTTTGTGATTTTTATACCCTTATAAAAGGATATAAACGCTTATATATTTTTATAGATATACAAGAAGACTAACTTTAATTTGAATCATACACGAAGACTAAACTTCATGTATGAATTTCTGGCGAAAATTTCCGGCCAAAATTTTAATCATACACGAAGTCTAGCTTCATGTATGCATCATATATGCATCATACACGAAGACTAACATTCATGTATGCTTCATACGCGAAAATTTCCAAGCGAAGATTCCCGACGAAAATTTCCAGCAAAAATTTGAATCATACACGAAGCCTGACTTTCATGTATGCATCATACACGAAGACTAACATTATATTGACGTGACCGTCGTTTGAGTCACGTGCGAAATACATTTATAATTTTCCTATGCCCACAACTAAGAACAGTTAACGGTAAGTATAGGGTCAATCCCACGAGAAGTTGGTGTAGCTTTCTCTTGGTTGGGGTATCACTAAAGGTTTGGGCTCTGCACAGACACATCTTGGCCAAACAGGAAAATAAAAGTTAAACTAAAAGATAAACAAAATAAAAGATAAAGACAAACTTGCAATTAGGTGTCGAGTCAATCTACATAAACAATACGTCTTCACCGATGCAAGGATATATGGTGCGTATGCATGTCAGTGGTTATAGGCTAAAGCTATACAGAATCCCCATTGTCACGCCGCCACGTACGCTACATAGCCCGCCCAACTTCATCCTTATATTTAAGTCTTGACAGGGACACCCTAGCCAATCCTCTTGCTTGCCCAAAAGTCCCGGGCATAACACCTTATCAAGCGCATGTTGGTCAAGCAACATTTGGTTCTAGATGGGCCCACTCCGGCGCAGGTGAGATAACAAGGATCTTTATCCGACATTCACTAGCATTGACACATCTTTGCAGGTCTAGGCCAAGGCTAACAACTCATTCTTGCCGCTCACAAGGAACGTAAGGCAAACACGAGCACTTCTTGATAACCCTCATGCAATGTAGGAATCCGTATGTGCCCAGGGCTCGTTGGCCTTCCGAGTTACCCATAGCCACCGTATTTCTTGAAATCATTGCCCAATGCCTCGGGAACACACATATATACAGCTTTCCCCTTTACCCGATTCAATATCCAGATTTAATACATATGCAGCATCGTCTTGCCCAAGCACAGATTCGTATAACTACTTAGGCATAAAGTAAAGAATAAGAAAAGAAAGAACGAAATAGAAAAAGAACTTGAATTAAAATAAAGCCGAACGACACCGACATCGTCGGAAACAAAGCACAAAGATCGTTTGCCCCTGAAGGGGCAAACTTTCGAAAACAATAAAGTAAACCCTAGGCTAAGTATTACAAGAGCAAAAGATTCAAAAGATTATGAAAGATAAAAGCTTCCAAGATGGTTTGCTATCTAGGAGTATTTATAGATGTGAAATTCGTGGGTCTTGGAGGCTAAGCCCATTAGGTAAGTCGGTTGGCAGCTAGGGTTGAGCGAGCTGTCTGCCAGCTGTCTTTTAACAGCTTCTGTTGACCAAGAGACTTTCCTTATTTAGCAAATTTGATTTGGACGAATCTTCATTGATAAGAAAGGAAATAATTCCATCCTTATCGGCTACTTGGATAAAATTAATCTCTTACTTGCCCCCCACTCTTCCTCTTTGGTTGATCTCTTTCTTGCTCCGCACTCTTCTCTCGTAAATGCTTGACTTTATACGCCTCCGTACCCAAGACGCGCACTTCTTCTTCTCTGATTTGCCTTGCGCCTTGCCTTCTTCACTTCTCTCGTTGCTCAATGGCCTGATCCCGCACGGTACTTGATTTGGCCAGGTTGTGAAGTGGAACAACTTTAGTGTTGAATGTGCGCTTCTTTGCCCAAGCTGTAAGCTCCGTTTCCTTGCCCAATGTGCATTGTATCTACGCCCAGACCTCTCTCGCGGAATATGGTCATATATTGCCCTTTTCTGCTTTATTTCCTCATTGGTTGCCCTGTTTGTCCCTGCCTTCACAATGTGTCATCCCAGACACTAAAGACAAATAAAAAGACACAAAATGACTCGATCTAGACCTATAACAAGACTCGAAAAGAGCATAAAATTTGGGCTCGTCACATATACGAAAATTTTCGCCGCCAAAAATTTCAAATTTGAATCATACATGAAGATTAGTTTTCATGTATTAATGCATATATGAATGTTATTCTTCGTGTATAATGCATATATGATGCATACATGAAGCTAGGCTTCATGTATGATTCAAATTTTCGCTGGAAATTTTTGACCGAAAATTTTCGCCTGAAATTCATACATGAAGTTAGTCTTCATGTATGATTCAAATTAAAGTTAGTCTTCTTGTATACTCATTAAGGGTATAATAAACTTTTTACAAACTAAAGTGCTATTTAACCACTTTAATTTTGTTGGTGACATTTCAACACTTTTGTTTAGAAAAAAGACTATTTTACCACATTCCCTCTAAAAAAATTTATAAATATACTATTATATCCTTAGAGCCCCACTTAAAATCTAATTAAAAAGTATATTCCTATTACTCCATAACCACATAACCACCGCCGATGATCATCGATCTCTTCTTCCTAGTCGAAACCTTGGCGCCATAGTCGCTTTCTGAATCTCTCATCGAGCTGTTAAATATCAGGACAAAGACAACTACTGTAACCATGTCAGAAATTGAGATAGGAGATCGATCAACGGTTTCATCACATTATAAATACTTGAGATCTCTCCCAAGGTAGCGGCGGACCGAGGTAAACAAAATAACAATGATTTTTCACGTGATTCAATAATTTTCTTTAATACCATGGAAAAATAAATAAATTAGCAGAACAAAAAGATTAAAAAATAGTTATAATTGAATTGCCAACAATTTTGTTCTTCTTCCATGGCTTCGTGTAAGTTCTTCTGAGTATTGGTAGCGGCGGACCGAGGTAAACAAAATAACAATTATTTTTCACGTGATTCAATAATTTCTTTATACCATGGAAAGATAAATAAATTAGCAGAACAAAAAGATTAAAAAATAGTTATAATTGAATTACCAACAATTTTGTTCTTCTTCCATGGCTTCGTGTAAGTTCTTCTGAGTATTGGAAGTTATGCACTGATCATATATTTTTAGGATTTACTTTAATTAAAATTTAGCTGAGGGCTATAAAGAGGTTATCGGATTTATTTTATATTGGAGACCAAAAGAGTATAATAATATATTTATAATTAATTTTGTTATTAATTTTTATGGGAGCTATGTGGAGTAAATAAAATTGGGGCTATGTTTAAAATTTCCCAATAAATAGGTCACTCGGATTTTCAGGTCATGGCTAAGTCCATATATCTTGTTTGCTTCTACGGTTCCGGGCCAACTCACCAAATAATCTCTGATCCCTTACGAATTACAATTAATGTATTACGGCGGTCCACAAATATAGAAAGCCCGTATTAATTTTTTCTTTCTTTCTTTCTTTATTTTTTAGTTGTATTGAGTTTGAGTATTCTTATTAGTAATTTCTTGAGAGGGTTGCTCGTATGGCATTTAGAATTATTGACTGGGGCAAGTGAAAGAAACATCACAACTTTAATGGGAGAGAAATAGCTTGATTTTCAACAATAACCTATTAACACCTTATGTATTCTTTTGATATAGCCGGTAAATAAATGAACTTTACATGATTTCTTTTTGTGTAATTGTAACATTAAATTTAAAGAACGTGTTATGGTGGACCTGTTCAAATCTTTTGACTTCACATATTAATCACATCACACTGCTATTCAAAAAAAAAAAAAAAAAAAAGAGAAGTGAACGCACACATAGTTTTGAGTGATTTTTTTAATTTACATTGCGTCAAGGACGATGCCGATCGAGTGTGTAACCAAACGCGTTGAATGCGATTCTCACCTTGGAAAATACTTCAACAATTATATCTCCTTCACCTCATCTAACGTGTGTATCGAGTCTATCGACTTAATTTTCAGTAGGGGTGGTGAGGTGGAGAATCAAAATTAATAAATTCATTTTTTTTTTATCAGTTTGGAACAGTCAAATCAATTTTAAGTCATCCAATTTTGATTTGGAGAAATTGGTTCGTCGTTGTCAAATTGAAAAAGAAAAGAATACTCGCGTGTGTGAATTTAAAAAGAAATTGTGTGATTTGCGAAACCGCCCATCTATTTGTAGTCACATATGCTACTCCCTCCGTCTCGGTTAGTATAGTTACTTTCTTTTTTTTGCCGTCTCAAGTTAATATGGTTATTTTCCTTTTTTAGTCATCCCAAATTAGTATAGTGTTTTCATTTTAGGACATGTCTTTTACCTTTTTACCCTTAAAAATTCAATATATTTACTCCTATAAAGTTTCTGTATCCACTAAAAAATTAACAACACATCTAAATAGGTCTCATCCTCCACTTAAAATATTTCTACCAAATATTTATCTATTTTTCCTTAAAACCTGTGCACAGCCCCCGCACCATATTAATTGGGGACACAGGAAGTATAATATATACAACCAAAAAACAAAAAAGTAGGTAACGAAAGTCATGAGATTATAAACACAGATAGTCGTGTCCAAGTAAGTAAGACCTTGTTATTGGGACGGAGTGAGTAATTATTAAATTAGAAGTCCATGTTTTTTCGTACTTCTTTTTAATTCGTGGGAACCCGCAACCGCTACATTTGGTGCGCACTGGGTAACCCTCCGTCCTTGTGCAGTAGCCTGTAAACCATACAAGACAGGTAAACCACGCCTTCCAAATACAGGTGTGACAGGCTCGATCTATAGAAGGGCCAGTGGAGATTGAACCTGAGACCTTTCAGACCCAAACAGCCCACTCTATCACTAGGTCATCCCCAAATGGACTTTTTTCCTACTGTTTACTCCCTCTGTCTCACGAAAGTTGTCTCCCTATCCTTTTTGGGTTGTCTCACGGAAGATGTTTTCTTTCCTTATTGGGAAATGATTTATTACATTCACACTGCTTTTACATTTGCATTCACACTGCTTTTACATTCTTTATCATTTATTCACACTACTTTTACATTCTTTATCATTTCTCCTTAATTCCCGTGCCGAACACAAAGAAGACATCTTTGATGAGACGGAGGGAGTACAATTCTACGGTGATTGTAGGCTTTACAAAATCGATTGAATTAGTTCATCCAAAGATAATGGAAGCCTACCGAATATAACGCCACGTTCGTTTTTTTTTTCCACTTCAAATTTCCACTATTTATGGGAATTACTGCAAGGTTATATTGCTTATTTTTTGTGAATATAAAAAGTGTGAATGACAGTTTGAAATTTGAAAATTGTAACGTCTTAATTTTCATAAATAAAAGGGAGACGTTATTCTTCTTTTATTAATGACGATAATTATTATTTTTATAGCGAAATACTGAAATAAATAATATTTACTGATAAATATAAATATATTCGACTTTTTGACCATCATCACTCGCTCCGCCACACATCGTCCGAGCTTTAAACCTGAAAAGATAAATAAACACATTCATCATTTAGTTTTAGTTCAGAAAGCCCACCTGGATGTGGCGTCATTTAATCTATTTCTTTCTCGCGATTCCTTTACCTCTCGTTCCCACTCGCCCTTCAAAATAATACTTATAAGGACAAACTCTAATGTTTAAGAAAATGGTGTGTATCAAATTTTTCTTTTGGACTTCTACTTAACTCGAATTTCTAATCCTTTAACTTTATAATTCGTCGTAAAATAAATTCTATATCACATTCGGATACACACTTCGTCACATTCATCAACAATCATTAAGGATCGTCCATTCTAGTATTCAAACATTTATTCAAATATCAATAATTGAAAATATATTGATTAGTTCAATTCTAATTAAATTCTTCATCTTCAATAATTAATAAAAATAAATTCTCATTTCCTTATATTATTTTTCTCATCACAATCACTTTGTCTATATGTATTTAACAGTAATAATTTTTTTTTTCTTCGACAGTATAATCTTCGACATCTTACTTGATTCTCCAACTAAATTATAAATTCTCGGATTTCAGTATAATTAATCTCATTTTCTTTAGAATAGTTCAGAGAATTCAATTTAGACTTTATTTACTACTCCGACTTCTAAAAATATTTCTCAACTCTATTCTCGACACGTTTCTCGAGGCAATTAATCTCTTCAAAATTCTCAAATTCTCATAATTCACTTTAAATAATTTCATTTGTACGATTCCTTGTTCTGTTTCAACTTTTGACTCTTAAATCTTTATTTCTTTTTTAATTCATTCTCAATTTTCTTCCTCACTTCATTCTTAAGGCTCGTTTTTACTCAATTCAAATTCTATTGTACTTTATTTATTTATTTAAGCTTATCTAGCTCATTATTTCATACAAATTTTATTCAATTTCATAGAAGTTAACTTTTAATTCATAAATTATTGACTTTTCAATAACTTTATCATATAAACTTCAAAATTAATAATTCAAGTAGCTATTATACTTATTTTAATCTCAATTTCATCTTAAAATTATCAATTACACCATAATTTCATCATATTCTAATCAATTCTTCTCTTTAATTTTCTGCACTATTTCAATTTATTTATACTTATTCTTTTTCAATATTTTCAAGTTCTATCATACTTAAAATTTGTCTAATTGATCACTCATAACATCAATAATACCATATACACTCAAAAACACAAGTTCTAAATTTCCAAACTCTTATACCCTTCGAATTTTTAAGAATTACATTAATTCTTGTCCAAATTTATTAATTCAAAGTTCTACTATACTCATAAAAATTATAATTACTCATTTCTTTCATCAATTTCATCTTAATGCTTCAACCTTTGAAATCCCTATTTTTCACTTCTATTTAATCGAAAACTTGGAGTTTTCTTTATGGAATTTCATCTTCTTCTTTTCAGTGCTTAGTTATACTCCAAATAATTCTAATTTCATTATTTAAGGACCAATTCATCTTATTGATCTCTTTAATACCAATAATCATATTTTACATCTATGTACCTTTCGATTATTTTAGGGCTCTTCCCTAAGTACTTATTTTCTTCGATTAATCACTTAATTTCACTTCTAATATTCTCAATTTCATTACCTCATATCTATTCCATCATTTTGAACTTAAGAAGTCAAAAATTATAATTTCCTTTTATTTATTTAGTTCGAATTTTTCTCTTCTTAGTACATATGAATTTATTTCTTCAATTCCGTCTTATAGGATACTTATATAATTCTCAATTTCACTTTTATAACATCAATCCACCTATATTATCTCAAGAATTCAAATCCCCAATATTTGTTACATGTAATTTTCGAATTTTTCAATTCTTTAGGTATAATACTTTATTTCTTTCAATTGGTGGTATTCTTACGCTTAAGTCTCCTTCAATTTGATTTTTGATCCATAAATTTATCCATAACATCATTATAAATTGAAAAGCCAATTTTTATTATTTATTTATTTCTGAAAATTATTTTTATTGTTCATGCAAGTTTATTTCTTTCGATTGATAGCATTATTATACCTAGTTCTTCTTTAATTTCATTTCTTGCCACCAATTTAATATTTAAGACATAAGAATAAAAATTCCTAATTTTTGTACCAAGATTTTTGGTTCTCATATAATTTTAAGTGATTCATTTCTTCCATTTCAATCACATATTCATATTTCTTGTAACTTCAATTTAATTTCTATACCTCTAATTTAATCATAGGACTTATATATCAAAAATCAATTTTCACTATTCATCATCTTCTCCAACACGACTTTTTCATTTTTCTTGCTTATTTCTTTCATTTCTTCATTCCATCATACTTAGAAAAATTCATGTAATGCCCTGGGTTTTCTAATCTCGTCTTAATTAAAAGTTGCTAATTAATTAAGGCTTTACACTTCTAAGTTAATAAAATTTAGTTATAAGAATAACTGTGAAGTCCGTTTCAAAAAATAGTTTGCAGAAGTCATTCAATTGACTACCGTGTTGGGATTTTCGCGCCCGATTAAATTTTCGTCCGAGACCTCAGATTAAAATGGCGTCTAGTTTTCCATTCACTTATTTCGCGATACGAATCTTTTCTGAAAAGTCAATTTTTATTTATTTTCCAGATAAAATTTAGTACCGTCACGTCTTGACTTTTTCGCATTTTTCGAAAAACGAGCCGTCCTTTCCGACTAACTAAAATATTTCGGAACTAATGGTCGCATCCATTTTCGTCAAAAGTGTGATGGTCTAATAAATTTATCGCGCGTTTTATTTACAGTTTAAAATAATATCTAGATATTTAAGTATACTTTACCTTTTTAAGAGAGAAGTATTTCATTCTCTCTTCTCTTCCACCTTAAACCGCCAATCTCTCATCTCTCTCTCTTAAAGAAAATCGCACCCACCACCATTGGTGTAATACCCGGCTTTTCTTTTCCGACGAGAAATAAAAATTTTCTAAGAAATTAAAGCTTTGCACTTCTAAGTTAAAGAAATTCAGTTATAAGAATAACGGTGAAGTCCGTTTCTGAAAATAAGTTGCAGAAGTCGTACAACCGACTACTGTATTGGGGTTTTCGCGTCCAATAAAATTTTCGTTCGAGAACTCAGATCGAAAAACCGTCTGACTTTACATTCACTTATTTTGCATATGAGTCTACTGGTAAAAGTCAATTTTATTTATTTTTCCGGGCGAAATTTGGACTGCGACGTCTCGACTTTTTGAAGTTTTTCGGGAAACGAATCGTCCTTTCCGACTAAGTAAAATATTCCGGAACTAATGGTCGTATCCATTTTTATCAATAATGTGTCCGTCTAATAAAGTAATTGTTCGTTTTTAGTTACAGTATTAGATCCGGAAAAAAATAGATTTATAGTTAATATCTAGATATTTGTTAAATAGTTAAACCTCCTTACTTTACTATAAATATCAAGTTGTCACCATTTTTCTTCTTCATTTTCCCCTCCCCAAAATCGCCCCCCCCCCCCTACATCTCTCTCTTCTCTCTCTTGTTCTTCATCTTCAAGTTAATCTTCAAGTAGTTCATCAAGCTCTCAAGCTCCATAACTTGCTCGTTTACCGATCGATTTCAATTCTGATTACATATTTGGAAAGGTGAGAGCCTCCTCTTCACTACTATCCGAACAAAAATCCATTTCCTTAATTCTTGAAATTTTCGAAATAGGTAAGAGAAGTAGGATTGATGTTCTAAGATCATTTCATGATTATTAATGCTTAGAATTAAGTTTCTATGGTTAAAATCAAGAATAAATCATGTAGGAAGAAATTGTGTAATTTTCGAAACATGCATGAATTAATTGGTGAAGATTTAGCTTGAATTTAAAGGTATGATTTGTGGAATATGTTTCTATGTATTAGTATGTTGGTATATGAATTGTTTAGGAATTTTCTAAAAATAAAAACAAGTTTGGAAGAGATGAAGAAGCATGATTTTGATTAAGTATCTTATGTTTTTGATGATGTGATTCGATATATATGATGTAGGAAGCATGAGGTTCAACATATATTTAAATTAGATTTTTCTAAAAATAAAAACGAAATCGTTGGAGACGAAGAATCGTCGATAGAATTAGTTTTGATGTTGATATGGATTTATGATTTGCATATTAGTTAATCTATGTGGTTAATGATGATAATTGGAAAGTTTGAACGAAATCTAAGAACGTCGAACTTTTCGTAAGAGATGAAGAGTCGAGCATAATCGTTGATAGGAAAATCGAACGAGAAAACTAATCGAATATTAGTGATTGTTGGTATGCTAGGTTGGTTGTAGAATTAATTGAGAATTAATTAACAACTATGAATAATCGAGTTCATAAACCGATAAAAATGACGTGAATTGGTTAAGTACTAGTTTCAATGATGTTAATGTGTTAAGATGATCATTATTGATAAAAAGATAATAGAAACTAATTTGGTTTGAATCGGATTAGTAGAACTTCAAGAATCGAAGAAAGTAAGTAAGTGTAGAAACAAAGAAACGAGAAAACGAGGGTTTGTATGTTTCCGATTGATGATATGGTTGATGTATTGATGATATGCATGATTGCATGTACTTAGTTTGAATTTCTTAGATTTTATAAAAATGTTTAAGAAAATCGACAACGATGTTCGTTGCTCGATAAAAACGACGTGTTTGATAAGTATGAGTATGTGTTGATTTATTTGAGTTCATTGATGATTAATAAGCATGAGTGTAGTTGATAATAATTTTATATAAGTTATGAAATAGAAGTCGAGAATTAAAATTGAATTGAATTTGAAATGAAATTGCTAAAGTGAAATTAATTAGTTGAAAAGACGAGAAGTGCTCGTCGTATTTTTTAATCGAGGAACGTGAAAGTGATCACGTTAAATGATTGTGTGTTTGACTGTTAAGTTGATAGAAATTTCGTGCACATAAAGATTGTATAGCATTGATCGAACCTAGGGAATCGTGCGTCGAGTTTTACGAGCGATTAGGGTTTCTCGGCAGTTTTGCGACCCTTCACGGAAACGGCCATAACTCTTAGCTCGTTTAACGAAATCGAGATCCGTAAATTGGACAGTAAACTAGACATCCGTGTCTTTCTTTTGACATAAGGCAAATCTCCTGTTTCGAAATACTCTTTTTCTGTAGAAGCTCCAGACCTACTACCTTGTGCAGAAAATTTCTAAAAAATCATTTTCTTAAGTTGAATTCTTTTCAACTTAATTCTTTAAGAACTTTTAAGTCGTTAAGAGTTATTGGCTTTCGTCTTAACTAATCTAAAATGTTGAGTAAGGAACCGAGTTAGTTCTAAACGAGATGTGTCGGAATCTCGTTTCTTTTTAAAACTAAAAGAGATTAGTTAAAGTGCAAACGCCTAAAAGACTTAACCGATTTCGATTTCTTTTTCTTTAATCGTCTTGATCAATTACTAAAGTTTGAATATTTGCGATATAAGAGGGAAGTCAGAGTTGAAGACAGGATGAAAGACAGAAGGTTAAAGTTTGTTCTGTAAACGGTTGAGGTGGACTTTTCTATATACAAAAATAAAATGAGTTTTGTTATGTTTTTTTTGAATTGCTATGAAAGTAGTTGATTTAAAATGATTATCAGTGCATAAAATGACTTTGTTTTTGTGAGTTCTCTTGTGCCATTCTGAGTTAGTGACACCGTTAGGTGCTAACTAATCAATCAGACTCTGAGTTAGTGATACCGTTAGGTGCTTTCCAAGGTTAAATCGATCGGACTCTAAGTTAGTGACACCGTTAGGTGCTATCCAGAGTTAGTGTACACGGTAGCCGTTGTGTGTGGCACTCTGTTGAGGGGTAGCCTGTAATGCCCCGGAAATTTCTCACGATCTCAAAAATTTAAAGTTAATAAAATAAAAGGCTTTGCACGCCTAAGTTTACGATTTTGAATTCTAAGACTAACGGTAAATAAATTACGGAAGCCAGTTAGACGACTACTGTATTTAGGGTTAGCGCGTACGAAAAGTTTTTAGTTCGTGAACTCAGAACGGAAAACCGTCTGATTTTTACATTCTCGAAATCGCGATACGAACTCGCCCGAGAAAGTTCGTTTTTACGATTTTTCGGACGAAACTCGGACTGTGTCGTCCCGAGTTTTTGTCAAAATAAATTTTATAAATTTATTTTCCGATTAAGTTTAGTACGTTAGAATTTTCGGTCGAATCGGATCGTGACGATTTTGTGCCGAGCTACGTTTTTCGTCGAACGTTTTCCGCAACGTCGTATCGCGCTGGAAAAGCGCGTATTTTCCTTCTCCCTCTCCCTCCATGACCGACCTTCCCCCTCTCACATTAGTAGATATTTCTTTTTATATAGTTTTTAAAGGTGACACCTAATGTAGTTACTATTCCTACTTTACACCTTAGGTAAAACTATTCAATCTAACCTTGTCATCACCATCTCTCCCTCCCTCCCCATATCACACGATAGCCATACTCCTTCCCTCTCCCATCTTCTTTTCTTCATCTCCATTGAAGACACTTGAAGTTCTCGAAGAGGAAAAATCACAAGTCATCATCCAACCATTAAAACTTAAATCTTCCTTTACTAATTAGCAAGGTATTCATCTCCTCTTTAATTCTATCCATCCATCATCCTCTTATTTTATTTTTTCTTGTTGATCGAAAATTAGAGTGATGAACTAGATGATTCGATCTTGAATTAATAAAATTAGATGTGTTAGATAGGGTAATTAGGGATTAGAATTGAACAAAATCAAGAACCCTAATACCCTAGTCTTTACCGAAAATTTAGGGGATTTAGTAGGATTTTTTTTGGATTTCTTCAATTGATGATAAATTCATGCTTAAGAAGTGCCTAATTAGTGATTAGAACAAAGAGAAATCGAAAGCCCCATGTTATGTTGAAAACCGATTTAGGGTTTGAGTTTTGAATTAGGGATTTTTGCATGTTAGTATGTAATTGGATTTCAATTGATTAATTGATGTTATAGTAGGTTGATTAATGAATAAATGGTGTTAATTGGAGAAGAAAATCACTCTGTTAACCTCTCTATGAAAACCGAAATTAAGGATGAAATTAGGGGTTTTCATGTGTTTGATTTAATTGATGAAATGATGATAGAATATGGTTGCAAGTGATGTTAGTTGATTATGGGAATTTATTTAGATTTTTCTAAAATAATTATTGAAATTGTAAGAGACGAAGAACTCGTCGTAAGTTGAAATATAGAGTTGATATGAAATGATTGTAAGCATGAAAGTGATTCTCATTAGATGTAGTTTATTGACGTAAAATTTGAACGAAATCCGACAACTTTGAAAATTGGGTAAGAGACGAACAATTAGACGTAAGTAATAACCGAGAAGTCGAATGAGAATTCTAACTTGATATTATTATCTATGATGGACTTGGGAAGAACTTTGTAGTTGACTTCATGAGCTTTCGAGCTAATATAATATGAGCTATAGTGATAGTCGAGAACTAGAACGCGAATTTGATAACTTGCTTTGGTTTAGTACATGTTAGTTGAAAGCCGACGTTTGGAACGTCGTGCTATTGGACGAGTTTTGAGAAGGAGTTCATCACGTTATGTGATGACTGCCTTGAGGGTCCAGTTTCTTAAGAAATCGAATACGAGAGTTTAGAACGAACCTAAGACGTTATACGTCGATTCTATCGAGCAACTAGGGTTAGCGCGGCAGTTTTGCGACCCTTGCCGGAAACTGTAATAACTTTTAGCTCGTTTATCGGATTTGCGATCCGTAAATTGGAACGTAAACTAGACATCTCAAACTTTCAAACGGTACAGGGCTCATCCCCTGTTTCCAGATCCCCTATTCTGGGCAGTCCCCAGAGTTACTGTAATGCGCAGTGAAATTTCAGTTTCATTCTTCAAAGTTGTTTCGTTCGCAACTTAGTTTCTTTTGATTGTTTAAGCCGTAATAACTAACGACTATCTTCCTACTGACCCTAGAGTCAAGGAAGGAGCCTTGAGTGCTAACCGAGACGAGTTGGTACCTCTTATCCGTTAAAGTAAAGAAGTTTAGTTAAGCGAGAAATTGCATAAGTCGTTTAATGAACTAAATCTTAATTTTTCTTAAGTTGATTCTTTCCAACTTAGTTCCTTATGATCTTTTAAGTCGTATTAAGCTATCAAATACCCTCTCTACTGACCTAAGAGTCGAGTATGAGACCTTTCGAGCTCTAAACGGGATTTGTACGAGTCTCGTTCCCGTTTAAGTAAAATGAATCTAGTAAGCATGCAAATGCCTAAAGAATGAAACGACTAAAACATTTTTCGAGTTTCTTTGATCGATTATCTTTTACGAATCGATTCTTAAGTATTATTATTTTACGATGAAAGAAGAAGCCAATAGTAAAGAAAGGACGGAAGATCCGAAGATTAGAAGCTAGTACTTCTTAGTTCTGTATTACGAGGTGGGCTTTTATCTATATCAAATAAAATGTGGATTTTTCCACAACTCGAAAGTATTATTTATCGCTTTGATAATTGTGTTTTCAAAGTGATAATCTTGGCATAAACTGTTTCAACTATTTTATGTGAGTTCTCTTGTACCTATCTGAGTTAACCTTCGGGTTTACCAGATTTCTGTGTTAACCTTCGACTTTTCCAGACTTTTAGAGTTAATCTAACTAGGTTAACTAACGATCGGCTTTGAGTTAGCTGCTAAGTGTTTTTCAGAGTTAGTGCACTTTGTAACCTGTGGTATATGTGGTATCCTGTTGAGGGGTAACCAGCCACGGTGAATTAGCTTTGGTCAAGATTGAACATAACATACTCTAAAAATGCTTGCGCAAGCTGCTTTATACAAATAAGTCAGAAAATGTTTAGTAGGCACAGGCCTTTTCAACAAAACCCTGATGCGCTACGGTTATAAAATGCCAGATTATTTATACTTATGAATATGTTTTCGGCATCGTGCCCACTAAGTACTTTTGTACTTAGCCCTGCATATGTTTTCTAAATGTGCAGGTTGAAGCGATGGAAGCGGCGATGGTTGAATAAAGTTGTCATAGGAAGACTTTAGTTAGTATGAATCACATTTCCGCTGCAAAACTCTAGTGTTTTTGATGTACATATATGTTATCACTGTAGACTAAGATCTGTTTTATAACTTAGTTTTCTTTCAGTGTACTTCTGTCGAGTAATCACTCGTGATTAACTCTTTCTTTATTATATTCCAGTCTTGTTCATTGAATGTTTGATGTCGTTTATGTATGTTTAGTCAGTTAGCCCCCCCCCTCTTCCCCGCTTCTTTAATCCAACCCCAGTCACACTCCGGCTTCTCCCGTCCCTCGGGATTTGGGGCTGTGACATAGCCAGCCACGGTGAGGAACGTTCGCGGGAGAAAGGCCTTATTCCTCGGCGTTGAAATAGAAGTTGGACAATACGAATGAAACAATAGAAAAATCTTGATATCAAGTAAAGTATGAGAAAATGTTTAGTAAGCACGAGATTGTTTTAAAAGGGAAAACCCCCGTGTGTTACTGTTTAGATGCCTGATGAATCTATATAAAATCTATGATATGTTTTCGGCAAAGTGCCCACTAAGTACTTTTGTACTTAGCCCTGTATGTATTTATAAATGTGCAGGTTGAGTGACGAGGACGGTGGAAGTTGAGT
This sequence comes from Schizonepeta tenuifolia, assembly GCA_029490685.1. Taxonomy (NCBI): domain Eukaryota; kingdom Viridiplantae; phylum Streptophyta; class Magnoliopsida; order Lamiales; family Lamiaceae; genus Schizonepeta; species Schizonepeta tenuifolia. Next base: position 74,519,559 of record CM055960.1, read on the forward strand.
GATGGTTGTAAATAGAGAAAACAGACTTTTGAGCCTCGATTTCACATCTTCTTATGTGAAATCAATCTACGTCTTTTCCGCTGCAAGACACTCTTTTTGATGTAGTAACTTTCAATTTAAGTATTATGTACTTGAAACCCTAGAGATCTCAGAGACAACTTTTGTCGAGCGATCGTTCTAGATCGACTCTCTTTTGATTAATCGAAGTACTTTATATTTACCATCTTATCAAAGTTATGTCAGTTTATCATTTATTCAGTAATTCCCCCTTCTTCCCCGTTTCTTTAATCCAACCCCTAGTCGCACCCCGACTTTGCTGTCCCTCGGGATTTAGGGCTGTGACAATTGGAGAAGAAAGCTCCATTTCTTCAACCTTCAAGTCTTGATTTCTCTTTCATCCATCCAAATTTCAATCCGAGTTCGATTTTGAGAAGGTAAGAGCTTAAGCTTCAAGTCTAACCAAACAAAAATCCATTTTTTTTTTCCAACTTTAGAAAGTGGCAAAATTTCCTAGATGAAAGAACTTGATGTTTTAAGTTTAATTTCTTGATCCAAGAGGCTTAAGAATGAGAATCTATGGTTTAATTCAAGTTTGAAACATGCTAGATAATTTTTCTATAATTTTCGAAATATTTATTAAATTGGGGGTTTTTGTTTAAGCTTGAATTTTGATTAATGGTTTGTGGATTATGCTTCTATGTATTGATATATGGTTGTATGAATTAAATGAGATTTTTCTAAAAATATTTATCTTTTCGTTGGAACAAAGAAGCTCGATTTTGAGCAAGATAATTGAATGTTTTGGATGAAGTGTTTATGTAAATGAGTAGTAGGAAGCATGTAGTTGATCATATATTTTATTTAGATTTTTCTAAAATTAAAATGAAAATCGTTGGAGACGAACAATCGATCAAAATTGAAAGGATAAAGTTGATTTGATGATATTGCTTGCATAAATGAGAACTAGTATGCATGTAGATCATGGTGTAATTTAATTAGAATTTTTTGAACACTTTTTATTTTTCGTTGGAGACAAAAAGTCGAGCTTTTCTCATGTATGAATGATGATATGAACATATGACTTGCATGTTAGTTAATCTAGGTGCTTGAAGGTTATAATTTGAAAGTTTGGGAAATTTCTAAGAACATTTCTCGTTTTGTAAGAGACGAACAATCGAGAATAACTCTCGTTAGAAAAATAATATGAGGAAACAAATTGTAGATTAGTAGTTATATATGCTAGGAGTTCGATGTATAATTTATTGAGAATTAACGGACCCACTTTGTTTTGAAATATGTTAAGGATCTAGAGTTTGTGATAAATTAACTAAGTGTTTGTTTTGATGATTTGAGCATGTTGATTTGATCCTTGTAATGCATAAAGATGATAGAGATTGATAAGGAATGAATTGGTTTTCTAGAAAGCGAAATTTGAAAGAAAGTAAGTGAGTACTTAGGCAAAGAAACGAGAAAATGAGGCCTTATATGATGTCATATGATATCGTAGTTTGTATATTGTTAATAAGCATGTTGATATGTGCTTAGTATGATTTTATTAGAATTTATAAAAAAAAGATTGGAAAATCGACTACGTTCATCGTTACTCGATAAAAACTTATATGCATGTTGTATATGGAAATATGATTATGGATTTGAGTATGTTTTTAGTTAATGATTAAATGTTTAGTTGGTGATTATCTCTTTTGGTGATTGATTTAAAAGTTAAGAAAATAAAGTATGTGTTGTTTGAGAATTTAACTTAAAAATGCTAAGTATGAAAGTCGAGCATGAATATCGTGAATGCATGTCGTTCTAATCATGGAGATCATAGTACTTGTATGCTAGAAATTGTATGAATTGTTTGGTTGTAGTTTACATGGATTACATGGTTGTTTTAGAGCTTAGGGAAGCGTGTGTCAAGTTTAGAAATCATTGACTAATTCTGGTAGTTCTGCCACCCTCCACGGAAATGACCATAACTTTCTGCTCGTTCAACGGATTTGAGATCCGTAAATTGGACAGTAAACTAGACATCCCTGTCTTTCTTTTGGCATCTTTATCATACTCTGATTTCAAGTACTCTGTTCTGCGTAAGCTTCAGAATCTGCACCAGCTGTGCAGATTTTTCTGCAACTCTTTTTCTTAATTTAAATCCTTTTAACTTGATTCCTTGGAAAACTTCTAAGTCAATTTTAGTTGTCGACTATCGTTTTAATTGTTCTAACTATCCAGTAAGAACCGAGTTAGTTTCCAACCAAGTTTTTCCCGAATTTCTCTTCGTTTAATAAAAGATTAATAAAGTGCAAAGGCCTAAAGCTTAATCGTTATCGAGTCCGTTTCTCTTTCCTTTAATCGTCTCGACCAATTTACTAAAGCGTGTTTGTTGCAATAGAAGGAGGAAGTCGCGATTAGAAGAAAGGACGAAAGACGGAAGCTAGTTACTAGTTCTGTAATCGTGTTAAGGTGGGTTTTCTATCTATCAAAATAATGTGAGCTTTTCCATATATCAAATAAAGTGAGCTTTGCTCTGTTTTCTTTGTCGCTTTGAAAGTATATTTTAAAGTGATTATCTTGGCATAAAATATTTGTTTTGTGAGTTCTATTATGCCTATCTGAGTTGGTTCGTGAACTAGTTAATTGATCGTATTCTGAGTTAGCCCATAGAGTGCTATCCAGAGTTAGTGTACACGGTAGCCGATGAGCGTGGTGCTTTATTGAGGGGTAGCCAGCCACGGTGAGGAGCATCTGCGGAAGAGCGCATTCTTCCCCAGCGTTATTCAGATTTGGTCATATTGAATTACAGTTAGAAAATGCTGGATCAAGCTATTCAGAAAAATAAGTTTAGTAAGCACGAGTCTTTTAAGCAAAAATCCCGTTGTATTACTTTTAAGATGCCTTGATAAATCTATAAAGCTATGATATGTTTTCGGCAATTGTCCACTAAGTACGTTGTACTTAGCCCTGTATATGTTTTCTAAATGTGCAGGTTGAGTGACGAAGACGGCGGAAGTTGAGTGGTTGTGAATAAGAAATAAAGCTAGTTAAGTCTCGATTTCACATCTTCACATGTGGAATCAATCTACATCTTTTCCGCTGCAAGATACTCTTTTTTGATGTTGTACTTTCGGTTTAAGTATTTGTACTTAAAACCCTAGATTCACTAAAGTGTTATGTCGAGCGATCTTTTGAGATTGACTCATTTTTCTTTATGAAAGTATGTTTCAGTTATATCATTGTTGATATATGAGTTTATTCATCAGTTATTCAGTAATTTCTCCCTCTCCCCCGCTTTTTTAATCCAATCCCTTATCACACCCTTGCTTAGCCGTCCCTCGGGATTTGAGGCTGTGACAATTCAGTAAGTTCATATATACCATCAATTTAACAAAAGAGATCATAAAAATCAAAAATCTCAATTTACTCTTCATCATCGATTTATTTTCTAAAATATATATATAGTTTATTTTCATCATTTGATTACTCAGCATGCTTAGAAAATTCCGTAGAACACATATCAATCATCGATTCAAGCTAAGAGTTTCAAACACAATATTTCTTAATTTTTTCATAATACACGGTTTCATCACCCTTTTCATGCATAACTTCAAGTTTCTTCATTTTAACCATTCTCATACTCTTAAAATAATCCATAGATCACACATATACCATCAAAATCATCATAAAGATCATAGCATAAAAATTTCCATTTTTGCCTCAAAACCTACGGCACATGCATATATATTTCCATAGTTTTTATCTTCTTGGTTTCTTTGCATGAAAAGCATACATACACATGAATTAACACCTCAAGATCATAAGAAACACATCACAACCTTATACTCATAATTTCGAACAACTTGGTAAACAAGACATAGAGTTCTAAACAGGAGCGGATCCAGGATTCAATTATGGGGTGGGCTGGCGCATAAAATTTTATACATCCAAATATTTCGAAGTCCACATATTATGCCCTACGAGACTTTCAATACATAAATTTATCAATAAGTGAGTACAATTTTGAAAATTTGTCAAATCATTTCTAAAAACTACGGTTTCAAGTGCCAAACTTTGTGATAGTTCGATTGTAAGGTCCAACTTTAAGCACATATTATATCATCTTGTGTATTAGTAGAATATGTATAATTGTCTCCTTTCTGTCGGATCACACTCAATACATGTAATAAGATTTTGCTCGAGTGTTGAAGGATATTGATTAGTTTAATTTTGAATGGTCATACTTGAAGGTTTGGAGATACCTTCATTATCATACGTCTCTTGACGATCACATTTCTTAAAAGAAAAATGATATACTAAGTCATTTCCCTTTCTTCATAAATATGTTGGTGTTCCATTTAAATGACTTGAAAACTGTCACAGCCCCAAATCCCGAGGGATGTCAGAAGCCGGGGTGTGACACTGGAGTTGGATTAAAGAAGCGGGGAAGAAGGGGAGCTAACTGACTAAACATACATATAAGACATCATACATTAAATGAACACGACTTGAATAATATAAAGAAAGAGTTAATCACGAGTGATTACTCGACAAAGTACACAAAAGTAACTAAGTTCAAATTTACAGACTTAAACTACAGTGTATTGTTCAAAAGTACATAATCTCAAGACTTAGAGTTCTGCAGTGGAAGAGTCTTAACTAAAGCATCCTATCCTTTCAACTCAACTTCAACCGTTGCCACTCACGTCGCTTCAACCTGCATATTTAGAAAACAATGCAGGACTAAGTACAAAAGCACTTAGTGGGCACGATGCCGAAATCATAATCATAAGTATAGATAAATATGGCATTTCATAATTGTAGCACATCGGGGTTTTATTGAAAGAACCCGTGTCTACTAAACATTTTCTTTTCTCATAAATCACTCGCGCGAGCATTTTTTGACTGATGTTACGTTCAATCTTGACCAATTCTCATTCACCGTGGCTGGTACCCCTCAACAGGATATCACATACACCACAGGTTACAAAGTGCACTAACTCTGGAAAGCACTTAGCAGCTAACTCAGAGCCGATCGTTAGTTAACCTAGTTAGATTAACTCTAAATATGGAAAACACGAATGTTGAATCAGATAGGTACAAGAGAACTCACATAAAATATAAAACAGTTCATGCCATAATATCACTTTGAAAACACAGATATCAAAGCAATAAAGAAAGATTTTCCGAGCATTGCTCGTTTTATTTTGTATATAAAAGCCCACCTCGTAATACAGAACTAAAAGCACTAGCTTCCAAACTTCGGATCTTCCGTCCTTTCTTTACTGCTGGCTTCCTCCTTCATCATAAAATAATAATACTTAAAATCGATTCGTAAAAGATAATCGATCAAAGAAAATCGAAAAAGGTTTTAGTCGTTTCATTCTTTAGGCAATTGCACGCTTACTAGATTCATTTTACTTAAACGGGAACGAGACTCGAACAAATCCCGTTTAGAACTCGAAGGTCTCATACTCAACTCTTAGGTCAGTAGAGAGGGTAGTCGATAGCTTAATACGACTTAAAAGATCATAAGGAACTAAGTTGGAAAGAATCAACTTAGGAAAAGTACATTTTAGTTCATTAAACGACTTATGAAATTTCTCGCTTACTACTTCTTTATTTGAACGGATAAGAGATGAGATATCGACTGGTTTTATCACTCAAGGCTCCTTCCTTGACTCTAGGGTCAGTAGAAAGATATTCGTTAGTTATTACGGCTTAGACGATCGAAAGAAACTAAGTTGCGAACGAAACAACTTAGAAGAAAAGAAACTGAAATTTTACTGCGCAAAACAGTGACTCTGGGGACTGCCCAGAACAGAGGATCTGGAAACAGGGGATGAGTCTTGTACCGTTGGAAAGTTTGGGATGTCTAGTTTACGCTCCAATTTACGGATCGCAAATCCGATAAACGAGCTAAAAGTTATTACAGTTTCCGGCGAGGGTCGCAAAACTGCCGCGATAACCCTAGTTGCTCGATAGATTCGACGTATAACGTCTTAGGTTCGTTCTAAGCTCTCGAATACGATTTCTTAAGAAACTGGACCCTCAGGACAGTCATCACGTACTCCCGTACGTGATGAACTCCTTCACAAAACTCGTCCAATAGAACGACGTTCTAAACGTCAGCTTTCAACTAACATGTACTAAACCAACAAGTTATCAAATTCGCGTTCTAGTTCTCGACTATAACTATAGTTCATATTATATTAGCTCGAAAGCTCATGACATCAACTACAAAGTTGTTCTCAAGTCCGTCATAGACAATAATATCAAATTAGAATTCTCATTCGACTTCTCGGTTATTAGTTACGTCTAATTGTTCGTCTCTTATGCAATTTTCAAAGTTGTCGGATTCCGTTCAAATTTTACGTCATTAAACTACATCTAACGAGAATCACTTTTATGCATACAATCATTTCATACCAACACTATATTTCAACTTACGACGAGTTCTTCGTCTCTTACAATTTCAATAATTATTTTAGAAAAATCTAAATAAATTCTCATTATCAACTAACATCATTTGCAACCATATTCTATCATCATTTCATCAATTAAACATAACACATGAAAACCCCTAATCTCTTAATAATTTTCGGTATTATTCCTAAGGTTAAGAGAGTGATTTTCTTCTTCAATTAACACCACTTAATCATTAATCAAACCATTATAACATTAATTAATCAATTGAAATCCAATTACATACTAACATGCAAAAATCCCTAATTCAAAACTCAAACCCTAAATCGGTTTTCAACATAACATGGGGCTTTCGATTTCTCTTTGTTCTAATCACTAATTAAGCACTTCTTAAGCATGAATTTATCATCAATTGAAGAAATCCAAAAATCCTACTAAATCCCTAAATTTTCGGTATTACATAGGATATTAGGGTTCTTGATTTTGTTCAATTCTAATCCCTAATTATCCTATCTAACCCATCTAATTTCATTAATTCAAGATCAAAACATCTAATTCATCTTTCCTAAAATTCCGATCAAGAAGAAAAATAAAAGAAGGGGAATCCAATTGGATAGAAACATGGAGGAGATGAATACCTTGATAATTAATGAAGGAAGTAAGAGGTTTTGATGGTTGGATGAATGACTTGTGATTTCTTCTTGATGAGAGCTTGAAGTTCTTCAATGGAGATGATGAAATGAAGATGGGAGAGTGAGAGGGAGGGGCTGCCGATTTTGATGGGGAGGGAGGGAGAGATGGATTTAATTTGAATTAACATAAGTTATAATGTGTAATAGGTGTAAAGTGTGAATAGTCACTACATTAGGTGTCACTTATAAAACATTATAAAATTAAAATATCCACAAATGTGAGAGGAGGGAGGTCGGTCAAGGGGAGAGGGAGAAAGAAAATACGCGCTTTTCCGGCACGATACGACGTTACGGAAATCGAACGACGAAAAACGTAGCTCGGCACAAAATTGTCGCGATTCAATTCGATCGAAAATTCTAACGTATGAAACTTAATCGGAAAATAAATTTATAAAATTTATTTTGACAAAAACTCGGGACGACACAGTCCGAGTTTCGTTCGGAAAATCATAAAAACGAACTTTCTCAGGCGAGTTCGTATTGCGATTTCGTGAATGTAAAAATCAGACGGTTTTCCGTTCTGAGTTCACGAACTAAAAACTTTTCGTATGCGCTAACCCTAAATACAGTAGTCGTCTAGCTGACTTCCGTAATTTATTTTCGGAAACGGATTCGACCGTTAGTCTTAGAATTCAAAATCGTAAACTTAGGCGTGCAAAGCCATTTATTTAATTAAATTTAAATTTTTTTGAGATAGTAAGGAATTTTCGGGGTATTACATCCTACCCCCCTTATGAAAAATTTCGTCCCGAAATTTGCATACCTTCTGCAAAAAGATGAGGATATCGCTCCTTCATCTTCTCCTCGAGTTCCCACATGGCTTCTTCTTGCCCGTGGTGGTTCCAAAGCACTTTAACGATCGGTATCGATTTGGTTCTTAATTCTTGGACTTTCCTATCCAGAATCGTTATCGGCTTCTCTTCATAGCTTAGGTCAGATTCAAGAACTACGTCTTGCTGACGAATGACGTGCTTAGGATCGTAAACATATTTTCTCAACTGAGAAACGTGAAAAACGTTATGAATGCTTCCTAGACTTGGCGGTAAGGCCAATCTATAAGCGACGGGTCCTATTCTCTCGAGGATTTCATAAGGTCCTATAAACCTGGGTCTTAACTTACCCTTAACTCCGAACCTAAGGATTCCTTTGGTCGGGGATATCTTGAGAAAAACTTTATCTCCTATTTCAAACTCAAGATTAGTTCGACGATCGTCGGCATAAGACTTCTCAATTTTTATTGAATACTTGCTCATAAAATTTCTTATTTAAAAGAAATCGCATAATTGAAATTCTTTCTTTTTCCTCGATGAGTCGATGGAGCGGGAGGTTGAGTTGACATCTACATTCTCAATCTTAGTGTTATAGTCTAACTCTTATCTTCTACTTGACGGAAGATTCTGATCTAAAGTACATATCATTATTCCATCTTATGACTCGAAAGAAGACTCGATATAAAGTATGAATGAATACTCTATACTATTACTCGAAGGAAGACTTGCATGAAAATACCACTCTGTGATATTACTTAAAGGAATGACTCGTATTAGAAAAAAGATGACTCATAACTAGAGCAGGAAACAACTTACTGCTCCGTTACCACTTAGTGGTATTACTGAAAGAATGACTCAGTCTAGAAGACTGACTCGCGACCAGAGCAGAAAACAAACTTCTGCTCAGATACCACTTTGTGGTATTACTAAAAGAATAACTCATGCTAGAGAATTGACTCGAACTAGAAGATTGACTCATAGTCAGAGCAAGAGACGAACCTCTGCTCTGATACCACTCTATCACAGCCCCAAATCCCGAGGGATGGCAGAAGCCGGGGTGCGACTGGGGTTGGATTAAAGAAGCGGGGAAGAAGGGGAGCTAACTGACTAAACATACATATAAGACATCATACATTCAATGAACACGACTTGAATAATATAAAGAAAGAGTTAATCACGAGTAATTACTCGACAAAGTACACAAAAGTAACTAAGTTCAAATTTATAGACTTAAACTACAGTGTATTGTTCAAAGTACATAATCTCAAGACTTAGAGTTCTGCAGCGGAAGAGTCTTAACTAAAGCATCCTATCCTTTCAACTCAACTTCAACCGTTGCCACTCACGTTGCTTCAACCTGCATATTTAGAAAACAATGCAGGGCTAAGTACAAAAGCACTTAGTGGGCACGATGCCGAAATCATAATCATAAGTATAGATAAATATGGCATTTCATAATTGTAGCACATCGGGGTTTTATTGAAAGAACCCGTGTCTACTAAACATTTTCTTTTCTCATAAATCACTCGCGCGAGCATTTTCTGACTGATGTTACGTTCAATCTTGACCAATTCTCATTCACCGTGGCTGACCCCTCAACAGGATATCACATACACCACAGGTTACAAAGTGCACTAACTCTGGAAAGCACTTAGCAGCTAACTCAGAGCCGATCGTTAGTTAACCTAGTTAGATTAACTCTAAATTTGGAAAACACGAATGTTGACTCAGATAGGTACAAGAGAACTCACATAAAACATAAAACAGTTCATGCCATAATATCACTTTGAAAACACAGATATCAAAGCGATAAAGAAAGATTTTCCGAGCATTGCTCATTTTATTTTGTATATAAAAGCCCACCTCGTAATACAGAACTAAAAGCACTAGCTTTCAAACTTCGGATCTTCCGTCCTTTCTTTACTGCTGGATTCCTCCTTCATCGTAAAATAATAATACTTAAAATCGATTCGTAAAAGGTAATCGATCAAAGAAAATTAAAAAAGGTTTTAGTCGTTTCATTCTTTAGGCAATTGCACGGTTACTAGATTCATTTTACTTAAACGGGAACGAGACTCGAACAAATCCCGTTTAGAACTCGAAAGGTCTCATACTCGACTCTTAGGTCAGTAGAGAGGGTAGTCGATAGCTTAATACGACTTAAAAGATCACAAGGAACTAAGTTGGAAAGAATCAACTTAGGAAAAGTACGTTTTAGTTCATTAAACGACTTATGAAATTTCTCGCTTACTATTCTTTATTTGAATGGATAAGAGATGAGATCTCGACTGGTTTTATCACTCAAGGCTCCTTCCTGGACTCTAGGGTCAGTAGGAAGATATTCGTTAGTTATTACGGCTTAGACGATCGAAAGAAACTAAGTTGCGAACGAATCAACTTAGAAGAAAAGAAACTGAAATTTTACTGCGCAAAACAGTGACTCTGGGTCTGCCCAGAACAGAGGATCTGGAAACAGGGGATGAGCCCTGTACCGTTGGAAAGTTTGGTATGTCTAGTTTACGCTCCAATTTATGGATCGCAAATCTGATAAACGAGCTAAAAGTTAATATAGTTTTCGGCGAGGGTCGCAAAACTGCCGCGATAACCCTAGTTGCTCGATAGATTCGACGTATAACGTCTTAGGTTCGTTCTAAGCTCTCGAATACGATTTCTTAAGAAACTGGACCCTCAGGGCAGTCATCACGTACTCCCGTACGTGATGAACTCCTTCTCAAAACTCGTCCAATAGCACGACGTTCTAAATGTCGGCTTTCAACTAACATGTACTAAACCAACAAGTTATCAAATTCGCGTTCTAGTTCTCGACTATAACTATAGTTCATATTATATTAGCTCGAAAGCTCATGACATCAACTACAAAGTTGTTCTCAAGTCCGTCATAGACAATAATATCAAATTAGAATTCTCATTCGACTTCTCGGTTATTAGTTACGTCTAATTGTTCGTCTCTTATGCAATTTTCAAAGTTGTCGGATTCCGTTCAAATTTTACGTCATTAAACTACATCTAACGAGAATCACTTTTATGCATACAATCATTTCATACCAACACTATATTTCAACTTACGACGAGTTCTTCGTCTCTTACAATTTCAATAATTATTTTAGAAAAATCTAAATAAATTCTCATTATCAACTAACATCATTTGCAACCATATTCTATCATCATTTCATCAATTAAACATAACACATGAAAACCCCTAATCTCTTAATAATTTTCGGTATTATCCCTAAGGTTAAGAGAGTGATTTTCTTCTTCAATTAACACCACTTAATCATTAATCAAACCATTATAACATTAATTAATCAATTGAAATCCAATTACACACTAACATGCAAAAATCCCTAATTCAAAACTCAAACCCTAAATCGGTTTTCAACATAACATGGGGCTTTCGATTTCTCTTTGTTCTAATCACTAATTAAGCACTTCTTAAGCATGAATTTATCATCAATTGAAGAAATCCAAAAATCCTACTAAATCCCTAAAATTTTCGGTATTACATAGGATATTAGGGTTCTTGATTTTGTTCAATTCTAATCCCTAATTATCCTATCTAACCCATCTAATTTCATTAATTCAAGATCAAAACATCTAATTCATCTTTCCTAAAATTCCGATCAAGAAGAAAAATAAAAGAAGGGGAATCCAATTGGATAGAAACATGGAGGAGATGAATACCTTGATAATTAATGAAGGAAGTAAGAGGTTTTGATGGTTGGATGAATGACTTGTGATTTCTTCTTGATGAGAGCTTGAAGTTCTTCAATGGAGATGATGAAATGAAGATGGGAGAGTGAGAGGGAGGGGCTGCCGATTTTGATGGGGAGGGAGGGAGAGATGGATTTAATTTGAATTAACATAAGTTATAATGTGTAATAGGTGTAAAGTGTGAATAGTCACTACATTAGGTGTCACTTATAAAACATTATTAAATCAAAATATCCACAAATGTGAGAGGAGGGAGGTCGGTCAAGGGGAGAGGGAGAAAGAAAATACGCGCTTTTCCGGCGCGATACGACGTTACGGAAATCGAACGACGAAAAACGTAGCTCGGCACAAAATTGTCGCGATCCGATTCGATCGAAAATTCTAACGTATGAAACTTAATCGGAAAATAAATTTATAAAATTTATTTTGACAAAAACTCGGGACGACACAGTCCGAGTTTCGTCCGGAAAATCATAAAAACGAACTTTCTCGGGCGAGTTCGTATCGCGATTTCGTGAATGTAAAAATCAGACGGTTTTCCGTTCTGAGTTCACGAACTAAAAACTTTTCGTACGCGCTAACCCTAAATACAGTAGTCGTCTAGCTGACTTCCGTAATTTATTTTCGGAAACGGATTCGACCGTTAGTCTTAGAATTCAAAATCGTAAACTTAGGCGTGCAAAGCCATTTATTTAATTAACTTTAAATTTTTTTGAGATCGTAAGGAATTTTCGGGGCATTACAAAAACTGCAAGACAACCTAAGAAAAAAAAAACATGTACAAAAACTAACAGTAGTTATTTAAATTTTAAACACCAGAGTTCCAATTTTCAAATAAGAAATTAAAATTAAAAATTAGAACTTCTAAAGCTTCAACTAAAAGAAATCTTACTTATTTCTCTTGATCGGTTAACTTATCTTCTTTTCTCGCAACTCTAGCTTCCTTTCCCCTTACTTAGCTAATAAAATTTTACAAGTTTATGGAGGTTATATAGCAGCTATAACAGTAGGAAAAGAGAAGAGAAAACATGGTTTTTCATACTTGTTCTTGGAAGTGTTGTTCTAGAAGTGATTTCTTGAAGATTAGCTATCTTTTCCTTGAGTTTGGTGAAGAAATATGATGGTTATGGTGGATGAAAGGCTTCGGCAGCCATGGAAGGACGAAGAAAGAAAACTTAAGGTAAGAGAGAGAGATGGGGCGTGAGGGAGAAGAGAAAGATGAGAGAGAATTTGCTTGTGTGCTAAGTTTGTGTGTGCGCGCATGTGTTTGTGTTGTGTGTTTGCGTGTGTTACTGCCGAGAGGGTGATGGAGTATTAATAGATCGATTGGAGGGATAAGGATGGGGAGATTTATTTGTCTCATAAAAATTTCCGGTAGAAAAGATTTTCATTCGGTTCTAAATACCCCTCTTTATTCTCAAACTTTAAACCCTTCTTTCGGCACTTTCTACACACCCGTTTTCACTCTAGTTCGTACCATTATTCATGAAATAATTTATAGATTCTAACGCACCCCATTTCCGTATATGAATTCTCAATAACAAACAAAGTTGGAAATTGTTACTATGCATATTCGTCGCTCATTTAAAAATAATTCAAAACTCAATTTCTAAAAATCAAATTTCACTCTAACTTGCATCATTAGTCATAAAATAATTTCTAGTTTCGGATGAACCCAACTTTTAGTACCAAATTCCGAATAACGAAGAAAGCCGTAAAAAGTTACTGTTCATATTCGTTCCTTTAAGAAATAAAATTCATAACTAATTCAAACGGACTTAGAAAATTCTCAAACTCGTACCATTGATCTTAAAATAAATTCTAAATTCTAATGACACTAATTACACTAAAATCGGAGTCAGTTGACCAACATTGACTTTTCCGGTCAAAGTTACTATTCATCAAAAAGTCAACCATCTCGGATTTCATCGAAACTCGAACTCATGCTAATTCTCATATTTTCAAACTCATAGAATTCTTCACATCATCCTTTCGAATCTCAGTAACGTGAGAAATTTCATTTATACCCTTCAGGGGTATTTTGGTAATTTGGAACAGTTTATTTCTCGTAAAAATTTTATTGCACAACCTCGTTCAATATTATTTATAACAACTAATTGCATTCACTTAGGCATAATCAAACATTTTTAGATCGGCTAATTAGGCTTAGAAAATTCGGAGTATTACAGAATAGATATATAGAAAATGGAAGTAATTTTGGTGAAAAAGGAATTTTAATTAATGAAGCAGTGAATTTGTTCTTCAAGTTTACAATTGCATTAGCAAAATCTGATTTCTCTTCTTAGCTTCACTAACCTTTTATATTACTCTCCTATAACTGTTTTACTCTCTCTAAAGAAACACATTCTAGTGACAACTTGTAATACCTCAAATATTTTCTTCCGACGAGAAATAAAAATTTTCTAATTAATTAAGGCTTTGCACGCCTAAGTTGAGGATTTTCAAATCTAAGACTAATGGTGAAAGCCGTTTCTGAAAATAAATTCCAGAAGTCGGTTGAACGACTACTGTATTAGGATTTTCGCGTCCGATAGAATATTTGTTCGAAAACTCAGATCGAAAAACCGTCAGGGGCGGACCTAGGTGGGGGCAGGGGGGGCTCCAGCCCCCACCAAACAATTTTTTTTTAGGAAAATTTATTGTAAAATTATAAAAAATATCAATAATTTGTTTGAATTATTGTACAAAGCCCCCATTACTAAATTAAATTACATGCAAAATTGGTTCCATGTTTTTGAATTTGAAATATAGAAGATATAGCCCCCACCGACAATTTTTTCTAGGTCCGCCCCTGAAAACCGTCAGACTTTACATTCACTTTTTCTTCGATACGAGTTCACCGGAGAAAGTCAGTTTTTATTATTTTTCCGGGCAAATTTTGGACTGTCTTATCCCGACTTTTCATCGGATTTCGGAAATCAAAATATGCTTTCCGAGTATGTGATTTATTTCTAATCTAACGGTCGAATTAGATTTCGTAAAAAACGTAGCCGTCTAAGAAAATAGTTTCTCGATTTATAAACGTCATATTAGACCCGTAAAATACGATATTTCGACTAAAATATCAAGCCTAAACCGCCACCTTAGGGTAGTGAGTCATCCTTGTTAGATATTATTCACTTTATGAGATATTATCTAACACCTCACCACCTCATTTCTCTCTTTCTCTCCCACCCAATGCTGCCACTCTCTCTCATTTTTCTCTCTCTCTCTCTCTTTTGTTCTTCAAATCCTCCATTGTTAGTCATCTTCAAGCTCTAAAGCTCCACAAATCTCTCGTCTACCGATCAATCTTAGTTCCGATTCCATATTCGACAAGGTAAGAACTTTCTCTCGAGATTGAACCGAACAAAAGTCCCTTCCTTGAAGTTTGATTTTTTTCGAAAATTTCATGAGAAGAAGCATGATGTTCTATGGTTAAAGCATGTTGTTAGATGCTTAGAATTAGATTTCTATGGTTGAAATTTCATGAAAATCATCCCCCTTAAATAATGAGGAATACCGAAAATTATAGGAAGAATTAGGGGTTTTTGTTAGTTCGATTTTCTTGAGGATTGATTAGTGGAATTGTGTTCTATATGTTGTTAGATTGATGCATGAATTATTTTAGAATTTTCTAAAAATAAAAATAAAAATGTAAGAGAGAAATAAGTGAGAATTTGATGTAGTATATGTTATGATTTGTATAATATGATGATAGAAATAAGATGTAGTATGTTTGAGGATGATTATATAAATTTACTGGAATTTTTCTAAAAATAAAATAAAAATCGTAAGAGACGAAAAGTCGTCGATAAGTTGAGACTCGTTAATAATTTGAGTATGTGATTTACGTATTAGTGAATCTTGATAGATGATGAACGATATTGTAAAGTTTGAGCAAAATCGGAGAACGTTAAAATTTTATTAAGAGACGAAGAATCATCGATAAGTCGAGATTAGATAATGATTTAGATTTATGATTTGAACATATGTTAATCTTGTTAGTTAATGATCGTAACCGGAAAATTTGAACGAATTCTAAGAAGGTTGAAATTTTGATAAGAGACGAAGAAACGAGTCTAAATGTCGATAGAAAAGTCGAATAAGGAAATTAATTGGATATTAATGTTTGTTATTGATAAATGAACGAGTTTGTAGTTGACGATATTTCCATCCAAGATATGAGATGATATAAGTTATAGTTTATAAACGAGAAATTGTAGAATGAAAGTGAAATTGAATTGAATTGGTTTAGTACTTGATTAGTTATAAGACCAGAAAATATACGTCGAGTTTTTAATCGAGAAATGTGAAGGAGTTGGTCATAAAAGATTGTACATGTTGACTGCCTTATGATGGAATTTTCGTGAGAATAAAAGTGGTATATCATTAGTCGAACCTAGGAAGTCGTGCGTCGAGTTAACGAGCACTAGGGTTCCACGCGGACTGTTTTGCTACCTTTTACGGAAACTGTCATAACTCTTATCTCGCTTAACGAAATCGATATCCGTAAATTGGAGAGTAAACTAGAAATCTGTGGCTTTCTTTTGGTATAGAGAACATCCCCTGTTTCGAAATGCTCTGTTCTGTATAAGCTCCAGAACTACTGCCTTGTGCAGGAAATTTCCAAAACTCATTTTCTTAAGTTGAATTCTTTTCAACACAATTCCTTAAGGACTTTTAAGTCGTTATGAGTTATCGACTTCCGTTATTAACCGACCTAAGTGTCGAGTAAGGAATCGAGTTAGTTCTAAACGAAAAGTGTTCAAGTCTCGTTTCTTGTAATCAAAAGAAAATAGTTAAAGTGCAAAGGCCTAAAAGGCATTAACCGATTTTCGATTCCTTGTTCTTTTATCATTGCGACCAAGCACTAAAGCTATTTTATTTGCGATAAAAGGAGGAAGTCGAGTTTAGAAGACAGGACGGAAGACAGAAGATGAAAGCTTTAGTTGTTCTATAAAACATTTGAGGTGGGCTTTTCTATCAAAATAAAATGAGCGTTGCTCGAAAGTGTTTACTTACTGCTTTAATAAGTGTGTATTAAAGTAACTATCAGTGCATGATGAATTGTTTTATGTGAAATTCTCTTGTGCCTCTCTGAGTTAGTCCACAGAGTGCTATCTAGAGTATTGGATTCTGAGTTAGCCCACAGAGTGCTATCCAGAGATTCCAACTAAACGATCAGATTCTGAGATAGCCCACAGAGTGCTATCTAGAGGGACAAATTCTGAGTTAGCCCACAGAGTGCTATCCAGACGATCGGATTCTGAGTTAACCTGCAGTGTGTTATCCAAAATTAAGTGTACAGCAATATAAGTCTTACGAGTGTTTATGAAAAGATGCCTGATTAATCTATACTAAGTATGATATGTTTTCGGCAATGTGCCCACTAAGTGCTTTATGTACTTAGCCCTGCATGTTTGTTTTTAAATGTGCAGGTTGAGTGACGAAGGCGGAGGAGGTTGAGTAAAGGTCGTACTTAAGGAAGTAAAGTTTAGTTGAGCCTCGATTTCACATTTGATATGTGATATCATTCTATGTTTTTCCGCTGCAAAATAACTCTCTTATTGATGTTAATCTTTTCGGTTTAAGTTGTTCATACTTTAAACCTAGTTTTCTCTGATCACAACTTTGTCGAGTGATATTTCGAGATTGACTCTCTTTGGTCTAATAAGAATCAGTTCATAGTATTTTTTATCTCGGTTATAGATGTTAATTTATTCATTTATGCAGTAATTCCCCTTTCTTCCCCGCCTCTTTAATCCAACCCCTAGTCACACCCCGGCTTGGCCGTCCCTCGGGATTTGGGGCTGTGACAGAATGGTATCAGAGCATTCGGTTCTGCTCTGGTCGTAAGTTATTTTTCTAGTGATACCACAGAATGGTATCAGAGCAATCGTTTCTACTTTGTACCCGAGTCTTCTTTTGAGAAATTAAAGTTTAGTTTGTATCACTAAACTTAAGAATATAGTAAACAACTCAACCTCCCGCTACGTCGACTCAACCAAAGAAGAAAAGAAAGGTATCAAAAGTGTTATTATTTTGAAAGTTTGAAGTATTAGATATACTTATGTCAAAAACCAAGTGTGCCAAGGATGAATTATGTGAAAGTATGAGTACTATACTTTGTGAAAGTACGTGAAATTATTTGAGCTATAATTTCTGTTATTTTGAGAAGTACGTTTGGTTGAGAACCTAGACTATTTGCTCTAAGATTCTTCCCGGTTCATTGAGAACATAGATGTTTTAAGAAGCGTTAGTCTCAAATTATTCGAGAGACAATCGGAACGAGAAGGACAGAATAAAGGGAATCAAAGCGAATAAGAGACGAATGTTACTTTCGTATAAGTAACGTGAACAAAGTAGAGTCATTACTTTGTTTTAATGATTAAGAACCGATTAAAAGTTTTCTTCAAGAAAAACTAAGAAGTCTAAGTTAAGATGATTAAGGTAAGATGAGATGGTTAAGGTAAGCTAAAAAAAACGTTAAGAGTTTGGTTGCAATTTAAGAAATTGCTAAATGATTAAGATAAGTTAATTCCTTATTGAATGGGTAAGTGCTTAAAGCACGAAATTGATGAGAATTCTTGATTTCTTTAGTTTCAAAATGCCGCCAAGAGTAGCAAATAGCAAAAGTAGAGGACTCGGTAGGCCTATAGGACCGGGAAGAGGTCATAGACAACTTGAGAGGGAGGAAGATCAAGGACGTCAGGAAACCCCTCCACCTCCACCACCACTACGTCGTGACATAGAGGATCTGTTCCTCAAAAGAAATTCACTGTCTTTAATGGATCAGGAAACCCGAGCGATGCTGAGTTTTGGGTAAGAGCTAGAGAAAGAATTTTTAAACTTCTCAGATGTACTGATGAGGAGCGTCTTTCGTGTGTTGCGTTTCAACTCACCGGACCAGCTGATTTCTGGTGGAAAGCTAGGCAGAAGGTTATTCCAACAGAACATCTGGCTCAGTTTACTTGGGATGAGTTTAAGGAAGCATTTTACGACAAGTACATCCCTAAAACCTATAGAGCAAAGAAGAAAGCAGAGTTCTACAGTCTGAAACAAGGGAAGATGACAGTGACTGAATACGATGCAATCTTTTGTGAATTGTCAAGGTATGCACCCGAGTAGGTAGATACCGACAAGAAGATGGCAAAGAAGTTCTGTGGGGGACTTAGACACGAACTAGGAGTGGCATTAGCCAGCCATGGAGGACTGAGCTATACAGACATACTAGAACGAGCCTTAGACATGGAGGCAGTTGTGCCGGATGAACGAAAGGTTGTAGCGCCCGTACCAGCACCAACCCAGGCTCCAACTCAAGACCATTCCAACAACAATAATAGCAACGATAAAGGAAAACGGAAAAGGGAAGGAGAAAACAACAGTGGCTACTATCATCACTACAACAATCAGGGGAACCGGGGTGGATATCAGCGTGGCTTTCAACAGCCGAATCAGAATAATCAATCAGGACAATGGAGGGAAAATAACCAACAAGGACAGTGGCAGGGACAACAGGCAGATAATAACCAAGGAAGAATCGCTGTTCCTACCTGCCCTAAGTGTAACAGAATGCACTTTGGTAATTGTTTGGCAAACATTGGCGGTTGTTATAACTGTGGTCAGAAAGGACACGTGAGAAGAAATTGTCCGAAACCATTGCAACCAGTAGGATCGAATCAGTATGGTCAGCCCCAACCCTTGAGAGCTAATCAAGCTCAGCCACATCCGCAACAACAACAGTCACAACAGCAACAAAAGCAGAATGCATGGACATTTGTGAATGGGCCAGAAGCACAGGACAAGGGCAAGGGTCACTAGGCAAGTAATTGGCCTAACTCAGACTAGTAGTAGTCTGATTTTGTATAAGTCCTCGTTGGAGGCAAAACAATACTCGTTCGACGTATATGTATATATGACCCCGTGAGTGGGCTTTGACTTCGTGAAAATTTCTTCTAATCATGTTAGTTAAACAAGAATATTCAATTAACTTGTTTAATAAGGAACTTGTTTAACTTGGGAAGTTAAAAAGTTTATAGAACTAGTATCGGAGCTATTACCTGTTTCAGATTTGTGAACTTTTTAAGTGGAAAAAAAAAACTTTAGTAAGTAAGTGAACGTTTAAAGTAAAGTGTTAATGAAAATGTTTAATATGGATATAATCCATGGGATGAAAGGATTATGATTGTGGTATCAATTACCATCCAGGAAAAGCTAACGTCGTAGCAGACGCGCTGAGTTGCAAGACTCCAACTAAAGTAGGGTGTCTCTTAATCGAAGAAGAAACACTTGTACAGAAATTGAGATGATGGATTTGGAAGTACTAGATACACCTGAGACAATAACTAACCGAATAGCAGCACTAGTAGCTACACCAGACTTACGAGAGAGAATTTTAAGTGAATCCGAGAGAACGATTCAAGTATTAGAAGAAATGTTAAGGACGATAGTGTTAGATCAAAGTCTAATAGTTATCAGGCTACAATAAGTATTATGCCTTACGAGGACTTGTATGGAAGGAAGGATCTAGAACTAGATTCACTCAGTGAAATGATAGATATATTCTTTCGATAGATTCGAGTCAGAAAGAAAGAAGTCTAGAGGTGACGAAAGTCTTATGTGATATTTGTTGATCAGACTTAAATTTAGAAAATGAGGACAAGTTTTCCTCATGATTTTCCTTCTAAGGATGATAATTATTTTCGTATCAAGTATAAGCTTAGACAAAGATTTATATGACTAGTAGATATCTTGAAAAAGATAGGTTTCAATGTTATATAGATTGGCCGTGTCGCCAAGTCTATGAAATGTTTATTATGTTTGCGTATCTCGTATGAGAAAGTACGTGTTCAATTCTAAAACGAGTGATTCATCAGCAAGATGTTGTTCTTGATTAAGTTATAAGTTATGAAGAAAGACCGCAATCGATCTGGGATCGAAAAGTGTGAGAGTTAAGAAGTAAGTCGATACGATTAGTAAAGTGTTCTGGAATTACCACGGGCAAGAGGAAGCTACGTGGAAACTTTTGCGAAGAAGGTAAGCAAATTTCGGGACGAAATTTTTCGTTAGAGGGGTAGAATGTAATACCCCAGATATTTTCTTCCGATGAGAAATAAAAATTTTCTAATTAATTAAGGCTTTGCACGCCTAAGTTAAGGATTTTCAATTCTAAAACTAACGGTGAAATCCGTTTCTGAAAATAAATTCCAGAAGTCGGTTGATCGACTACTGTATTAGGATTTTCGCGTCCGATAGAATATTCGTTCGAAAACTCAGATCGAAAAACCGTCAGACTTTACATTCACTTTTTCTTCGATACGAGTTCACCAGAGAAAGTCAGTTTTTATTATTTTTCCGGGCGAATTTTGGACTGTCTTATCCCAACTTTTCATCAAATTTCGGAAATCGAAATATGCTTTCCGAGTATGTGATTTATTTATAATCTAACGGTCGAATTAGATTTCGTCAAAAATGTAGCCGTCTAAGAAAATAGCTTCTCGATTTATAAACATCGTATTAGACCCGTAAAATACGATATTTCGACTAAAATATCAAGCCTAAACCGCCACCTTAGGGTAGTGAGTCATCCTTGTTAGATATTATTCACTTTATGAGATATTATCTAACACCTCACCACCTCATTTCTCTCTTTCTCTCCCACCCAATGCTGCCACTCTCTCTCATTTTTCTCTCTCTCTCTCTCTTTTGTTCTTCAAATCCTCCATTGTTAGTCATCTTCAAGCTCTAAAGCTCCAAGTGGAAAAGGAGAGTAACAACAAAAGAGCAACCAAGTAGACCCACACTATCAATAAGATCCAATATATACTTGCGCTGATTAAGATAAGTGCCACTTTCTCCTCTAGCTATTTCCATCCCCAAAAAATAATGAGCAGGTGACGAGCCCTATTTTCATGCTATTTTTTATGTCTTGTTTAGGATTAGATCGAGTCATTTTCCTTTTTGTGTCTTTTTGTGTTTGGGAGAACACATTGGGTGGCAAGATAGGAAAAAATGGTAATTGGGCATAAAGAGGACGAAATCAAGGCAAAATAGGCCAAGATAAGAAATGTTGACCAAAGAGGGAAGAGGAAGAGAAGAAAAGTCACAAAGAGCGCCAACAAGGTCTCCACGTCAGTGTGCGAGGCCTTCACGATGAAGCGGTCAGAGGTCAACATATTGCCATAAAAGGAAAGAGACTGTTCTGACTGCATCTCGATGGTCCAAGTTGAAGCAGCTCAGAGGCCAATAAAAGAAGAAGGAATGCAGCAGGGTGCTGGAGGTCCCAAAGAGCTTAATGGTGATCACAACGACAGATGGCAAAGCCACGAAGACTTCGTGCGCTGAAAGTCAAAACTTTTCCGGAAATAGAAAGAGCATCTCTGACCAGGACCACAACGTCTTCAACGGTAACCTCCAGCAGTAGTAAAAAGGCGACCAATAGAAAAGAAGAAAGGACAAAAGACTGAAAGTGACGTGCCAGCTACTAGGGGACAAGTCGGATGCCACAGAGGTCTCCGTGGATTTGAAAATGGTCAAAATCCTACCTACCAACTTGGAGCTGGAGTATAAATAACCATCTCCTTCACCATTTGAGGCATTCTTTCTGGAGCTTAGAATTTTCTCCTGTTAATCATGGATTTTCTCATCTTTATAAGCTTAATTGATGTCAATTTGTATTGGGAAATCATGTTTGGAATGAGTTTTGTGCTTAAATATTGTCACTTTGGGGCAAATCGGACGGCTATGAAGGTGCTTCAAAGTGGATTTTATTGGCCGACCATTTACAAGGATTGCCATGAGTTTACAAACCGCTGCGATTGTTGTCAAAGAATGGGGGGAATCACCAAGCACCATGAGATGCCCTTGTCGAGCATAGTGGAGGTTGAGCTCTTTGATGTGTGGGGAATCGACTTTATGGGTCCATTTCCAAGTTCTTATGGGAACCAATACATACTTTTGGCGGTGGAGTACGTGTCAAGATGGGTGGAAGCTGTTCCAACCCACACCAACGATTCCAAGGTGGTGTTGAAGTTTCTCCAAAAGAACATTCTTACAAGGTATGGAGCTCCTCGTGCTTTAATTAGTGATGGTGGTTCTCATTTTTGCAACAAGTGGTTAGAAGGTCTTCTCAAGAGATATGGAGTGAAGCATCGAGTTACTACGTCTTACCATCCTCAAGCTAATGGCCAAATCGAACTTGCAAATAGGGAGATCAAGCAAATATTGGAGAAGACCGTCAATGGGAGTCGCAAAGATTGGGCGAGCTTGCTCGATGATGCACTTTGGGCATATAGGACGGCGTACAAAACCCCTCTAGGTATGTCTCCCTATCAATTGGTTTTTGGTAAATCTTGTCACTTGCCCGTAGAGTTTGCACACAAGGCGTTTTGGGCCGTAAAGAAGTTGAATTTTGATTTTCAATTGGCGGGGAAGGCAAGAATGTTGCAACTCAATGAGTTGGATGAGTTCCGAGAAGAGGCGTATGAGAATTCGAGCTTGTACAAAGAGAGGACTAAATGGTTCCATGACAAGATGATTCAAAAGCGAGAGTTTAGAGTGGGGGATTTGGTCTTGTTATTTAATTCTCGTCTTCGACTCTTTTCCGGAAAATTGAAGTCTAGATGGTCGGGTCCGTTCCAAATTCGCAAGGTGCTTACAAGTGGAGCGGTCGAGTTGCTCAATCCTCAAGGTGCGCCTTTTATTGTTAATGGCCAAAGAATCAAAGCTTATCATAATCCCGACCAAGTCGAAGAAGTGTCGCGTCTCCATCTTGAGGAAAGTTGAATCGTCCTCGTCCATTACGTCGAGCTAACGACGTTAAACTAAGCGCTAGTTGGGAGGCAACCCAACGAGGTTAGTTTTTAATTTTGTTTTTATTTCCTTTTCCTTTTCATTGTTTATTTTTGTTTTGTAGGTAAAAAAATAGGCGAGAGAGCGGGGGGACGAGATAGTTCTTTGCGTTGCTTTTCCCCGTATTGATTCAGTGAGTTTGTTCCAATCAACCTCCGCTCCTACTTACAAACTAATTCTTCCTTGTTGTTGAATAAGTTTGGGGGGATGGAGAAGGGAGTTGATTGTGTTTTTATTTTTATTTGATTTCTTAGTTTAATTGCTAGTTGTTTAGTTGTTTAGTTTGGTTTAGTAATTGGTTTTGGTTTATTTTTAAAAAAAATGCATGTTTTTAAGTGAATGTGTGACTGGCTAATGATGAAATTGTGGGTTTGAGTTGTGAATTGATAAGTGTGAGAATTTCATGATAGTTTGAACATGAATTGATGGATTGATTGTTTTAGCTTCGTTAACTCAAAGATAGCCTATGTGAGATTTGAGCCATGACTATTATATTTTCATAGTCTATTTCATTCTTGTGTGATTTGTCAAGCATGCATGATAATCTCTAGAACTTGCCATGAATCTTCCTCAAGGTTGTGTTAGTGTGCTAAGAATTAGGAGATGATTTAAGGCCATCCTTGTTAGCCAATTTTTACCTCTTTGTTGTCCAAATTGCTAAATTTATCCTAGTTTGCCACTTTGAGCTTTTGAGCCTTTTCTTTGATAAACCTATGGTGAATTGGGGTAGATCTCTTTAGGGAATTGGTTGTACTTAAAAGAAGAATGCAAGGAAGGAGAAACACCTATATTTTAAAAGTTCAGGTTGAAATTAGCCCTTGTAAGCTCATAAAAGATAGAAAAGTGATTGTTTGAAAAAAAGAGAGAAATTAAAAAAAAGAGAGAAAAATAAGAGTATAAAAGGTTGATTGATTGATAATTTGGTGCTAGTAAAGTTTGTGGTGTTATGGTTGAAAAGTTAAAGAAGGGTAGAAGTGTTTGTTAAGATGAAGGGACTTGTGATGATTTTGAAAGTTGATATTTTTGTTTGATTTGAGTCACTTGGCCTAAATTTCCCTACCTTACCAAAGAGCCAACATTACAACCAAAATAAAGTCCTTCTTGATCTTAATTTGAAGCACACACTTGAATGATGGCGAGGTAAGATAATTGGCAAGCTTATGGTAGGTTGCATGTTATGTTTTGATTTGAGAGTATACACTTCCTACCTTATACACTTGAGAGTTGAGAGTTCACATTAATGCTTCTCATGCCGTGAGGAGTTTAAACGAGGCTAGAATGATTGATTTGTTCGTTTGTGTTTGATGTTGATTGGGTTTTTGCATGAATCATATTGTTGAAAATTTCTGAAGCCGATTGAGTTACAACTTCACTTAAAATCCATGTTTGTTTTGTTCTTTTTCTTTTGTGTTGTTTGAGGACAAACAACCTTTTAAGCTTGGAGGATTGTTAAACATGGATTTTCTCATCTTTATAAGCTTAATTGATGTCAATTTGTATTGAGAAATCATGTTTGGAATGAGTTTTGTGCTTAAATATTGTTAATTTGTGAAATATGATGCTTGTTCGTTGTTTATTTGATTTTGCAGAAATTTGGAATTAATCTTATGCAAATTGAACACGATAGAATGAAAGTACAGTTCGATAGGAGTTCGTAGGTGAAAACGGATCCAAAATCAGAGTTATAACGAAGGAGAACGGGCCAAAACAAAAATGTTGCGCGCTGGCCCAGCACACACGCGGACAACACGCGAATTTTCTAGATTTGTGCTATTTTTGGTTATTTTCTCCTATTTTGGTTATTTCCTACTCCTACTAGGATACAACCTTGTACTCCCCACACCTATATATATATGTCCTCCAAAATACATCTAGACACCTCTCTCATATATTATTCTTAGTTTTAATTTTCATTAAGCTTTGTCTTGGAGTTTTGAAGACTTGTTCAAGAGTTCAAGACGAGATTTGTTTTGACTACGGTTTTTCTTATTTAATGTTTATGATTTCTTTTTCTTTTGATTGTGTGTTTTCTTTAATTATGAGTAGCTAATTTTCTTATATCATAGGGTTAGAGAGTAGATGGATAATTAATCTTTGATTCTTAGTCAATTAATCAGTTACGACCTTCTCTTCTTTCTTATGTTCTTGATTTGTCTTGCATGCTTGATTGATTGGCCACCAATTTTGCATATTAGTTGTGTTAATTCAATAGTCGGAAGATGAGGATTAATACATGAACTGGAACATAGGACACGCATTGTAAAATAATCGGGAGGGGACGAGCCTTGTGTGAGATCATTAATCTTAGGATCTTTTTGGAGTTGCATGCATATGATGTTTGTCGGGAACGAAAACCCTTGCATGTGATCAACGGTTTATTCGCTACGAGAGTAGGTTTAAGCTATCTTTGTGATTGTTCTAAGAAGAGTCGAGTCCCAGTGTTAATTGATTGCTTGATTGAGATTTGAATTTTAATTGTCCATTGAAATCGAAGCCTTATGATACCTTTTTCTTATTTGCATCTTTACAGAGTTTTTTCTGCTTTTTATTTGCTATTCGTTTTCTTAATTAGTTTCATTAAAAATTCAAAAATTAAAGTTTGTAGTCTAAATAGAGGATAATAGTTGAAAGTAGTATTTGCTAAGTTGAATCAGTCTCTGTGGAATACGACCTTGCTTCCATATACACAATAGCACCCGTGCACTTGCGGCGTGTTAAAGAAAAGTGCGAACACCTCCATAGTTAGTTGTAGAGAAACAACACAACCCTTTAGTTTCTATTTTTAGCCCTCTCCCCTCTGGGAGAGAGCAGTGCTTCTTTTCCGGCGACGTTGGTGTCGGCCATGTTTTATAATCCTTTCAAATTCAATAAATCTTTAGTTATGTTTCATTTCAATTTATTCTTTACTTTTATGCCTAATTAGTTGTTCTTAGCTTAGTTTGGGTGAGAGAAAGTGAGGCGTGTGTGGTGATCATCGGGAGGTCTAAACTGGGCTCCTGAGATCTGTACGAGCCCGTTCTTGACGTGCTGGGCTTGATTCCAAAGTGGTGGAGCCTCCACGACTTCGCCGGAGGCCTATGGATGAGTGGCGGAGGTGAAATCCCTCACAATACTGGGCAAAGGTGTAGGGGTTCCCCTCACCTCCGGTTGTGTTACGGGCGCTGGAGTGTGGTGTGTGGTGCAAGTCATGCTTATAGCCGTCTTGGGCCTTCTAGATCCAAAGGCTGCTGACGTAGAGGGCTCAATTGGTGACTTTTCCAGATGCGAGCTAATTTTGTGGACAGTAAGGTGGGCTCCCGAGGTGACTTGGAGGGTTCGATACTGAAAGGAAGAGCTAGGATCGAAATGCTCACGTGCATGACATGGTGACAGTAAAGAGGCGTGAGTGTTGAGACCCTATAACTGAGAGACGGACATGTACGGTGAATATCATTGCACCAATGACGAGACAACGTTCATGCCGACCTCAACTGACTCCATTCCAAGCTAAAGTTTATTTCTGTTATTTTCTGTTTCAATCTCTTTACTTTATGTGTTGCCCTCTGTGGTTTCAATAAACCCCTCATCCCAAAATTTCAGTGACACCGGAGATCACCACAATAACTTTCCTTGGTTCGGCCCTAAATACTTACCACTAGTTGTTCCTTGTAGTGGGTACTTAGGAAAATTACAAATATTTTTTGACGCGCGTGCGGTGCCCTCAACGACGGACATAAGATCGAAACCGAAAACCGTGCGCCTTCAGCAGGACCCAAATATTTTATGGTGAAAGCAATGTGTATAAAGGTCTTAAGCTCAGCAATAAGAGAATCATTTGGACTAGCTAATAAGAGTATCATCAACATAGACCAATAAACAAATGAAATTTTCACCTTGTCCTTTAAGGAAAAGGCAGTGATCATGAGCTGACTGTACAATCCCATAAGCCAACAACTTTAAGCAAAATTCATTGTTCCATTCACGAGAAGCTTGTTTGAGTCCATACAATCTCATACTTCTCATTTCTTTGCTTTCAAATACCCTTGAGGTGGAGTCATATAAATCTCATCAGTAAGATAGCCATGTACGAAAGCATTATTAACATCAACTTGATGTAAACCCCATCCATTACCTGTGGCCAATGCAATGAGGAATCTGACTGTGACTAGCTTAGCAACTGGAGAGAACACTTCAGTGTAATCGATACCATATTCTTGAGTGCAGCCTTTTGCAACTAGTCTAGCTTTGCATCTTTCCACATTGCCATATGCTCGAAGTTTGACTTTATATATCCATTTAGAACCAATACCTTTCTTACCTGGTGGTAAAGGACAGAGATCCCAAGTTTGGTTAGCTTCCAAAGCTGCCAATTCTTGATCCATAGCCAGTCTCCATTATGGGATTTGGTTGGCTTCATGAAAGGATTGAGGCTCATGAACACCATCCAAATTAACCAGAAAAGCCATGTATGTGGGGGTAAGAACACTAGAAACCTGATAAGGAAAAGTAGGAGAAGTTAAAACTCCACAATGATAGAGAGGTAGATTAGAAGTAACATTGCCTACATAATCCTTCATCCAAGTGGGTGGATTCCTGTTTCTA
This sequence comes from Schizonepeta tenuifolia, assembly GCA_029490685.1. Lineage (NCBI taxonomy): Eukaryota > Viridiplantae > Streptophyta > Magnoliopsida > Lamiales > Lamiaceae > Schizonepeta > Schizonepeta tenuifolia. The sequence goes on from CM055960.1 coordinate 74,547,607, forward strand.
GTAGGGCGAATTACCTCCTCTAGAACTGAGTCTAATGAAGTCTCAACTGGTGTATGATCTATTTCAGGACTAGAAGGAGATATATTTCCACATTTTGGACCAGTAGAAATCTGCATATTAGCAATAGAATCTGCTGTGGGAATGTGTGCTGCTTTCTCAGGACTTATATTTGGATCAAGAGGCATAAAGATGACTAAGCCGGTAAATACTGTGACTAATGCAAATATAAATAATTTAGAGGACATGAGGTTGACCAAAAACAGAGAAATAAGAATTTAGATAAGCTAACTTGATAAACAAAATATGAACAATGGAATTCAAGATTTCCTCACTGGCTTGGACACATGTAAACAATGGAATTTAGATTTCATTCAGCATGACTCTAACAAAGTGTTCGTCACATGTAAACAACTTTCAACAACGAACAATGAGTTGTCTCGAGAGTTCAAGGATAGAGTGCACTCATTAACCAAGATCAATTTCCAACAAAATACTCAATGACCTCGTCAAGAATTTAGAAACAACGTTATAGTCATTGAACCATCTCAACTTAACGTGAAGGTTTACAAAATAACTAAACAACCTTCATTAAGTACAAATCATCTCAAGAGTTCAGCTAACTCATAGTATTAGAAGAGATGTATTAGTACATGAACAAAAATAATATCAAGTGTTGCAGCGGAAAATTCAGGATAAGGTTACATGTATGCAGACATATAACCCTAGCTAGCTTGAACAACATTAATAAAATATTAACAATAAAAGCTCGCTTAGCACACTCCCGTCTTCATCCAAGCTTAACCTGAACATTTTAAAACAACATGCAGGGCTGAGTATAACGTACCTAGTGAACACGTGCCAAAATAATTGCAACGTTGCTACTTAGAGCTATAAATTGAACTTGCCTTCAAAAGCAATACACAGGATACTATAAAATCAATCAAGTGTATGCTAAAACATTTTCATGCTTCATAAACATAAGTGACTGCAGTCATATATTCATCATGTATGTACCACATCTACCATAACATAAATGAGTGCGTTGAGAAGTAGACCTCCTTCTCAAACACAGTGATCGGCCAACAAAAAGGATGACACACAATCACTATATACGTGTACACAAATCTTGTCTCGCACAACACCGAATTCGTCTTCCTTTAGTAGATGGTATCACACACAGAAAACCTTAAAACATAGACAAGTCAATTGCTTCAACAATCATCACATATATATAAGCATACTCATCTTTGCTTTTAGTTAGAAAGCCCACCTGACTCTTGCAAGCTTCATATTTAGTCCCTTCCTAACTTCCTTACTTCACGTTCCCGCTCGTGCCTTCATTAAATTAAAAATCACAATAAGAGCGAGAAATGAAAATAAGAAAAAGTAGGGAAGGTAATCTCCTAAAGCTTAACTTAGACTTCTTCATATTTCATTCTCTAAGAATTTAACTAAAATTCATTACTTCAATACACTTGTATATTTAAACTTACAGAAATTTCCTGCACAACAATTAACTCCATCAAATAAACTGTTTTTCTTGGAGCATAACTGAGGAATGAAACCTATGCCATTTGAAAGCCACGGGTCTCTAGTTTCTTGCAAAATTTATGGTGCTCAAAAATATTAACCGAGCAGAAAGTTATCGTCATTTTACTACAGACTAGTCAAGCTAATAAATTGCTGCGAAAATTTCATAAATTTTTACCTTTTTTTTTGGCTCATTATTTGCTTCTTAAATTTCTTATGCTTCATAAATTCTAACATTTCATCACAAGAACATCTATTCACCCATCATTTATCTATATCAATATACATAATAATTTCTGTATAAGCTTTCAACAGAATTTCTAATTTTTTCTGCACATTAGATCGAATAGTTGGCAGACAAAAGCTAGTGAAATCAAGATTTTCTATCATTTCTACCTCTAACATGTTCTTAACATAAACATACAGTGATACACATGTATACTCATATATAATCTCATAATCACTACTACTGATTCACATATAAACAATCTAAAATATACTTCACAGCTTATACAATACAATTAAGTTTTAGCCTTTGATTTCAAAGAAAATTCGTTACTTCAATCAGCTTGTAATACCCCTGTCACATTCCGGTTCCCATAAACTGAGACGCGACAGAGGGGAATAAAGAAACGGGAAAGAAAGGGGCATACTTTTTGCACACATAACAATTATTCATATATTTCACATATATATAATAAGAACATTATTCAGAGTTGCACAATTAAATAATATAGCGGAAGCACATATTAGCTACAACGATCCCCGCCTCAGCCTCGCGTCCCATCACCTGCCTCCCAACCTGAAAACATTTTGAAAATATTTTGGGCTGAGTACTAGTGTACTCAGTGGGCATGTGCCGTTTTGGAAGCATTTTTGGAAACATAGCAGATTATCCATTTAACATGGTATGCATCAGAGGGTTTTAAAACAAAAATCCACCCCTGACCATACAAAACATATTTTTTTGATGCATGATGTGACGTTCGATCTTTATACTCGAACTAGGCACCATAGCTATGGTTACCATAGTCTATTTGACTTGTATCCAGGACAGAGTCCGTGGAGTAACACAGTCAACATTAACATAGGCCAGGAGCCTTAGCTCAAGATCGCTAGCTACAATACAAATGGAGATCAACCCATTGCATTACAACGTGGTACGTACAATACTCAGCTAGTACCTGTATACTCACTAAGTATCTCGATCGATTAACTAGAGTATATCACATGAAACGCACATGAAAATATTTTATGGATAACTGCATGCATTTTTATGCTATTCTAGAGTTTAATAACTCAAAAATAATTTTGGAAAAGATTTCCACCTGATTGAAAATACCAATGCTGACCGTAACATCAAGACATCATGATTACACAAGCAGATACGACAAGCTTATATTGTAAGATAAATGAGAGAGAATAGAAAACTGAACGATGAAAATGAAAATCTTAAGCGCCTATTTATAGGAAGAAGCAAGCAGCTGTGCAGTAAGCTACTGCGATGCAGAAGCAGCTGAGCAATAAGCTGCTGCGAGGCGGAAGCTGCTGCGCAGTAAGCTGCTGCAAAGCGGAAGCAGCTGCGAGGCAAAAGCAGCTGTGCAGCAACTTACGTTTTAAAACCTTTAAACGTGCATAACTTTTTCATGCGAAATCTTTTTTGAGCAAACTTAGCGTTTATAGACTCGGAATAAAATACTCTACACAACGACTGTAAACATGATATATCTATTTTCATAAAAAGATAAAAGACTTTTTTTTGCTGTGAAAATATTTTTAATATATTTAGGAGTGTTAACTTATTTAATACTCTATTTGGAAAATTCGGGATGTTACAACCCCGAACTTTTTTTACAGTCTTTAAAAATGAAAGTTAATAATAATTATGGCTTTGCACGCCTAAGATCATGAAATTAAATTCTAAGATTTACGGTGAAATCCGTTTCCGAAAATAATTTCCAAAAATCGGACGAACGACTACTGTATTAGGGTTTTCGCGTCCGGTAAGTTTTTCGCCCGAAAACTCAGAATCAAATTCCGTCAGAATTTACATTCACTTTTTCTTCGAGACGAGTTCACCGGAGAAAGTTAGTTTTTATGATTTTCCAGACGAATTTTGGACTGTGATGTCCCGACTTTTTCTCGGATTTTGAAAAACGAATTAGTTTTTCCAAGTACGTAAATTATTTCCAATCTAACGGACGAATTAGATTTCGTCAATTCCGTAACTATCTAAGAAAATATTTCTTGACTTTTAAATCGATGTTTAAGAGCCGGAAACGAGATTTTATCGTCAAATAATTCCTCGCCAAACAACCCTTAACGAGTCACTATGCTTTGTTAGATATTTTCTCTTGCTTTATGACTCACTAAAATGAGTCATCACCTTCCCCCTTATGCCTCCTTTATCGCCACTCCTCCATCTCCCTCTCTCCCTCATTTTTCTTCATCATCTTCCATTGAAGCTTCAACTTCAAGCTTTCCTCAAGAGCTTAAGTCTTGCATCTACCGATCAAATCCATATCCGAGTTCATATTACGAAAGGTAAGAGCTTCGTCTCTAATATGAACCGAACAAAACTTGTTTCCCCCATCTTTTATTTTTTTCGAAAATTTGAGGATGAAATAGCATGTGATTTCTTGTTCGATACATGTTCTAGGATGTTTAGAATCGAGTTCTACGGTTTGAATCATGAAGAAAATCACACCTCCTTGTTCTAGGTTATTACCGATTTTTTTTCAAAAATTGTAGCTTTGATCGTAGCTCGATTTCTTTGTCGATTGAATGATAGATTAGTGTTCCTCATGATGTTAATTGACTCTAGGAATTGTTTTAGATTTTTCTAAAAATAAAATGTGAAACCTAAGAGACGAAGAAGGGTCGATTTAGGATAGTAAATGTGTTGATATGCTCGATTGTTTAATGGAAATGAGATATACGATGCATGAGAACGATTATATATTTAATTGAGATTTTTCTAAAAATAAAACGAAAAATATAAGAGACGAAGATGTGACGATAAGTTAGAGCTCGTTAATGTTATGATAATATGATTTGCATGTTAGTAATGCTCGTTAGATGATAATCATTGTCGTAAAATTTGAACGAAAATGGAGAACGTAAAAACTACGGACGATAAGTCGAGATTAGATAATAGTTTGAGGATATGATTTATGTAATTATGATTCTTGATAGATGATGAATAAGATTGTAAATTTTGATTGAATTCTAATGATGTTGGATTTCTCTTAACAGACGAACAAATGAGAATAAGTATTGATAGAATAGACGATTAAGGATTCTAATTGGATATTGATGATTATTAATGATTAATGAACGAGTTTGTAGTTGACGACATGTTCGTCCGAGTATTAAAAAGATGAGTTGTAGTTATAACCGAGAAGTAGAGTCGAGAAGTTGAACTTGATTTGGTATAGTAATTGCTTAGTCGGAAATGACGATGTTTTAAACGTCGTGTTTATAAACGAGAAATGAAAAGGGGTCTATCACGTATAATGATACGAGTAGACTGTATTGAGTCAGTAAATTCCTGAAAATTTAAGTTCGATAACATAGGATCCTAGAAAACCGTGCGTCGATTTTATCAAGCTTAGGGTTTCACTCGGTAGTTTTGGCGACCCTTCACGGAAACTGCCATATCTTTTAGCTCGTTTATCGGAATTAAGATCCGCGAATTGGAGAGTAAACTAGACACCCGTACCTTTCTTTTGGTATAAGATTCATTCCCTGTTTCGAAATCCCCTGTTCTGGGTGGACTTACTGACCTCGTGCAGTGAATGTTCAAAACGTAGTTTCTTAAGTTGAATTCTTCTCAACTTGAACTCTTTCGATCTTTTAAGTCGTTTCAAGACACCGACTATCTTCTTTCCACTGACCTAAGAGTCAAGTGCAGAACCGAGTGAGTGTCAAACGAGATGCATTCGTATCTCGTTTCTTTTTAACTAAAAGAGTTTAGTTTAGCGTGCAAATGCCTAAAACGTCTAAAGAACAAAAATTTAACTCGACTTTTCGTATTCATTTATCGTTTGCGACCGAGATTTAAAGTATGATTTTTACGATGAAGGAGGAAGTCGACACCAAGGATAGGACGAAGATCAGAAGATGGAAGCACGTATCTTTGTTCTGTATTCTATCAAGGTGGGCTTTTATATATGAAACAAAACGAGCAATGCTCGAAAACCTTTTCTTTATCACTTTGATAATCGTGTTTTCAAAGGGATAATCATGGCATGAACTGTTTTGTGTTTTATGTGAGTTCTCTTGTACCTTATGTGTTAATCAAAAGGGGTTAACTAACGATCGGCTTTGAGTTAACTATTATGCTTTCCAAAGTTAGTGCACTTTGTAGCATGTGGTGTATGTGGTATCCTGTTGAGGGGTAGCCAGCCACGGTGAATTATGACTGGTCAAGATTTGAATGTAACATCTATGAAATGCTTGCGCAAGCTAATTTATGAAAATGAGAAAGAAAATGTTTAGTAGACACGAGAATTTGTTGAAAAACCCCGATGTGCTACAGAAATGAAATGCCTGATTATCTATACTTATGATTATGTTTTCGGCAACGTGCCCACTAAGTACTATTGTACTTAGCCCTGCATATATTTTCTAAATGTGTAGGTTGAAGCGACGAAGCGGCGACGGTTGAGTTAGAGTTGAATAGAGTTAAGGAAGACTCTTGTATATAGTTCACAAATCCGCTGCTAGACTCTAAACTCTTTTTGATGTTGTGTAATAATCACTGTAGTCTAAGTTCTGTAATATAACTCTTTTGAAGTGCTTGTCGAGTAATCTTTCGAGATTGACTCTTTCCTTTCGTCAATAAAGTCTTGTTTATAGAAGATAAGTTGTTATGTATGTATGTCTATTCATTCATCCCCTTTCTTCCCCGCTTCTTTAATCCAATCCCTGTCGCACCCCGGCTTCTGCCATCCCTCGGGATTTGGGGCTGTGACACAGCAATTTCTGAAAATTGTAAGCAATAGGTGAAATAATTCACTAAACTTGATATTTTCTTCTTCAAATTCCTCTGCCTTTTCACTAGTGAAAGTTGTCCCCTGTTTTTCTCTATTCTTCTCCTCCTAGCTATCTTTTGTTTTTTTTTTCTTTTTCTTCCTGTCCTACTTTCTATTTTATGCTGGCAGTTTTATGAAGAAACGAGAAGGAAATTACCTTATATACATATCTATTTTTTTTTATCAAGAGTGATGACTCACTAATGGGAAAAGGCTGAGGTGTTGGCTTTATAAAATAAAATTGAGTTGAATTTATCCTAACATTATAACCCCCTCTCTCTCTCTCTCTCTCTCTAGATATATATATATATATATATATATATATATATATATATATATATATATGAAACAGATCAAATAAAAATGACATCATACGTGTTAAATAGAAATAAATCTGACACGTCGATTTAGATACATCTACGGTTTAAATGGATGATGATGTGTAATGCATATTTCTTGTATTTTTAAATAATAAAGGCTAGATTAGTATATTGTCACGCATTTATAACCGCCTCTTCCATAATTTGTGGGTTACATGATTTTTATTTTATTTTATTTTGTATAGGCAACTCATTTGGCTGTTGAAACTAGAATTTCGATAATTTATAAACTAAAAGAATATATAATTATAAGTTTGTTTGATTTTTTATTTGTAATTTTTTTTCCTGACATTATCAATGTGTGAGTCATTTTAGTCAAGAAGAACCATTTCTATTATTGCTTATCATTTTTATTGCATAGTATTATATAGTGCATAATATTTTATTTTTGGGGATTGTATGTTATGTTTTTATACTAAAATGTTATTGTATTACGGTTAGTGATATTTATTAACGGTTTAGATGTTATTACATATTATATGAACCAAAATAATTTATTATTTGCACATGGATTGTGTTATTGTTTCTTTGTACATAAATTATTGCATATTATGTATTGGTATATTGTTTTTTATGGTATTGCATATTATATGTTGCAAAATAATTTATTATTTGGACATGGATTGTGTTACTGTTTCTTTGTATATATATTATTGCATAATATGTGTTAGTGTATTGTTTTTTATGTTGTTACATATTATATGCTGCAAAATAATTTATTTTTTGAACATAAATTATAGTAATACTTACTGTTTCTTTGTACATATATATATTATTGCATACTATGTGTTGACATATTGTTTTTTATGCACTAATCTAATGGTTTTTTTATTGTTTGCACGAAATAGCGGGTTTTCGATAACAGAGAAATTGTAACTCATCAAATAAGTTTTGGGTTTATTATTGATGCAAATGGTTTGCTATTTCTAAAATTATATATGGGGTTTCTTTAATTTCATTTTTCTTTTCCAAATGTCACAGCCCCAAATCCCGAGGGACGGCCAAAGTCGGGGTGCGACTGGGGTTGGATTAAAGAAGCGGGGAAGAAGGGGACTGAGTAACTAAACATACATAAAAGACAACATACATTCAATGAACAAGACTTTACTAATATAAAGGAAGAGTTAATCGCGAAGGATTACTCGACAAAAGAAGTACTCGAAAGTATCTAAGTTCAAGATTACAGACTTATACTACAGTGGTTCATCAAAATGAACATGATCTCAAAAAGTCTAGAGTTTTGCCGCGGAAGTAAGTCATAAACTAAAGCAATCCTACTTCTCAACTCAACTTCAACCACCGCCGCTCCCGTCGCTTCAACCTGCACATTTAGAAAACACATGCAGGGCTAAGTACAAAAGTACTTAGTGGGCACGATGCCGAAAACATAACATAAGTAAAGATAAATATGGCATTTCATAATTGTAGCACATCGGGGATTTATTAAAAAGGGGTCCGTGTCTACTAAACATTTTCTGACTTATTTTCACAATTTACTCGGCCGAGCATTTTCTGGTATGTTACGTTCAATCTTGACCAAATTCTCATTCACCGTGGCTGGTACCCCTCAACAAGGTATCACATACACCACAGGTTACAAAGTGCACTAACTCTGGAAAGCACTTAGCAGCTAACTCAGAGCCGATCGTTAGTTAACCTATTTAGATTAACTCTAAATTTGGAAAACACGAATGTTAACTCAGATAGGTACAAGAGAACTCACATAAAACATAAAACAGTTCATGCCATAGTTATCACTTTGAAAACACAGATATCAAAGCGATAAAGAAAGGTTTTCCTGGATGATAGTTGATTCCGCAGTCGTAATCCTTGACTAATTCGAGCCATCTCCTTTGTCTCATATTCAGTTCTTTTTGCTCGAAAAAGTACTTCAGGCTCTTGTGATCGGTGAATATCTCAACCCTTACACCATAAAGATGGTGTCTCCAAATCTTTAACGCATGCACCACGACTGCGAGTTCTAAGTCGTGGGTTGGATACCCAACTTCGTGAGGTCGAAGTTGTCGTGAAGCATAAGCTATCACTCGTCCATCTTGCATTAAGACACAACCTAATCCATTTTTCGATGCGTCGGTGTAAACCACATACTCTTTGTTTGTGTCTGGAAGTGCTAGTACTGGCGCTGTGGTTAATTTCTCCTTAAGCATTTGGAAACTCTTCTCGCACTCGTCCGTCCATTTAAATTTGGTCTCCTTCCGAAGTAACTGCGTCATCGGGCGGGCGATCGTGGAGAATCCCTCAATAAACCTTCTGTAGTAACCTGCCAAACCTAAGAAACTTCCGATCTCATTCTGACTTGCTGGTGACTTCTAGTTGTGCACTGCCTCTACCTTAGCTGGGTCCACTTTGATTCCTTCCGCCGATACTATGTGTTCAAGGAACATTACTTCCTTCAGCCAAAATTCGCATTTACTGAACTTGGCGTAGAGTTTCTCAGCTCTTAGTGTTTCCAACACTATCCGTAAATGATCCTCGTGCTCCTTTTCATTCGTAGAGTAAACGAGGATGTCGTCGATGAACACTAAAATGAATTTGTCCAAGTAAGGGTGGAAAACTCTATTCATAAGATCCATGAATACAGCTGGAGCGTTGGTCAAACCAAATGGCATTACTAGGAATTCGTAATGGCCATATCGTGTTCTAAAGGCGGTCTTCGGTACGTCTTCAGGTTTAATCTTCAGCTGATGGTACCCTGACCTTAAATCTATCTTGGAGAAGACTTCTGCACCCTTAAGCTGATCGAACAGATCCTCGATCCTTGGCAAAGGGTATTTGTTCTTGAGCGTGATCTTGTTCAGTTCTCGATAATCTATACACATTCTCATCGATCTGTCCTTTTTCCTAACAAAAAGCACTGGTGCTCCCCAAGGTGAGACGCTTGGCCTGATAAAACCAAGGTCTAGCAATTCTTGTAACTGGATTTTGAGCTCTTCTAGTTCTTTCGGTGCCATCTTATATGGGGCTTTAGATTTAGGTGCTGCTCCTAGTTCTAAGTCGATCGTGAAGTCCACATGACGATCAGGTGGCAATCCTGGTAATACTTCTGGAAAGACGTCTTCGTATTCATTCACAACTTTTACGTCTTGGATGGTCTTCTCGGCTCCTGGCTCTCCGACTAGGTACACAAGATAAGTTGTGGTACCTTTCTTCTTCATGAGTTTCGTGGCTTGAAGTGCTGATATAATTGGTACGCCTCTACCCATGGAAATTCCGTGGAATTCGGTTGGTTCTTTACCCGGGGGTTGAAAAGAGATTTTTCTCTCGTTGCAGAGAATTATTGCATAATTCTCTGACAACCAATCCATTCCTAGGATTATATCTACGTCCCACATTATCATAACGTTTAAGTTGTTCGCCTTAACCTTAAGAGTTCCGATTTCTAGTTCTAGGTTAGAGCAAACATGCGTGGAAGTAGTGATCTCTCCTGAAGGTGTAGCTACTCTCATAGAATGTGCAGCTCTTACAGGCCTGATGTCTAAGTTATCGGCACACGAGCCAGCAATGAAAGAATGCGATGCGTCAGTATCAAACAGTATCATAATGGAGATGTTGTGAAGTTTTCCCATACCTGCTAGGTTGCCTTTTCCTTTGTGCTGGCCACCCTGTTTGATAGCGCATGCCCTCGTATTCTGTTGCTGCTGGAATTGCTGCTGATTCATTGGCGGCTGCTGCGGCTGTGCTTGTATGGCTCGGAGAGGTACAGCTTGGAGCGGCTTCGGGCAATCCTTTTTCATGTGCCCCTTCTGTCCACAGTTGAAACAGTTGGGGGTGCCTAGCTGACAAACTCCGGGATGGGCTCTGTTGCACTTCGGGCATACGGGGATGGTAACCCTCTCTGGGTTAATTGCTCCCTGGTTGAAGTTTCGTTGTTGCCCTTGTGGCTGGTTCTGTTGACTGTTACCCTTCCACGGTGAGTTCTGCTTATTTCCTTGAATAAACAACCCCGATTGGTTGTTTCCCTGCCACGGCCTCTTGTTGTTGTTGTTGTTGCTCTGGCCGGGCTGCTGATAACCTTGCTGAAAACCCCTCTTCTGATTACCCTGGTTGTTGAAGTTTTGATTGTAGCCTCCGCTACCTCCTCCATTCCATTTCCTCTTTCCCTGATAGTTGCTACTATTGTTGTTATAGTAGCCTCGGTTCTGGTTCTGTGCTGGAGCTGATGCAGTTGGTACAATCTTCTTCTCATTAGGCACGACGGCCTCCATTTCCAACGCTCTTCCCAAAATATCCGTATAGCCTAGTCCCCCATGACTAGCTAACGCGATTCCCAGTTCATGTCGCAATCCTCCTTGGAATTTCTTCGATAATTTTTCCTCGGTATCAACCAATGCCGGTGCATACCTAGACAGTTCGCAAAACTTGACGTCATACTCAGTCACGGTCAACTTTCCTTGCTTCAGATTATAAAACTCGGCTTCCTTCTGCGCCCTATACGTCTTGGGTACATACTTATCAAACAGTATTTCCTTAAACTCTTTCCACGTGAAACGAGCCAGATGCTCTGCGGGTATCACTTCCTGTCTTGCTTCCCACCAGTAATCTGCCGATCCAATCAGTTGGAATGCGACACATAGAATTCTCTCCTCATCAGTACATCTGAGGAGTTTGAATATCTTCTCGGTAGATCTCACCCATAGCTCAACATCGCTAGGGCTGCCCGTTCCATTAAACATCGGGGGGTTTCTCTTGAGGAAGAGATCCTCAATATCTCTACGGGGTGGTGGTAGAGGTGGTGGTGATGGGGGTGGTGATGGGGATGGTGATGGTGGTGGGGTAGCATTCTGCTCATACTCTTGTTCTCTGTCATTTTCCGGTTGACGTCTCCCACGTCCTCTAGGCCTTCCAGGTCCTCGACCTCTCCTATTGTTAACGTTTCTCGGCGGCATTTTCTTTGGTCTAAGGAAAAATTGAAATTCTCATTAGTCATTTCTGTTAATCGCTCTCATTACTTACTAACTTGTTCTCAACTTAATCAAGTTCACGGGATGACAAATCGAACATAGCTTTGATATTAACTTCATAATCTTTTTAACTTTAAGTTAAACTCAATTCTCGTTACACGAGTTCATTCGACATTCTAATTTTAAATACACGATTCATAGGAAATTTTTCTTGTGATTAAAAACCCTCTTATGGGTCATGTATATATATATACATCAAAAAGAATATTAATTCTGCCTCCAACGAGGACTTATACACAAAAGGTTAGACTACTACTAGTCTAAACTAGGCTGGCTGCCTACTATTTACCGGGTACATTAACAAGCTGCAACTCCGTATCTATTAAAGTACTAGAACGGAAACGATTCATAAAATTTCGTATCCGCTAGAGTACTACCAAAAACTAGTTACTGATCCGACTCTGTACAGGACAAAAGAGCTACTACTACTACTAACATGCGCCTACGACGCTCTACTCGACGGACTATAGTCGCGTCGGAACTGCCCTCTATGGCCTAAAAACCCTAAGAGTCCTCCTCTGGGTCCTCCTCCGGATCCTCATCCGGGTCCTCCTCAGGATCCTCGTCCGGGTCCTCCTCAGGATCCTCATCCGGTAGGTGTACAATCAGGTCTAATATCCCCTGACTCTCCGGGATCAAGTGTCGCACTGGAAAGTAAGCTGACGAAAAGTTGCTAACAATCTGTCCCACACCTTCCTCACCACAGTCTGCCTCAAACTCGTAATACTCGTCCTGAATCATGTCTAGTATGGTGCGCTCGCACTCGACCAAAGGCTGGCTCTTCCGAGCAGTAACACGAGTCCTAGCCATCCTACAAATGTTTTAAGGAAACACGGATCAGTAACAGGTAGGGAAAATAACTTATCTCAACGAAAAACTTAAATTACAAAATGAACATTCCCTTATTCAATTGTAACATCACCACTTAAGACAACCACTTATCAAGACTTCTAGCAATTCAAGAAATTGCACTCAACAACATATATATATATATAAAATTAAAAATTTCGAGACTTTTATTTCCATTCTTATCTTACTATGTTCTTACTTTAATTCTTTAGTACTTTCTCAACAACATTTCTTAACGGTTCTTACTTATTAAAACAAAGTACGTTTACTTTGTTCATGTTACTTATTCAAAAGTAACATCCATTAACAAAAGAATTTGTCGTTTACGACTCTTGATATTCATACTAGTTGTAGTCGTCGCTCAAAGACGAAATATGGAATAAATTCCAAAAGAAAAAGAATATAACTTAAAGAATAACTTTCTGGAAACTAAGTTCCAGTTGCCGTCGCTAGAATCGGGCGATCGATGGAAAAATTTGATCAAGCTTCACGCTCGACTTCTAATAATTTGTACGATTTTCTTCGTAGAGCTCGTTCAAGGCGAACTCTACTGAAACACGAAACGAAAAGAAAACAGAATGACGTGATACGAATGACGTCATTTACGTTAGTCACACGCAAGCAACGTTCACTTAATTCATTTGGCTCTGATTCCCTTTATTCTGTCTTCATCGTCCCGTTCATATCTTTCTTAACTCGAAGCCGAAGCCTCTCAAACGCCTAATCATTTACTCCGTTTACTAACATGATTTACCGAATCATTTTATTTCTTTTTCCTCGCAGGAAATTCTTGTTTGGATTTTTAAAACAAAGTTCGACTTTGCCGAATCTTCATTCATGTCACTTAACGCACGTGACATTCATCAGTAGAAGTTCTCCTCGTGTCGGGGATCTCCTTTCGAAATCATTTCAAAATAACGTTTCTTAAAAATGTCTAAATCCTCGAAGAACCGGAAAGATCTTAGGTTTCGAGTCTACGTTCTCATTGAACCGGGAAAAATCCCTAAAATCCGACTATATTCTTGTGTCCAAAAATTTTCAAAAGAAAGAAATTATCGCGCAAATAATTTCACATAAGATAGTACTCGTACTATCACATAATCACATAAAGTATATAAAAAAAAAATTATACTTCCATAAAATTCTTATTTTTGGAACACAACTCATTCTCATTCTCAATCTCATTTAATTCTTGTTCATAAATTTCTTATTTAAAAGAAATCACATGATTGAAATTCTTTTCTTCTTCTCGTTGAGTCGACATAGCGGGAGGTTGAGTTGACATCTACATTCTCAATCTTAGTGTTATAGTCTAACTCTTATCTTCTACTTGACGGAAGACTCTGATCTAGAGTATATGCAAATACTCTGTTCTATAACTCGAAAGAAGACTCGGTATAGAGTACGAATGAATACTCTATATTATTACTCGAAGGAAGACTTGTATATAAATACCACTCTGTGATATTACTAGAAGGAATGACTCGTACTAAAAGAATGACTCATAACCAGAGTGGGAAACAAACTACTGCTCCGATACCACTTTGTGGTATTACTGAAAGAATGACTCGGACTAGAAGACTGACTCGCAACCAGAGTAGAGTACGAACCTCTGATCAGATACCACTTGTGGTATCACTAAAAGAATAACTCGTACTAGAAGAATGACTTATGATCAGAGCAGGAAACAGACCTTGCTCTGATACCACTCTGTCACAGACTCAAATCTGGAGGGACGGCCAAAGCCGAGGTGCGACTGGAGTTGGATTAAAGAAGCGGGGAAGAAGGGGACTGACTAACTAAACATACATAAAAGACAACATACATTCAATGAACAAGACTTTACTAATATAAAGGAAGAGTTAATCGCGAAGGATTACTCGACAAAAGAAGTACTCGAAAGTATCTAAGTTCAAGATTACAGACTTATACTACAGTGGTTCATCAAAATGAACATGATCTCAAAAAGTCTAGAGTTTTGCAGCGGAAGTAAGTCATAAACTAAAGCAATCCTACTTCTCAACTCAACTTCAACCACCGCCGCTCCCGTCGCTTCAACCTGCACATTTAGAAAATACATGCAGGGCTAAGTAAAAAAGTACTTAGTGGGCACGATGCCGAAAATATAACATAAGTAAAGATAAATATGGCATTTCATAATTGTAGCACATCGGAGGTTTTATTAAAAAGGGGCTCGTGTCTACTAAACATTTTCTGACTTATTTTTACAATTTACTCGGCCGAGCATTTTCGGGTATGTTATGTTCAATCTTGACCAAATTCTCATTCACCGTGGCTGGTACCCCTCAACAAGGTATCACATACACCACAGGTTACAAAGTGCACTAACTCTGGAAAGCACTTAGCAGCTAACTCAGAGCCGATCGTTAGTTAACCTATTTAGATTAACTCTAAATCTGGAAAAAACGAATGTTAACTCAGATAGGTACAAGAGAACTCACATAAAACATAAAATAGTTCATGCCATAGTTATCACTTTGAAAACACAGATATCAAAGCGATAAAGAAAGATTTTCCGAGCATTGCTCGTTTTATTTTATATGTAAAAGCCCACCTCGTTGATACAGAACTACTAAGTACTAGCTTCCGATCTCCTGATCTTCCGTCCTTTATTTACTGCTGGCTTCCTCCTTCATCGTAAAAATAATAACACTTAAAATCCGGTCGTAAAAGATAATCGAAAATAGAAATTCGAATTAGGTTTTAGTCGTTTCATTTCTTTAGGCATTTGCACGCTACTAATTTCTTTTTAGTTAAACGGGAACGAGACTTGAACAAATCTCGTTTAGAACTCGAAAGGTCTCATACTCGACTCTTAGGTCAGTAGAGAAGGTAATCGTCAACTTATTACGGCTTAAACGATCGAAAGAAATTAAGTTGCGAAGAAACAACTTAGGAAAAAGAATCCTGAAAAATCACTGCGCATTACAGTAACTCTGGGGACTGCCCAGAACAGAGAAACTGGAAACAGGGGATAAGCCCTATACCACTAGAAATTTTGGGAAGTCTAGTTTACGCTCCAATTTACGGATCTCAAATCCGATAAACGAGCTAAAAGATATTGCAGTTTCCGGTAAGGGTCGCAAAACTGCCGCGCTAACCCTAGTTGCTCGATGGAAATGACGTATAACTTCTTAGGTTCGTTCTAAGTTCTCGTATTCCATTTCTCATGAAACTTGACTCTCAAGGCAGTCAACACGTACTCCCGTACGTGATGAACTCCTTTTCAAAACTCTTCCAATAGCACGACGTTCTAAACATCGGCTTTCAACTATCAAGTACTAAACCAAAAACAAGTTAACAATTTCTCGTTCTAGTTCTCGACTATAACTACAACTCGTATTATAATAGCTCGAAAGCTCACGTTGTCAACTACAAAGTTATACCTTAGTCCATAAGAAACAATATTATCAAGTTAGAATTCTTATTCGACTTCTCGGTTATTAATTACGGCTACTTGTTCGTCTCTTACGAGATTTCCAAAGTTATCGGATTTCGCTCAAATTTTACGTCATCAAACAACATCTAACGAGATTCATTTTCATGCACATCATCACTTCATATCATTACTACATCTCAACTTAAATCGAGTTCTTCGTCTCTTACGACTCACAATATGTTTTTAGAAAATCCCAATTAAATTCATAACAACATCTAATATCATTAACAACATTATTTCATCAACAAATCCTCAACTAATTGAACTACATGCAAACCCCTAAATCTCTCATAATTTTCGGTATTTACACATAATTAAAGAGAGTGATTTTCTTCATCAATCAACACCATTTATCCATAAATCATACTACCATATCCTCCATTAAACAATTGAAGTCCAAATACACATTAAATTGAAAATCCCCAATTCCAAACCCTAGCCCTAAATCGGTTTTCATCAATTTCATAGGGCTTTCGATTTCTTTTTGTTTTAATCCCTAATCGAACACTTCCTAAGCAATATCATGACATCAATTGAAGAATTCCATCATCCCACCTAATTGCCCTAATTTTCGGTAATAGCAAAGACTTAGGGTTCTTTGATTTTCTTCAATTTTAATCCTAGAATTCATATCCAATCACATCTAATTACACTAATCGAAGATCAAACATCTAATTCATCCACCCATAATTTTTGATCCAAAAGAAAATAAAAAGAAATGGATTTGGAATGGATAGAATTAAAGAGGAGAAGATTACCTTGACAATTAATAAAGGAAGAAATGAAGTTCGATGGTCGGATAATGACTTGTGAAGAAACTCTTGCTCAAGATCTTGATGTCTTCAACAATGGAGGAAAGAAAGAAAATGGGAGAGAGAGAAGGGAGGCTGCCGATTATGGGGAGGGAAGGAGTGAGAGAGATGACTAATTTGTATATAACATAATGTTATTAGGATTAATAGGTGTAAAGTGATATAAATATCTATATAGTGAATCACCATGTAAAATACTATATAAAAAGAAAATATCATGCTTGTGTGAGTGAGGGAAGTCGGCTAGAGGGGGAAAGGGAGAGAAATTACGCGCTTTTCCGACGCGATACGACGTTACGGAAATCGAACGTTGAAAAACGTAGCTCGGCACAAAAACGTCACAATCCGAATATTCGTCCAAAAAGTCTTAACGTATTAAACTTGATCGGAAAATAATATTTAAAAAATTTAATTCCGACAAAAGCTCGGGACACATTCCGAGTTTTGTCTGGAAAATCATAAAAACGAACTTTCTCGGGCGAGTTCGTATCGCGATTTCGTGAATGTAAAAATCAGACGGTTTTCCGTTCTGAGTTCAAGAACTAAAATTTTTTCGTACGCGATAACCCTAAATACAGTAGTCGTCTAGCTGACTTCCGTAATTTATTTTCGGAAACGGATTTGACCGTTAGTCTTAGAATTCAAAATCGTAAACTTAGGCGTGCAAAGCCATTATTAATATTAACTTTAAATTTTCAAGATCGAAAAGAATTTCTGGGGTATTACACCAAATTAGCCGCATCAAATTTCGTGGCGTGGAGATTTTTATATGAAACCAAATAACCTTTATGTCCTTCCGGATTTGAGATTCAGTTGGATAAGAAATTTAATTGTAATATTACCGTGGATCTCCACCTTACATCTTAACTAAATCTATGGTGTATAATGATTTTTAGTTAACACATAGGGTTTCATTTCTATTATAACCATCCCCTATATATATATATATATATATATATATATATATATATATATATATATATATATTTGACCCACTTCTTTTTTTTAAAACAAATCCACACAAGCACAATACATCACACATAACACACTAATATATTTATAAACAAGCACTCAGATTCTTATCACTCATCTTTAATTAACAAATAAATTCTTTTTTTTTAACTATACTTAGCATATAATATATAATATGCTCTAGTGCACAAATAATTATTTAACCACACAATTTAATAAAATATATTTATTTAAAATACATGGAGTCAAATAATTAAATCTTCATTTAATTAATTAAGTATCGGGAGAAAATGAGGTATTACAGAGGCCATGGGAGATTTCTAATTAATGCTTTCTTAACTGTACGATAATGTTTATAATGTTTAATTGATTGTACCATGCAACAAAGGAAAACCTTTATAGGTGAAGTTACTTTTGAATAGAAGCCTGGATCAAAGATAAGAATGAAGATCTGAAGAAGATCTACAATGCACGCATCTTTGGCACAAATATTACGTTAGTAACTTATATGTATGACGTTGTATCATATTTTGGTTTGATGCCATCGTAATGAAGACAAAGTTGTTGAAGTCACTGAATTTTTTGGACAATTTTTAATTGTGCCCTATTCCTTACTCGTTGTATTTAGATCACCCCGATCCACAAACATTAGTACTCCATATTAATACATTACTTCTAATATTGGCCAATCAAATATTTTATATTATACTATCAATTATTTGACAGCATTAATATATTTGTTGGAAGACAATATATTTTGAACTAATATCCATATGTTCATGTTGATATTTTAGACGCAACATAATTCAAATAACACAACCCCTTGCCCCAAAATCAAAAAATTCTGACTCAAGGTACTAAAAACATTATATTTATAGTGAAGAAACATTGTATCAAGTATGTGAAAATATTATATTGGAACAAATTTACGGGGTGCTGATTGTATTAAATTTTTTGCATGTTTTTGTAATACTCTGGTCCATATACATATTATATGCTTTAGTAAAACGATAGTACTTTCTTTAAGAAAAAAAGGAAAAAAAAAACATTACTATAATCCTTGAGAAGCATTAGATTTTGAATTTTTTTTTCCTAATGTTAATTTCCAAGAATATTTATAGAACATTATAGTAGAAGTAAACTGTCACAGCCCCAAATCCCGAGGGACGGCAAAGCCGGGGTGCAACTAGGGGTTTGATTTAAGAAGCGGGGAAGAAGGGGGATAAATGAATAATCAAGCAATAATTAAACAATAACTTATATCTATGAATAGATTTTATTGAAAGAAAGAGAGTCAACCTTGAAGGATCGCTCGACAAGTTGTTCAAAAAGGAACTAAGTTCATTGTACGAGTCTTAGACCAAAAGGTTTATACAAAGACACGAAATAGATTGGCAGCGGAAAGTGTAAAGCTTGACACAAAAGTTCTTCATCCTAATTACAACTCTTTACTCAACCTCCTGCCGCTCTCGTCACTCAACCTGCACATTTATAAAATATATGCAGGGCTAAGTATAAACATACTTAGTGGGCACATTGCTGAAAACATATCGTAAGTATAGATTAAATCAGGCATCTCGATAAATAGCGTATCGGGTTTTTTCATCAAATACCGGTGCCTACTAAACATTTTCTTTCACTTTTCACAATATAGCTTGGCCAAGCCTTTACTTGATGTTACGTTCAACTTGCCCAACTTCTGTTTCAACGCCGGGGGAGAGTATACTTCTCCCGCGCATGTTCTATTCACCGTGGCTGGCTACCCCTCAACAGGGTACCACACACCGGCTACCGTGTACACTAAACCCTGGAAAACCCTTACGGTTAACTCAGCGGTCCGATCGATTAGTTAACCTCCTTTGGCTAACTCAGAAAGGCACAAAAGAACTCACATAAAACAAATATTTTTATGCCTTGATAATCACTTTAAAACACAGTTATAAAGCGATAAGTAAACATTTTCGAGCATCGCTCATTTGATTTGATATATAGAAAAGCCCACCTTAGGCGATTACAAAACTAAAACACGAGCTTCCGTCTTCTGTCTTCCGTCCTGTCTTCTAAACTCGACTTCCTCCTTTGAACGTAAATAATCAAACTTTAATAAGCGGTCGAGACGATAAAAGAAAAGGAAATCGAATTCGGTTTATACTTTTAGGCCTTTGCACTTTAACTACATTCTTTTGATTAACAAAGAAACGAGACTCGTTCATATCTCATTTAGAAACTAACTTAGTTCCTTTACTCGATACTTAAGTCAGTTAATAACACAATTCGATAACTTATAACGACTTAGAAGTTCACAAGGAACAAAGTTAAAAAGAATTCAACTTAAGAAAATAGGTTTCGGAAAATTTCTGCACAAGGCAGTAACTCTGGGGTTTACACAGAACAGATTTCTGCTAAACAGGGGATGAAATTGGTACCAAAAGAAAGCTACAGATGACTAGTTTATTGTCCAATTTACGGATCTCGATTTCGTTAAGCGAACTAAAAGTTATGACAGTTTTCGTAACGTATCGCAAAACTATCCGAGTGAAACCCTAGGTGCTCGTAAAACTCGACGCACGATTCCCTAGGTTCGATCAATGCTATACAACCTTTAAGCTCACAAAATTATTAGCAAATTACAGTTAATACATGTGTTCCTTTATCGGGAACACCTTCACGTTTCTTGATTAAACAAACGACGAGCATTTCCTCGTCTTTTTCAACTAATCATTTACTATACCAAATTCCAATTCAATTTCCATTTCAAACTTCTAACTTTAATCTTCTAACTTCTATATTCATTTCTCGAATGGAAATATCGTCAACTACAAACTCGTTCATTTATCAACATCAAACACTAATATCAAATTAGTTTCCTTATTCGACTTTCCTATCGACAATTAGACTCGATTTCTCGTCTCTTACCAAAATTTCAACTTCTTTAGAATTCGTTCAAATTTTCCGATTACGTTCATTAACTAACAAGATTAGCGAATATTCAATCCACAAACTTATATCATTATCCATACTAAACTTATCGATGATTCTTCGTCTCTTACTAAAAATTTGACATTCTCCGATTTCGCTCAAACTTTTCGATTACGTTCATCAACTACCAAGATTTACTAATATGAAAACCACATACTCAAATTATTATAGAATCTTGACTTATCGTCGGTTTTTCGTCTCTTACGATTTCTATTTTATTTTTAGAAAAATCTAATTAAATTATATAATCATCTATACACTTACTACATCTCATTTATATCATAACATCATGCAAATCATAACAATTACTACATCAAAACCTTATTTCTTTCTCTCTTACTATTTGGTTTCTATTTTTAGAAAAATACCAATTAATTCATCCACACATCTATCAATACATAGAACATAAATCCACCAATCAATCTTCAAAAAATCAAACTAAACATTAAACCTCTATTTCCTTTAAATTTTCGGTAATATGCAATTAGTTAGGAGGATGATTTCCACATGATTTCTATCCATAAAATCCATTCCTAAGCATGATATAACATGTATTTTACTTAGAACATCATCCTACTTCTCATGAAATTTTCGGTAATAACAAGACTTGAAGGAAAATGAATTTTGTTCAGTTGGAATGGAAGCTTAGATCATTACCTTAACGATGTTGGACTCGGAACTAAGATCGATCGGTAGATGATTAACTTGTGGAGCTTTGAAAGCTTGAAGAACTCAACAATGGTGGAAGAGAGAGATGAGAGAAAAGAGAGATAGAGAGAGATGGTGGTAAAGAGTGGGAGAGAAAGAGAGATGATGAGGTGTTTATGTGATAGAATTACATAAAGTAGGAAATATCTAAGAAAGGTGATGACTCACAAGGGTGTAGGTGGAGGTTGGGAGGCGGTTTGGTTGTGGATTTTTAGCCGGAAATATCTCGTTTACGGGTCTAATACGACGTAATAAAATCAAGAAATCAAAATCCTAGACGGTTACGTTCTTGACGAAATCTAATTCGACCACTAGATTAGAAATAAATCACTTACTCGGAAAGCATATTTCATTTTCTAAAATCCGATGAAAAGTCGGGATAAGACAGTCCAAAATTCACCCAGAAAAATAATAAAAACTGACTTTCTCCGGTAGATTCGTATCGCAGAAAAAGTGAATGTAAAGTCTGACGGTTTTTTCGATCTGAGTTTTTGAACGAAAATTTTATCGGACGCGAAAACCCTAATACAGTAGTCGTTCAACCGACTTCTGGAATTTATTTTCAGAAACGGATTTCACCGTTAGTTTTAGAATCGAAAATCCTTAGCTTAGGCGTGCAAAGCCTTAATTAATAATTAAATTTTTATTTTAGCGACGGAAGAAATATCTGGGGTATTACATAAAAACGATTTATTTCAAGTACCCAAAAATATTATACTGTTCGAAGTTTACGGTATTGTAATTGTAGTTATGCTTAAATATTATATTTATAGAGAAGAGACAGTGTATCAAGTATGTGAAAACATTATATTTATAGATAAGAAACACTATATTAAGTAATGTGAAAACATTATACTGGAACAAATTTATGAGGTGGTGATTGTATTACATTTTATGCATGTTTTTGTTTGTACTCTGTTCCATATACATATTATACTGCTTCAGTGAAACGTTAGAATTTTCTTTTCAAGAAAAGGGGGAAAAAGTTACTATAATCCGTGAGAAGCATTAAATTTGAAAACATTTTGCATAATGCTAATTTCCAGGAATATTTATAGAACATTATAATAGAAGTAAAAAAGCTTTATTTCAAGTACCCAAAGACATTATATGTTCAAAGTTTACAAGTTTACGGTATTATAATTATAATTATTTTTATCTGTTTGTTGCACTCCACAGTCCACTTACATATTATAGTGGCAACATTAAAAAAAAATGGAAAAGACAAATTAAAAATATGCAGAGCATGTTTAATAGCTTAGTATTGTATATAATGTTTCTTCTCAATATGTTGTAATGCTCCTCTACATGCATTATGAAATTAATCTTACCTTCTATAATATCTTATTGGATAATGTGTATTCTTGAGTGTCATCCCCATACGATATATAAAAGAACTGTGCTTTACGATAATAAAAATTGAAAATAAAACTTCAGCAATAAACATTAAAAATTGATAATCAAAAATTGAGAATACTCACCTAAACATTAAAAACAAATAATCAGCTAATGAAATATTTTAAAAAACACCTTCAAATTCCCTCAAAACACTTTCAAATTGTCGTCATGAAAATTGCTGATTAAAAAATAAACCTTAACAAAAATACTACTAAAGATACAACATATTACTACAGGATACAACAATAAATTTTAAAAAAGAACTGTTACTAATTAATCTCATGAATTAATTTTATTGCAGTTACAAATAAAGAGTAATTACCAAAACACCCTATGCAAGATAATGTTTGACTAATTCAACTAGTTTGATCAACTGAATCTCAACCATTAAACAAAAGAAATCAATGGTCAAATAATGGGTTTTAGTAGTTAATTCCTAAGGGATGGTTTTTATTTGATCCATCCCCCCCTTCCCTCTCTCTCTCTCTCTATATATATATATATGTATATATATGGAAGGATCTGGTTAGAATAGATTTTAGATGAAAATGTATGAATGATATATTTTAATGCATTTTTATCATATCGGTAATGCATATATTGCAGAAATGAAATGTATACACGTTCTAATGCATAAATTGCAGTAACTTAATGTATAAATATTGTAATGCATAAATTAGTATAACATAATGTTAAATAAGAAAGAAAGAGACTTGGCCCACCATTTGATAAGTTAAGTAATAAGAAATGCTACAGAAGCCAAAGAAGTACATAATTGATGTTGTCCAAAACCAGAAGAAAAGCAGTAAAGAGAATACGAACGACATTGAAAAAGAGAGAGAAGAGAGGAAGCGAAAATGAGGGTGAACTGTAATGCAAAACATGAGAAGAAAAGTATGGCAATAATAGAAATGGAAACTTGTAATATCCCAGATACGAGTCTAATGGTAAAAGTCAGTTTTATTTATTTTCTCGGGCGAATTTTGGACTGTCACGTCTCGACTTTTTGAAGTTTTTCAGGAAACGAATCGTCCTTTCCGACTAAGTAAAATATTTCGGAACTAATGGTCGTATCCATTTTTGCCGAAAATGTGTCCGTCTAATAAAGTAATTGTTCGTTTCTAGTTTACAGTATTAGATCCGGAAGATAGATATTTTTTGTAGAGAAATGGTGTTCAATTTGATTTTCTCTTCTACTATATAAATATCACCCTTTCTACATCATTTCTTCTCTCTTTCTCTCCCCAAAACCGCCACCCCCCTAGTTTCTCTCTTCTCTCTCTTGTTCTTAGTGTTCTTCACCATCTTCAAGTTTGTTCTTCATTTCTTCAAGCCTTTGAAGCTCATAACTTGTTCGATTCTTGATTAAAGTCAATTCCGATTGCATATTCGTAAAGGTGAGAGCTTCCTCTTTAATTCCAACCGAACAAAAATCCTATTCTTTAATTCTTGAAAATTTCAAAAATTTTAAGAGGTAGAGGATTGATGTTCTAAGTTTATTACATGATTATTTATGCTTAGGATTAAGTTTCTATGGTTTGAATCAAGTATAAATCATGTTAGAATTTAATGAGGAATTTTCGAAAATTTCATGAATGGTTTGATGAAGATTGTGCTTGAATTTAGACATATGGTTTGTAGAATATGTTTGTATGAAATGAATGATGATTGCATGAATTGTTTGAGGATTTTCTTAAAATAAAAACAATTTTGTAAGAGAAGAAGAAGTAGGATTTTGATTGAGTGATTGTTATGTTTTTGATGATGTGTTATGATTTATGAGAAGTAGGAAGCATGAGGTTCAACATATAATTAAATTAGATTTTTCTAAAAATAAAATCGAAATCGTTGGAGGCGAAGAATTGACGAAAAGTTAAGTATAGATGTTGATATGAACTTATGGTTTGCATGTTAGTTAATCTAAGTAGTTAATAATGATAATTGGAAAGTTGAATGAAATCTAATGATGGTCCCGATACGAGTTACTGGTGTATGGGGGGGGGGGGGGAATACACCAGTTAGGATTTTTCAACTTTCTAAAAATTTAACACTTGAAATCAACTTCAACTGAGTAAAAAGGACTCAGTTGAGATCTCACAGCTGAGTAAGCAACCTCAGCTGGAAGAGTGGTACTGTGCGGAATGTGGTGAAAAATGTACTCGTAAAAACAAACTCACGCTTTTGTGCACGGTTGGTCAAAACCAAAACTGTTGATGTGAAAGTATGTAGATTGTATACGGTTAGATTGTCAGTTGAGATATGCAAAATAATGACTGAACACAAATACACACGACACACAAGATTTACGTGGTTCGGAGAGAACTCCTACGTCCACGGGGAGATATGAGTCCACACACCTCAGTCCAAGTTCTTCTGGACAGTTCCACTCAACTTACGCGGGCTGAGCAACCGTTACAGTTTAGTTTGCGGGCACTAAACAACCTAAGTCAAGTTTGCGGGTACTTGACGACCTAACTACTCAATTACAGGAAGAGTAAGGTCCTAGCACACTTTTTAGGGTGTGAGAAAGGGTAAGATTTCCAACTACAGCTCGATCAGGAATGAGAGCTGGATCTAAGGCTTGAACGAATAAACACTCAACCTAAAATAAAAAAAAAACAGTTTCGATCTCTAGGAACCCTCAGCTACTAATGTTCTCTCAAATTGGAACTCTCAGCTGCTGATGCTCTTAGATGATGATTTTGCAGATTTGCTTTTGATTTCTCTCGAGAAAGCTCTTGAATTATTCGTCGTCTATGTGTCTATCTGCATATCTTTTTTCTCGAATGAGAGAATGCCTCTATTTATAGGCGGAGAGAATCAACTAGCCGTTGGAGGAGCAGTTGATCTCTGATCGGTTGAAAGCGATGGCTTGTCTCTCATCTCTGCAGACTTTCCTGATATGGCATCTATGCTCTTCTGCTTTCCATCTGAGACAGCCTTGTGTTGGGCCAGATGGGGTAATGACTGAACGGTCAAACCCTCATGTGATTTTCTTTTGAAATTCAAATCTTTGACAGTCAACTTCGGTTTGTCGGTTGAAAGTCTTGACCTTCATCTGAGTGATCTTCAGTTGATGTTCCGATCTGTCGAGCTCTCAGCTGACTTTGAACTTCAAACAGATGAACTCCTTGTTCGGATTCTATAACTGATATTCTGAAACTGAACACTCAGTTGCCTTCCTTGTATTTTACTCAGTTGGGTTTGAACCCTCAGATGATTTCCTTTTCATCTGATGTTCTCTTCCTTTCAACTGTTTCTCATCTGATGAACTCTCAGTTGGTCTCAGTTGGTTTCCTTCAACTGATGTTCTGAAGACTTCCCCTTGTTTGCATCTGAACAAATGAACTCTCAGTTGTCTTTCTTCACAACTGATGTTCTGTCTGAGTGACGTCTTGTTGCCATCTTCAGCTGGAGACCTGTAAAGATAAAATCTTAACTTTGCTCAAACAGCGAGCCTAAATTCTAACATCAGCCGGTTTTGGAATTCATCAAAACTTATACTAATAAATTTCCCAACAATTTCCCCCTTTTTGATGATGCCAAAACCACTTATAACTTGAAACCACTACTGATCTAAACCTTACTAACTTATCTAAAATCTCAGCTGAAATTCTAGACAGTCTATAAGATAAAACATCAAATGGTTAGCACAGTTATAACATGAAATTGAAAGACTTTGTGATTCAGAGCTTGGACAATGAGGAATTGTTCATCAAGGTGAATCGTATTATATACTTTGAAGTTTTTGTTACAACTGAAGGTTACAATGTTAAGCGCAAAACATAGAAAGATACAACAGTTGCTTCAAAAACTACAACATCCAAAAACATTATCAGCTCAAAAACTTTGACAGCTCAGAAAAACTGTTGACCGTACTTGTTGAAGATACGGTTGAAGATCTCCTTCTTCGCTTCCGACTCGATCCCAGAGTTGACGCCGTGTTCCTTGCAGACTTGCCTCGCCTCAGCCAAGATCGCATTTCTATTTGGCGTGCTCGTGCCTTTGATCATCGGAGGGCGGTCCCTGCACATCTTCGGAACTGGAACAGTGTTGGGATCAAGCTGAGCATTCAGCATAGCTCGCTTGAACTGACTAAACATTCCAGGGTCTCCAGATCTGAGTTCCCACAGGGCTTCCTTGAAGGCTAGCCTTGGGTCTTCAGTCGAGTAAACTTTCCTGTAATAGAAGTCATTGACGAACTCATGCTTGAACTGTTCCCAGTCTTCGTTCCACTCCGCATTCATCCACTTATCAACATGTGGGTATCGAGACGGGAGCGGAGCGTTCTTCTGCAGCTGATGCGTCGACTTTCTAGCCTCAGCCTTCATCTGGTGCTTGTTGATTCTTCGCACACTCCGGCTGGCTTTGTTTCTGTCGACGTTCTTCTCCACCTTGGCGAGCTCCTTCTCGAACTTGGCTACCTTTTTGGCCTGATCGGCAGCGAACTTCTTGATCCAAGAGGGATTCAAGTATTTCTCCTTAGGCACCTCCATAGCTTTGGCAGCTTCGATACAGTCTTCAACGGATATCCCGTCAAGTTCTGCATCGAGCTCGGCTGTGAGCTCGGCTACGAGGTTGTGGGAGACTTCCAGTTCGGGCTGCGACCCTTCAGCTTCAGCTTCAGCTGGCACTCCTTCTCCTTGCTGGAGAACAACTTTCCCTTGTCCATCCCCAGCTGCCGGCTCCTTGTCTTCCCCAGCTGCTGGCTCCTTGTCTTCCCCAGCTGCTGGCTCCTTGTCTTCCCCCTTTTTGGCATCATTCAAAAGAGTGGCAACAATGCCATCCAGAGAGGTCAACTTGGCTTCAACTTGTTGAATGCGGGAAAACAACTCTTCAACAGCGTCCTTCTCTTCCACCTTCTTCGCCAATTCCAGGTCTTGGCGCTCCTGCTCAGCTCGCTGCACAGCTGCAAAAGTCGCAGAGACCTCTTTGTGGAGGGAGACGAACTCAGCTCGAAAAAAGGCGAACTGAGCCATCCACTCCTGGTCCTGAGTCTGCTGGGACTTTGCGAGGTCAGATTCAACAACGGTCTTGAACACGTTGAAATCCGAGCTGAGACTCTGAACGGCCTTTCTTAGAGCCGAGACCTCTGAGCTGGAAGAAGTGGAGAGATCTTCGAGCTTGTGCTGCAGAGAAGAGGGGAGGTGATCTAGCTGATTCTTCAGGCTGGCATTTTCTGCCATCATCTGCTGCATCCTGTCAGCTTCTTCCTCCTTGCCCAGCTGGATCTTGGACAGCATCTCCGTCCTCAGCTGGTTGACCCTCTCTGAGATCAGCTCGCAGATGGCGTCGGTTGAGAGAGCTGGCTGATCGGAGGGTCCGAGCAGAAGCTGTGGTTGTGGCTGGGCAGCAGACTCCGCGACAACCATGGCAGATCTGCTGGCGAGATAGGCCTTGAGTTTGTCTTCTTCTCTCTTGGCCGCCTCATCAGCTGCGTCGACGTCGTCCATGCAGGACGCATTTTTGGCAAGCATGTCATCAAGAAAGTGAACAGCTTCAGGGTTGTTGCACAGCTCCCTGGTGTCTGTCCCTTCTTGGATGCTTTTGTCCAGACGTCGTCGGAGCACAGCCACTTTTTGATTGTAAGCCACCTCCAGGCTCTGGTAGTCGAAGTACTCCCTCAGGTTGGACTCTTCGACCTTTAACTTGTCCCAACCATGAATCCTGAGGGTCTCCTCCTTTACGTACCAGTAGCTGAATATGACACTGAACTGGTATAGCAGTTCCGTCCCGAGAACAGAGAAAATGGGCATCGATGTTGCCTCGGGGAACATACCAATCAGCTTGCGGAAGCAGTAGCTGAGTCTTCCTTCATACTCAGCCAGGATTGCCTGGCGGTTGGCTTCTTCATCGATCTGAGGGGGGTCGATATCGAAGGTTATGAGTTCGATGGTTTCATCAACGTTGGCCGAAGAAGTGGTCACAACGTTGGCATCGAGCGAGAGGCTCGGAATATCTGACTGAGGACCAGTTGAGAGAACTGGATCCTCTTTGGATGGAGAGTTGGCTGGCTGGAGGATTTCTTCAGTCACAGGTGGGTTAACCTGGCTGGCATCAGCTCTAGACCGACTGTCGTGGGACTCCTCAGATGAAGAAGAGTCATCTGAAGAGGAGCTGGCATCCACCACTTGGATCTCCATGTCTCCACCTGCCTCCTCAGCCACGTCCTCCTGGCGAGGTTGAAGAATAAATCCAACTGGGTCAACCGATTGACTGGATTCGGTTGACTCCTTCGCCTCAGCCGGCTTGACCACCACTGGACTTGTTGTGGATGGTTGAGCCGCTGGTTGGATGATTCTTATCCTTGGCCTCTTCTGCAGAGGTTCCTCCTCTTTCTCCTCTTCGTCTTCTTGCTCCTCAGCTACCTCTTCCAGCTGGCGCTTCGCCGACTTAGTCCTTGAAGGGCGGCGAGCAGCTGGCTCCACAGCTGGCTTGGGGACACCCTTGGGGGTGTAGACAGCTTCTACAACATCCCTGGCCTTCTTGGCTGAGGGGAACAGTGACAGCTTGCTGACTGGAGTGTCCTCACTCCCTTCCCATGTCAGCGGCAGACCCTTTGTGGCTTGGAGGATGAGGGCTGATATCTTTGTCCCGAAGTTGAGTGTCCCCTTGACACTCAACAGAAGTTCTCCGGACTCAGCTGTCATCTCGGATATCTTCTGCTTCTCCGACAACAGCTGGCTCTCTATATATCCCAACCATTCGACCTGGTGCATCTCTTCCAGGGCCTTCTGCTGCTTGAGCTTAGGACGGCTGATGTCCCCGAAGGCTCCACCATATGCGAAGATGCATTTGGAGATTACATCGAAAAGAAGTCGGTGCTCCGGCTTCAACTTTGTCCTTTGCATGCTCCCCTTCAATGGTTCGGGAACAAAAAGAATGGTTTGAAGGAAGGCATCAGCTTCCTTGTCAGAAAAGTTCCCCACCGCGTCTGTGGCTTCACGGTTTCTGGGGATGAGCTTCTTCAGCTCCTTCGACACCTTTATCTCCACAACGGAGTCTTCTACTGTTTGGGAGGTTCTGTGGCGTTGCTTGCACGGGATGATCGTGACAAGCCCGTCATTTGCGACTCGTTGCAGATTCCGGTAGAAATGTACGATCTGCTTCCTGAGCAACAGGGCCGGAGAGAGGGTGGCCCAATCAAACAGATGGTGGTCGGAGAGGATGGTGGCAATTGGAGCGAGCTCAGGCGATGAGAGAGCCGCTCTGGATAATATTTGTTCGAAATGAATCTTCGACATCACCATGTCGAACGATTCCTGGAACGTTGCAGGCTCTGAGGAAACCATCTTTTTAGAAACTTTTGACTTGGGCGCCATCTCGAGGAGATATATATGCAAAGAAAGAGTGAAAGACTTTACTGGAAATGACAAAACAAGATTTTAGAAGATGATGAATAGTGAGTAAAGATATGCACGAAAAGAGAAGGTAAGGATCACTTCCTGATTTGCCGTATTATATAATCTTTGACTCGGATAAAATCAACGGCTGGGGTTAAATCGCGCGAATCTATTAACGGCTGTGATTTCGCGACTGTTGAGTAATTTTGACTGATATACCACGCGCGCGAATGAGAAGGTGAATAGTTTGAGGTGTCAGCCCAGTCGCACTATAAAGTAAGGCTATAGGTGTTCAGCCAGACTTTACATTAGATGCGATATGATGGCTTGTTTAGTCTAGCTGACATGTTCAGGAATGTTTGAATTTATTTCAAACATTCTCATTTATTATCATAACATCTTCAGTCATAAATGATACCTGCCAGCTGATGTCTGAATCAGCTGTGTTCATTAGTTGAATTCCTCAGTTGCCGCATACCATCAGCTGACTCGAGTTCGTCTGTTCAGCTGACGTCTGTTCCATTGTTGCAGCATACCATCAGCTGACTCAAGTTCATCTCCTCAGCTGACGTTTGATGTCCTCAGTTGGCAATTCGTATCTAAGATTCCCCCTTCATCTGAGCTTCCTCTTTAATTCGATATCCGATTCGTCAGCTCGAATGAATCCTTATCAGCTCGGATGACTCTTCTGCTCGGATGGCTTTTTAGCTCGGATCCAAAAGTCCTAGAAGATCACACAGCATCTTGAACCGGGCTTCAGGAAGAGGTTTGGTGAAGATGTCAGCTTTCTGAATCTCAGTTGGAATCTTCTCCATGGACACATCCTTCTTCTCAATATGATCTCGGATGAAGTGATGACGAATATCGATATGCTTAGTCTGAGAGTGATGAACAGGGTTTAGAGAGATAGCTATGGCACTCGAGCTATCACAATGTATGGGAACCTGTCCAGTTGAGACTTCATAATCTCTCAGCTGCTGTTTCAGCCATAATACTTGCATGCAACAGCTTCCGGCAGCCATGTACTCTGACTCGGTTGTCGAAGTAGCAACACACGCTTGTTTCTTGGAGAACCATGAAACCAGCTTGCTTCCCATGAACTGATAGTGTCCAGAAGTAGACTTTCTGTCCAACCGATCTCCTGCTAGGTCGGCATCTGAGTATCCAGTCAGCTGGATATTGTCATCAGTTGGGTACCACAATCCAACATTGACTGTTCCCTTCAGATACTTAATGATGTTCTTTGCTGCCAACATGTGTGCTTCTCTTGGTTGGACTTGAAAACGAGCACACACTCCAACTGCGTATGAAATGTCTGGTCGGCTGGCAGTTAGGTAGAGCAGCGAACCGATGATCCCTCTATACTGGCTGGCATCAATGAGTTTTCCCTCAGCTCCTGGTTCGATCTTCCAGTTCGTGTTCATAGGGATCTTGGTTGTCTTACTTGTCTGCAATCCGAACTTGGTGATGAGCTCCTTTGTGTATTTGGACTGGTTGATGAAAATCCCTTCAGGTGACTGCTTCACTTGTAATCCAAGGAAATAATTCATCTCGCCCATCATTGACATCTCGAACTTTTCCTTCATAAGATCGGAGAATTTCTTGCACAGCTCCTCCGACTTGGACCCGAAAATGATGTCATCGACATAAATTTGCACGACAAGTATATCTTCTCCAACTTTGATGGTGAACAGAGTTTTATCAACCGAACCTCGTTTGAACCCCGAGTCCAGAAGAAATCCACAAAGAGTGTCATACCATGCTCTTGGTGCTTGCTTTAGACCATAGATAGCTTTCTTCAGCTTGTACACTCTTCCATCTCCAGTCTCAAAACTAGGAGGCTGTTCAACATATACATCTTCTTTTATATCCCCATTGAGGAATGCACACTTCACATCCATCTGATATACTTTGAACTTGTGATGTGCGGCATAAGCTAGAAAGATCCGGATGGCTTCCAGCCTTGCAACTGGTGCAAAGGAATCTTCAAAGTCAATTCCTTCTTGTTGGCAGTATCCTTGAGCTACCAACCTTGCTTTATTCCTCACAATGAATCCAATGGCGTCTCTCTTGTTTTTGAAAATCCACTTTAGTCCAATCACCTTGACACCATTTGGTCTTTCTACCAACTCCCATACACAGTTGCGTAGAAACTCATTCAATTCTTCTTGCATGGCTGTTGTCCAGTGGACACAGTTGAGAGCTTCCCCAACATTCTTCAGTTCTGGAACATCAGCTACAAAGCAAGAAATCATGGCAACATCTCCAGCTTGCTCGAACTCCTCTAGAACTGCCAATTCCTCAACATATTGGGTATAAGTGTTGGAATCTTCCTCGGTTGATTCTGGATTTGCAACTCTGCTTCGTGTGCACACACCCTCGATTGGATCTCCGATGATGTCGTTGGTGGAATGAACTTCATACCATCTTCGGTTGCGTCTTCCTTCTTCTTCCAACAGTGGCTGTTCAGACATGTGAGTTGGAGTCTTCAGAGCTGGTGATTGATCAGCTGTTGAGTCTGGATCCTCAACATTTACAATAGATTGAACTGAGCTCGGTTGGGCATCAGATGCTGATGCAGTAGGAGGGACATCAGCTGAAGTTCCCCCTAGGGACGAGCTGAGGTCTTCGCATTCATCTTCAGAGGAGTATGGGTCCTCATCCTCAGTTGCCCATACCAGTGGTTCAGCTCGGTTCTTTTCCCGAAGAGCTTGCGATCTGGTGAGAACTGGTAGAACAGCTGGATCCGCGTGTTGTTCCTTTACCTGTTCCCTGCACTCGAAGGTAGATTCATCAAAACTAACATGAGGTGTTATTTCCACAACACGAGAGCTGTTGTTGAAAACTCTATATGCCTTGATCCGAGCTGCATATCCAAGAAATATGCCCTTCGAAGCTTTGGCATCAAAAGTTTTCAACTGAGTCTTCCCATTGTTGTGAATATAAC
This sequence comes from Schizonepeta tenuifolia, assembly GCA_029490685.1. Classification (NCBI taxonomy): domain Eukaryota; kingdom Viridiplantae; phylum Streptophyta; class Magnoliopsida; order Lamiales; family Lamiaceae; genus Schizonepeta; species Schizonepeta tenuifolia. The sequence continues at coordinate 74,581,003 of CM055960.1, forward strand.
ACTTAGATCCAAAAACACGAAAATAAGAGATATCTGGCTTTCTGCGTCTCCACAGCTCGTAGGGCGTCTTTCCCAATCGCTTGGTGAGAAGAGATCGATTCTGTGTGTAGCATGCTGTGTTGATCGCTTCAGCCCAAAATCTCTTAGGTAGTGCTGAGCTCGCTAACATGGATGTGGCTGCATCCTTCAGAGTTCTATTTCTTCGCTCAGCTACGCCATTCTGTTGTGGAGTGCGTGCGACTGATGTCTGATGGGTTATGCCATTCCTTTCGCAATACTCAATGATGGTTTCATTTAGAAACTCCGTTCCACGATCTGATCGGATATATATGATCTTCATCTCTTGTTGGTTCGATATCCGATCCATTAGCTTGGGCAACTCATCTCGGGTTTCACTCTTGTGGCGCATGAAGATGCTCCACGTATATCTTGAGTAGTCATCAGTTACAACCAAAGTATATTCATTTCCATTAATGCTTTTTGGTGTAACTGGCCCGAAGAGATCCATATGGATCAGCTGCAACACTCGGTCGGTTGAGGGAGTTGACTTCAACCGGAAGGAGGTTCTAGCGAGCTTTCCCAGCTGGCATGCACTGCAGATGTGTGTTGTTGAAAACACTCAGTTAGGTATGCCTCTTGCATGTTCTTGTCTGGCAAGTCGGTTCATCGTCTTGAAGTTCAGATGGTTGAGCCTTTTGTGCCACAGCCAGCTCACATCCGAACTGCTCTTTGATAACATGCAAGTGTCGGGGAGGCTGCTGTTCCAGTCAGCGTAGTATACATTCCCTGTTGGAGATCGATTTCCCAACAATATCACCTGCTTTGATCCGACATCTTTGACTCTGCAACCTTGTGCATCAAACTTGACAGAGAAACCATTATCACAGAATTGGCTGATGGAGAGCAGGTTATGCTTCAATCCATCAACATAAGAGACATTAGAAATTGAAACATGATTGGTTTCAAGGGTACCGTAACCTCTGGTGTAACCTTTTGAGTTATCACCAAAAGTAACTGATGGACCTTCTTTCTCCACGAAACTTCCAAGCAAATCCTTTAGATTTGTCATGTGTTTCGAGCATCCACTATCCATCACCCACATTGTTGTAGACGCCTTCTTCTTCCTCAGCTGTTTCTCTTGTACCTGCAAAGAGAAACTCGCTTAGGTCCCCGATTTCAGTTGGGTCCTCGAGGGTTAGAACCAGTTCCCCCTGGAACTGTGCGTCGCTTTTCTCTGTACACTCGAATAGCCTTGTCATTCCAAATGATCTGCCCATTTTCATCAACTATAACAACACCCCGGTTATCCTTAGGCTTGTTGTTTGAAATGATGCTCTGTTTCTTGGGAGGAGTTGGATTTCTCCCATGTTGGGCTTTAGGAGGTGAGGCTTTCCCCCTATTTTGATGGCGATTCTTATCCTGTTGAGTTTGTCTGTGAGGTCGGACGCCATTGTGGAATCTTCTTGGCTGATTCTGATTCCATTGCGTTGGCTGTTGACGATAGATGTTCATGCCCGGATGTTGATTCATGTTGTGGCATGAGTAACCATAGTTGTCATAACTGTTCCACATAGGTTGACTCTGTTGGAACCTCTGATTGTTGTGGTGATGGAACCGTTGTTAATTATGTCGGTTGAAGCTCGGTTGGTTCTGTTGGTTCCATCTCTGCTGTGGTTGATTTGTTGGTCGGTTATCACGTCGGTTCTGAGCTTGGATATGTTGTCGATTTTGAGCTCGGTTCTGATTGCGACTCCGACATCTCCAGTTCCTCCGTTGAGTCTTGGAACATTCCCCCTCAGTTGTAGACTCCATGGACTGTTTCGTTGATGCTCCATCTGCAGCTCCTTTGCCTTTCTCAGCCGTAGTTGCCTTTATCGGTTGTGAGGGTGTTTGTTCAGTTGCATACTCAACTGTGTTAGGTTTGGCAACTATGACTTCCTCAGCCCTGGTGAAGGTAGCTAGTGGAATTCCAGTGTCCTTTGCCACGTCGTATCCGAGTCCAGACACATCATCCGTTTGCCGTCTGTATTTGATGAGATTCTCGATGATCTCGGATGACTGATATAGCTTTGTCAGGTTGTCCTTCTCAGTTTGAAGATCCTTGAGAAGAGCAGCTATATGCTCGGTCTGGGCATCTGATGTCTTCATCAGCTGGTCGATCTGAGCCTCTTGCTTGTTCAACTGTTCGTTCTGTGTCTTGATCTGTTCCTTCAACTGTTCATCGGTTGAAGCCTCAGTTTGGTTGGCTGTACTCAGTTGACTTTTCAGCTGGTCAATTTCTTCAGCTTGTCTCTTGATCAGATCGTCCTTTTCGGTTAAGGAATCTTCAAGCTTGGCGAACTGGGCTTGAAGACTCTTAAACTCAACCGACTGCTGATGCAATTCCTCACTGAGTTCTTGAAAATCATTCCAGGAGGGTTCCAACTCATCGCTCAGAGATTCCTGCATGTTAGAAGTATTGGAAGAATTTAAGCGAGCAGGATTAGATTGTACCTCAGTATCATCTTGGTCGGTTCCAAGTGCCATGAGGCATTGATCCGGACTGATGACTTTGTTGGTAGAGGTCAGGTCATCCTCATCTTTAGTATCTGTGAAGATGTCCATATCGTCAGCTGGCTCTTCAGCTACCATGGCCTTATTCTTTGCAGTTTGCTTCGCCCTCAGTGCTTCTCTTTCCTTCTTTGAGAGGTCTGGGCAATCAGCTTTGAAGTGTCCTTCCTTGCCGCATTCGAAGCAACCATTGGTGACTGGCTTCGAATTGTCTCGAGTTCGGTTTGATTTATAGAAACGTTTATATTTGCCGAACCGAGTATCCATATCGGCTAACTTCTTTGACAACGCTGCAATGTTCTGTTGCAGTTCTTTTCTGCTCGGCTCCTTTGCAGTCGTGTCAGCCGACCTGGTTGGCCTTGACGATCTCGACTTTGAGTAGTCAGCTCGGAGGGCAACTGACTTTGATGCTGACCCGACATCCTCAATTCTATTTGTCTGACTTGAGGGCTGCGACCTCCTTCTGTTGACCTTATACTCATTCCCTTTCAAGATTGAGAACAATCTTTCAGTTCCCATTTCACCAAGGTCAGCTCGGCTCTCGTGGATATTTGTGAAAGTATCCCACTCAGCCGGTAGAGCTTGCAACACTTTGAGGTTTATTTCTCTTAGAGTGTATTTTCCTTTCCGGATGGATTGGATTCTTCTGATGATGTCCATGAACCGGAGCTCTAGCTGATCGATAGTCTCATCAGGTCGCAGACTGAAATTGTCAAAATCTTGACATGCATGCGAGAACTTGTTTTCCTTCGTTTCGTCGCTTCCTTCACTTAGCGAGGCCAGGAAGTCCCACATCTCTTTTGCGGTCTCACACTCCTCTATCCAGGGCAGATAATCTTGTCCAACCGTGGACATTATTGTGTTCTGAGCCCAGATATCCAGCTGGCTCACCTTGGCCTCCTCCGGAGTGTAGTCCTCTGGCTATTTCTCCACATACTCCACCACTGCATCTCCATCGTTGGGATTTGTGGGAGTACGAAGTATTCTGTCTCGTATGACGATTGGTCCAGATGTGAGAACTTGTTGCATCCTATGATGCTTGGACAAAAAGATCTTCTTCATTCGAGTTCTCCATGATGTATAGTTGACAACAGAGAACATGACTGTGATCTTGTCCTTGACGTCCATCTGCACAAACAAAAACAGGACAACAAAAAAGCGAGCAAGAATGCACTAGCGTGAAAAGATCTGTTCAGTTGACCACTGAAGAAAATTCTCGAATTCACACCTCGTGAAACAGAGACAGTAGTCTTTTGAACCACTGCTCTGATACCACTTGATGGTCCTGATACGAGTTATTGGTGTATGGGGGGAGGGGGAATACACCAGTTAGGATTTTTCAACTTTCTAAAAACTTAACACTTGAAATCAACTTCAACTGAGTAAAAAGGACTCAGTTGGGATCTCACAGCTGAGTAAGCAACCTCAGCTGGAAGAGTGGTACTGTGCGGAATGTGGTGAAAAATGTACTCGTAAAAACAAACTCACGCTTTTGTGCACGGTTGGTCAAAACCAAAACTGTTGATGTGAAAGTATGTAGATTGTATGCGGTTAGATTGTCAGTTGAGATATGCAAAATAATGACTGAACACAAATACACACGACACACAAGATTTACGTGGTTTGGAGAGAACTCCTACGTCCACGGGGAGATGTGAGTCCACACACCTCAGTCCAAGTTCTTCTGGACAGTTCCACTCAACTTACGCGGGCTGAGCAACCGTTACAGTTTAGTTTGCGGGCACTAAACAACCTAAGTCAAGTTTGCGGGTACTTGACGACCTAACTACTCAATTACAGGAAGAGTAAGGTCCTAGCACACTTTTTAGGGTGTGAGAAAGGGTAAGATTTCCAACTACAGCTCGATCAGGAATAAGAGCTGGATCTAAGGCTTGAACGAATAAACGCTCAACCTAAGATAAAAAAAACAGTTTCGATCTCAGGAACCCTCAGCTACTAATGTTCTCTCAAATTGGAACTCTCAGCTGCTGATGCTCTTAGATGATGATTTTGCAGATTTGCTTTTGATTTCTCTCGAGAAAGCTCTTGAATTATTCGTCGTCTATGTGTCTATCTGCATATCTTTTTTCTCGAATGAGAGAATACCTCTATTTATAGGTGGAGAGAATCAACTAGCCGTTGGAAGAGCAGTTGATCTCTGATCGATTGAAAGCGATGGCTTGTCTCTCATCTCTGCAGACTTTCCTGATATGGCATCTGTGCTCTTCTGCTTTCCATCTGAGACAGCCTTGTGTTGGGCCAGATGGGGTAATGACTGAACGGTCAAACCCTCATGTGACTTCCTTTTGAAATTCAAATCTTTGACAGTCAACTTCGGTTTGTCGGTTGAAAGTCTTGACCTTCATCTGAGTGATCTTCAGTTGATGTTTCGATCTGTCGAGCTCTCAGCTGACTTTGAACTTCAAACAGATGAACTCCTTGTTCGGATTCTATAACTGATGTTCTGAAACTGAACACTCAGTTTCCTTCCTTGTATTTGACTCAGTTGGGTTTGAACCCTCAGATGATTTCCTTTTCATCTGATGTTCTCTTCCTTTCAACTGTTTCTCATCTGATGAACTCTCAGTTGGTTTCCTTCAACTGATGTTCTGAAGACTTCCCCTTGTTTGCATCTGAACAAATGAACTCTCAGTTGTCTTTCTTCACAACTGATGTTCTGTCTGAGTGACGTCTTGTTGCCATCTTCAGCTGGAGACCTGTAAAGATAAAATCTTAACTTTGCTCAAACAGCGAGCCTAAATTCTAACATTAGGTTCTGGCAACATCTACTCGGTTGGGGTCAGCCGGTTTTGGAATTCATCAAACTTATACTAATAAATTTCCCAACATCTAAGAACGTCGAACTTTTTGTAAGAGACGAAGAATCGAGCGTAATTGTCGATAGAAAAATAGAACGAGAAAACTAATCGAATATTAGTGATTGTTGATATGTTAGGTTTGTTGTTGAATTAATTGAGAATTAACTAACAACTTTGAAAAAAATCGAGTTCTTGAACCGATAAAAATGACGTGAATTGATTAAGTATTAGTTATAATGATGTTAGTATGTTAATATGATCTTTGTTAAGTATAAGATGATAGAAACTAATTTGGTTTGAATTGGATTAGTAGAACTTTAAAAATGGAAGAAAGTAAGTAAGTTCGTAAAAGAAGAAATGAGAAAACGAGACTTTATATGTTATCAATTGATGTTATGGTTTATATATTATGGATAAGCATGATGATATGTACTTAGTATGATTTTGTTAGATTTTATAAAAATGTTTGGAAAAATCGACAACGATGTTTGTTGCTCGATAAAAACGACGTGTTAAATAATTATGAGTATAAATTGATTGATTTGAGTTGGTTAATGATTAATAAGCATGGGTGTAGTTGATGATGATTTCATATAAGTTATGAAATAGAAGTTAGAAGTTAGTTGTAATTTGAAATTGAAATGAAATTTGCTAAGTGTTTTTCGTTAATTGAGAAGACGAGAATTGCTCGTCGTATTTTTAATCGAGGAACGTAAAGGTGTTCATGTTAAAAGATTGTGTGACTTGACTGTAAATTGATGGAAATTTCGTGCACATAAAGGTTGTATAGCATTGATCGAACCTAGGGAAACGTGCGTCGAGTTTTTAAACGTCTAGGGTTTCTCGGCCAGTTTTGCCACCCTTCACGGAAACGGCAATAACTCTTTGCTCGTTTAACGAAATCGAAATCCGTAAATTGGACAGTAAAGTAGACTTCCTTGTCTTTCTTTTGACATAAGGCACATCCCTTGTTTCGAAATAATCTATTCTGTAAAAGCTCCAAACCTACTGACTTGTGCAGGAAAAATTCTAAACTCATTTTCTTAAGTTGAATTCTTTTCAACTTAATTCTTTAAGAACTTTTAAGTCATTAAGAGTTATCGACTTCCGTTTTAACTAATTTAAATGTCGAGTAAGGAACCGAATTAGTTCTAAACGAGATTTGTCCGAGTCTCGTTTCTTTTAAACCAAAAAGGGGTTAGTTAAAGTGCAAATGCCTAAAAGACTTAATCGAATTCAATTTTCTTTTTCTTTAATCGTCTCGACCGATTTACTAAAGCATGTTTGTTGCGATAGAAAGAGGAAGTCGCGATTAGAAGAAAATACGGAAGATCGAAGACAGAAGTTTGTGTTTGTTATGTAACCGGTTAAGGTGGGCTTTCTTATATACAAATAAAGTGAGCGTTGCTCAAAATGTTTACTTATTACTTTATAAGTGTGTTTTGAAAATGATTATCAGTGCATAAAAGAATTTGTTTTTATGAGTTCTCTTGTGCCATTCTGAGTTATGTGACACCGTTAGGTGCTAACTAATCAATCGGACTTTGAGTTAGTGACATTGTTAGGTGCTTTCCAGGGTTAAATCGATCGGACTCTGAGTTAGTGACACTGTTAGGTGCTTTCCAGAGTTAGTGTACACAGTAGCCGATGAGTGTGGAATCCCTATTGAGGGGACGAGCCAACCTCGGTGAGGAGCGTGCGCGGAAGAAGTTAACTCTCCCCCGGCGTTGAAACAGAAGTTGGACAATTTGAACGTAACAACAGAAAAATCTTGGCCAAGTTTTTATGAAAAGAAAATGTTTAGTAAGCACGGGCCTTTGAAAGAAAAACCCCGTTGTGTTACTTTGAGAATGCCTGATGAATCTATAAAACCTATGATATGATTTCGGCAAAGTGCCCACTAAGTGCTTTTGTACTTAGCCCTGTATGTATTTATAAATGTGCAGGTTGAGTGACGAGGACTGTGGAAATTGAGTGATGGTTGTAAATAGAGAAAATAGACTTTTGAGCCTCGATTTCACATCTTCCTATGTGAAATCAATCTTCGTCTTTTCCGCTGCAAAACACTCTTTTTGATGTATCAACTTTCGATTTAAGTATTATGTACTTGAAACCCTAGAGATCTCAGAGACAACTTTTGTCGAGCGATCCTTCGAGATTGTCTCTCTTTTGATTAATCGAAGTACTTCATGTTTACTATTTTATAAGAGTTATGTCAGTTTAGCATTTACTCAGTAATTTCTCCTTTTCTTCCCCACTTCTTTAATCCAACCCCTAGTCGCATCCCGGCTTTGCCATCCCTTGGGATTTAGGGCTGTGACAAAACTCATCGAAGAAGAGATGAAGAATGACAAACGACAAGCATGACCGCCGTCGCCGGAATGCGATCGGCGTCGCTGAGTCTCCATCTTTCGACTCCATCTCTCCTGACTCATAGTTCTCCATTACAGAGCAGATATTAGCAAAGAGAAAGAAGGAGAGGATTAATACCTTAACTCCTTGCTTGATACAATTATAATTTTTTTGAGGTGTGTGGAAGATGAAATGATAGTCCTTTATTTATACTAGTTTCGCAGGTCTTAAACAAGGAAGGAGTAAGAAATTGGAATCAATCTTTCCTATGACTAATTTTTTTTTTGTAGAAATTGAAGGATTTGAAAAGGAAAGGTAGGGCAATTATTTTTTTCATACGATTTTGCCGCCGGAGTGTCACAGCCCCAAATCCCGAGGGACGGCAAAGTAGGGGTGCGACTAGGGATTGGATTAAAGAAGCGGGGAAGAAGGGAAAATTAATAAATAAACACACATTTATAACCGAAATAAATACTATGAACCTGACTTTATTATATAAAAGAAAGAGTCGATCACGAAGGATCACTTGACATAGTTGTTCTCAAAAGAAACTAAGTTCAAAGTATGGAACTTAGACCAAAAGATAAACATTAACGAGAACTAGTTTGTAGCGGAAAACGTAGAACTGGAACACTGATCTTCTTTCCTATAACAACTCTACTCAACCTCCTCCGCCGCTTCCGTCACTCAACCTACACATTTATAAACATATGCAGGGCTAAGTATAAACATACTTAGTGGGCACATTGCTGAAAACTTATCATACTTATAGATTAATTAGGCATTCTCAACAGTAACAAAACGGGGTTTTTCTTTCGAAGGCCCGTGCTTACTAAACATTTTCTTTTCTTTTCACAATTTACTCACGCGAGTATTTTTACTGCTGTTACATTCAACTTGCCCTTTTCAACGCCGGGGAAGAAGGCATTTCTCCTGCGCACGTTCCTCACCATGGCTGACTACCCCTCAATAGAGTACCACACACAATGGCTACCGTGTACACTAACTCTGGATAGCACCTAACAGTGTCACTAACTCAGAGTCCGATCGATTTCTCCTGGAAAGCACCTAACAGTGTCACTAACTCAGGTTCTGATTGAAGTTAGCACCTAACAGTGTCTCTAACTCAGAATGGCACAAGAGAACTCACATAAAACGAAGTCATTTTATGCACTGATAATCAATTTGAAAACATACTTATCAAAGCTATAAGTAAACATTTTCGAGCATCGCTCATTTTAGTTTGTATATAGAAAGCCCACCTTAACTGTTTACAGAACAAACTTTAACTTTGTGTCTTCTGTCCTACCTTCAACTCCGACTTCCTCCTTTTATCGCAAATAATCAAACTTTAATAAACGGTCGAGACGATAAAAGAAAAGAAATTGAATTCGGTTTATGACTTTTAGGCTTTTGCACTTTAACTAGTCTCTTTTGATTAATAAGGAAACGAGACTCGAACATATCTCGATTAGAACTAACTCGGTTCCTTTACTCGACACTTAGGTCAGTTAATAACGGAAGTCGATAACTTATAACGACTTAGAAGTTCTCAAAGAACGAAGTTAAAAAGAATTCAACTTGAGAAAACGCGTTTACGAAAGTTTCTGCACAAGGCAGTAACTCTGGAGCATGTACAGAACAGAATTCTGCGAAACAAGGGATGAATTTGGTAACAAAAGAAAGCTACGGATGTCTAGTTTATTTCCAAATTACGGATCTCGATTTCGATAAGCGAGCAGAAAATTATGACAGTTTTCGTAAAAGGGTCGCAAAACAGTCCGAGGTAACCCTAATGCTCGATAAAACTCGACGCACAATTTCCTAGGTTCGATCAATGCTATACAGCCTTTATGCTCATGAAATTATTATCAAATTACAGTCATGACACATGTTCCTTTATCGGGAACACCTTCACGTCTCTTGATAAAACAAACGATGAGCATTTCCTCGTCTTTTTCAACTATCCAATTATTAAACCAAATCTCATTTCAATTCCATTTCAATCTTCTAACTTTTATTTCATATCTCGAATGGAAATATCGTCAACTACAATTTTGTTCATTTATCGACATTAAACACTAATATCAAATTAGTTTCCTCATTCGACTTTCCTATCGACAATTGAACTCGTCTCTTCGTCTCTTACTTAAAACTCGACTTTCTTAAAATTCGTTCAAATTTTCCAATTACGTTCATTAACTACTAAGATTAGCAAATATTCAAACCATAAACCTATATCATTATCCATACTAAACTTATCGACGATTCTTCGTCTCTTACTAGAAATTCAATATTCTCCGAATTCGCTCAAACTTTCCAATTACGAACAACAACTATTAAGATTTACCAATATGAAAACCATATACTCAAATTATTATCGAATCTTAACTTATCGTCGGTTCTTCGTCTCTTACGATTTCTATTTTATTTTTAGAAAAAATCCAATTAAATTATATGATGAACTACATACTTACTACATCTCAATTATATCATCATATCATCCAAATCATAACAATTACTCATTCAAATCCCTACTTCTTTCTCTCTTACAACTTGGTTTCTATTTTTAGAAAATTCTCAATTAATTCCCACATCAATCTACTAATACATAGAACACAAATCCACAAATCAATCATCTAAAATAGAACTAAATCTTCAACTACAAAATTATTATAATTTTCGGTTATTATCAAATAATTAGGATGATGATTTCCACTTAATTTCTATCCATGAAATTCATTCCTAAGCATGAAATAACATGGAAAATAAACTTAAACATCATCCTACATCTCTTGAAAATTTCGAAAATAACTATACTTGAAGGGATGAAATTTTGTTCGGTTCAAACTATAGAGGAAGCTCTTACCTTAACGATTATGAACTCGGAATTAAGATCGATCGGAAGATGATTGAGTTATCGAACTTGAATGCTTGAAGAACTTGGGAGCTTCAATGGGGGAATGAAGAACAAAAGAGAGAGAGAAGGAGAGTGGAGGGTGGCGGCAATGAGGTGGGGGAGAGAGAAGAAAGTGATGAGGTGTTTAAGAGATATTCATCTCATAAAGTAGAGAAAAATCTAATAAGGTGAGTCATGGGGGGGTTATGTGGCGGTTTAGGGGATATTTTTAGTCGAAATATCTCGTTTTACGGGTCTAAACACTGCGTATTAAATCGAGAAATTATTTTCTTAGACGGTTACGTTTTTGACGAAATCTAATTCGACCATTAGATTAGAAATAAATCTCTTAGTCGGAAAGCATAATTCGTTTTCCGAAATCCGATAAAAACTCGGGACTTCACAGTCCAAATTTTTCTCGGAAAAATAATAAAAACTAACTTTCTCCGGTAGACTCGTATCGCTGAAAAAGTGTGTAATACCCCAGAAATTTCGTACTGACTTAAAAATTCAAAGTTAATAATAAAAATGGCTTTGCACACCTAAGTTCATGAATTTGAATTCTAAGATTTTACGGTGAAATCCGTTTCCAAAAATAATTTCCAGAAATCGGACGAACGACTACTGTATTAGGGTTTTCACGTCCGTTAAGTTTTTCGCCCGGAAACTCGGAATCAAATTCCGTCAGAATTTACATTCACTTTTTCTTCGAGACGAGTTCACCGGAGAAAGTTAATTTTTGTGACTTTCCGGACGAATTTTGGACTGTGACGTCCCGACTTTTTCTCGGATTTTGAAAAATGATTTAGGTTTTCCGAGTACGTAAATTATTTCCAATCTAACGGACGAATTAGATTTCGTCAATTTCGTAACTAACTAGAAAAGTATTTCTCGACTTTTAAAACGGCGTTTAAGAGCCGGAATCGAGATTTTTCGTATAAAATTTCCTCGCCAAACGCATCCTTAACGAGTCACTATACTTGTAGGATATTTTCTTTTGCTTTATGACTCACCAAGGTGAGTCATCACCTCCCTCTTCATCCTTCTATTACCGCCACCTCCAAGCATCTCTCTCTCTCATTTTTTCTTCATCATCTCCTCCATTGAAGCACACTCAAGCTCTTCCAAGATCCACAACTCTTGCATCTACCGATTAAATTCCAATCCGATTTCATATATTGAAAGGTAAGAACTTCATCTCTAGTTTGATCCGAACAAATCTTCTTTCCCCTCTCTTTCATTTTTTTCGAAAATTAGGGAATGGTTTAGTATGTGATTTCTTGATCGATACATGTTCTAGGATGCTTAGAATCGAGTTCTACGGATCAAATCATGAAGGAAAAATCAAGAACCCCAACCCCTATTAATACCGAAATTTTTCTGTTTTGGGGCTTTCGTTTCATACTCGATTTCTTCGTCGAATTGATGATAGATTAGTGTTTCTCATCTAGTTAATTGATCGTATGCATTGTTTTAGATTTTTCTAAAAATAAAATCCAAAACCTAAGAGACGAACAAGGCTCGATTTAGGTTAGTAAACGTTATGATATGCTCGATTGTTTAATGGAAATGAATTATACGATGCATGAGGATGAATATATATTAATTTGAAATTTTTCTAAAAATAAAATGAAAAGTGTAAGAGACGAAGATGTAGTGATAAGTCGAGGCTCGATAATGTTTTGATAATATGATTTGCATGTTAGGAATGCTCGTTAGATTATAATCGTTGTCGTAAAATTTGAATGAAAACGGAGAACGTAAAATTTTACGTAAGAGACGAACAACGATCGATAAGTCGAGAATAAGTGATGATATGAAGATATGATTTGCATATTTATGATTCTTGATAGTTGATGAATAATGTTGTGGAAAATGAATGAATTCCGTTAACTTTGGAAATGTCGTAAGAGACGAACAAATGAGCGTAATTAATGATAGGAAAGTTGTAGGATTGATAATTGGTTATTAATGATTATTAATGTTGAGGGAACGAAATTGTAGTTGACGGCGTGTTAATCCGAGCTATAAAATATTGAGTTTATGTTATAATCGAGAAGTTGGAACGAGATTTGATAACTTGTTGTTGGTATAGTAATTGGTAGTTGAAACGACGAGGTTTTGATCGTCGTGGTTATAGACGAGAAATGGAAAGGAGTTTTTCACGTAAGAGAGTACGTGTTGACTGCCTTGAGAATAAAATTTTGAGAGAAATTGAGTACGAGAACATAGAACGAGCCTAGGAAGTCATACGTCGATTCTATCGAGCAACTAGGGTTAGCCGCGGCAGTTTTGCCACCCTTTCCGGAAACTATAATATCTCTTAGCTCGTTTATCGGATTTGAGATCCGTAAATTGGAGCGTAAACTAGACATCCCAGGCTTTCTAAAGAAACAGGGCACTTCCCCTGTTTCCAAATGCTCTGTTCTGAGCAGCCCCCAGAACTTCTGTATTGCGCAGTGAAATTTCAGAATTCAATTTCCTAAGTTGTTTCCTTCGCAACTTAGTTTCTTTCGATCTTTTAAGCCGTAACGAGTTATCGAATATCTTTTCTACTGACCTAAGAGTCGAGTAAGGAACCTTTCGAGTTCTAAACGAGATTTTTTCAAGTCTCGTTCCCGATTAATCAAAAAGAATTAGTAGCTTGCAAATGCCTAAAGAACTAAAAAGACGGAAACTAAAACCTAATTTCAATCTCCGTTCTCTTTAATCTTTTTCGACCGATTTATTAAAATATGAATTATGTACGATGAAGGAGAAAGTCAGCAGAAAGGAAAGGACGGAAGACGAGAAGTCGAAAGTACGAGTACTTTAGTTCTGTAAACGCTAAGGTGGGCTTTCTTATATAACAAATAAAATGTGGGTTTTTCCACAACTCGAAAGTAATTCTTTATCGCTTTGATAAATGTGTTTTCAAAGTGATAATCATGGCATAAACTGTTTAAATATTTTATGTGAGTTCTCTTGTACCTATCTGAGTTAACATTCGTGTTTCCCAGATTTATGAGTTAATCAAAATAGGTTAACTAACGATCGGCTCTGAGTTAGCTATTAAGTGCTTTCCAGAGTTAGTGCACTTTGTAACCTGTGGTGTATGTGGTATCCTGTTGAGGGGTAACCAGCCACGGTGAATGAGGAATTGGTTAAGATTTGAACGTAACATACTAGAAAAATGCTTGTACAAGCTAATTTATATAAATGAGTCAAAAAATGTTTAGTAGACACGGGCCATTTTCAATAAAACCCCGATGTGCTACGATTATGAAATGCCTGATTATTTATACTTATGAATATATTTTCGGCAACGTGCCCACTAAGTACTTTTGTACTTAGCCCTGCATATGTTTTCTAAATGTGCAGGTTGAAGCGATGGAAGCGGTGAGCCTTGAATTAAGTTGTCTTAGGAAGACTTTAGTTAGTATGAATCACTTTTCCGCTGCAAAACTCTAAACTTATGATGTTATGTATATTAGTAAAACACTGTGGTATAAGTTTTGTAATATAACCTAGTTTACCTTTTTGGGAACTTCGTCGAGTAATCCTTGAGATTAACTCTTCTTTTTGTAAATAAGTCATGTTCATAAAATGTATGATGTCTCCTATGTATGTATGTTTAGTCAGTCCCTTTCTTCCCCGCTTCTTTAATCCAATTCCAGTCGCACCCCGGCTTCTGCCGTCCCTCGCGATTTGGGGCTGTGACAAAGCGAATGTAAAGTCTGACGATTTTTCGATCTGAGTTTTCGAACGAAAATTCTATCGGACGTGAAAACCCTAATACAGTAGTCGTTCAACCGACTTCTGGAATTTATTTTCAGAAGCGGATTTCACCGTTAGTCTTAGAATTGAAAATCCTTAACTTAGGCGTGCAAAGTCTTAATTCATAATTAAATTTTTATTTTACGACGGAAGAAATATTCGGGGTATTACACGAGGAGAATAGAGGAAGATGACCAGTAATCTCATAAATTTTGTTTCTATGAGTTGGGCTGAGTTTAAGAGATTTTGGACTTCAATTAAAATGGGCTGCAGAAAAGTAACAAAATCATATAATTTGGGCTTTAACCCTTGATTAAAAATTAATAAGCTCCAAGAGTATAACAAATGAGAAATACTATAGACCATAGGAAAAATGCATGTGTCATGTTCGTATAATAAATCTAGGCGCAACTTATAAGACTTAACATTAATTACCAAGAGATAATAAATATTTTAGAAAAAATATAATATATATACATATATATATATATATATATATATATATATATATAAAATAAAAGAGCGAATTCTTACAAAATTTGATTTGCCTAATATATCCTTAATTTATTTCTATTTTAAGGGTAATAGTGTAATTTTATTTTTATAAATCAAATAGTTAATATTCTATAAATTTTAAATATCTTAAAATTTTGCTTCTTAGTTAATAAAGAAGTCTTTTTGAATCCAAGTGGATAGAGGGCCTCCATACATATTCGAAGATTTGATTTAATGTTGACAATTATTTATTTTATTAGACTATTAATCATAATTATTTTTGATTTAATTATGTTGAAATTTAGATTCAATTATAAATAGTTAATTTAGATATATATACGTGAATCCTTCTAATACTACAATATTTTATTTTATTTTATTTTCTTACATGGAGATAATGAGAGCGGTAGAGTTTGAACTCAAGAAATTTCTGTATTTTTATTAATAGTGATACTCAGTTTCGCTCCCCTAGGTATGTTAATCAAATCAAATATTTTGATTCAATTCGGAATTCGTATTCGAATTTTGATATTCGTATTCGTAATTTAACGATTCGAATTCGAATTCAAATATTTTTATTGATTCGATTAGTTTTCAAATATTTATTAGTAATTATATGTTATTCGATTCGATATTCGCAAAGATTCGATTAGATATTAAAATAATAATATAGTTTTAATATATATTTATATTATATACTTTCTTAAGTTGATTATGGATTATATGCTTAAATTTTTAAATATATATTAAAAGTGTTGATATTAATTTAGCCCATCTTCAAGTCTATCCCAAGATAAGGTTAATATTTCCTTAGTATATATGTATATTTCACTAAGTCTAATCACTTGAGTAGTGTAAAGGTAAGTCATAGTCTCTTATTTTTTTTCCCCCCAATCTCTCACTACTTTACATTCTCTCTCTATTTCATCGTTCTTACTATCATTCTTCATCACCTTACTTCATAAATTTTCAACTAGCCATTCTTCATCTCATTCCTCTATAAATTCGAGTATTCAATTCGAATTCGTAAAAGCATTCAAGTACTCGAATTCAAATCAAATTTAAGATTCGACCATAATTTGAATTCGATTCGGTTCGATAAATAGTTTGCACAGATTCGACCCGATTAATATGATGTTCGATTTGATTCGATTCGTTTGCACCCCTGCGCTCCCATACCCACCGTGGGGACTATTAACGTGCCCACTATTTATGTGGCATGCCACAAAGATAGGGAGTCAATCATAAATAACTCCACTATTTATGGAAACAATATATATAGATCTCCTAAAATTTATAAACTAACACACTAAAATAACTTAATTAATTCTACCAATTTGTTACTATGTGGATAAATTAGATTCTTAAAATAAAAGGTTTCACCTTTAAGAATTTAACAACCACGAGTATATATTGCATTGTTTACAGTATTTTTGTCCATCTTTTGGTTATAATTTTAAATAGTCAATATAAGAATATTCTTATCATCTATTCTATATGTACAAGTTAATTTGATGTTTTTTTTTGTTAACGTTAATTGAAACTTTAGGATAATGTGATATATTGAAATAATCAAACTAATTTATAACAGGAACTTCACGTTGCACAAATCACTATACTCTCTTCATGCTTTTAGGAGTAGAGTTTGTTTTCCTATTCAAACTTTCAATAGATAATTGCAAGGAAATTCAAATCGGAGGATAACCAGACTGTTGTTTGAAATTCTTAACAATATACTCCCTTCGTCCACAAGAAAGTTGTACATTTGATATTGACACAGAGATTAAAAAAGCTGATAAAGTGTGTAGTGAGTGGAGTAAGAGTCCCACTTTTTTTTTTTGGTAAATAAGATTATTTATTACCACTTTGAGAAGGTTTACAGCTCAACCCCAAAACCACACACACTCACAACCATCCCTGCAAGCAGCCCCAAAGCAGGCTTAGGAAAGCCAAAACCTAGCTAGGTTTGGTTCTCTCCTACATACAATGGCAGCAGTAACCTGGCACTCCCGAACAACTTCAGCACTCAAGTTCACCTTCTATTGAATTTCCTCATATTTCTTTCTCTCCACACACAATACACCGCGATGGTTATCATAAGTATGTATAGTGCCTGCTTTCCTCGATTAGATGTGCACTGTCTTGTCATAACTTTCATCTCATGTTCCCAATTACGTGGTCTATAACTCAATTTGCTCCATCCAGTTAGCTCTTTCCAGACAACCTGTGAGAATTCGCATGTAAAGAAGAGGTGTTGGATGCTCTTTCACACATGATTCCTATTTTTATCAAGTTCTCACAAGTCACCAGCTTTCCTAAAATAGCAAGCCAAGTTATAAAGATGCATTTAGGCGGAGCTTTGTTGTTACATAACATTTTCCTCCACTGGACCCTTGGGAAATCTCCGTGCAAGGCTTTATATACCCTCTTGATTGAGAAAAAGGTCTGCTACAACATGCTTAAGCCATCTGGAATACCCCTCAACACCTTAAGAGCTTCAAATATCTTCCTCACTACTCATGACGCTTGACTCGGAGCATTCATGGTGGTGAGTTCTTTCCCTCTTATGTAATATTCATTGATCCACTTAATCCAAGTTCGATCTTGTTTTTGTGCAAGGCTCCATAGAAGTTTACATATCGCTGTCTTGTTCCATAGCTTCATGTTGGTGAGATTCCAGCCCTCTGCATGCTTGGGTTGGCACATATAATTCCAAGCCACTAACGCTCTCCTTGTTACTCCTGTTGTCCCAGTCCAAAGGAAGGCGTGACATGCCATTTGAATCAGATTCATAACCTTTTGTGGGATGAAGAATATTTGACACCAATATGTCTGGATGCTGATGAGTACTGATTTAATGAGCTGCACTCTGCCAGCATAAGTGAGCAGCTTGGAAGTCCAACAATCCATTCGAGCCAAGATTTTAGAAATGAGAGGCTGGCACTGTATTGTGGTCAGTTTTTTAGTGGATAACGGCACTCCTAAGTACTTGAAAGGAAGCTTTCCTTTCTGCACTCAAAACTCAGCCAAAATAGCTTCTTGCAACTGGTTAGAGACTCCCCCAAAATAGATATTACTCTTGCTAGGGTTGGTCTGCAAACCTGAAACTTGGGAGAATTTGTGAAAGGCTAGCATTAACTTTCTAACAGATATGAGGTCTCCACGAGTAAACAACAAGAGATCGTTTGCAAAGCAGGCATGAGTCAGTCTTAGTTTCCTGCATTTAGGATGAAAATTGAAATCCTCATCGCCCTCTAACTCCATCAGACACCTTTGAAGATGAGATTAAGGGTCCCACTTTTAGTGTGATTTAAGTGAAGTATTAAGTTAATGAGTGGAGTAAGGGTCCCACTTGTAGTGAGTGGAGTAAGAGTCCCACTTTTAATTGGATTTTATTTTATTGTTAAGTAAGTTAGATTAGTTTTTAATTGTGGGTCCGTATAATGGCAATATGGTGAATAAATTATAAATGTAGGATAAATGTTAAGGAACAACTTACTAAAACTAGAAATGCACATCTTTTGTGTGGACGGACGAAAATGGTAAAATGCACAACTTTCTTATGAACGGAGGGAGTATTAATTATTAATCTTTTACGTAAGATTGAGAAAATCTTGAGAAGATAATTTATTTTATATTTATTCAACAAAATAGTGGAAATGATTAAAATTAAATGGAGGAACTGAGGAACATATGATCAACTTTTCGACATGTGATAACATCTAACTTGCAAATGATAATTATGTGTAAAAATATTTATTGTATAGAAAATAAAAATATATAGGTCTGTGTATAAAGCTTAATAATGAGCTTTGAAATGCGAGCATCAACATGAATATAGAGATTATAGAAAGAATTGAAGATTCAAAGTATATTCCTTTTAATTTTATTAGTGATTTTATTAGATATTGTTTGTTTGGGAAGAGAGGAATATTGCCATTGAAGCTAACAATAATGAGTGATAATATGATCCATAAGGAAATCATTAATTAAGTAAATTTCTAATGCCTTTATATAGGTCAAGTTTGTCAATCTTATATTCGAAATTACAATTTACCTGTTTTATGTGATTTGTAGATAATGTATGACGAAGCCGTCGTTTAGCCTCGTGCAAATAATATTTATTTTCTCCTTTTACCCAACAGGCAAGTAACCAGTAGCAAGTAGAGGTCGATCCCACGAGAAATTGGTGTAGTCTTCTCTTCGGTGTCACTAAAGTAGTGGATTTTCACTGTAACTCAAAACTAAAATCTAAACAAGAAACTTATCAAATAACAAAAGTATTTGGATTGGATTTAAATCATTGATCCTAATTACTTCACTCATTCATCGGTGCAAGATTATTCAATTACAATCTTTTATCACTTGGTTTTAAGCAAAGATTAATTCATGCCCTAATGATCACGAAGTCACAACATGAATACTCTAAGCCTTTATCTATCAGATTAAATAGATCTCGACCAGAAGGCAAGATCCCTTCTGTTGATCAAGACAGTCACGAAGACACTGCAGCAACTGTATTGCCCAACATGCATTAAGAACAAATCAGACCCAAGACAGCCAAGAGGTAAGTCAATACCGACTGCTCTCCAACACTAATTACCTTTTTGGGCACGAGAGACTCTCTCGAGTTGTATCCCCAACTTAAATGTAAACTAACTAAGAACTAATAAAAGACAATATGAAAGTGGTGGTGGTCGTCGTGGGTGGTGTGTAAGTCGTCCAAGGTCGTCCATATATATATAGGCGATGAAATTAGGGTTAAGATAGATTCCTTGTTGGTAAAGGACTCTTTTCATGCATATCCGCCTCTTTCCTTGTATGGATTTTTGGGGATTTATTTCCTTCTCATGGTAGATATCTCTTAGATTACGTTCAATTAGGATAAGGAAAGAAAAGTTTCCATCTTTATCCTCTTTCTTGTAGAGAAAGAAATCTGCTGCTGCTCCGACTCACATCTTGACTTCAATGTCTGCATCCTGTATCACTTTCCATGCTGACCAAGATCTTGGCTCCTCCGGGTACTCTGTCTATTGGCTTCAAGAATATGGGGAGGTGTTTCCTGACTTGTAGATTGAATAAAACGTTGTTACCCAGCTACAAGCTTCCAGCCCTATGCCCATTTGCATTGTATCGCCATCTCAGCATCTCAACAACATATTTTCACCGGTTTTGCCCAAGATCCACTGTGATGTGTTTCTTGCTCCAACATCATATAAACAAGTTTTCTGCCGGTTTTTGCCCAACATCTATCCTGTAATGCCCTGCACATACTTTCTCGACTTTGTGTCCTTCCAAACACATATTGACTTGAAAAGACTCAAAACACAAGGCAAAAACACAAGAAAAATGAACACACATTTGGGTTCATCACACCCACACACTTGAATCACACTTGCCCTCAAGTGTGCAATTGCAATGATTTTGCCAAGACTCAGACACGAAAAAGACAAATCAAGAACACAAATTCAAAATATAAGTCAACAAGTTAGTCAAAACAGTGTACGAAATATGCAAAGAGATATTGCCATCAGATAAGTCAAGATAGAGTTATTGAGCAACAAGGGAATCCTCACCAGCACTTATCTCTCAAGTGTATAGGGTTAAGTGCATACGCTCTTGACTAACATCAACAATGTTTTTCCATAGGCTTGCCTGCCC
Organism: Schizonepeta tenuifolia; assembly: GCA_029490685.1. NCBI lineage: Eukaryota > Viridiplantae > Streptophyta > Magnoliopsida > Lamiales > Lamiaceae > Schizonepeta > Schizonepeta tenuifolia. The sequence goes on from CM055960.1 coordinate 74,601,535, forward strand.
TCTACATCTCTACTTTTTTTTTGAACAAAATTGAAATTACTTATCCTTAGGACTTTATTGGGTTGTAACGTGGCTTAAGGCAAAAGGTAGGATAATTTGGAATTTGGCTATGTCAAGAACTCAGTTCTTGGGCAACAAGGATGCCCTAGATTCCGTACTCCCCTCAAACACAACATTGGGCCTAGCACACTTATTATTTTTTTTTATTTAGGACTTAGTAGCATATATATGTATATATATATATATATATTGCTTTTTTTTCTTCTTTTTTTTTTTCTCTTTTTTTTTTACTAAGTCGTTAACCCAAGACCTCTAATCTAAGTGTTATTTCCCAACAACAGCTATCCCAACGTTTTCCTTTCATCCCTTTCTTCCTTTAAACCTGAGTTCTTGGCCAGGAAGGCTATTAAATTCAGACTCATATAAGTGGATAGAAAGAATTCGATCCAAACTCAAGGGGGCTAGACAAAGGATAAACGTTTAGGTAGGAAATTTTAGGCCATGGGCTATATGAACAAAAATTGCCTATCTCATCAAAGTAATTTCAACCAAGTTACATAAAGCTTCACCAAGAGTTGCAGGCAAGTTCTAGATCAACTTGTCTTATTAGTCATTATCACACAAGAAAGAAACAAACAGTACACATGCATAAGGCAGTCAACAGCTCAAATCCTCATGGTTTTTGCTCAAAAACTCATTCTGTCATACCTATCTACATACGACAATCTCGAAATACATATCAACATACCTATCTTGACCTGCCATATCAACATGCTGATTAACAACTTTTAAAAACACATTTTAACAGACCAACATCCCAACACCCACACACTTTTCCTTCGGCAAATTGGTAAAATGTAGGACAAAACAGACACCAAAAACATTTTGACTTAATAAACCAACAATGACCCCATCCACACACTTTGCTTTCAACAAAGTGAGTAGGGTTTTGACCAAAAAAAACTCAATAAAATCAAAAGACACAACAAAAAAAAATCAAAAACAAAACCTAAACTAAAACACAAGGGAGGAAACAAGAATCAAAAGAAAAAAGTATGACAAAACACCTAGATGTGTCGTGGACAAAATACGTGTTGCGAGCAAAATGAGTAGCTTTGACAGTCACCATATATGTTGCTCAACTTCTTCCATTCTGGTCAAGATCCAAGGTTCGCGACTCCTTGTTTCTTAGGCAAAACAGGTGTACATCCTGCCCAACACTCATAGTTCTTAGAAAAGAAGTGTTGCATGCATGTTTTGCCTTCTTCTGGTGACACGTTGAGCAAGAATGAACTCCTTGTGTGCGGCAACAATCCCCTTCTGTTAGCCCAGGCTGCTGCCGTAGATGTTGTCCATAGACAGCAGACTTCCTCTTGCCCTTGACAATGATTCTGGGCAAGAAGGTCGTGCTGGTGGTATTGCCTTCGCTTTTGATTGTCATCTCAATCTTGCTCTGTTGCCCAAGTTCCTGCACATCATAAACAAACCATACCTTCTACAAAAATACTACCTAATTTAAGAATTAAATAAATAATAAAAACTTAAAATAAAATAAATAAAAAGAAAAGATAATACCAGGTTGCCTCCTGGTCAGCGCCTTGGTTAACGTCGTGGGCACGACGTGGGACTCATTTAGTGTTCCTCAAAGTCAAGGAGATCTAAAGCCTCCTTTTGACCAACATTGTTCCCATAGTATGAATCATTTTTCTTGATGATCCGGTCACGTGCTTTCTTCATCTTCTTCTTTTGAGGCCATGCTTGCATATCCAACTTCTTCATAGCATGGTCGGGTTGCTCCACACCTAAAGATCTCTTGGCCTTGCGAGTGATCTTCAATTCATTATCTTGAACAGACTCCTCTTGGGCAAAATCTTTGGTTCCGCCCTCTTGATCAAGATCATCAATACCAGTCTGTTGCTCAAGATCCTCCTCAGTTGGCTCAATAATATCAATGCACCTGACCATCTCAATATCATGGTGTTGCCTTCGTTTGTTGTAGGCATCGAACGTGACAACTTCTCCCACAAACTCACATGATAATCTTCCCATCTCACAATCGATCTTGGTCTTGGTCGTCTTCAAAAATGGTCTCCTTAAAAGCATCTTTGGGCTCTTGCCCGATAGCCTTCTCGTGTCCAAGACATAAAAATCTGCAGGGAATATGAGATCCCCTACCTTGACCAAGACATCTTCCACGAGTCCATCGGGCCACACCGTTGACAAATCCGCCAATTGAATCGCAACTCGAGTAGGAGTCATCGCTCCTATCATCATCTCATCGTACATTGACTTGGGCATAATATTAATGGATGCGCCCAAGTCAAGCATGACTCTTGGAATATTGGTTGTTCCAATTGTGCAAGGTATAGAGAACATACTCGGATCTCGACACTTCATGGGCAAGAACTGGTTCACGATTGCCGAGATGTTCGGTGATCGAAATGTAGTCGGCAGAGGTCGATTAATTTCCACCTTCTTCAAGCTCTGAAACATGTTGGGCATCTTCTGCTGCTTCTTATCTCGGGCAAGTCTGAGAGGATACCAAGCATGTTGCCTATAAGTCGAGACAGTAGTCCTCTTGCCCAACACTTCTTCTCTTTCAGCGTTGAGTTCATCATTTAATTCCTCCACATCAGCTGACTCCATGCTTACTTTAGTAATCTCCACAACTTTTTTCGTCGACTCCCGATTGGTCTCTTCTTGGGCAAGAAGTCTCTCACTTTTGTCTTCCACCAACTTTGCTAATGCTTGAGAGATATGTGATAGTTGAGCCATGATGTTGTTCGTGTTGACCTTGGTCTCGGTCTGGAAATCCTCAAAGTCCTTACGCAACTTCTGATTCTCTTGGGCAATACTGTCAATGGTCTCCTTCACATAATATCTTCTGTTTTGGTCACGATGTGGGGGTGCATATGGTTGTTGCTGTTGAGCAAGTTGTGGAAGTTGCCGGTGTTTAGCAGTCTGTTGAGAACGCTGGTGTTGAGCAGGCACTGGATAGTTGTTGCTCAAGTTTCTATTCTGCCCAAATCCATAATTGTTGCTCAGATTGGACACAAACCTGTGTTGCCTATTACCACCTTGCAGTAGCCCAAGAGCGTTGACTTCCTCTTGTTTAAACCAATTTTAGCATTGGTCAGTAGCATGGGTCGTGGCATGGCATACCTCGCACTTCTTGACAGCCTTCTTGACTTCTCTCTCGCCATCAACCTTCTTGCTCAACAACTTTATTTTGGCATCTATCTTGGTCATGAACTTCTTCATGGTGTTGACCAGCAAGTCTGAATTTCCATCTCCCCCATATGAAGCACTCCTCGGGATATCATCATCGTCTCTCAACTCCTCAGCCATAGCAGCTATCTTCTTAAATGCTTCCGTGGAAAACATATCAATGATTTCTCCTCCACATGCCGCATTAATCCATCTTCTTTCGAAAGGTCGTAAACTTATCATGAAATAATCAATGAGGTCAATATCCATAATACGGTGTTGAGGAAACCTCACGATCATCTCCTTAAACCTCTCATGATAGTCGTAGAGTGACTCATTAGCTCCCATCTTGATCGTGGCGATAGCCTTCCTTACGTTTTGGATTCGGGCAACAGGGAGGTACTTGTCGAGGAATTTATTTTGCAATTGCTTCCATGTTTCGATGCTCTCCTCGGGAATGGTATATAGCCACTCACGCGCCCCATCATATAGAGAGAAAGGGAACGTGAGCAACCTCACATAGTCTGGAAACCGATCTTGGGTATCAGCATTTTTACCCTGATTTTGGACAGGAGATTGAGTGCTCCAAACAGTGCTACATGCCATCTTAAAGTCTTGAAGATGCCGTAACAGATCCTCCCCGAGATGATTGCTGAACTTGGGCAAATCTGGATCAATGAGTACTTTAGTTTCCAATTTCCAGTAATCTTGGGCAACTTGATACTCGAAGTCCTGATGCCCACGTTGTTGCCCGAGAACATCAACTCACTAATGGTCTTCTCCGCCATTCTTCTCTAGGTCCTTCACTCTCTAGGTCAGAGTAAGGATCGTCTCGCTCAAATCTCTCTTTTTGAAGAGCAAACTATCTTGGAACCAATTCCCCGGCAACGACGCCAATTTGACGAAGCCGTCGTTTAGCTTCGTGCAAATAATATTAATTTTCTCCTTTTTCCCAACAGGCAAGTAGCCAGTAGCAAGTAGAGGTCGATCCCACGAGGAATTGGTGTAGTCTTCTCTTCGATGTCACTAAAGTAGTGGATTTTCACTGTAACTCAAAACTGAAATCTCAATAAGAAACTTATCAAATAACAAAAGTACTTGGATTGGATTTGAATCATTGATCCTAATTACTTCACTCGTTCATCGGTGCAAGAATATTCAATTACAATCTTTTATCACTTGGTTTTAAGCAAAGATTAATTCATGCCTTAATGATCACGAAGTCACAACATGAATACTCTAAGCCTTTATCTATCAGATTAAATAGATCTCGACCAGAAGGCAAGATCCCTTCTGTTGATCAGTCACGAAGACACTGCAGCAACTGTATTGCCCAACATGCATTAAGAACAAATCAGATCCAAGACAGCCAAGAGGTAAGTCAATACCGACTGCTCTCCAACACTAATTACCTTTTTGGGCACGAGAGACTCTCTCGAGTTGTATCCCCAACTTAAATGTAAACTAACTAAGAACTAATAAAAGACAATATGAAAGTGGTGGTGGTCGTCGTGGGTGGTGTGTAAGTCGTCCAAGGTCGTCCATATATATATAGGCGATGAAATTAGGGTTAAGATAGATTCCTTGTTGGTAAAGGACTCTTTTCATGCATATCCGCCTCTTTCCTTGTATGGATTTTTGGGGATTTATTTCCTTCTCATGGTAGATATCTCTTAGATTACGTTCAATTAGGATAAGGAAAGAAAAGTTTCCATCTTTATCCTCTTTCTTGTAGAGAAAGAAATCTGCTGCTGCTCCGACTCACATCTTGACTTCAATGTCTGCATCCTGTATCACTTTCCATGCTGACCAAGATCTTGGCTCCTCCGGGTACTCTGTCTATTGGCTTCAAGAATATGGGGAGGTGTTTCCTGACTTGTAGATTGAATAAAACGTTGTTACCCAGCTACAAGCTTCCAGCCCTATGCCCATTTACATTGTATCGCCATCTCAGCATCTCAACAACAGATTTTCACCAGTTTTGCCCATGATCCACTGTGATGTGTTTCTTGCTCGAACATCATATAAACAAGTTTTCTGTCGGTTTTTCTCCCAACATCTATCCTGTAATGCCCTGCACATACTTTCTCGACTTTGTGTCCTCCCAAACACATATTGATTTGAAAAGACTCAAAACACAAGGCAAAAACACAAGAAAAATGAACACACATTTGAGTTCATCAATGTACAAAAAAGGAGATTTATGTAGTGCACCACACATTAGCAGCTCCCAAATTCCCACAATATCAAAATAAAAATTAAACAAAATAAAGTATGCTATTTGCCTTCATAACAGTTAGCTTTATAGTAACTATAAATATTTTATGGAATAACTAGGATTATATCATATAATTGAAACAATATTTTCACATTTTATTTGGAAATATATAATATATATTTTTATATCTTCTAACGTTCTAAAATGACTTAATTAGATTAGTTTTGTTATAAATAGTATCTTTGTCCCCAACATATAATTTTAAAAATTGTACGTCTAATAGAATATAATTGACATATAGATTTTTGCCTCTTGTAAGGTCTTAACACCTTCTTGCCAATATTTTGCAGAAATGTTAAATAATCAATATTTAAAGTATTATTCTCAGCGTCTGCTCATTATGTTTCATTATTGTTTCGGCATGGAGATTAAGAAAAAAATGTAAAAAATTGAAAGTGAATACACGTTTATAGGTCCCACTATTTTTGAATAGTTAATTCTTTTTATATTAGATATGGGACATCCATTTAAAGTAAATGAAACATATTGCACGGGACGGTGTACAAATTTGAAAGATCTTTTTTTATTTTTTAAATATATTATGATTTGCATATAATTAATCACATTAGATAAAAAATGTTATACGTACAATGCATGTACGTCTCTGCTAGTATATATATATAATTATTTATTTGGGTCGTTACAAAAATAAGAAAGAGTTTGATCCGCTGTGTTAAATATGGATTTTCTCATCTTTATAAGCTTAATTGATGTCAATTCGTATTGGGAAATCATGTTTGTAATGAGTTTTGTGCTTAGCTATTGCTAATTTGTGAAATATAATGCTCGTTCATATTTTGTTTGATTTTTCAGAAATATAGACTCAAGATTATGCAAATTGAGCTTGATAGGATGAAAGTACAGCTTGATAGGAGTTCGTAGGCGAAAACGGATCCAAAATTGGAGTTGAAACGAGGGAGAATGAGCCGATTGAAAATTGTTGCACGTTGCCATGTGGTCTGGGGCCGTATGACAAGAACGCATGCGGTCCGATTTTTGCTCCAAAAGACGGAATTTCTTTGCATTTTGCATGCGGTTGGCCATGCGGTCGTGCATGCGACCGCATGACGAGACGGTTCAGCCCAAAAACCTTCCAACTTTGATTATAATTCCCTTCCTTGTTAGGATTTGTTCCTTACACGTTTTGTCTTAGGTTTTTAGCTATAAATGCTCCTTCTATTGCATAGAAGAGACATCATCTTACATCTTTTATTATTGATCTTAGTTATTATTTTCGTTTAGCTTTGTCTTGGAGTTTTGAAGACTTGTTCAAGAGTTCAAGACGAGATTTGTTTCGACTACGGTTTTTCTATTTTAATATTTATGAATTTCTTTTCTTTTAATTGTGTGTTTGGTTTAATTATGAGTAGCTAAGTTTTTTATATCCTAGGGTTAGAGAGTAGATAGATAGTTAATTCTTGATTCTTAATCAATTAATCAATTACGACCTTCTCTTATTTCTTATATTCTTGGTTTGATTTGTTTGCATGTTGTTTGATCACCAACTTTGCATGACTTGATGTATTAACTTGAGATCGGAACAAGATAGTTTGCCGAGAGGTATCACGATTTATTCTGATAATGAGGCTGCAATTGCCAATTGCAAGGAGTCTAGATTTCATCAAACGACAAAGCATATTGATGCAAGGTATCATTACATTCGGCTGCTTGTTCACGATGGCGATGTGGATGTACAAAAGGTTGCAGGAGTTGATAATCTAGCTGATCCGTTTACAAAGAGTCTACCAGCTGCTATCTTTAATAAGCACGTTGAAGGCATGGGACTGCGTTTCCTCCCACACTACGTTAAACTTTGAGTATAAGTGGGAGAAGTTGTGATGGTCCCGATACGAGTTCTGGTGTATGGGGGGAGAATACACCAGTTAGGAATTTTAAAACAACCCCCTGAAAAATTACCACAACTGAGTAAGAGGACTCAGCTGGAATCACAACTGAGTAAGAAAAACTCAGCTGAAAGAGTGGTGCTGTGCGGAATGTGGTGGAAATAACAATAACTCGTATAAAACAACTCACGCTCAGATGCAAGGTCGGTCAAGAACCAAATCAGTTGAAATGCAAAGATGCAGTTTTAAGTGCTGGTTAGTTGGTCAGTTGGATATGCAAAAAGTAACTGAATTGAAAACACAACATACAAAGGATTTATGTGGTTCGGAGAGAACTCCTACGTCCATGGGGAGTTGTGAGTCCACACAACTCAGTCCAAATTCTTTAGGACAGCTACCACAAAGCTTACGCGGGCTTTGCAACCGTTCAGATAAGTTTTCGGGTACTTATATCAACCTTACAGATAAGTTTGCGGGTACTTATCAACCTTTCTACTCAATTTCGGGAAGAGCAGGATCCTAACAACCTTTTTAGGGGATGTGTATAAGGGTGGGTTTTCCAACTACTAGCTATAACAAAAAAGTGAGCTAGGATCTAAGCTTGAACAAATGAAGACTCAAACTAAGATCGAAAACACCAAGACAGATTCTAACACTCTATGAACTCTCAACTGGTGATGTTCTTAGAGAATAATAGCAGTTTAGCTTGTGTGTAGGATATTGTCTTTCTTTTGCTCTTTAGTCTCTTCTCGCACTTGTCTGTCTTTGTTTTTTTGATGAATGAATGAAGGCCTCTATTTATAGACAGAGAGAATCAACTAGCCGTTGGATGAACCGTTGATCTCTGTTCTGTGAAAACGATGGCTTGTCTCTCATCTCTACAGATTTTCCCGATTTGGCAACTTTGAACTTCTGCTTTCCTTCTGAGACAACCTTGTGTTGGGCCAAATGAGGTAATGACAGAACGTCAAACCTTCACGTGACTTCCTATTTGAAATTCAAATTTCAACCTTTATCTTTCAACGTTGTTTAGTCGGTTGAGAAGTTTGGTCTTCATCTGAGTGGTCTTCAGCTGATGTTCCATCTGATCGCTATCTCCGTCTGACCTTCTATCTGAATAGGAACAGTTGAACCCCCAGCTGCCTTGAACTTCATGATGTCGATCTATCGGATTGAGTCTTGCAACTGATGTTCCATCTGAACAGTTAGCTTAAATGCTCAATTGTCTTTCTTACATCTGATGTTCTATATCAGAATAGTTGGCTTGAACGCTCAGTTGTCTTTCTTCCATCTGATGTTCCACATCCGATCAGTTGGCTTCACATCTGATGTTCCATCCGAGTAAAGCCATGTTGCCGTCTTCAGCTGGAGTCCTATAAAGATAAAATCTCAACATTGCTCAAACAGCGAGCCTAAATACTAACATTAGGATATGGCAATATCTACTCGGTTGGGGTCAGTTGGTTTTGGATCAATCAAAACTTTACTTAAATTTCCCAACAATTTCCCCCTTTTTGATGATGCCAAAACCCTACTAATCTAAACCCTACTAACCTATCTAAAATCTCAGTTGAAATTCTAAACAGTCTATAAGATTAAACATCAAATGGTTAGCACAGTTATAACATGGTATTGAAATAACTTTGCGATTCAGAGCTTGGACAACTAGAGAATGTACGTCAAGGTGAATCAGATATATGATGAAAGTTTTCATTACAACTGATGTTTACACAGAAATGCACAAAAATCAAAAATACATCAGTTGCTCAAAAACTCTAACTTGGCTAATACTTCAGCCCATACTTGCCAAAAATCCTGACAAAAATATCTCTCTTTGCATCTGACTCCTTTGAGATATCTACTCCATGTTCCTGACAGACTCTTCTTGCCTCAGCTACGATCTTCTGTCGATTAGGATTTCTTGTGTCTGGAATGAATGGAGGAAGATATGTTACCTTCTAAGGGACGGGGACGGTGTTCATATCAAGCTTTGCATCAATCATTGCTCGCCTGAACTGGTTGAACATGCCCGGATCCCCAGAGTGTAGCTCAGTCAGGGCTTCTTTGAAGGCTCTCCTCGGATCCTCAGTTGTGTAGACCTTTCTGTAATAGAAATCATTCACAAACTCTTGCTTGAATGATTCCCAATCGTCATTCCATTCAGCTGGCATCCACTTGTCGACATGCTTGAAGCGACCTTGTAGCTTGATCTTTCCAGGCAGTCTCTGTTGCTTCAATCTTGCTTCAGCCTTTACTTGATGTTTTTCAATTCGTCGTCGGCTGCGGGAGGCAATATTCCTGTCCAAGTTGTTGGTAACCTTGGCAAGTTCTTCCTCAAATTTGTTGACTCTTGTAGCTTGGTTGGCTGCGAACTTCTTGATCCATTCAGGATTCATGTAGTCCTTCTCCGGAACATCCATAGCCTTAGCAGCAGCAATACACTCTTCGGGTGTAATACCGTCGAGTTCAGCATCGAGCTCGGCTGCAATCTCAGCTATGGAGTTGTAGGAAACTCCATATTCTTTCGCCTGCTCCATGTCCTTCGCCATTTCTTCTCCTCCGACAACAATAGATTTTAGCTTTTGTTGTTTCTTGTCGGTTCGCTTCGGAGCGGACTTCTTCTTCGGCTGGGTCTTCTTCTTCAGCTGAGATTCCTTCCCGGCTGGCATATCTTCTTGTGTCTCATCTTCCCGGGTCTCATCTTCCCCAATCTCATCTTCCCCCTTTTTGGCATCAGCAACAAGGCTTGCAACTGAGCCATCCAGAGAAGTGAGTTGCTGTTCAGCCTGTTGAATCCAGTTGAAGAGCTCATCTACTGCACACTTCACATTAACCTTCTTCGCCAGTTCCTTATCGCAGCGCTCTTGATCAGCTTTCTGTATTGCAGCGAAGGTTTCAGTGACTTCGGTTTGGAAAGCGACGAACTCAGCCCATCTGGATTCGAACCGAGAATCCCATTCTTCATCTTGCGTTTGTTGAGATTTGGCAAGATTGGATTCAGATATGGACTTGAGCACGTTCAGTTATGATTTGATTCCCAGAATGGTTGTCTTCAGGTTGGTGATGTCTTTGCTGGTGGATGTTGAGAAGTCACCCAGCTTCACCTTCATCGCATCCTGTTCTTCCAGCAGCTTCCTATGCTTTTTCTCCTGAGCTTCCATCATCCTCAGCTGTTCTTCTCTGTTGAGCTGGATGTTGGCAAGCATCTCCTTCCTCAGCTGATTGACCCTCTCAGCGATTAGCTCGCATATTTCATCTGTGGAGGGGGCTGGCTGTTCAGCTGGAGCTGGCTGTTCAACAGGTGCTGGCTGTTCAACAGTAACTATGGCTTGGCGATTGGCCAGGTACTGTTGAAGGTCTTCTTCCTCCTGCTTGGCTGCGGCGGCGGCTGCGTCAAGGTCATCGATGAAATCAGCAGACTTGGTTAGCATGTTGTCAAGGAAGACGACACAATCTTGTTCGGCTGTCTCCCTTGTGTCTCTTCCTTCTGCCTTGCTGATGTCCAGACGACGAGTCATCAGTGCAACCTTGTTATTGTACGCAACTTCAAGGTTGGTGTAGTTGAAGTATTCGCTTATACGCGACTCGTCTGCCTTGAGCTGGTTCCAGCTGTGTATCCTGATGGTATCTTCCTTGACATACCAGTGACTGAATATGATGTTGAACTGATACAACAGCTCAGTTTCAAGCGTGGCAAAACTGGGCATGTCTCGCGCCTCGGGGAACATTCCGATCAGCTTCTAAAAGCAGTAGGCCAACTTGTCTTCATGTTCCAACGCGACGGCTCGACGATCAGCTTCTTCGTCGATGGGGAAGGGAGAGAGATTTTCATATGGAATCGGTTCAAGGGTTTCCTCAACATTGGCCAAAGAAGTGGTCTCAATGTTGGCATCGAGCGGGGAGCTCAGAATTTCTGACTGTGTGGGGATGTTGGCATCGAGAGGTTCCTCAACATTGGCCGAAGAAGTGGTCACAATGTTGGCATCGAGCGGGGAGCTCGGAATTTCTGGCTAAGTGTCGGTTGTGAGAACCTCTTTGGGCTGTACGGCATCAGCTCCTGCCGTGGGGGAGGTTGGAACCTCTTCGGATTCCTTGGATGAAGAGAAAGCATCCGAGGATATGTTTGGCTCGTCTTCCGGATCGATCTCCATCCCTTCTATCACGTCTTGATGGAGAGAGTTCTCCTTCCTTGTTTCACTTTCACGAGGAACAATCTCGAAAGCGTCCTTGTCAACTGAGTGACTCGACTCAGATGGTTCCTCCTCAGCTGGTTTTGCAACTGACTTCTTCTTGATACGAAGCCTCAACTTTTTCTTAGTTGGCTCTTCCTCTTTCTCCTTATCTGACTCATCTCTGAGTCGGCGTGCGGCTGTCGATTTTGAAGTGCGGCCGACAGCTGGAGGCAGCTCATCAGCTGTATCTTTCTCCTCAGCTGATTTCACAGCTTCCTTTTTCTCTTTGGTAGTGTAAACACTCCGAATCACATCCAGAGCCTTCTTGGCTGTTGGGAACAGCATCTGCCTCTTGACTGGGTCTCCTCACAGTCTTCCACACCATGTTCTGATCCTTTGTGGCGAGAAGGATCAGGGCAGAGATTTTGACTCTGAAGTTGAGAGTTCCCTTAACACTCAACAACTTCTCTCCAGAGTCAGTTGTGGTTTCTGTAATCTTCTATTTCTCCATTGTCAACTGGTGTTCGAAGTACTTGAACCAGTTGATGTTGTGCTTGTGCTTGTGCTCCAAAGCTATCAGCTGCTTGAGCTTTGGTCGGCTGATATCTCCAAAGGCTCCGCTGTATCCAAAGATGACCTTGCATACAACATCGAACAGAAGTCGATGCTCAGGTTTCAACTTCGTTCGCTGCATGTTGCTCATCAGTCTTTCTGCTGTGATGAGAGCATTCTCCAGAAATTGATCGGCATCAGCATCTGAGATGTTCTCGACGGTGTCCGTGGCGGTCAGATTTGTTGGAATGATGGAGCGTAGCATATCGGAAACTGGCATGGAGATGGTGATACGGTGGATGGTTCTGGCAGGGACGTCTCGCTGTCGACCGGAGATTTCTGAGATGAGGCCATCTCGGCTGTCGATAGGAGATTTCAGGTTCAAGTAGAATTCTCCGACTTGACGCCTGAGTAAGTGAGTAGGGAAGAGAGTCGCCCACTCAAGAAGGCCGTTTTCCCTGAGAAGATCGGTGAGGGGGGATAACACCGGCGAGTCCAGTGCTTCTTCCGACAGAATTTGCTTGAAGTAGATTTTGGATAACATCATCTCAAAAGATTCCTCGTACGACGACGGAACTAGGGCAGGTCCTGAAGATGCCATCTTCTTTTCTTGCGAAGAAGCTTTTGGTGCCATTTAGTGTTGTTATGAAGATTATATAGAGAGAAGAAAATAAGAACTTGCAGAAAATGGTGAGACAGAATCAGAGACGAAGATGAACAGTTACGCAGATAATCACAAGAGTAGAAGGTAAGAAATCACTTCCTGATTTTCCGCCTTTTATAGGTTAGTGGGTCGTTTGAAATCGACGGCCAAGGTTGAATGGCGCAAATCCATCAACGGCTGAGATCTCGTGACTGTTGACTAGCTTTGACTGACGTTGAATTCCGAGTTCCAATACCCGCGCGTGAGAAGGTGAACTGTTTTTATGTCAGCCCAGTCGCACTATAAAGTAAGGCTATTGATGTTCAGCCGTACTTTACATTAAATGCGCTATGATGGCTATTTTAATCTAATTGACATGCTCAGGAATGTTTGAATTTATTTCAAACATTCTCATTTAAGACACAAACACCTTCAGCCATAAATGATACCTGCCAGCTGATGTCGGAATCAGCTGTGTTCCAATGTTGCGGCCTACCATCAGCTGACTCGAGTTCTTCTGTTCAGCTGACGTCAGATGTCTTCGGTTGGCAATCCGCATCTGAGATTCCCCCTTCATCTGAGCTTCCCCCTCAGATGGATATCTATCTCTTCACCTCGGCTGATTCCTTATCTGATGGATCCAACAATCCAAGGAGATCGCATAACATCTTGAATCGTGCTTTGGCTAGAGGTTTGGTGAAGATATCTACTCTCTGAATCTCAGTTGGAATCTTCTTCACAGATACATCCTTCTTCTCAATATGATCTCGGATAAAATGATGTCGGATATCGATGTGCTTCATCCGAGAATGGTGAATAGGATTCAAAGAGATAGCAATGGCACTGGAGCTATCACAATGGATGAGAACCTATCCAGTTGCTACTTCATAATCTCTCAGCTGTTGCTTGAGCCACAACACTTGCATGCAACAACTACCGGCAGCCATATACTCTGACTCGGTTGTAGAAGTGGCAACACATGCTTGTTTCTTGGAAAACCATGAAACTAGCTTGCTTCCCATGAACTGATAGTGTCCAGATGTGGACTTCCTATCCAACCGATCTCTGGCTAGATCCGCATCTGAGTATCCGGACAGTTGGATATTGTCGTCAGCTGGGTACCACAATCCAACATTAACAGTACCCTTCAGATACTTAATGATGTTCTTTGCTGCCAACATGTGTGCTTCCCTCGGCTGAACTTGGACCCGAGCACACACTCTAACCACGTAAGATATATCTGGCCGACTGACGGTTAGATATAGCAAAGAACCAATAATCCCTCTATACTTACTGGCATCCACGAGTTTTCCCTCAGATCCGGGCTCAATCTTCCAGTTAGTATTCATCGGGATCCTTGTGGTTTTACTTGACTGCAAACCGAACTTTGCGATGAGCTCCTTTGTATATTTGGACTGATTAATAAAAATCCCTTTTGATGACTGCTTCACCTGTAGCCCAAGAAAATAGTTCATCTCGCCCATCATCGACATCTCGAATTTCTCCTTCATGAGAGTTGAGAATTTCTTGCACAGCTCCTCCGACTTGGAACTGAATATGATGTCGTCAACATAGATTTGCACAACAAGTATGTCTTCTCCAACTTTTATGGTGAACAGTGTTTTGTCAACTGACCCTCGTTTGAACCCCGAGTTCAGAAGAAAACCACATAGAGTGTCATACCAAGCCCTAGGTGCTTGCTTCAATCCATAGATCGCTTTCTTCAACTTATACACTCTTCCATCTCCAGTCTCAAAATCGGGAGGCTGTTCAACATACACATCTTCTTTAATATCACCGTTGAGGAATGCACACTTCACATCCATCTGATAAACCTTGAATTTGTGAAATGCGGCATAGGCTAGAAAAATTCGGATGGCTTCCAACCTTGCAACATGCGCAAAAGAATCCTCGAAATCAATTCCTTCTTGTTGGCAATATCCCTGAACTACCAACCTTGCCTTGTTTCTCACGATGAATCCAATGGGGTCTCTCTTGTTCTTGAAAATCCACTTTAATCCAATGATTTTAACTCCATTTGGTCTTTCTACCAACTCCCATACACAGTTGCGTAGAAATTTATTCAGCTCTTCTTGCATGGTTGTTGTCCAATGAACACAGTTGAGAGCTTGCATAACATGCTTTGGTTCTGGCACATCAGCTACGAAACATGAAATCATGGCAATATCTCCTGCTTGCTCGAACTCCTCAAGAACTGCCAACTCCTCAGCATATTGTGCGTAAGTGCTGGAATCTTTCTCAGCTGAGTTTGGATTTGCAACTTTGCTCCTAGTACTCACACCTTTGGATGGATCTCCGATGATATTTTCCTTGGAATGATCTTCATATCATCTCTTGTTGCGTCTTCCTTCTTCTTCCAATAGTGGCGGTTCTGTGATCTGAGTTGTGGGAGATGCTGGGATCTTCAGAACTAGTGATTCATTTGCTGTTGAGTCTGGATCCTCAACATGGACAATATTTTGAACCGAGCTAGGTTGGGCTTCGGATGCTGATGCAGTTGGAGTGACATCAGCTGAAGTTCCCCCTTGAGATGAGCTGGGGTCCTCACATTCATCTTCAGAGGAACAAGGATCATCATCCTCGGTTGCCCATACCAATGGTTCAGCCAGATTCTTCTGCCTTAGAACCTACGATCTGGTGAGAACTGGTGGAACATGTGGATCTGCTTGTTTTCCTTTAGCCTGTTCCCTACACTCAAAAGTAGATTCATCAAAACTAACATGAGGTGTTATCTCCACAACACGAGAGCTGTTGTTAAAAACTCTATAAGCCTTGATCCGAGCGGCATATCCGAGAAATATGCCATTCGAAGCCTTAACGTCAAAAGTTTTCAACTAAGTCTTTCCATTGTTGTGAATATAACACTTAGAACCAAAAAGGCGAAAATATGAAATATCAGGCTTCCTGCGTCTCCATAGTTCATATGGAGTCTTTCCCAACCGCTTGGTCAGAAGAGACCGGTTCTGGGTGTAGCAGACTGTGTTGATTGCCTCAGCCCAAAATCTCTTTAGCAGAGCTGAGCTTGTCAACATGGATGTAGCAGCATCCTTCAGCGTTCGGTTCCTTCGCTCGGCTACTCCATTTTGTTGTGGAGTACGTGCAGCCGATGTTTGATGAGTGATTCCGTGCTTCTCGCAGTATTCGATGATGGTTTCATTGAGGAACTCGGTTCCACGGTCTGATCGGATAGAAATGATTTTCATCTCTTGTTAGTTAGATATCCGATCCATCAACTTGGGTAGCTCATCTCGGGTTTCACTCTTGTGACGCATGAAAATGGTCCACGTGTACCTAGAGAAATCATCAGTAACAACAAGTGTATATTCGTTACCATTCATGCTCTTGGGAGTAATAGGCCCGAAGAGATCCATATGGATCAGCTGCAATACTCGGTCGGTTGAGGGAATCGTTTTCAACCGAAAGGAGGATCTAGCGAGCTTTCCTAGCTGACACGCACTGCAGATATGTGTTGTTGAAAACACACGGTTAGGAATACCCTTTGCATGTTCCTGTCTCGCAAGTCGGTTCATTGTCTTGAAATTCAGATGGTTGAGCCTTTTGTGCCACAGCCAGCTCACATCTGAACTGCTCTTCGATAACAGACAGGTTTCAGGAGGACTACTGTTCCAATCCGCATAGTAGACATTCCCGGTTGGGGATCGATTTCCCAACAATATGACTTGCTTTGTTCTGACACTTTTGACCCTGCAGCCCTGCGCATCAAACTTGACAGAGAAACCATTATCACAGAATTGGCTGATGGAGAGCAAGTTATGCTTCAATCCATCAACATATGAAACATTGGAAATAGACACGTGATTGGTTTCAAGGGTACCGTAGCCTTTGGTGTGACCTTTTGAGGTGTCACCAAAGGTAACTGATGGTCCTTCCTTCTCCACGAAACTTCCAAGCAAATCCCTCAGATTTGTCATGTGTTTCGAGCATCCACTGTCCATCACCCACATGGTTTGTGATGCTTTATTCTTCCTTAGCTGTTCCTCCTGCTCCTGCACGGAGAAACATGCTTAGGTCCCCAATTTTAGTTGGGTCCTGGAGGGTTAGAACCAGTTCCCCCTTGAACTGCGAGTCGTTTTTCCCTGTAGATTCGGATAGATTTGTCATTCCAAATTATCTTTCCTTCTCCATCAACTATAACAACACCTCGGTTATCCTTAGACTTGTTGTTATTGTTGATGTTCTGTTTCTTGGAAGGAGATTGATTTCTCCCATTGTGAGCTTTGGGAGGAGAGGCGTTCCCCCTATTTTGTTGACGAGGTCGGACGCCATTTTGGAATCTTTGTGGCTGAGTCTGATTCCATAGACCTGGCTGTCGACTACAGCTGTTCATGCCCTGTTGTTGATTCATGTTCTGGCATGAATATCCGCAGCTGTTGGAACTGTTCCACATTGGTTGACTCTGATGGAACCTCTGGTTGTTCTGATGATGGAACTGATGTTGATTCAGATGGTTGAATCCCTGTCGGTTCTGTTGATTCCATCCTTTTTTAGGTCGGTTCAGAGGTCGGTTCTGAGGTCGGTTCTGATTGTATCTCCGACGTCTCTGGTTCTTCTTCTGAGTCCTGGAACATTCCCCCTCGATTGTTATCCCAACCGATGGATTCTTCAGTTCTCCAACCACAGCTCCTTTTCCTTTCTCAGTTGCAGATCCATTAGCAGGTTGTGCTGTAGATACTTGCTGTGACGTGGAGGTTGGAATAAGTTGGGGAGTTGTAGACTCAACCGAATTTGGTTTGGCAACCGTGACATCCACAGCCTTGATAAAGGTTGCGGGTGGAATTCCAGTGTCCTTGATCATGTCGTATCCGAGTCCAAACACGTCATCCATCTGTCGGTAGCTGATGAGATTTTTGATGATTTTGGATGATTGATATAGCTTTATCAGGTTGTCCTTCTCAGTTTGTAGATCCTTGAGAAGAACAGCTATATGCTCGGTCTGTGCGTCTGACTTCTTCATCAGCTGGTCGATCTGTGCCTCTTGCTTGTTCAACTGCTCATGCTGCTCCTTGATCTGATTCTTCAACTCCTCATCGGTTGGAGCTTTAGTTTGGTTGGCCTCATACAGTTGACTTTTGAGATTATCAATCTCTTCGGTTTGACTTTAAATCAGATCGTCCTTTTCGGTTTAGGATTCTTCAAGTCTGGCAAACTGTTCTTGAAGATTCTTAAACTCAACAGATTGCTGATGCAATTCCTCACTGAGTTCTAGGAAGTCACCCCAAGAGGGTTCCAACTCTTCATCTACTGTTTCCTGCATGTTAGAAACATTGGAAGAATTTAAATTAATTGGACTAGAATGTACCTCAGCATCATCCTGGTCAGTTCCAAATGCCATGAGACATTGATCCTGTCTGATAGCGTTGTTGGTAGAAGTCAGCTCGTCCTCATCTTCGGTGTCAGTGAAGATGTCCATGTCATCAGCTGCTTCTTCTGCAACCATGGCCTTGTTCTTTGCATTTTACTTGGCCTCAACGCTTTTCTATCTTTCTTCGACAGATCTGGACAATCAGCTTTAAAGTGTCCCTCTTTACCGCATTCAAAGCAATCGTTGTTTACAGGCTTTGAGTTATCTAGAGTTTGGTTGGATTTATAGAACCGCTTATATTTTCCGAACCGAGTATCCATGTCAGCTAGCTTCTTTGACAAGGCGGCTATACTCTGTTGCAGCTCTTCTCTGCTCGGCTCCTTCGAAGCTGTGTCCGCAGATCTTGTTGCCCTTAATGTTCACGGCTTGGAATAGTCAGCTCGAAGTTCTACTGTCTTTATTCCGGAACCAACATCCTCAAGTCGACTCGTCTGCACCGAGGACTGAGTTGATCTTCGTCGGTTCACCTTGTACTCGTTTCCTTTCAGAATTGAGAACAGTCTGTCAGTTTCCATCTCTCCAAGATCAGCTCGGCTTTCATGAATGTTGGTGAAGGTGTCCCACTCAGCTGGTAGGGCTTGTAATACTTTGAGGTTGATCTCTCTCAAAGTATATTTCCCTCGTCGGATAGACTGAATCCTTCGGATGATATACATGAACCGAAGCTCCAACTGATCAATGGTTTCATCGACTCTTAGACAGAAGTTGTCAAAATCTTGACAAGCATGGGAGAATTTGTTCTCCTTGGTTTCGTCACTCCCTTCACTAAGAGATGCCAAAATATCCCACATCTCCTTAGCTGTGTTGCACTCTTCTATCCATGGAAGATAGTCTTGTCCAACTGTGGACATGATAGTGCTCTGAGCCCAGATATCCAGCTGGCTCACTTTTGCTTCCTCAGGAGTGAAGTCTTTTGGCTTCTTCTCGACTGTCACATAAGTTGCATCCCCATCATTGGGATTTGTAGAAGTGCGAATGACTTTTTCCATGATGGTGATCGGTCCGGATGTAATCACTTGTTGCATTCAATGATGCTTGGACAACAGAATCTTCTTCATCCGAGTTTTCCAGGATGTATAGTTCACAACCGAGAATATGATAACAATCTTGTCTTTAACATCCATCTGCACACAATAAACAGATAACAAATGCAAGCAGATATGCACTAGCGTGTAAAAGATCTATTCAGTTGACCACTGAAGAAAAACACCTCGATTCACACCTCGTGAAACAGAGTCAGCAGTCTTTTGAACCACTGCTCTTATACCACTTGATGGTCCCGATACGAGTTCTGGTGTATGGGGGGGGGGGGGGAATACACCAGTTAGGAATTTTAAAACAACCCCCTGAAAAATTACCACAACTGAGTAAGAGGACTCAGCTAGAATCACAACTAAGTAAGAAAAACTCAGCTGAAAGAGTGGTGCTGTGCGGAATGTGGTGGAAATAACAATAACTCGTATAAAACAACTCACGCTCAGATGCAAGGTCGGTCAAGAACCAAATCAGTTGAAATGCAAAGATGCACTTTTGAGTGCTGGTTAGTTGGTCAGTTGGATATGCAAAAAGTAACTAAATTGAAAACACAACACACAAAGAATTTACGTGGTTCGGAGAGAACTCCTACGTCCATGGGGAGTTGTGAGTCCACACAACTCAGTCCAAATTCTTTAGGACAGCTACCACAAAGCTTACGCGGGCTTTGCATATGTTCAGATAAATTTGCGGGTACTTATCAACCTTTCTACTCAATTTCGGGAAGAGCAGGATCCTAACAACCTTTTTAGGGGATGTGTATAAGGGTGGGTTTTCCAACTACTAGCTCTAACAAAGAAGTGAGCTAGGATCTAAGCTTGAACAAATGAAGACTCAAACTAAGATCGAAAACACCAAGACAGATTCTAACACTCTATGAACTCTCAACTGGTGATGTTCTTAGAGAATAATAGCAGTTTAGCTTGTGTGCAAGATATTGTCTTTCTTTTGCTCTTTAGTCTCTTCTCGCACATGTCTGTCTTCTTTTTTTTGATGAATGAATGAAGGCCTCTATTTATAGGCGGAGAGAATCAACTAGCCGTTGGATGAGCCGTTGATCTCTGTTCTGTGAAAGCGATGGCTTGTCTCTCTTCTCTGCAGATTTTTCCGATTTGGCAACTGTGAACTTCTGCTTTCCTTCTGAGACAACCTTATGTTGGGCCAAATGAGGTAATGACAGAACGTCAAACCTTCACGTGACTTCCTATTTGAAATTCAAATTTCAACCTTTGTCTTTCAACGTTGTTTAGTCGGTTGAAAAGTTTGGTCTTCATCTGAGTGGTCTTCAGCTGATGTTCCATCTGATCGCTATCTCCGTCTAACCTTCTGTCTGAATAGGAATAGTTGAACCCTCAGCTGCCTTGAACTTCATGATGTCGATCTATCGGATTGAGTCTTGCAACTGATGTTCCATCTGAACAGTTAGCTTAAATGCTCAATTGTCTTTCTTACATCTGATGTTCTATATCAGAATAGTTGGCTTGAACGCTCAGTTGTCTTTCTTCCATCTGATGTTCCACATCCGATCAGTTGGCTTCACATCTGATGTTCCATCCGAGTAAAGCCATGTTGTCGTCTTCAGCTGGAGTCCTATAAAGATAAAATCTCAACATTGCTCAAACAGCGAGCCTAAATACTAACATTAGGATATGGCAATATCTACTCGGTTGGGGTCAGTTGGTTTTGGATCAATCAAAACTTTACTTAAATTTCCCAACAATTTCCCCCTTTTTGATGATGCCAAAAGCAAGACTTTTGCTTATTAAGACTTTTGTTTATATACAATTGATATTTATTTCACTATAATTCTTCTATCTGAAATGTTTATTATTGCATATTAATTAATTGTCCAATTATCTTAATATTAAAGATTATATAGTGTGTTTTAGATCACAGAAGATTATATAATCGACATCTTTAGATATAAACTAATATTCACAATCAAGACAACTTGGACGAATTGTTGGTTTAGATTGTAGCATAATAGTATTAAATAGTTTATCTTGACTATTTATTTATGCTAGTACGTTAATCGTATTGAAAGGATCACAGTGAGATTAATTCTTTGTTCTGACTTATTAAGAATTAAAGATCTCGGTGGCTTAAATAGTCTTAACCTTAATTGGGCTTATCAGTATGAATAAGTGTCTGACTATTGCTTTGATCTATTATAAATGAGAACTTGATAGTGGTTCGAAATTTCGTATTTTGGGCAGTGGCAGTTCTTATTTGATATTGATAGAGCTGCAATAAGGATCCGTGTCCTATGAATAATGTGATGATAATATCCTCTTGAGGAACTTAATAAGTTTATTATACTAAACCCTACAGGTGGAATTAGTTTCGGTATAATAATAAGTTTAAGTGGTAGCACTCGAGATAATTATTTATAAGTAAATAATTAATTGATTAATTAAATGTTGTCAGAAGTATTTAATTAATTAATGGATATTCGACAATCTTAAAAACAGAGATTAATTCAGTCTAATACTAGCCCCGACTCAACTAAATAAATAAGAGGGTAAGTCAGTATTAATTCTTTAGTGGAATGAATTAATATTTATATCTGATTTATATTTTTGGGCTGAATAGATTAATCGGATATTATCGGGCCAATCTTATTTAAGCTAGTAGATCCCTGAACTGGCCCAATGGCCTGTGTCTCTAGTGGGCTTAGGCGCCTGCTCTCCTACGGCCCGTAAGTGTTGTCTAGGTTTAGTGAATGTGAGCAGTTATTTTTCTATAAATACAAGGCTCATAAGACTCATTACTTGCTTGCATTCTAAGCAACTAAAACCTAGAGCTAGAGAGAGAGAAACCGGCGCCCCCTACTGTGAGAGAGAGAGTTTGAAGTCGATCCCATCCATCGTCGTACTCTAGCCGGGAACAGTTCGGAAGGTCAACTCTGGAGTCGTTGTGCATCAAATTTGCAGGTATTCCGAATAAACATCCTATGATTGTAATTAAATTCATAGGAGCATGTTAGGTATGGATTTTGTATGTGTTTGTTAGATATCCATAACTGATCCATGGGTGAAAATGAATCGGTTTTCATTAATCGGTTGCAACAGTTGGTATCATAGCCCTGATCTGTGAGTTATGGCTCTGTTGGATTAATGAACAGTAAATCCATGTAAAATAAAATCTGATTTTATTTACGTACATATATATGCATGCATGTTCATTGTCTCGTCGTAGATTCGTTTTATTTTATGTTGGTTTGCCGGTTTGGCTGTTTTTACCACGAGAAAAATCCGTAGTTAGATTAGATGTCAGTTATATTCCGTTATTTCGATTTATAATCTGTTGTACGGATCGAGAGGCGAGGAAAAACTAAACGGAGAAGCAACGGCAGCGGCGCGTGGCAGCAGACAGCGGCGCGTCTTCTCCACGCGCTAGGGTTCGGCCGCATCACGACTTGGGACGAACGAAATCCGATTCGCTGTGGCTTTTGGCTCCAGTGTCTAAGGTGTTCAATCCTAATCATGGCCGCATGGAGCAGCACGTGGGTGGGGGGCACCGCGATCCGTGATGGCGTGTGCTGTGCATACGCGGCTCGTCACGGCAGCACCATCTATTTCAACGTGGTGCTGCTGATCTGCTGCAGCTCGACGGGACCGTAGGTTCCATCCTAGGGCTCAGATGATGTCGAGGCGCATATGGGTTGCGTCGTTCTTGAGCAACGCAGAAAACCCTAGACGGCTGCAAAGGCATGGCCTTCTCCGACGAATGACGGCAGCATTGAATGGTGAACAGCAGCAGTAACTCCATGGCGGAAGATGGCGAGCAGCAGCAGCAGGTGGTCGAGGCGACGGCGGCAGCGAGCGCTGGAACGACTTCAAGCCGTGCACCTCGTCGCGGCGCCGTCGCGAGCTCGACGCTGGTGAAGGGCGGAGCACAACGGCGAGGCTGCCATTGCTGAGCGCCTGACCTCGCTGCGATGGCAGCATGAGGTCAGGGGTGATTAGGCAGCGGTGGCGCAGCAGTGCTTGATCGCGATTCCGGTGACGTGAGGGCTGCCGGCGGTGGGTGCTCACAAACGAAACCCTAGGTTGAAAACCTAGGGTTTTGGGCGTGTGGGCAGCCGTACGGTGGGGTCCTCTACGCGGTCGGACTCGTGATGGAAAGATGGGATTTTGATAAATCTCGTTTCCTTCTTGGGTGATTCTTCAAGGCGACGGATATGGAAAGACTTGAAGACGAAGATTTATTGTAATAGATAGATTTTATTTCCTATTTTATTTTTGTAATAATTTAGGCAGGTACAAGTATCCACGGCGAGATGATAATTTATTTATTTTATCGTAAATTGCATGTCATGGGATTTAATCACCGTTAAGGTGTTATTATTTCTAAAGCATGATATAATTTGAAATTATTTGAAATTATTTGCGTTTAGAAATTGCATGCTAGGAATTTATCGTATTATTCTAAGCATGTTATGAATTCAAGCGAGCATGATTTATTATGTGAGTTCTAGAAAAGTATGTTTAGTAATTCCATGTTTTACGTGATTTGCATGCGAAAATCTTTTGAATTAAAAATGACTAAGCATGTTAAATTGATTTTAATAAATCAAATTAGACTTCCACAATTAGTTTTAGATGAATTAAGTTGTTAGGCTCGTGTAAACGTCCACACGATCGTGGCTTGCATGGGTTCTATTAACTTATAGATTTTGTCGAGTAAAACTTCTAAAAGTATTTTAGTCTCGTGAATAGTGGGAATTTTTGCGTGTAAACATCCACACTATTGTGGCTTGCCCGTATTAATTCTCATAGATTATTCTAGGAGAGATTAGAATAAGATAATTAATGAAATTGTGTACAAGGAGATGTCGTTCGAGTAATTGCATCAATATGTGGGACAATTTTGGATTAGTTAAATTGTGGTATGTGCTTAGATATTGTCTCGAATACAACTCCCCATCGGAGTCCCTTTACGAGAAAATATGGTCTAGTAAGGTTCATTTATTAATTTTATTTGCTATAAGGTTAACTTGGCATGAGATAAAATTAAAAACTGGGTGTTTGGTTGAGTGGTGCGCACGTAAACGTCCACACTATCGTGGCTTGCATGTAAATTACTTGAGCTAATGAAGATTTCATTTAATATTGTTTTATCAAAAGGTTACAATATAAATGTTACGAACGTTTTATGCAATAATTGTGACTTATGTGCGTTTTGAAAGTTTATTTTTCCAGATATGACTGTTACTCCGTTATTGAATGTGCTTACTGCTAAACCGCTTACCGGACCAAACTTTTTGGAATGGAAGCGCAATTTGGGATATGTCCTAGATGCTCAGAAAGAGGAGTCTAAGAGGTGGAATAAAGCTAATTGTATGGTGAAAGCCTATATGATGACCACTATGTCCTCTGGGTTGCAGCAGCAGCATCAGTATTTGGACACGGCTGCTGCAATCATGACTAACCTCGAGGAGCTGTTCGATGAGAGTGACCGTTCTACCCGATTCGAGATCATGAGGCAAATCATAAGCTCGAAGATGATGGAAGGTGTGTCTGTGCGCGAGCACGTGCTTGGAATGATCAATCATTTCGATGAGCTAGACATGCTTGGTGGAGGTATCATGGATGAAGCGAAAGTTGACATGATACTCCACACTCTTCCCAAACACTATGAGAACTTCTGCCTTAATGCAATAATGAGCAAGAAAGTGTTCACTCTAAATGAACTGCTCAATGAACTTGTTGCAGCGGAAGGGGTTATCGAAAAGAGTCCGCAAGCTCTTGCCTCTTCTTCAAAGGGTTTCCATGTTTCACCAAAAGGTGGATAGAAATGGAAGGGCCCGGCGAAAGGCAAGAGGGGCGAAGGAAGTAATGGGAGCAAGAGGCTAGGCCCTACCAGAGGCATCAAAAAGCCAAAGGAGAAGTGTGGAAAGTGCTTCAAGTGCAAGAAATCTGGACATTGGAAGGCTAACTGCCCCCTGTTGAAGAAGGCTCAAGGTATGACTTCTGCTCTTGTTAATGAAATATGTTTAAGTTCAAGTTCTATCCACAAGTGGGTAGTAGATACGGGCGCAACTAACCCTATTTGTTATTCCTTGCAGGGGTTCTTGCTGACAAGGAAAGTGAGTTGAGGGGAGTTGAGCGTCGCCATGGGAATGGAAGCGCGAGCGGACGTTGCGGCCATAGGCGATGTTCATTTATCTTTTGAGAATTCAGTTTTAGTTTTGAGAGATGTTTTATATGTGCCAGATTTTCGGCGAAACTTGATTTCTATGGTTAAGTTGTGGAAAGATGGATATTCTATTCTTTTTGAGAGTTTTGCGACTTTTATGAAAGATGATAAGATTATCGGTTATGCACATGTTATTGATTCTCTTTATACTATTTACTGCTCTCATGCTTCAAGTTCTTCAAGTAATGCTTTAACTGTTAACCAAAAGAAGAGGTCGAATTCTTCTCAAGAGAATCAAACTCTTCTTTGGCACCTAAGATTGGGTTACATCAATTTAAGGAGGATCCAAAGATTGGTTTCTGATGGAGTCTTGGGTTCTTTCCAAGTCGAGTCCATCCCAATCTGCGAATCCTGCATAGAGGGAAAGATGACGACTCGGCCTTTCAAGGCCAAGGGGTACGAGTATTTTGTCACTTTCATTAACGATTACTCAAGGTACGGGTACATCTACCTATTGCGCTACAAGTCCGAGTGTTTTGAAAAGTTCAAACTATTCAAAGCGGAAGTAGAGAAGCGACATGGAAAGAGTATCAAGTCGTTGCGATCTGACCGTGGCGGCAAATACTTCAGTAACGAGTTTAAGGAATACGTGTTGGAAAGTGGGATTATGTCCCAATTGACTACACCTGGAACACCCCAACAGAATGGTGTGTCAGAGAGAAGAAATCAAACACTTCTGGAAATGGTTTGATCTATGATGAGTTCTGCATCTCTACCTATTTCGTTTTGGGGATATGCTTTAGAAAGAGCGGCTCACATGCTAAACTTGGTTCCCTCAAAGTCAGTGCCTAAGACCCCGTCCGAGGTGTGGTCCGGGAGCAAGCCTAGTCTTAACCACATCTGAATTTGGGGTACTCCAGCACATGTTTTAAACATAGAAGCTGACAAGTTGAGTCCAGGAACCAAGGTGAAGCTATTTGTAGGCTATCTTAGAGGAACGAAAGGTGGCTATTTCTACTGTCCTAAGAATCAGAAAGTCGTTATTAGCACTAACACGAGATTTTGGAAGAGGACTATATGATTGGCCATAGGAAGAGAAGTGACGTCATACTTCAAGAAGTTAGAGGGGAGGAGGTGATTAGTACTCCAGTTGTGCAAGATGAGCAATCGTCGAAACCTGCACAAAATATTAATATTGAATCTGCTATAGAGCTTCGTTGTAGTGGGAGGGTAACTCAAGGAAAGTTGCCTAGTCGATACACTCTACTTAATGAATCCAAGGATTCATTGGAATTAGCAGTGATCGAGGAAGATCCCTGGACTTACTCTGAAGCGTTAGCAGATCCGGATGCTCTTGAGTGGGAGACGTGTATGATTGCCGAATGGGAATCTATCGCCGCCATGGATGTATACCAGAAATGCGAGCTTCCTGAAGGCTGTGAAGCCATAGGATGCAAGTGGGTATACAAGAGAAAGAGAGGACCGGATGGCAAGGTTGTGGCCTTTAAGGCAAGACTAGTGGCGAAAGGTTTCACCCAAAGAGAGGGAATCGATTACGATGAGACATTTTCGCCAGTAGCCATGCTTAAATCTATCCGAACACTCATGGCAATGGCTACTCACATGAATCTCGAGGTCTAGCAAATGGATGTCAAAATCGCGTTTCTGAATGGGTATCTTGAAAAAGATAGGTACATCTATAGGCTGCAGCCGGAAGGGTTCATAAAGAAAGGAGAAAAGCATCTTGTGTGAATGCCGAAGAAGTCCATTTATGGACTTAAGTAGGCTTCACGATCCTGGAACAAACGTTTCAATGATGTTGTCCAAGGCTATGGCTTTGTACAATGTGAACATGAAAGTTGTGTTTACCGGGTGTGTATTGATAGGAGTCTAGTGTTTCTAGTACTTTATGTTGATGACATTTTGCTCATTAATGATAATGTGAATGTACTATCAAAGATTAAGGCATGTTTGTCCCAGCAGTTTCAATTGAAGGATTTGGGAGAGACAGCGTACATTCTTGGGATTAAGGTCGGTCGTGATCGATCTAAGAGAATGTAAAGTTTGTCTTAGACAGCCTATATTAATACTGTGTTATCGCGTTTCAGCATGCAGAATGCTAAGAAGGGTTTCTTACCTTTCAGACATGGCGTTCATCTATCTAAGGCGATGTGTTCTACGTCACCTAAGGAGATAGCGGACATGAAAGCAATTTCATATGCTTCGGCTATGGGAAGTCTCATGTATGCAACGCAGAGTACCAGGCCTAACATCTGTCATGCTGTAGGCATGGTGTCTAGATATCAGGCTAATCCTGGTCAGGGTCATTGGATTATTGTAAAGTGCATACTCAAGTACGTTAAACGGACTAGAGAGCATGGACTGGTATATCGATCTGGTGATCTGGTTCCGATAGGTTATGTAGATGCTGATTATCAAGGAGATAAAGATCAGCAGTTTTCTACTTCTGGCTATGTGTTTAAGTTGGGAGGTGGAGCCATTGTGTGGAGAAGTGTGAAGTAGAAATGTATTTCATTATCTACTATGGAAGTCGAATATGTGGCTATCACTGAGGCTGCTAAAGAGGCTGTTTGGCTTAGAAATTTTCTGGCAGAGCTTGATGTGATTCCTAGTTTACCGAGAGGTATCACGATTTATTCTGATAATGAGGCTGAATTGCCAATTGCAAGGAGTCTAAATTTCATCAAACGACTAAGCATATTGATGCAAGGTATCATTACATTCGGCTGCTTGTTCACGATAGTGATGTGGATGTACAAAAGGTTGCAGGAGTTGATAATCTGACTGATCCGCTTACAAAGAGTCTACCAGCTGATGTCTTTGATAAGCACGTTGAAGGCATGGGGCTGCGTTTCCTCCCACACTAAGATAAACTTTGAGTATAAGTGGGAGAAGTTGTAGTAGATGGCTAGATGAATATTAGTCTTATTGTATACTAAAACTTTGCTTTAGTATAAGTGGGAGAATTGAAGGGTTGTATACGAAAGCAAGACTTTTGTTTATATACAATTGATATTTATTTCACTATAATTCTTCTATCTGAAATGTTTATTATTGCATATTAATTAATTGTCCAATTATCTTAATATTAAAGATTATATAGTGTGTTTTAAATCACAGAAGATTATATAATCGACATCTTTAGATATAAACTAATATTCACAATCAAGACAACTTGGACGAATTGTTGGTTTAGATTGTAGCATAATAGTATTAAATAGTTTATCTTGACTATTTATTTATGCTAGTACGTTAATCGTATTGAAAGGATCACAGTGAGATTAATTCTTTGTTCTGACTTATTAAGAATTAAAGATCTCGGTGGCTTAAATATTCTTAACCTTAATTGGGCTTATCAGTATGAATAAGTGTCTGACTATTGCTTTGATCTATTATAAATGAGAACTTGATAGTGGTTCGAAATTTCGTATTTTGGGCAGTGGCAGTTCTTATTTGATATTGATAGAGCTGCAATAAGGATCCGTGTCCTATGAATAATGTGATGATAATATCCTCTTGAGGAACTTAATAAGTTTATTATACTAAACCCTGCAGGTGGAATTAGTTTCGGTATAATAATAAGTTTAAGTGGTAGCACTCGAGATAATTATTTATTAGTAAATAATTAATTGATTAATTAATTGTTGTCAGAAGTATTTGATAAATTAATGGATATTCGATAATCTTAAACACAGAGATTAATTAAGTCAAATACTAGCCTCGACTCAACTAAATAAATAAGAGGGTAAGTCAGCATTAATTCTTTAGTGGAATGAATTAATATTTATATCTGATTTATATTTCTGGGCTGAATAGATTAAATCGGATATTACCGGACAAATTTTATTTAAGCTAGTAGATTCCTGAACTGGTCCAATAGCCTGTGTCTCTAGTGGGCTTAGGCGCCTACTCTCCTACGGCCCGTAAGGGTCGTCTAGGTTTAATGAATGTGAGCAGTTATTTATCTATAAATACAAGGCTCATAAGACTCATTACTTGCTTGCATTCTAAGCAACTAAAACCTAGAGCTATAGAGAGAGAAACTGGCGCCCCTTACTGTGAGAGAGAGAGTTCGAAGTCGATCCCATCCATCGTCGTACTCTAGCCGGGAACAGTTCGGAAGGTCAACTCTGGAGTCGTTGTGCATCAAATTTGCAGGTATTCCGAATAAACATCCTATGATTGTAATTAAATTCATAGGAGCATGTTAGGTATGGATTTTATATGTGTTTCTTAGATATCCATAACTAATCCATGGGTGAAAATGAATCGGTTTTCAATAATTGGTTCCAACACTTTGCATGACTTGATGTATTAACTTGAGATTGGAAGAAGATAGTTAGTACTTGATCTAGAATTTAAGACATACATTGCAAAATAACCGGAAGGGGACGAGCCTTGTGCGAGAACACTAATCTAATTGATCTTTTTGGAGTTGCATGCATATGATGTTTGTCGGGAACGAAAACCCTTGCATGTGATCAACGGTTTATTCGCTACGGAAGTATGTTTGAACTAATTGTGTGATGTTCTAATAAGAGACGAGTCTCAGTGTTAATTGATTGATTGATTAAGAGTTTATCTTTAATTATCCATTGAAATTGAAGCCTTAGGATATCTTTATCATTTTTGAATTTTTAATTACTTTTGATTGCTTTTTGTTTGCTCTTTGTTATCTTGATTAGTTTAATTATAAACTCACAAATAAAACTTCGGGGTCTAAATAGAGGATGATGATTGAAAGTAGTACTTGTTGAGTTATTACAGTCTCCGTAGAATACGACCTTGCTTCCACATACACAATAGCACTCGTGCACTTGCGGCGTGTTAAAGAAATTAGCGAACACGCTACATGCTGCGACTATTTTGAATTAAGGTTAGATAACTAGAATAATTATGTAAGTGGCGAGTTCTATTACACTAATATATAACACTATAGGTTGAAGATAGTTATGCTCTATCTAAAAACAATGCAAAACACATTGGTCAATTACAGTGGAATTGAGGCTACATCCACAATTGTCAATCAACATGTTTCGAAAGTTCAGTTGGACGACAGAGTTTATTGTTCTAATTTAAGAAGCTTATGCCAATGAATCAGAATTGTTATACACAAACCAAAGTTTAAGCATCATTCTAAGGCTATCTGCAACCCTTAGAGCACCCTCAGGGTGCTCTAAGGAGTGCTCTAGTACTAGAGCACCCTTAGAGCACTCTACCCCTGCATCCCAAGGGTGCTCTAAGGGTGCTCTATCTTTAATATGAAACAATTCCCCATTTACAAATAAAAAAAATCAAATATTTATAAATATTTACATATCTCATATTTATTCACTCCCTTTAATCAAATCTATTAAATAAATAAAAAAAACTGTTTTGCTGAAATTTAACTATTTAAAAAAAAAAAAAAAAAAAAAAAAAAAAAAAAAAAAAACAGCACCTGTAGCTTCTTCTTCTTCCTCTCCTTTCCTCCCCCACCACCGCCACTCCCCTCCTCCCCTCCTCCTCTGCCTCTGCCACCCGTCGCCGTCGCCGCCACCTCCCTCCTCCCCTCCTCCCTTAATCCCCTCCTCCCCTCCTCCCCTCCTTCTCTCTCTCACCTCGGCTTCCCCCCCCCCCACCCCCCCCCCCCCTCCGCTCGAGCACAGCTCGAGCTCTCGAGCACTTGCACCCCGCCACGCAGCCTTCTCGAGCACCCGCATGCTCGATCCCGGCTCGAGCACCCTTGCTCGAGCCGCGTTGTGGATAGTCTAAAATTCGAGAAACCACCATTCTATTCTCCAATGTTTACATTTTTCAACAATTGTATATTAGTGTATGAAAATTTACAAATCTATCGACCATAATGTATACATTTTTTTCAAGTCCATCATATATGATTCAATTTATGGCAGCGGTTGAATGCTGAATCAGCACGTGTGGAAATCATTCAAACAAACCCTATTTTATTTCACATATATAGATTGCATGTTGAGTCAGCACTAGATGCCGAAAATAGTAGGATAGGTTTGAAAACAAAATTGTAGTAAGATATAATCGTACGTTTTTATATGTTATGATAATACAACTGTCAAACAGTTTAAACGTTGAAACATAAAACAATATTTTTCACTTGAATTAAATGCCAAAACAGTTTGGAACAATTTTCTGATCAACTTAGGCCTACGGCATCTTATTTTCACAATGGCTTCGGAAGTATAATGATGTCCATTAATTTTTAGATGTGAAGGAATTAAAGCAGGTCTAATGTTCTTACCTAAGACCTAATAATATACGGATAAAGTGGTAGACAAGAATGAGGTATTTCGAATGTTTTTTAAGTGGCGGAAATATAAAAAGAACTTCATTTCTTTGCCAACCATAGATTTATCATTTGAATCATTCATAATATATAGAAGAAAAGGCATGGACTGATACATATTAGATTGAATTTGTTCCTACTTTTAAGATCATTTTCACTTAAATAGTAATGATTCTGCAGGAGCCTTCTCATTGACAAGCAAGACGTGATTAAAATGACTTCCCAAAATATGTGCAAGTGGTGTGACCGGAATAATAATGATATATTTTGACACAACATTTGATATTTATCAATTATGTCACGCTTTTTATTAATAAGTAAATAACGTCGCACGTCGAGTTTGATGTGGAAATACCACATCCAAATCTTTGTGATATACTATAAATTGTTCGGGAACACATTTCAAATGAATTCAAGCTAGGCTAGCAAGCTATGAAAACTCATTTGGAAAAATTTTATGTCTGTTGATTGTTAATTTTAAATGATTTAACTTTTAGAAAAGCGACTTATTCCTGAAATTCTAGGTGTTAATTAGTGCATATATGCATGCACTTTCTTTGAAACACTAAACTAGCTAGTTACTTTCACATCGATCTTCTTGAAAATCGATTTTAATGAAATCCCCAAATTATACGTTCAATCTTTTACTTTTAGTTTAAGGGAAGGCAAAAAAAAAGAAAAAAAGAAAAGAAAAGAAAAACATATACTTGATTTATTTATTTTTGAGTTCCCTCAGTATTAAAGTCTTGATGCAATGTCCTGATTTTTTTGTATGTTTACTTAAATGATTTACGAAAAAAGAAAAACAAAGTTATTCTTACATCTGCCACTAAGAATAGCTGTCCGTATAAATATAGAAATCACCAACATTAAAATATTCACTAGGATTCGACAGACATTGTATTAAATACTCATCATTTTAAGTAAATTATTAAATCCATAGCATCATTTTATTAATTAAAAAGCAAGCTCAAAGCTGCGGACGCTGACAAAAGAACTATATAAGAATTAATTAGCAATATTAATGATGAACCGGAAGCATAATTTGCTAGAATATCAACAAATTAATTTTGGAAGATAAAGTGTGATATTTGTGTGTAGTTTGCAGATTATTACATAAGTTGGGTTTACCCACCATAACCAAAAGTATAAAGGCTATTGATTTCCACAATATCTAATAAAAAAAGTTCGATATATCTATCCCAATATCAGATTAGGTGAAATGTGAAGTAGTCATACATTAATACTCATAATGAGAATGAGAACTACAAATTCTCAAAACCAGCATTTTCAGCTAAAAGTTAATGACAAAAATTTGGGTGCAACTGTTCCACCGTAGAACACCCGCCCATTTGACCCGACCCGTCCCTGATCGACCCGTTTGACCCTGTCAAACCTCCTTTGACCCGGTCAAACCCCCTTTGACTAGTTTTTTTTTTTAATTTCCAGTTTTTTTTTTTAATTTATTTTTGTTTGCCGCTTCTTCTATGGTCAAGAGGCGAGCGAGGGGAGCCGAAGGCCTCGGAGCGAGCCGTAAAAGTCCAAAATGTTGCCCGCCGATTATCCTTATTTTAGTAATCAGAGCGAAGGGGGAGCTGTAAAATCGGAGCCGAAAGCTCCGACGGGGACAAAAAATCTCGAAAAAAAAAAAAATGAAAAATCTGGCGCGTGGGGCCCACGCGCGGGGCTGGTCGGCCCGTGGCGGGTCGTGGGCGGGGCGGGTTGTATGCAAATGGTGCATAAGTATGCATAGGAGTGTCTCTCAAAGTTAATTGGCATTGCATCATGTGTGTGTGAACTAAAATACATAAATTAAAAGTGAAACTATTATTTAAGCTATTTAGCTGTTAGACCTTTTAGGTGTTTGGCTTAGCTTAAAAACTCCTTAAAATAACTTATAAGCTCCTAAATCCTTAATAGTGAATAACTTATAAGCTATTTTAAGGAGCTTAAAAGCTAAGCCAAATAGCCTCCTTGATGACTACTAGTACTGTATGATTCAATTCCAAACACCCAAAAAGAAATGAAGTTAAGAAGGCAGATCCCAATGTCATCAACAATATTTTTATATCTACAGTATTAGAATAATGAGTGCATGCACGTTGGGGTTAAGTTTACAGTGATTCCCCCACAGTCTCTCTCTCTCTCTCTCTCTCTCTCTCTCCCTGCTATGGTTGACTCCATAGTAGAGTCCAGGTGCAGACCGTTGATGATAATACAAAATTGAGTGGAAGAGACAGCCAGAACCCAATGACTTATGTCCCAATGGTTCATATGTTGTTTCATATTCTCTCTTTCTTTCATGTAAAGGAACGGAAATAATGTCCCACCATTCTTTCCCCAACCCAACTTTCTCTCTCCCTCACTTCAATATCATCCACCAATTATTTTTTTTTCCCCATCCTTTAATTTTCTCGGATCTATGAATTGGGATTCTCAAAGTCAACTCTCCTCAACCTACTGTATAAATAATGGCCTGTGACCGAGGCCTAAGTGCCATGAGAAACACCACCACATTGCAGTGACACACATTCAGCCAGTTTAATTAGACTCTCTGTTTCTCTCCCTCTCTCTACATATATATATATATATATATATGGAAGGTGAAGATGGGACGACGTCGTCTGCACCTTCGACGCCCGTGACGCCTGCGACGCCAGGCGCCCCTCTCTTCGGAGGGTTTAGAAATGGAACTGATAGAAGATCTTCCCCTCTTAGGAACTTCAAATGCTTCAATGTTCAATCTTGGTCCTTGGAAGAGGGGGCCTTGCCCCCGGTCTCTTGTGCATTGCCCCCACCTCCTATCTCTCTTGCTAGAAAGGTGTGTGTAGTTTGTGTGTGTGATTTTTTTCTTCTAATTTTCAACTTCTTTACAAGTCGAGTCGTTAATTAATTGATGCATGTACGGTGCATTGAAGTATTTTTTATATCCATATCGACTTAATAAAGTTCATCTGGTCTATATATATATAGGTGGAATGATCATTCCTTTAATAAGTTTTTTACTACAATAATTTTTGTTATGACGTGGATCATAAAATAGGTGGGAGCAGAGTTCATAGGGACACTCATACTAATATTCGCTGCAACCGCGACACCAATTGTGAACCAGAAGACTCGAGGGGCGGAGACGCTCCTCGGGCTGGCCGCCTCGTCGGGGCTGGCCGTCATGATAGTCATACTCTCCACCGGACACATCTCGGGCGCGCATCTCAATCCATCGGTCACCGTCGCCTTTGCAGCTCTTCGACATTTTCCTTGGAAACATGTAAAATTAAATTATTTTTCCAATCTAAGTAAATTATACTACTATGTTAGAGATTAATAATATTGGAATATTAATTAATTTCAGGTGCCAGTTTACATAGGTGCACAAGTTAGTGCATCAATATGTGCTTCATTTATGCTCAAGGCAATTTTCGAGCCAATAATGGGAGGTGGGGTCACTGTTCCAACAGTTGAATATGCTCAAGCATTTGCATTGGAGTTTATCATCACCTTCAACCTCATGTTTGTTGTCACTGCTGTTGCCACTGATACAAGAGCTGTAAGCAGTACTCACTTCTCGATCTTTGTGGTGTGTGTGTGTGTGTTTTGTTTTTCATGTGTTATGCATGTTAGAAGATGTTCCTGCAAAATCCCCGAATAAGTGTTATTGTGAAATAGAAAATTATTATTTTCATTTGCAAATTTTAATAAAAATAATGTCCAACTTTCCATTTTGTCTTTGTCTGGTTCTCCTCCATACAATTTTTTTAATTGTCTGATTTCCGCAAAATAATTAGAAGTTAAAAGGGTATATTTGTCCACGTCTCAAACAATTACTCGGGTAACAAAACAAGAGTGAGTGGTTATACTTATGGGTCGGCAACTAGAAAGTCCAAATTTTGATGACTACTAATTGCAAAGACAACAATATTAATTTCTCTGACAAAAATAGCAGTCCTTCAGCTGAAGGTCACTTGCTATTCTGGCAAATAATAAAATCGTGGTTACAATTGTGATTCCATTAATGCGATGGAAAAGTTGATCATTAGTACAAATGTGCACGGACCTTAGAATCTTGTAGTTTGATTTAATTAAACTTAAAGTGTTGGATTTATATACTTTTAAAATAATAAATGTTTAAAACAAAACAGGTTGGCGAGCTTGCGGGGATTGCGGTTGGAGCTACTGTCATGCTCAATATACTCATAGCCGGGTAATACTATCAACTTTATCCTCCCACCTAAACTTTTTTTTACTATTGATACAATTTATATTATTAAAAAAAATATGATATTACATAGAGTACTATATATAAATCACAATTCTATTACAATACTGATAAAATAATACTATAAAACATTTGAGTATTGCAAGAAGCAAGATTATTGTCTCTCGTAAATAAAATCGGTATCGACCTCATATCGAAGTCTTGTATTTTATTTTATTTTTATTTTTTTGTGTTGCCAAATTTATATAGATTTACATTATTTGAAACTTCGCCACATTGAGCTTTTCAATATATTTTATTTTATTAAAATTTATTATGTGGCGCGACCTAGTGAACCTAGTATAAACTTTATCTAAATTATGTCATATGCTTGGACATAAATTAACAAAAACAAGTCTTCAAGAAGATACCCAAGTGATGCAATTTCAGTCTGTACTTCCCCCTCATATCCCATGTCAAAAATAATAAATTAACAAAAAAAAAAACAAAAAAAAATGGCGCAAAATGTTGTCTGCATTAGGCACTATCAAAGATTTGGTTGGAAATCCTAGAAGAACACACAATTTTTCCTTGTGAAATTGCATTAAAGATAGGGAAGGACTGAGGCAGGTACATAGCGCCCATCACCATTTCCCTTTATCAATAACCGTCTTCATTCAACTTTCATCTTCCATTACAATGATAATATATATTAAAACTGAAATTTATTCATGAAAAAAGTTAAAGGTTGGATCGATGTAATTAGGGGTAATTAAGAAGAGTACGGTTAATTATGGAGTAATTAAGTTAACTATAATTTATTAATCTTCAATTAATTAAGGTATACTCATCATAATTAGGATTTATTAATCACAACTAGAATTCATTAATCACAACCTCACCATACGGTTAACCGAACGGCCACATAAAAGAGGAGCATATATATAGTTGGTTGGTCAGAGGCCCCTAAATCTCTTGAACTCTGCGAGAAACTGAAGTAAAGTTTTCAATAGGTACTATGTTAGTGAAATGAAACATTAAAGAATTGAAGTACCAAAGAATCTCAATATTCCGCAAAAATGGTGGGAGACAAAATGCGTGGAAGAAAAAAGTCGGCAATCCAAGAGATCTAGAGAGAGAGAGAGAGAGAGAGAGAGAGAGAGAGAGAGAGAGAGAGAGAATGCATCTTGGATATCTCA
This sequence comes from Schizonepeta tenuifolia, assembly GCA_029490685.1. NCBI lineage: Eukaryota > Viridiplantae > Streptophyta > Magnoliopsida > Lamiales > Lamiaceae > Schizonepeta > Schizonepeta tenuifolia. Next base: position 74,638,527 of record CM055960.1, read on the forward strand.
AAGTGAGAGAGAGAGAGAGAATGCATCTTGGATATCTCAAAATTAGTGGTGCATGCACAGGGGCATGGTCAGGGAAAAGCTCTATGATTAATTGATCATCAATATTTATACGTTAAGATATATCATAACACAATTTGAATCCAAATACCAAAATGGTTGTTCATATATAATACTTGAAATATTAATTTGTTTGTGGTGATGCAGGGAAAGCACGGGAGCATCGATGAACCCGGTAAGAACATTAGGGCCGGCCATTGCTGCAAACAACTACAGAGGCATATGGGTGTACCTTACTGCACCAATCCTCGGAGCTCTTGCCGGTGCCGGCATTTATTCCGCCGTTAAGCTGCCTGACGAAGCGCACGACAAACCAGTCTTAGGGGAACATAGTTTCAGGAGATGATGAATTCAGATCATATATCGCAAATTAAAGACTATATATAGATAATTATTTTACATGTAATAGGATACATCGATGGTCAGTCTCCTCTCGACCAATATATTCCAATTTGCTATGCCAATATCTAAAATGATTTCACAACTACAATGATGATCATCACTCCAATATAATTTGAACCGTGGTATACCAGATGTGTCAAAGTGGTACATCTTTAATTTTAATATGATAATTTATTGACAATATTAAAAGAAAATCGTGTTTTCAAAAGTGAAAGAGGCAGTCTCCTGTGAGACCGGTCTCTAGTAAGAGACCGAGTTTGACTCATTGACCAATTTTATATATATATTTTTTTTTGTCTTCGCTCCTATTACTAATATAAAAATATAATCTTAGCGGCAACAATTTGGATTCTTCAGCTCGTACCAAGGTCTTCGGCTCCCCTCACTCGAATCTTGACCAAAGAAGAAGCGGCAAACAAGAAAACGAAGAGGCAAACAAAAAAAAAGAAGAAAAATTTGGATTTAAAAAAAAAATCTGAAAAAAAAGTAGCGTGTGACGTGCCGGTCTCTAGTAAAAGACCGGTCTCATGCAAGAATTCGCCAATGTGAAATTAATCTCAACGATCATATACATATATGTCGAACAAGAATCTCAACTTTAGAAGATGAATTTGGCTTCCTCAAGTACACGTCACCGAATGGGGTATTTATAGGTGAATTTATATGTAAAAATAAAAAATTATAATAATAAAATAGAAAAATCGGGACACATAGCCATTGCATTCAAAATTTTAACCATCGGACGCATTATTTTTTTTCGGTATGGTCGCACCGGATCGAGACCATCTCGAGCCGGCCAACGAGACAGCCGGTGCAAATAATCTTATAACGAGTTAGATTGACATATTTATAATACCAATAACGATCAGCCCCTTTCAAAATCAATAAGACCAACAAGTTTTTTAAAAATGTAAAAATATGGGAGTTAAAAGTTATTTGAGTACAATACCTTTGAATGATTTGCAATTTCAGAACAAAGTTTTGAGGGCCTGTAATTTAAGGACAATACTTTTCGAATTAAGCACCGAAAAGACAAAAGTGAGCCCGATCGGGCTAAAAATTAATTATGCAGTGTTTCACCTATTTTTGGTCATATTTTCTATAGGTTCTTAGGTGTGTTTTTGACGTTAGTTTGTTTGTTTTGCGTTGTCTTAAGTCAAAAGTTGCACTCATGTTTTGTCCAAGTGTTTTCAGTGGAAACATAGGTTTTGAGCCGGTTTTGCAAGATTAAAGATCAAAGTGGGCTCAATCCGATCTTGAAACGAAGAGGTATGAAGGAGAGTAGAGCTGAAGTAAGGGGCAGAGCTCCCTCGCTGACTAGGGATCCTTGTTGAAGTAAGTCATTGCACGTTCAAGGAATGGAGGCAGAGCTCCCTCGCCAATCAGAGCTCCATGCCCTATTGATGGTTTTTCGCGGTTCGACACAGGAACAAGTGGCAGAGCTCCCTCGCCGACTAGAGGTCCTTGCCAATAAGGGGCAGAGCTCCCTCGCCGACTAGAGCTCCCTGTCCTTAAGTGATTTAGTGGATATAAACCGCCTACACACATGGAAACAGGATAGGCGTTCTTTTTATTTTCTTTTCCTAGGGTTTTACTTGGGTATCTAGGTGACGGCTAGAGACTTTTCTCCACAATTTTTCTCTACTTTTCAATTCTTGTAATTTTCGTTCCAGAATCAAGAACAACACCACCACGGATTTATTTTCAGATTCTATCTCAACGTTTATGATGCAATTTCTATTGAAGCTTGTGAGTTCTTAATTCTTGTCTTTATTTTCTTTTGCTTTAATTTCTTATAGATTAATTCCTTTAAGTTTATGCTAGAATTAGAGATTATTATTTCAGAGATTAGATTAAATTTCAATTCTTGCCTAGGTTTAATTCATGTTTAATTTCTCCTTTCAATTTGCGTTTAGGTTTAATTCGTTTTAGATTTTATTTCAATTCTTGTCTAGATTAATTTATGCTTAGTAATAAACAATCAAACCCTCGATTTTATTGCTTTATTTTCTTTTCTGTTTGCGATACAGATAATTTCCCTGTTAAGTTTTCCTTGTGAGATGATATTTGGGTTAACTTGCTTAATCTACAAAGATCACGTTTAATTGCGTGCAACTTAGGATTAAAATAGTTGAAACATGCAGCCCGATGATGGTCGCCGACTTATTAATATTATTTTAATGTATTATTTCTCAAAGTGTCCTATGGCATATATATGTTTTAGCCCTGAATAAGGAGATGATAAATCATGAGGATTGATGAGCAACCTATTAGAGCATCCGCATCCGTTGACGGATGCTCTGGCCCACGGATGAGCCCCTGTTCACATTGGTCGGGCTCATCCGCAGGCTCATATCACATAGTTTCTAAGTTTTAACTTTTTTTTATTTTTGAATTAAATTTTTTTTTTTGCCAAGTAGAATAATATAATACTTAAATTTCATTAATAAAATTAAAATATTACACCAATAATAAGATAAAAAAATTAAAACGACATAATGAAAAAAAAAATAGTCTCTTGCACGACGAGCTAGTATGTCGGCCACTTGCTCCGAATGTAGCTTGAGCTGCTCCACCGTCATCCTCGATGTATCCATGCAAAGGATCTTATTGTCCATCGCCTCACGCTTCAAACGGATTTTCTCCATATTGGCCTTGGCAAGAGCTGCGAGACCACTTTGTATGCCCTCCATAAATTGCAACAGCTCGGATGTGAGTGTCGTCGTCAAGCTTGTCTTCTCGTTTCCCTTTGTCACCGCCTTCGCCGCCTTGTTTCCAATTGGCCGAGTGCCAACGCTTTCCTCGGCGGAAGCCGAAATCGTGAAAGCGTCGTCGCTCGACGTCTTCGTCCTCTTTGTTGCATGCACGTCGCCCTCCAAATATTGAGACTTGAACTTGTGGTTTAGTCGTAGAAGTCTCCACGAATTCTCCCACTTGAAAGGGACGCCCCTGTTTCTTGACTTGTAGAGGTCCATCTCCCTATTCCTCATCATATCGTCGTTGTATCCACTTGGCCATTGGGCGTGAGTCTCCACCCAAGCATTCTCCCACAACTTCACCTTGTGGTTCACTCATTGCTAGTGGCTCTTCACTTGTTTGACCGTGAAAGAGGTGGGCATCAAGAGGTTGAACCGCTCCACGACCCTCCCCCAATACCTTTCGGCCTTTTGATCTGTTCCACAGACGGTGTCATTCGTTTCTTCCATCCAAATTCGACATATGAGGTCGGTTTCTTCAATGGTGTAGTTGTGGCGCTTGACTTCGCCACCGTATTCCTCCTCCGCTGACGTCGCCGGAGCCTTGGCTTTGGACTTTGCCGGCCTCCTCGTCTTAGCAGTAACCTTGGCTTTGACCGGCGTGGAGGTGGCGGTTGCCGGACTTCCGTCGCCGTCGCCGGCCTCTTGGCAATTGATTTGTTCGAGACTCGGCATGTATGGAGGGATGTCGTCGTCCCAATTGGATGAGTACATGTCGTCGTTGCTGGCCATTTGAGAGATTGAGAAATGGAGAGAGTTGAGAAATGGTGTAAAATGAGAGGGAGAGGAAATGAGAGATGACACAGTTGAGAAATGGTGAAAAAATGAGTAATAGAAGGGTGTATTATAGGGTAGGAGGAAGAGGAAAAAAAAATTGACTATTGTCGGCGGAGTCCGGCCAGAACTAGTTGTTGACCGTTCAAAATTTGATTTTTTGTTCCTTTTTTTAATGCGGCGCCATACCCAACGCGCCACCGAGCCGGCTCATCCGGGACAGGCTCGACATTGGGCGGCTCATCCGTCCATGCAGCTCGAGCCTGCCGACGAGCTGCCCGATGTGGGGTGCTCTTAGATGGTTCCTTGACACTGCCGTTGGTTCCACCTAGCATCATCTTCTTTAGAACTCAGACATTGTGAAAAGGTTCAGGCCAGCGTTATTTTGATTATAACTTATCATCTAATTTTGAATCACATCGATCGAATCAAATTTTTTTTGCTTACTCATCTGCTGAGAAAAGTTCTTGTTACGACTTTTAACTAGGACAACTCAAGCAATCACAACGTTAACCTTTTCTCTTTAGAACCATTTATATATGTTCCCTATATTAAAATTATCACCAGGCCAGTCGCTGGTTAATCCTCTAATCTACACAATCAGCTGAAACATAATCTCATGCGCTGCTGGATTCCATGTATTGGTTAGGTTTTATTAAGTCTCTGTGCTTAATAGTTCTCTTTGGTTGTTTTCCTCCACTACGGGCCTATTGTCGATATACATAGATTTGAAAATGCCTCCAAGACCTTCTCCTGGTTATGCTTTTGTTGAGCCTCCAAACTATCAGTTACTACTGGATTCCAAAAGATAGAACTTATCCGATCCATCTAAATGATGGGTTGCTTTGTTTCTGTGTTTCTACTTCTACTAAAGATTCTCAAACGATGTTGTCTTCCAGTTTGAAGAATCTCGTGATGCTGATTATGCCATACGTCGATGGATGTTAATCGGGCTGCATAAGTAATTTTTAGCCCGATCGGGCTCACTTTTATCTTTCCAGTGCCTAATACGAAAAATATTGTCCTTAAATTGCCCCTCAAAACTTTGTTATCCTTCTATTTTCGGGATGAGTTGGATTTGAAACCTCTATATTGAGAATGAAGACTAATAAGCCCTAATTAAGCCCCCCTTTCTTCAAACCAGGACATAAAATCAAGGTCGGAGAAATAAAAAAAAAAAAAAAAAAAAAAAAAAAGGGCGGTCGAGAAATTATAAGTTATTGAGTGGATGAGAGAAAAGAGGGGAGAAGGAATTGGAATTGGAAACTGCTCATCTTTCACTTCATCGTTCATGACACTAACATAATGGAGTACTCTATACTCTAAACATATAAATTCTTCTTTCAACCTTATATTTCAAAAAAAAAAAAATCCATAATGGTTCATCCTTTAAAAAAAAAAAGTTCCATAGATTTTTTAAAAGGAATGTAAATACACCATAGGGGAGCTACCCAACGAGCGAAATTAGAGTACAAAGACAACAAACATTATGCAGGGGTGCAAGGATCTACGGAAGCACCTCAATTGAGATTTTGTTTAGTCGACTTTAGCAACCCTCTCGTTGAATTCTTTTAAAGTTAACACCTCGTCAGATATATTTTTGTGTCAGCCCTACTTATGAATTAAGACAATAAAGTGGATTGTTAATCCAATCTCTCAAGCTAAAGCAAGAAAAGCTAGGATTTTCATTTGAGATTGGAACCAAAACTTTATTATGATTATCTCAATTTATTGAATCCTCGCCACAACTCGACAAGTTCTTGAGACCACCTTATTCTTATGAATTCAAATATTTCAAATTATGCATATCCACAAGCTTAATTTCCACATTTAAAAAATTCTTTTATTCTTCTTGCAAACCCCATATGTTGCTTTAAAGTGAACTCTTGGATTGACATGACAACATGCTCAAAGTTTAAGATTTTTAGCTTTGGCAAATAAAAAATAACTAAATTAATGTTAATTGGCAGCATGCAAATATTCATGTTCATGCATAATTGTTCTCAATTGGATTCTTCAGCTCCAAGCAGCGTCTCATATTTCATTATAATATACTACATTTGATCCCCAAACAACTTCCGATCTTTCTTTTTTGGAATGGTACCAAAATAACTTCCTACCTATTTTTGTTAGACACACGCAATAAAATATTCTCCCTTAACCTTACTTTTCTCAACTCACAATAATTTTTTCCTTAATTCCTGTGGCACTCCTAGAAACTTATTTCAGGATGGGAGGTAGCAAAATTTCTTAAATACATCCATATATGATATATATATATATATATATATATATATACAACAAGGGATTATGCGTTGCATGTATAACCCCTTGTTTAAGACAATTAATTTATTACAAATATTTGCAAATAAATAAAAAGTTGTAATATATATTATTAATTTTGACTATTATTAACTTCAATAATTATTAGCAAGTATGTGCAAATAGAAATGATAATGGGTCTACTATCTCTCATCAATCAATTTAACATAAATCAATCTATAACTTCGTCATCTAATCATGCATAACGAACAAACCTTCATATTTTAATCTTACAAGTAAAATTAATAAAAAGAGGGAAAGTAATGACCCTATTCATTTCAATCCCTTTTGTCATTTCCTTCCAAATTATAGCGTATTTTATTAGAAAATAAGTTTATGTTAATATTTTTACCTAGTATAAAAATTAGAAATAAATTAAAGGACTCGAAGCAGCGAGAACAATAAGAAATGTATAAAAAGAAAATAATTTTTATGTAGACCTTAAAATAAGCAAATTCATCTATATTTTAAATATATCTTCTATTTTGTGTACAATTTTAAAAAATTTATGACTGTGGTAAAGAATATCTATTATAATTTAATTAATTTGATTAATAACCTTAGTACTTGGAAGAATCAAAACACACGTTATGGTATTCTAATCATATGTAAAAGAGTCAACCCTCCCACCCCCATATTGTTTGTGAAAATAATTCTAAATCACAAACCATAATATACATAACTCGTACTCTGAAAGTGAAAGAGGATTATTATAATAGAATATCTTTTTTTGGATTTTCATTTATAATTAACCAACAAAATATTTGAATATTGAAATATTAACAATAAAGAAAAATCTGCTAAATATTGTATTCTTTGAATGATTAAATTAAAGTATTATTCTAAAATATATATGTTTAATCTCTTTAATGGTTCTTGTATCTGTATAGTTAAATAATTTTATAATACATAATGATAAGGGGTTTAATAATTTTTAAGTGTCTCAAGTATCAAGTTTTAATTTCTCGTACTCTTTTTTGTTACCTCTATTTTCTTTTTCAAGCCTATTATATATGTATATATATATTTAATTCCCATTATATTTACATATATTCATAATTATTTAAAATTAAACTTTAATTGTTTAGTGTAATACAATGATAGGATGAAAAATCAATTGTCATGTTCTATTTCAACTTTAATTTGGTTGAGAGCTGAGACTGTGTTTACCAATAAATATAAATTTAATTATATCAAAAATCACATCTTTTACACCAAAATTTCATTTTTATCGTTTTTATGGGATGCTTTTAAATTTATGGAATTAATTTATCAATCATTAATTTATATACTCCCGTCATGAACTATAGTGCTAAAAGTACTTCATAATTTCAGTAAGAAAAATAATTTATAAGTAGATGTTAGAAAAAAAAAAAAATTCATTTGTGAAAAATATTTATCAAATATTAATATGTAGTGTTCATTTGTGAGCAATTACGTGGATAATCTCTTCAGTAATCAAAACCGCTAAACTGCTTATGATGGTCCCGATACGAGTTCTGGTGTATGGGGGAGGGGAGAAATACACCAGATAAAACTTTTTTAAAACAACCCCTTAAAACAACCCCCTAAAAATAATACAACCGAATAATGGAACTCAGTTGGAATCACAATCGAGTAAGAAACACTCAGTTGGAAGTGAAGTGCTGTGCGAAATGTGGTGGAAAAATAACTCGTATAAAATCAACTCACGCTTTTGTGCAAGGTTGGTCAATAACCAAAACAGTTGAAATGGAATAATGCAGGCTAGTTAGTCAGTTGAATATGCAATAAGTAACTGAAAAATAAACACAACACACAAGATTTAACGTGGTTCGGAGAGAACTCCTACGTCCACGGGGAGTTGTGAGTCCACACAACTCAGTCCAAGTTCTTCTGGACAAACCACAAAGCTTACGCGGGCTTTGCAACCGTTGAGATAAGTTTACGGGTACTTATCAACCTTACAGATTAGTTTTCGGGTACTAATCAACTTATCTACTCAGTTACGGGAAGAGTAGGGTCCTAAATACCTTTTCAGGTGAAAGAAAGGGTGGGGTTCCAACTAAATAGCTCGAACAAGAAGTGAGCTAAGATCTAACACTCTACGAACTCTTAACAAGTGATGTTCTCAAGGTTGGATCAAAAACTTCAAGGACAGAATCTAACTCTCTAGAACTCTCAACTAATGATGTTCTTAGAGGTTTTGCTTGAGTGCAGAATGAAGTTGTTCTTTCGCTTGAATATCTCTTCTCACTTGTCTGTCTTGTATTCCGGTGGTCTTGGTGAATGAATGAAGGCCTCTATTTATAAGCGGAGAGAATCAACTAGCTGTTGGAAGAGTTGTTGATCTCTGTTCTTTGATAGCGATGGCTTGTCTCTCATCTCTGCAGACTTTCCGGATTTGGCAACTGTATGCTTCTGCTTTCTATCTGAGACAGCCTTGTGTTGGGCCAAATGAGGTAATGACAGAGAGTCAAACCTTCACGTGACTTCCTGATTTGAAATTCAAATCTCAACATCAGACTTTCAACAAGGGGTGGTCGGTTAAAAGTTTCGATCTTCATCTGACTAGTTCTTCAGCTAATGTTCTATCTGAATGCTAACAGTTGAACTCTGAGCTGACTTGAACTTAATGTTGTTGATCTTCTTGGTTCGAGTCCTACAGATGTTCTGAATCTGAACGCTCAGTTGTCTTTGCTGTTTCTGATCAGTTGGGTTTGAACGCTCAGATGACTTTCTAACATCTGATGTTCTCTTACAACTTCTTCCTTTGAATACTTAGTCGACTTTTGCATCTTCCCCCATGAATGCTCATCTGATGAACGCTCAGTTGTCTTCTTCATAACTGATGTTCTATCTGAGTGAAGCCTTGTTGCCGTCTTCAGCTGGAGACCTGTAAAGATAAAATCTCAACATTGCTCAAACAGCGAGCTTAACTACTATCATTAGGATCTGGCAACATCTACTCGGTTGGGGTCAGTTGGTTTTGGAATCAATCAAAACTTTAATAAATTTCCCAACAATTTCCCCCTTTTTGATGATGCCAAAACCCTTATAAAAAAATTCTTACAAGGCATCCTGATCTAAATCCTACTGACCTATCCAAAATCTCAGCTGAAATTCTAGACAGTCTATAAGATTAAAACATCAAAGGGTTAGCACAGTTATAACATGATATTGAAATAACTTTGCGATTCAGAGCTTGAACAATGAGAGATTGTTCGTCAAGTTGAATCGTATAACTGAATAGTTTTTATTACAACTGATGATTACAAAGGTAAGCACAAAAAGACAAAAGTTACATCAGTTGCTCAAAAACTAACTGAGCTAATACTTGAGCCCATACTTACTAAACGTTCTAACAAAAATCTCTCTCTTTTCAGCTGACTCCTTGAAAATGTCAACCCCGTGCTCTTTGCAGACTTGCCTTGCCTCAGCTGCAATCTTTGTTCTGTTGGGGGTGCGGGAGTCTGGGAGGAAGGGAGGCTTATATGTAATCTTCTGAGGGACGGGGACAGTGTTCAAATCCTGTTTTGCTTCTATCATCGCACGCCTGAACTGGCTGAACATCCCCTGGTCCCCAGTGTGCAGCTCGGTTAGCGCCTCCTTGAAAGCTCTCCTCGGATCGTCGGTTGAGAAGACTTTTCTGTAGTAGAAGTCGTTCACAAACTCTTGCTTGAACGACTCCCAGTCTTCGTTCCATTCGGCTGGCATCCACTTATCTACATGCCTGAACCGACTCTAAACCTTGACCTTCCCTGGCAACCTCTGTTGACTCAGCCGAGCTTCAGCCTTAACCTGATGTTTATCAATTCGGCGACGGTTGCGGGAGGCAATGTTTCGGTCCAAGTTCCTGGTTATCTTGTTCAGCTCCTCTTCAAATTGGTTTACTCTTCTGGCCTGGCTGGCAGCGAACTTCCTGATCCAGCTCGGATTCATATAATCTTTTTCTGCAACATCCATAGCCTTGGCAGCTGCAATACACTCTTCGGTTGTGATACCGTCGAGTTTTGAATCAAGCTCGGCTGCGATCTCGGTTATGAAGTTGTAAGAAACTCCAAACTTCTCCGCCTGCTCCAAGTCTTTTTCCATTTCAGCTCCACCGACTTCGGTTGACTTGGGAGCGGACTTCTTCGTCTTCTTCCTCAGCTGGAATTTTGCAGCAGCTGGCATCTCTTCCTCGGCCTGGGTCTCTTCTTCTTCCTGCATCTCAACATCCGCCTCGTTATCTTTCCCCTTTTTGGCATCAGCAACAAGGCTTGCTACTGAACCATCCAGAGAGGTGAGCTGTTGTTCGGCTAGTTGAATACGGTTGAAGAGTTCATCGACTGCGCACTCGATTCCCACCTTCTTCGCCAGTTCGGAGTCATGGCGCTCTTGTTCAGCTTTCCTTATTCCAGCGAAAGTTTCAGTTACCTCAGTCTGGAAAGCAGCGAACTCAGCCCATCTTGACTCGAACCGAGTCTCCCATTCTTCATCCTGAGTTTGTTGGGATTTGGCGAGGTTGGAGTCGAACAAGGATTGGAAGATGTTCAACTCTGACTTGATCCCCAGAAGAGTTGACTTCAGATCCGACAAGTCTTGACTGGTGGAGGAGGAGAATTCATCCAGCTTTGTCTTCAGTGAAACATTCTCCTCCACCAGCTGCTTGTTCTTTTCTTCCTGTGCTTCCAACATCCTCAGCTGATCGTCTCTGTGTTGCTGGAAGTTGGCAAGCAATTCTGTCCTCAGCTGATTCACCCTCTCAACTATCCGCTCACAAATTTCTTTAGATGAGGGAGCAGGCTGATCAGCTGGAGGGGCTTGTTCAATCATGGCTAGCGGGTCAACTGTAACCATGGCTTGACGGTTGGCCAAGTACAGTTTCAGCTCTTCTTCTTCGTCCTTTGTTGCGGTGGCGGCTGCGTCCAGATCATTGATGAAGTCAGCTGACTTGATCAGCATGTTATCGAGGAATTCGACGCAATCTCGTCCAGCTGTTTCCCTGGTATCGGTGCCTTAGGCCTTGCTGAGGTCCAGACGACGTGTCAGTAGGGCCACCTTGTTGTTGTAGGCCACTTCCAGTTTGGTATACTTGAAGTAGTCTCGGATGCGAGACTTGTCCGCCTTCAGTCTGTCCCAGTTGTGTACCCTGACTGTATCTTCCTTCACGTACCAGTGACTGAAGATCAGGTTGAACTGGTACAACAGCTCGATTCCAAGGGTAGCAAAAATTGGCATGTCACGAGCTTCTGGGAACATCCCGATAAGCTTTTGGAAGCAGTAGGCCACCTTGCCTTCGTGCTCCAATGCAACTGCCTGAAGGTCAGCTTCATCGTCTATTTGGGAGGGGGATAGATCATATGGCAATGCTTCAAATGTTTCAACAATGTTGGCCAAAGCAGTGGTCTCAACATTGGCATCGAGCTGGGAGCTCGGAATATTGGATTCAGTGGGGAGGGGGGTTTCAATCGGTTCCTCAACATTGGCCGAAGAAACGGTCTCAATGTTGGCATCGAGCAATGGGCTCGGAACATTTGGCTGTAATTCGGTTGAGTGAGCAAGAGGCTCTGGGGGCGGTACGGCATCAACTCCTGCCGTGGGGGAGGTTGGAACGTCTTCAATGTCCTCAGAGGAGGAAGAAGCATCCGATGTCACGTCCGTCTCCATCCCTTCCGCCTCATCAGTTCCAGCAGCTCGAGGGACGATCTTGAAGGCAGCTGCCTCAGCTGAGTGGATTGACTCGGATGGCTCCTCAGTTGGTGCCGTCTCAACTGGTGCTTCCACAGCTGGCACCTCCTCCTCAGCTGACGCATCCACAGCTGGCTCCTCAGCTGTCTCCTCAGCACGCTCCTCAGTCGGCTCCTCAGCTGGCACCTCAGTTGGCTCTTCAGCTGGCTCTACAACCGTCTTCTTGAACCTCACCCTCAGCTTCTTCTGGGCAGGTTCCGCCTCTTTCTCTTTCTCCGAATCAGACCTGCGTCGGCGTGCAGCTTTGGATTTTGTGGGGCGACTGACAGCTAGTACCTCCTCAGCTGTGGGTTCAGCAGTCTTCCCAGCATCTTTCTTTTCCTTAGGAGTATATACACTCCTAATCACCTCCTGCGCCTTCTTCGCTGTTGGGAACATCATCAACCTCTTCACTGGGGTTTCTTCGCAATCTTCCCAGACCATGTTCCGTCCCTCGGTTGCGAGTAGGATCAGAGCTGAGATCTTGCAACCGAAGTTGAGCGTCCCCTTGACACTCAACAGTTTCTCCCCTGAGTCGGTTGTGGTCTCTGAGATTTTCTGCTTCTCCAGGATCAGTTGGTTCAGAAAATATTGGAACCAGTTGATCTCGTGCTTGTGCTCCAACGCCAACAACTGCTTAAGCTTCGATCGGCTGATGTCTTCGAACTCTCCGCTGTAGCCGAACACGACCTTGGAGACAACATTGAACAGGAGGCGATGTTCTGGCTTCAATTTTGTCTCTTCAACCTCTCAGGTGTGATCAGAGTATTCTCCAGAAACTCATCGGCTTGCTCATCAGTTATATTTTCAATGAAGTCCGTGGCGTTGTGGTTTACTGGGATGATGTGGCGAAGGACATCGGAAACTGCGATGGAGAAAGTAACACGGCGAATGGTTCTAGCTGGAACGTCGCGTTGCCGACAGGAAACTTCTGTAGTCACTCCTTCTCTGCTGTCGATGGAAGTTTGCAGATTAACGTAGAATTCGCCGACCTGGCGCCTGAGCAGGTGGGTGGGGTAGAGCTTCGCCCATTCCAGAAGGCCGTTCTTCCTGAGTGTATTTGCAAGGGGAGCCAACACCGGCGACTCCAGTTCGTCATCGGAAAGAATCTACTCGAAGTGAATCTTTGACACCAGCAAGTCAAAGGATTCTTCATATGAAGTGGGGACTAGAGAGGGTCCGGAAGAAGCCATTTTCTTTCCTTTGGGAGCCATTTAAATCACTGAGAAGGTATATATAAGAGGGAAGGAAAATCTTGCAGAAAACAGTTAGACAAAATCTGAGAAGATGATGAATAGTAACTGCAGATAAACACGAATGAAGAAGGTAAGAGATCACTACCTGATTTTCCGCCTTTTATAGGTTTTTGACTCGATTGAAATCGGCGGCTAGGGTTGAATGGCGCGAATCCATCAACGGCTGAGATCACGCGACTGTTGACTATCTTTGACTTGACGTCATGAACTGAGTTCCAACCAGCGCGTGAGAAGGTGTACAGTTTTTCTTGTCAGCCCAGTCGCACTATAAAGTAGGCTATTGATGTTCAGCCGTACTTTACATTAAATGCGACATGATGGCTATTTTAATGTAACTGACATGCTCAGGAATGTTTGAATTTATTTCAAACATTCTCATTTAAGATCATAACACCTTCAGCCATAAATGTTACCTGCCAGCTGATGTCGGAATCAGCTGTGTTGCAATGTTGCGGCATACCATCAGCTGACTCGAGTTCGTCTGTTCAGCTGACGTCTGATCCAATGTTGCAGCATACCACCAGCGGACTCGAGTTCGTTTGTTCAGCTGATGTCTGATGTCTTCAGTTGGCAATCCACATCCGAGATTTCCCCTTTATCTGAGCTTCTCCCTCAGATGGATATCTATCTCTTCACCTCAGCTGGTTCCTCATCTGATGGATCCAACAATCCAAGTAGATCACATAACATCTTGAACCGTGCTTCGGCTAGAGGTTTGGTGAAGATATCGGCTCTCTGAATCTCAGTTGGAATCTTCTCCATGGATACGTCCTTCTTCTCAATATGGTCTCGGATGAAGTGATGTCGGATGTCAATGTGCTTCGTCCGAGAGTGATGAATAGGATTCAAAGAGATAGCAATGGCACTTGAGCTATCACAATGAATGGGAACCTATCCAGTTGCAACTTCATAGTCTCTCAGCTGTTGTTTGAGCCACACCACTTGCATGCAGCAGCTACCGGCAGCCATATACTCTGACTCGGTTGTAGAAGTGGCAACACATGCTTATTTCTTGGAGAACCACGAAACTAGCTTGCTTCCCATGAACTGACAGTGTCCAGATGTGGACTTCCTGTCCAACCGATCTCCGGCTAGATCTGCGTCTGAGTATCCGGTCAGTTGGATGTTGTCGTCGGTTGGATACCACAACCCAACATTTACAGTTCCCTTCAGATACTTGATGATGTTCTTTGCTGCCAACATGTGAGCTTCCCTCGGTTGAACTTGGAACCGAGCACACACTCCAACCGCGTAAGATATGTCTGGCCGACTGGCGGTTAGATATAGCAAAGAACCGATGATCCCTCTATAATTACTGGCATCTACGAGCTTTCTCTCAGTTCCAGGTTCAATCTTCCAGTTAGTATTCATCGGGATCCTTGTGGTCTTACTTGTCTGCAATCCAAACTTGGTGATGAGCTCTTTTGTATACTTGGACTGATTGATGAAAATCCCTTCTGGTGACGGCTTCACTTGAAGTCCAAGAAAATAATTTATCTCGCCCATCATTGACATCTCGAACTTCTCCTTCATGAGATTTGAAAAATTTTCACACAGTTCCTTCGACCTAGAACCGAATATGATGTCGTCGACGTAGATTTGCACAACAAGTATATCTTCTCCAACTTTGATGGTGAACAGAGTTTTGTCAACTGACCCTCGTTTGAACCCCGAGTTAGAAGAAAATCACAAAGAGTGTCATACCAAGCCCTGGGTGCTTGCTTTAATCCATAGATTGCTTTCTTCAACTTGTACACTCTTCCATCTCCAGTTTCAAAACCGGGAGGCTGTTCAACATATACATCTTCCTTGATATCACCGTTGAGGAAGGCACACTTCACATCCATCTGATAGACCTTGAACTTGTGAAATGCATCATAGGCTAGAAAGATTTGGATGGCTTCCAGCCTTGCAACTGGTGCGAAGGAGTCCTCGAAATCGATTCCTTTTTGTTGGCAATGTCCCTGAGCTACCAACCTTGCCTTATTCCTCACGATGAATCCAATGGCGTCTCTCTTGTTCTTGAAAATCCATTTTAATCCAATGAATTTGACACCATTTGGTCTATCTACCAACTCCCATACACAGTTGCGTAGAAATTCATTCAGTTCTTCTTGCATGGCTGTTGTCCACTGAACACAGTTGAGAGCTTCCACAACATTCTTCGGTTCTGGCACATCAGCTAAGAAGTAAGAGATCATGGCAACATCTCCAGCTTGCTCGAACTCCTCAAGAACTGCCAACTCCTCAGCATATTGGGCATAAGTGTTGGAATCTTCCTCGGTTGAATCTGGAATTGCAACTCTGCTCCTTGTACGTACACCTTCGATTGGATCTCCAATGATGTTGTCAGTGGAATGATCTTCATACCATCTTCTGTTGCGTCTTCCTTCTTCTTCCAACTGTGGCTGTTCCGTGATCTGAGCTGTGGGAGATGTTGGACTCTTCTGAGCTGGTGATTTATCAGTTGTTGAGTCTGGATCCTCAACATTGATAACATTTTGAACCGGGCTTGGTTGGGCTTCGGATGCTGATGCAGTTGGAGTGACATCAGCTGGAGTTCCCCCTTGAGATAAGCTGAGGTCCTCGCATTCATCTTCAGAGGAGTATGTATCATCATCCTCGGTTGCCCATACCAATGGTTCAGCTAGATTCTTTTCCCTTAGTGCTTACGATCTGGTGATAACATGTGGAACTTGTGAATCAGTCTGTTGTCCTTTAGCCTGTTCCCTGCACACAAAAGTAGATTCATCAAAACTAACATGAGGTGTTATCTCCACAATACGAGAGCTATTGTTGAAAACTCTATAAGCCTTGATCCGAGCAGCATATCCAAGAAATATGCCTTTCGAAGCCTTGGCATCAAAAGTTTTCAACTGAGTCTTCCCATTGTTGTGAATATAACACTTAGAACCAAAAACGCAAAAATATGAAATATCTGGCTTCCTGCGTCTCCATAGCTCGTATGGTGTCTTTCCCAACCGCTTGGTTAGAAGTGACCGGTTCTGGGTGTAGCATGTTGTGTTGATGGCCTCAGCCCAAAATCTCTTTGGCAGAGCTGAGCTTGTCAACATGGATGTTGCTGCATCTTTCAGTGTTCGGTTTCTTCGCTCAGCTACTCCATTATGTTGCGGAGTACGTGCAACTGATGTTTGATGAGTAATTCCATGCTTCTCGCAGTACCCGATGAAGGTTTCATTTAGAAACTTGGTTCCACGATCTGATCGGATGGAGATAATTTTCATCTCTTGTTGGTTCGATATCCGATCCATCAGCTTGGGTAGCTCATCTCGGGTTTCACTCTTGTGACGCATGAAAATGGTCCACGTATATCTGGAATAGTCATCAGTTACAACAAGGGTATACACGTTGCCATTCATGCTCTTTGGTGTAACTGGCCTGAAGAGATCCATGTGGATCAGCTGTAACACTCGGTCGGTTGATGGAGTTGTCTTCAACCGGAAGGAGGATCTAGCGAGCTTTCCCAACTGGCATGCACTGCAGATATGGGTTGTTGAAAACACTCGGTTTGGTATGCCTTTTGCATGTTCTTGTGTGGCAAATCGGTTCATAGTCTTGAAGTTCAGATGGTTGAGCCTTTTGTGCCACAGCCAGCTCACATCTGAACTGCTCTTTGATAACAGGCAGGTGTCATGAGGACTACTGTTCCAGTCAGCATAGTAGACATTTCCGGTTGGCGATCGATTTCCCAACAATATGACCTGCTTTGATCCGACATTTTTAACCCTGCAACCCTGTGCATCAAACTTGATAGAGAAACCATTATCACAAAATTGGCTGATGGAGAGCAAGTTATGCTTCAATCCATCAACATAAGAAACATTAGAAATTGACACGTGATTGGTTTCAAGGGTACCGTAACCTCTGGTGTGACCTTTTGAGTTGTCACCAAAGATAACTGATGGTCCTTCTTTCTCCACGAAACTCCCAAGCAAATCCTTCAGATTTGTCATGTGTTTCGAACATCCACTATCCATCACCCACATGGTTCGTGATGCTTTAGTCTTCCTCAGTTGTTTCTCCTGTACCTGCAAAGAGAAACTCGCTTAGGTCCCCAATTTCAGTTGGGTCCTGGAGGGTTAGAACAAGTTCCCCCTTGAACTGTGGGTCGTTTTTCCCTGTATACTCGGATAGATTTATCATTCCAGATCACTTTTCCTTCATCATCAACTATAACAACGCCTCGGTTATCCTTAGGCTTGTTGTTAGCAGTGATGTTCTGTTTCTTGGGAGGAGTTGGATTTCTCCCATTGTGAGCTTTCGGAGGAGAGGCTTTCCCCATGTTTTGATGGTGATTCTTATCCTGTTGAATTTGTCTGTGAGGTCGGACGCCTTGTTAGAATCTTTGTGGCTGATTCTGATTCCAACTCCCTGAATGTTGTCTATATCTGTTCATGCCCTGTTGGTAGTTCATGTTGTGACATGAATATCTCCAGTTGTTTGACCTGTTCCTTATCGGTTGACTCGGTTGGAATCTCTGGTTGAACTGATGATGGAACAGCTGTTGATTCAGATGGTTGGATCCTTGTCGGTTCTGCGGTTGGTTCCATTCTTTCTGATGTTGACTCAGAGGTTGATTCAGAGGTCGGTTCTGAGTTAGGTTTCGATTGTGTCTCCGACGCCTCTGATTCCTCTTCTGACTCTTGGAACATTCCCCCTCGGTTGATGTCCCAACCGATGGAACGTTCTGTCCTCCAACTACTGCTCTTTTTCCCTTCTCAGTTGTGGTTCCCTTGGTCGGTTGAGCTTGCTGAGAGGTGGAGGTTGGATTACTTTGGGGAGATTCAGGTTCAACTGTGTTAGGTTCGACAACCTTGACTTCCACAGCTTTGATGAAGGTCGCTGGAGGGATTCCAGTATCCTTGATCACATCATAACCGAGTCCTGACACGTCATCTATTTGTCGGCTGTAACTGATAAGATTCTAGATGATCTTGGATGACTGATATAGCTTTATTAAGTTGTCTTTCTCAGTTTGCAACTCCTTGAGGAGGACAACTATATGCTCGGTTTATCCGTCTGACTTCTTTATCAGCTGGTCGATCTGAGCCTCTTGATTTTTCAACTGATCTTGCTGCTCCTTGATTTGCTTCGTCAACTCCTCATCGGTTGGAGCATTAGTTCGGTTAACCGCATTCAGTTGACTTTTGAGATTATCTATCTCTTCAGTTTGACTCTTGATCAGATCGTCCTTTTCGGTTAAGGATTCTTCAAGTTTGGAGAACTGTTCTTGAAGACTCTTAAACTCAACCGATTGCTGATGCAGTTCCTCACTGAGTTCTTGAAAGTCACTCCAGGAGGGTTGTAACTCTTCATCCAGTGTTTCCTGCATGTTAGAAATATTGGAAGAATTCAAAGTAGCAGGACTAGAGTGTACCTCAGTATCATCTTGGTCGGTTCCAAGTGCCATGAGGCATTGATCATGACTGATAGCGTTGTTGGTGGAAGTCAGCTCATCCTCATCTTCAGTGTCAGTGAAGATGTCCATGTCATCAGCTGCTTCTTCTGCAACCATGTCCTTGTTCTTTCCAGCTTGCTTGGCCCTCAACGCTTCTCTCTCTTTCTTCGAGAGGTCTGGACAATCTGCTTTGAAATGTCCTTCCTTGCCGCATTCAAAGCAACCGTCGGTCACAGGCTTTGAGTTATCTCGAGTTCGGTTAGATTTGTAGAACCTCTTGTATTTTCCGAACCGAGTGTCCATGTCAGCCAGCTTCTTTGACAGGGCGGCTATGTTCTGTTGCAGTTCTTCTCTGCTTGGCTCCTTCATAGCTGTGTCCGCTGATCTTGTTGGCTTTGATGTTCGCGGCTTTGAATAGTCAGCTCGGAGTGCTACTGACTTGGTGGCTGAACCAACATCCTCATGTCGACTCGTCTGAACCGAGGACTGAGTTGACCTTCGTCGGTTCATCTTGTACTCATTTCCCTTCAGAATTGAGAACAATCTTTCAGTTCCCATCTCACCAAGGTCAGCTCGGCTCTCATGGATATTAGTGAAGGTATCCCACTCAGCTGGTAAAGCTTGTAATACTTTGAGGTTGATTTCTCTCAAAGTATATTTTCTTCTTCGGATGGACTGGATCCTTCTGATGATGTCCATGAACCGGAGCTCTAACTGATCAATTGTTTCATCAGTTCTCAGACAGAAGTTGTCAAAATCTTGGCAGGCATGTGAGAACTTGTTCTCCTTTGTCTCGTCGCTTCCTTCACTCAGCGATGCCAAGATATCCCACATCTCTTTAGCGGTTTCACACTCCTATATCCAAGGCAGATAATCTTGTCCAACTGTGGACATGATCGTGCTCTGAGCCCAGATGTCCAACTGGCTCACTTTGGCTTCCTCTGGAGTGTAGTCTTCTGGCTTCTTCTCTACTAACTCCACAGTTGCATCCCCATCGTTGGGATTTGTAGGAGTGCGAGTGATTCTCTCTCTGATGATGATCGGTCCGGATGTCAGTACTTGTTGCATCCGATGATGCTTTGACAGTAAGATCTTCTTCATCCGAGTTCTCCAGGATGTATAGTTCACAACCGAGAACATGACCACGATCTTGTCCTTGACATCCATCTGCACACAACAACAGAAGAAATATGCAAGCAAATATACACTAGCGAGATAAAAAGATATGTTCAGTTGACCACTGAAGAAAACACCTCGAATTCACACCTTGTGAAACAGAGTCAGCCGTCTTTTGAACCACTGCTCTGATACCACTTGATGGTCCCGATACGAGTTCTGGTGTATGGGAGGGGGGGAAATCACCAGATAAAACTTTTTTAAAACAACCCCTTAAAACAACCCCCTAAAAATAACACAACCGAGTAATGGAACTCAGTTGGAATCACAACCGAGTAAGAAACACTCAGTTGGAAGTGAAGTGTTGTGCGGAATGTGGTGGAAAAATAACTCGTGTAAAATCAACTCATGCTTTTGTGCAAGGTTGGTCAATAACCAAAACAGTTGAAATGGAATAATGCAGGTTAGTTAGTCAGTTGAATATGCAATAAGTAACTGAAAAATAAACACAACACACAAGATTTAACATGGTTTGGAGAGAACTCCTACGTCCACGGGGAGTTGTGAGTCCACATAACTCAGTCCAAGTTCTTCTGGACAAACCACAAAGCTTACGCAGGCTTTGCAACCGTTGAGATAAGTTTACGGGTACTCCTCAACCTTACAGATTAGTTTTCGGGTACTAATCAACCTATCTACTCAGTTACGGGAAGAGTAGGGTCCTAAAAACCAAAGAAAGGGTGGGGTTCCAACTAAATAGCTCGAACAAGAAGTGAGCTAAGATCTAACACTCTACGAACTCTCAACAAGTGATGTTCTCAAGGTTGGATCAAAAACTACAAGGACAGAATCTAACTCTCTAGAACTCTCAACTAATGATGTTCTTAGAGGTTTTGCTTGAGTGCAGAATAAGTTGTTCTTTCGCTTGAATATCTCTTCTCACTTGTCTGTCTTGTATTCCCATGGTCTTGGTGAATGAATGAAGGCCTCTATTTATAGACGGAGAGAATCAACTAGCCGTTGGAAGAGCTGTTGATCTCTGTTCTTTGATAGCGATGGCTTGTCTCTCATCTCTGCAGACTTTCCGGATTTAGCAACTGTATGCTTCTGCTTTCCATCTGAGACAGCCTTGTGTTGGGCCAAATGAGGTAATGACAGAGAGTCAAACCTTCACGTGACTTCCTAATTTGAAATTCAAATCTCAACATCAGACTTTCAACAAGGGGTGGTCGGTTAAAAGTTTCGAACTATAGATCTTTTGAAAAGAGACCCACTGATAGTAAGTATTTTGGAAGAAACATACAATAAGAAGATTGAACTATAGATCTTTTGAAAATATGTCGTGTGAATTATTTCAAATATCCTCTCCAAACAAAATACATGATTATTCTGCTTGAGAATATTTGAGAATTAATGATTCTAATCCAAAATCCCTAGGATGAAACATGGGACACGTAATGTATGAAGAAGAAAATTACATTTAATTAATTAAATTCCTTAATTTATATGATAGCACGTAGGTAGAAGAGCAACATCATATTTGCATTCCATCCAATTGTCGGCCACTCCTCGTTTTACATTGGCAATCAATAATTGTTATACACTCCTTCCATCCTTAAATAGTAAAGTCATTTTTTCTTTTTCGATCATCCCTTAATAGTATGATCATTTTATCTTTGAACATGATCTAATCACTATTTATCTTATTGTTTCTATTTCTTTTTCTATCCACAAAAGTGGATCTCTTTCTTCACTAATTTAACAATTAACTTTTTATATCTCTTTCTCTTTCCACTCATAACTACCTAAGTTTTATTAAAACTCGTGATACACCCAATAACTTTACTGCTCAGGAACAAAATTAGTATATACTAATATATTATTTTTGAAGTCAACACAAAGTTTGTAAGAATTTGAGCATCCACAGAGCTAAAGAGAGTTCTATGTATGGTTGGACTCTTATCATTGCCACATAGTTGTGTGTGTGGCTCTTAACACTATTCATGGGGCTAATAATCTTATTTAACCATAATTACTACATTTATAATACACTACTATTATTTTTAAGACAGAAGAACAAATTGTTGGAAATGGTTTAAATGTTAACCATGATTGAGGATAAATATTGTTGATTAAATACTTGTTATTTAATTAAAATATTTATTGGATGTTAATCTACGCCGTGAGTAGATGAACGTGGTATATTTAATATCTCTAAACCGATTTCTGGTGAGTGAGATATTGTATGCTAAAGGTTGGATGTTGAAGTAGTAATTAACATGTTATTAATTATAATAAATGTTAGTTGTCCCACATCGGTTATATGTGGATGATTTGACTAGTATTTAAGGCTATGTCTGTATGGGCTTAATAACTTGTTGGGTTGGTGTGTATGGTTGTGTATGGGTGCCTACGCGCGCGCGCCGCCGCCGCCGCCGTCCGGCCGTCCGGGCTCGGGCTCGGGCCTGGGACTTGGATCTTGGCAATTGGTGCTTTGGGCTGGTGTTTGGGCCTTATCTTTTTGGACCAACTTTACAAGCCCAATTCGATTAATTGTTGAGCCCAATCCGGAAGCCCAGTGTATACTCTTGGCTGCTGTAACCGTCGGAGACTCTTCACATCCGGCAACCTTTGGTGTCTGAAACCGCCGGCCATCATGGCTGAATTGATGGCGACGAGTCCCTTCACTTGATCGAGAGCTGCTATATATAGGAGCATCCTCATTTGCAGAATTCACTCATTCCAAGCAATCTGCACTCCTCTATAGCATTTCATAGCATATCATACACTAGTTCAGTCTTCGTTCCTGTTCAGTTCGCCGGAGCTCGGTTCTGTTTGTGGTGCTACTACAACCGAGACGTCAAGATCGTTTTAACCTTTGGAGACGAGCCGCCTTACCGTGAGCACTACCGGGGCGTATTCTCGTCTTGCGGGCAGAAGTTTTACTTCGGACGATCTTTGGTTTATTCTAAACTTAGTTCTTCAGTTTCATTGTAATACTATAAGTTTGTTCGTATTCAAGTCAATCAATAAAGAAGTATTGTCCATTGTTATCTACACGAGCAAGTACCCGATTCCTAACACAAATTTAATAATCAAATATATAATTAACTTACTTATGATTAATAAAAAATAACAACAATAATTCAAAACAGTGAATGAAAAACCAGAATTTAAAAGAAACGAAACAAGTATAAAGTGTGGACGAAAATAGGAAGAAAAGAAAGTAGGAAAAAGATTAAAAAAAAGCAAAAAAAGAAAGGAGGAAAGTATCAATGAAACAATAAATTAAAGCCAATTTCGGCAGTGGGGGACTTGGCCGTCGCCAATTTGACACGCGCGCCGATCATATTCCTTTGGAAGCACGTGATATCCACATAAAAAGAAAATACGAGTCTGAGCTTTTAATTAGTCAAGAGTGTTGAGGTCTTGTGAGATGGGCTGGCCTCCCCGATGGCGCATAATTATATATATATATATAGAGGGATGAGTTAGTATAAAAATAAATCATAGTGTGAAATTGTGAGAATATACTTAAATTAATATGTAATTATACTTAAATTTATAAATTATCATGCTTAATAAGATTCATGTTTTTTATATAAATTATAGTGCTTATATAAGATCATGCTTGAATCGATATATATCCATGCTTCAAATAATCATAATCATAGATCATACAAATATAATGTTTATATAAAAAGATATGGATATAATTAAACATTATAATATATTAATTTAAGTATGATTACAAAGTAATTTAAACTTGTTTTCATATTTTCACACTAGGATTGATTTTTATATGAATCAATCCATATATATATAGAGAGATAGCCCGACTCTATAGCATCGACATGGACCAAAGTCATTTTATTTCTACTGTGGAAGCTCTAAATAATTATAAGGCCGACTTAATTAGGGTGATCGCAATTACAGGGAGGAGTGTTGGCGCCCACCATGATCGTGGGCATTTGCGATCCTAGACGGAGGGAGAGGTGATGGTGATGTGGTGCCATGTGGATGATGTCTTGAGCCCACCTTTAATAGAGAAATCTCTTGGTGATCTTTTAGAAAGCAAAACTAGATACATCACTTGAACCCATTTCTTATAATTAAATAATGGAGCGGTTACCACTAAAGATGATTTAAGCGATGGTTGGTACGTTGAAATGAAATGATAATGGTATGATTATTACTATCTTTATTTCTAATTCTACAATTGGTATATTTTTTTTTAAGGAATGATTAATATCATGAGTACTATTTTTAATTATCGTTCTTCTATTTAGACTTTCGAACTTTAATGATTTAATTAAACTAATTATGCAAATATTTAAATAAAACAAACAAAAGCAAAAACAAAGGAAAAATATTAAAGATTCAAGATAGAGAAGGTGTCCCAAGGTTTCGATTTTAACGGACAATCAACTTCGAGATTCAATCAATTAATCAATTATCACAAGAACTCGACTCTTCTTAAAATAATCACAATTTTAGCTTAGACCTACTCCCGTAGCGAATAAACCGTAGAAAATATGCAAGGGATTTCGTTCCCGACAAACATCATATGCATGCAACTCCAAAAAGATCAATTAGATTAATGTTCTCATGCTAGGCTCTTCCCCTCCCGGTTATTATGCAATGCATATCCTATGTTCTAAATCAAGTATTAAGTATCTTAGCTTCCGATCTCAAGGTAACACATCAAATCATGCAAAATTGGTAGCTAAGCAATTAGACATACAATCAAACCAAGAACACAAGAAAGAAGAAATGGTCGTAATTGATTAATCAAATAAAAATCAATGTAAATTATTCATCTACTTTCTAGCCTTAGGATAAAAGGAAATTAGTTACTCATAGACATCAGACAATATCCAATAAGTAACATAAAAACCGCAGTCGAATCCTTAGTTCTTGAGTGTCTCTTCTCCTTTTATAGCAATCTTCAAAACTCGTCAAAGAAAATAAATCTAAACTAATCTAATCTAAATATGATAAAAGATGTGTAAAAATAAGAGAGGAAAAAGATAAGAGATTAAAGGAATAAAGGATATCTCTTCCATTTTATAGATGAGTATATATAGTTGGAGAAATAGTACAATTCAATTAGGCTAAGGAAACTAGTATATTTTGAGAGGGAAACAACTTGGAGAAGTATGTTGGCCCATGCGATCGCATGTCGGACCGCATGCCCAACCGCATGGAAACCCCGTATCTTCTGTCGCAAAATTGGCCACTCCATGCGGTTGTTCATGGCTGGCCGCATGCCACTATGCCTGTGCGCAACCCTTTCAATTGGCTCGTTCTCTTTCGTTTCAACTCCGATTTTGGATTCATTTCGCTTACGAACTCCTATCGAGTTGTACTTTCATCCTATCATGCTCAATTTGCATAACATTAATTCCAATTTTCTGCAAAATCAAACAAACATCGAACGAGCATCATATTTCACAAAATAACAATACTTAAGCACAAAACTCATTACAAACATTATCTCGCAATATACCATTTGATATCAAATACTCTTATAAACATGAAAATCCATGTTTATCAAACCATTCCCCTCTGATATTAGGCTTATTAGTTATTCCACATCTTCATTATTATTATTATTATTATTATTATTATTATTATTATTATTATTATTATTACAAAATAATTCTAACCATTATAATTAAATAATATTAAATAATAATATTATTATATATTATTATTGTTATTGTTGTAGTTAGTATAAAATTTATTATTATTACTATTATTAATATTATTATAATTAATATTATTATACATATTAATTATTAAAATAATAATTTATTATTATTTATTTAATATTACAATTATTATTAAACTAATTATATTAATATAAAAAATAATTAAAAATATTTCATTCAATTCTTCGAGTATACCAGTCATATGAATATCATTCTTCATTTCATTCCATTCTGATAAACACTCATTTTTATAGCAACTAAGCTTGTTTATCACCATTTTTTGCTAAGCTTTAGCCTTTAAATGTGATGTATTTTGCATGGAATTCATTATTATCTTGGATTTGTATCACGTTTGGCGGAGTTTGTGCATGTGTGTAGGTAAATTGAGGCTCATTAAACTGGTGGAAAAGGTTTAAAGAATAGTGAAATCAAAAAATTGGGATGAAGAAGTGAGAAATCGGATGAAAGGAAGTGAAAGTCCAAACCGGCGCCCAAAATGTCGAATCGGCGGTTTGCCATGCCAAACCGGCGGTTCAGGGGTGAACTGCCGGATGGACAGTCGAAAACCCCTATATAGCATTTCTAGTTATAATGCCAATCGGTGGTTTACCCGACGCCCTACCGGTCGGACCGCCGATTTGGAGGTTGATTCCCAAAAACTTCCAAATCGATCGGACCGCCGATTTGGCATTTTATTCCCAAAAACTTCCAAAAATGCCCTTTTGCATTTTTACAATGTAATAGCACTTCTTGCACCCTATATAAAGGGGACTCGGCCCCAAAAACAGAATAACTTTCTCCATAGCTTAGAACTCTCTTTCCAAAGTTTCCATTTATGGTTTAAATTAGCTTTTAATCATTCTAATCACATTAGAAGGTTGGATTTGGATTGTTTTGAAGATTTATTTGAAGATTTCTCCATTTGGGTTCTTAATATATCTAATTATGCATTCAATTATCATTTCTTGTGCTATTTTTCTTCTTATGTCTAGCTAATTTCCTTTAGTTGATTTTGGGGATTTGAGATGATTCAATGGTGGTTTTAATTTTAGCTTTCTAATTCTAATTGCCTTCATCTATTTGATTGTGGATTTGGGTCTTGATTTCATGTGAGAATTATTGATCATCTTTGTTGCATGCTAAATATTTGTGGAAATTCTTAATAGGCTTTTGCATTCATGAAAATCAAATTGTCATAACATGCATGGTTTTGAGACTTAGCAAGTGATGAATTCATGCATGGGAGCTTTAATTTGTTGTGCCTTTTAGAGTCAGATTATCATCTTGAGTCTTAGCCGAGAGAGTCGATAAATTGGTCCACTTTTGCTATCTATCGAGAGAGGATAGTGATTAGTCTTGTGAATGCTTCTCATTTAGATGATTAAATATGGTTATGTGAATTATGAAGTCAATTTCATGTCATCTAGAATCAAATCAAGTCCCTAGAACCAACATTTATCTCATATTGTATCTTTGATCAATTCTTACTTGCTTAATTACTTGTGATTGCCTATTTGCTTTGATTTTCTTTTTAAGTGTTTGTATCAATCAAAAATCATGATGAATCTAGAGTTTGAATAGTAAGAAAGCGCATGAATTTCATTTCTAATATAAGTTCGGTCAAATGGTCCTTGAGGATACTATATCCAATTGCTAATGCTACAATAAACCGTTAAAGTTGCGGTTTATAGTGCTAAGTAATCTTCTGCTCAGTAGAAAAAGTGTTCTTCTTATGTAGAAAAGTAGAGCTACTTAGCTTACTGATGGGGATAGAAATACGGCATTCTTTAACAAGATCATTCAGAGGAGGTATCGGTAGTCCTTTATCTCTTCTATCAAAATTGGAGAGGAGTTAGTCACAGATAGAGTGGCGGTATCGGCTGAGATTGTCCAATATTATCAAAATCTTTTTTCTGGTAATGCGGATGATAATGATGTTGGTAGCTGGGAATGGCTAGATCAGGTTATACCATCTAGATTAGATGTTGATTTTAATATCTTGGTGAGAGTTCCGAATGGGGAGGAGATTAGAGCAGCAGATTTTGAGATGGATAAGGCTAGTTCTCCTGGTCCGGATGAATTTACTTGAACTTTCTTCCAGCGAGCCTGGGATATAGTGAAGATGGACCTGATAAGGGCGGTGCAGCAGTTATTCTTGCATTCATATCTTCCGCAGAGGTTGAATTCTAGTTCTGTGGTTCTTATTCTTAAGGGTGATTCGGTAGAGAGAGTTACAGATTATCGACCTATTGTTCTTTCGAATTTTCTCTTCAAAGTCATCACGAAGAGTTTGCCATCAAGGCTGGCAACAATTGCTTCGAATATCATTTCAAAAAATCAGTTTGGATTCATTCTGGGGTGCAATCCTGACTCTTCAAAGTCATCACGAAGAGTTTGCCATCAAGGCTGGCAACAATTGCTTCGAATATCATTTCAAAAAATCAGTTTGGATTCATTCTGGGGCGCAATATACAGAATTGTATCATGATTGCATCGTAGGGAGTAAATCGGATGGATAAAGCGAGGGATGGGAAGAATATGGCAATCAAGATTGATATCACGAAGGCTTTCGACACTCTCAGCTGGAAGTTTGTGGATAAGGTGCTTATGTCATTTGGATTTCCGACAGTTTTTTGTAATTGGGTACAAACCATTTTTGGATCAGCTAAGTTATCGATTCTCATAAACGGTAAACTGGAGGGCTATTTGGCTTGTTTGCGTGGGGTTTGCCAAGGAGACCCTCTGTCGCCATTGATGTTTGGGATTGCAGAGGATGCTTTAAGTTGTCTTCTTTTGTCCGAGATTCACCGACGAGGATTAAGACCGATGAAGAATTCGTTGAGGATGGATTTTCCTACACACCTTCTATATGCTGATGATATGATGTTATTTTGCAAAGCCACAATGGGAAATTATAAATGTATAAAGGAGGTTTTTGATGTATATGCGGCTTCATCGGGCCAGGTTTGCAGTGTCAATAAGTCTTCGATCTATTTTGGTTCCGGTGTTAGTGTATCTTTGAGGAGGCAGATGAGGGCTTGTTGGCAGCTAAGGCACGGATCTCTTCCTTTTGTTTATCTTGGAGTTCCTCTCTTCAAGGGTCTTCCAAAGCGAGGAAATTTAGCAGCTGTGAAGGATAGAATTTTGGGGAATTTTGACAAAGGCCGTGAACGCCTTCTTTTGAGAGCTGGGAGAATTTGCTTGGTGCGGTGCTTGGCCCAGAGTGCTGCAATTTATTCGATGTTTGTGTATAGATGGCCACGTTCTTTATTGAATCTTTTTGACAGATGTAGCTGCAACTATATTGTGAAAGGAGATATAAACATTAAACCTTCAGCTTCGGTTAATTGGCGAAAGCTTTGTGCTTTTTGAGAGGAGGAAGGATTGGGGTTTCGGACGTTTTGTAATGTTAATGATAGCTTGATTATGCATTTGGCATGGAATATTCTTACAAAAGATTCGCTTGCTGGTTGACTAACGAGGGAGAAATATTTGAAGAATTTTGATATGCCGAGAACGACGGGAGCTTCATCCTCAGTTTGGGGGGGGGGGGGGATTGCTAGAATGCTTTCGGAAATCAAAGCTAATTCAATTTTTCTTTTAGCTAATGGTAAGATGGTTTCTTTTTTGTATGATAACTGGTTGGGTTATGTCATTGCAGAGAGGATGGGAATTCCTTGTCACCTCTTTTCAATTTTAAATCAGTCAGTTGCTGATTATTATTATGAGGGTGTTTGGCATTTTACGGAGAAGTTTGTGTGTTCGTGCCCGGAGATTGTAGCTGATATTCTGAAGGTGCAGTTCATGAGAGAGCACGATAGGAGGATTTCGTCAAGATCATTATTTGGGGAGCTAACAGCGCAGTTAGCATCAATCCATTTACGGAATAGGCAGTCGGCGCCAATGTGGGTGAAATGGATTTGGGCACCATTTATTCCTGAGCAGAGGTCTTTGAACTGTTGGCGGGCATTACATGGGAGGCTGCCGACTACAGATATGTTTCATTCTTTCGGTGTTCACGTTCCGTTAGTTTGTCAAATGTGTTTCAATGTAGATGAGTCGATTGATCATGGGCTATGGAGATGTGAGAAAGCGCAATAGGTTTGGGATTTTGTTTTCCAAATTTTTCAACTGCAATTTGCCATGATAGATGATTTTACTAGCTTTATTGAGGAGGCTATGAATGTTCTGGGCAGCAGCAATGAGCATGACTTGTGGAGGTTTGTTGTAGTTGCTGCAGTTTGGGGAATTTGGCTAATGCAAAATTCTTGTGTTTTTGAGGAAGTGAAAGCTAATCCTTATAAAGTATGCATCTTCATTCGTTCGTCGTTGAAGAAGATTGTTGTTTCTTTTTCAAAGTTGGTCAAAGGGGGATTGACGGAAGACAAAGCTATATCTCTGGAAATTCCTTTTTTGGCGGCAACTTCTTTGAAAGAGGTGCAAGTTTATTGGGTTCCACCTCTACCGGGCTGGACTAAGGTCAATGCGGATGGATCAGTGATTGAGGCGCCTGGAAGGCTTTGTAGTGGAGGAGTATTTCGTAATTGTAGGGGAATGGTAAAGGGGTGTTTTCATGTGAAAGAATGAGTGGGATTTGCATTTGAGGCGGAGCTCTTGGCGGCAATTACGGCTATTGAGATTGCTAGAGAAAATGGATGGACTGAGTTATTGTTGGAGGCGGATTCTATGTATGTAGTGAATTTGTTGCAAAGTAGATCGGGGATGGTTGGGACGTTGGCAAGTTGCTCTATCAAGTTTGGAACAATTGATGTTTCGAGTCTCTCATATTTATAGGGAGGGTAATGTCGTGACTGATAAATTAGCGCAATTTGATGTGGAGGAGGGTTGGTGGCCTTATCCGCATGAAGCTATCAAAGATCAAATTTTTGCGGATGCTTTCTGTCTTTCTTTTACAAGATATGTATAGTTTTTTGTTTTTTGGGATGCTTCTTCATGTTGTCATTTTGATTTTTCCGATTTTTTAATAAAATACTAATTAGAGTGCTAAGTAAATTTAGTGATCACATTCCCCACTTCATTCTATTATCAAGATCCTATTCCCACTTCATTCCATTCATATATTCATATGTATCAACCATAACTTAAGTGTTTACAATAAACTAGTTTAGCACCCGTGCGTTGCACGGAATGTATTTATGTAAAATATTTAAAAGAAATCAATTATAAACTATAAAATTAAATTATGTTACATTTTACGCCTTCAAAAATATTTCCTTAAATGCACCATTATTGACTTTTGGCAAAGCAAACTTATTTGAATTAGACAAATAACTATGAGTAGTGGTGAAGTCCTTCGAGCATGTAGTACGTCCATCGCCTACATATAACATTAAGAGTTTATAATCACATAAATTTACGATATGATTAACTATATATTTTAATTGTTAATCAAAAAGGTTTTAAGAAAAACAAAAATTAACTATTTATATTTTCACTTATATTTGAGAAGTGTGAAATTCTTTCTCATTAAATACTTGAAGCGCTTCAACCGTGAATAGGAATTAAAACAGAGGGAATGCACATGGGTAAAGAACAAAGTTTAAGACAAAGTAAAGTTGGACTGAATACATTCGATACTCATAATATTATTCTTATTTCCATTAAACGCTACTTCATATGCACGCACGCATTGAACTTTTATCGCATAATTAATCCTTTTTTGACCGAGCTGATGAATCAGGCTTACAAACGGAGCCATTTTGTGGAGCAGAAATTTGAAGAAATCTGCAGAAAATGGAAAAAAGATATTAGTTATGTTGATGTTTACATATGTTATTTTTGGTAATAAAATAGTAATTAAATGTAATAGAAGTAGGGAATATGAAAATAAAAGTACCGGGAGAAGAAAGATAATAAAAGAAATAAAACAACTAAATGAATCAATGATATTTACAAAAAATTAAAAACTGTGTGAATGAATTACTTTGGATTTTCATTGTAAGGAGTAGTATTTAGAAAAT
The DNA here is from genome assembly GCA_029490685.1 of Schizonepeta tenuifolia. NCBI lineage: Eukaryota > Viridiplantae > Streptophyta > Magnoliopsida > Lamiales > Lamiaceae > Schizonepeta > Schizonepeta tenuifolia. The sequence goes on from CM055960.1 coordinate 74,670,015, forward strand.
TTGGAAGTATTGACAATTTTCAAAATCAAGTTTTGGCTCCAAAAAATTTTCTGTTTAGTTATGAACTTATGAAATACAAAAGCATGGGCAATAGTTATGTTGATATGACAACACTATAAACTTATATTTTTTTTTCAAAAGTATGGTAGCTGATCTAAAAAGCAAATCTTAAAAAAGATTTACCAGCAAAAATATGATAGAATTTAGTCAATTATTTTTATTAAAATCATGCTATTGGAGTTGGCTGAGTGGCATTTTATAAATACGGAGGGTAAAGTTTTTTAAGCGGGAATATGAAACTCAGTTTTTATATTTTGTATAGATATCCTAGTATCCACTTAAACTATGTAGCTACTAGCTAGACCGGCCTAGACTTAGCCCATGGCCTCTTGATATCATTACATTTGAATATTAATATTGTATTCAGATTCCTCAAAACATTCATTAACAGTTCCCTTTATCTTTTCTGTTCATTAGAGTGGACTAATGCCTAACAATTTCCAATTCATAAGGTCAACTTAATTATATATCAATCATTTTTCCTTGGATAACAATGCCGTAATAATAATATTGTATAAGGTATTATCTCGACTTTTCATTTTGATTTAGTTTTATCATTATAAAACATATATAATGGTAAAATATACTACTATGAAATAATTAGAATATAATTTTCTAAAGACAGCTATCAATTATATTATATTCTTATTTCATAGTAGTATATTTTACCATTATTATATATGTTTTATATTGATAAAACTAAATCAAAATGAAAATCCGAGAAGTTTTTAATCACTATTTACCAATAGTATTCGGTTTTTTTTTTTAAACAATATTGCAAGGAAATTTAAATACCACGTGACGGAGGACTCGAACCCGTGATCTTTGAATCGAGCATTAACCTCACTACCACAAGGCTAACACACACAATAGTATTCACTTTTATAATTGATAGCTGTCTTTAGAAATATGTAGTGAGTAGTGAATGATGTTACACATACCACGATTGCAGAAAGTTGAATGAGTATATTCGCATCCTATAGTAATGTCAAGTAAAACTTGTCTTTCTAGTACAATAATTAACATCTATCATTCCTTTTAAACTATATTTAACCAATCAAATTTCTCACTCTTTTAATTGAAACTATAATATCATTACTATAGGCTACCTAGGTTTTGGGGTGTGGTGGATATTTTATTCCATATATATAAGCAAAGCAAATGTTGTTGTCCCCTACCCTATATATGGCCCCTAGCTTTTTTTCTTTTGCATGATATTTGTAGATAATAACAGAACGTTTACTATAAGTATCTCCAAAATGGGCAAAACTCAAAGAGACAAGATACGGTCAAAATGACATGTAGTGACTTTACACAAAAGAAGAATGGTGGAAAAAAAAACACAAGAAAAATAATTATACATGCAATAAAAAAATTATTTCGATTACCCTTGATATTTTATTCAAGAACTTTGTTAGATGTATATGCTCCACAACACCCTCCTCATCCCTATACCTAGAGTCGAAAAAAGACTGGCTGTGTCTGAAATTTTATTGAGTAAAAAAATTTGAGGTTCGAACAGATTTACAAAAATCATCCATAATGCAAGAATATTAGACGATAATAGTCACAATATGATTAATATAATACACAACATCACTAGTGGCGGAAGCGAGGGAGCTTCATTAATATACTACTATGAACTAAGAATATAATATAATAATACCTCATTTGAATTTTGTTTACCTTATACTTTGGATTTGTTTAGAACTTTACAGCTTCAACATCTTTCGGTTTTTACTATTTTAATTAGCTCTCTCAAGTTATATTTTTCCGTTAACTAGCTCTTGCACAACATATAGACTACCTGTCATTATATATACCTGTCACAACATATTAACAAAATTGAAATCGAAAATAGAACATGTACAAACTCTTAAATAAACAATCTCGATCGTGTGCCCCTACTCAACTATCTATTTCCTTAGAGTGTATTTGGTTTCTATACCTCCATTTAGAGGTAAATAAAGGGATAAACAAAAATCTCACCTTTTAAATCATCCCTTCTTTTTTAAATTTATCCTTTCCACCACCAAAGAGCGATAATATTATCACTCCAATTTAGGGGGATAATATTATTCCTCCTTGTGGTAGTGAAAATGAGAGATTTAAAAAAGAAGGGATAATTTATAGGATGAGATTTTTGTATGTCCCACCATCTACCTCTAAATCGAGTTACGTATAGAAACCAAACACAATCTTATTTTATACTATAGTAATTGTTTAATTTAAACACAATAATATGATCATTTAAAAGTATGAAAATGAATAGTGTGTGTGCCCCCCCCCCCCCCCCGGCACCCACCTAGCTAATCTATTTATCTTTCTATGATTAGGTCTTGTAACTGTAAATTCTAGTTCCATACATTGTACCACAGCATTTATTTTGTAATCAATTTCCATTTTGCAAACTTTATTGTGACTATATAAAACCCTATATTCCCCTCTCTTTAAAAATTATCAAAACACAGTCACTAAATATATATTGAACTTCACTTCAAAACCCTACATATGGATGCACCATACTTAGAAGAATCATCCAATCATTCTCAACCCTCATCCACCACCAATTCACCATCATCATCATGCCTCAAAATCTCATCCAAAATCAACCATATGGAAAAACAAAAGAAAGATGATGATGATGATGATGATGATGATGATGATGATGATCACAATTTTGATCTTGTTTTGGATCTAAATCTTTCGACAAAAGATTCGAACCCAAATCCATATACGAACGCGGTAACAAAATCCGGAAACCGCGTCTTCTCATGCAACTACTGCACGAGGAAGTTCTGCAGCTCTCAGGCTCTCGGTGGCCACCAGAACGCCCACAAACGGGAACGGACGATCGCAAGGCGGGGGCCGCACCACCACGAGACGGTGGGGCTCCACCGCTACTCGAGCGTCGCGCCCCTCCCTCTGCATGGATCTTGCAGCAGGTCTTTTGGGATGCAGGTTCACTCCATGATCCATAAAGGGAGTAGTGTTGTGGCCTCACAATCTAATTATTATAAATTTGGTGGGGTCCCCATGTATGGGAGGAAGCCTCTCTTCCAGCAGCCAGCTGTGGGACGGCTAGCGGCGGAGGCTGGCGGCAGAGCAACTAGGTCTGACGGCGGCTGGAGAGTTTCTACGGCGGTGGATGGGATGGGAGGATTAACATGGAGCAGTAGTTCGCAGTTGAAGACTAGCAGTCAAGAAGAGTTCAGACAGTTGGACTTGTCTCTCAAACTCTAACTAATTACTATCCATCGTTATCATCTCTCTCCCTCTCTCTCTCTCTCTCTCTCTCTCTCTCTCTCTCTCTCTCTCTCTCTCTCGGTTTGTTTTCTGGTTTTCCTTAATTTCCTCAGTAAGAATCGATCTTTTTAATTCATTTTAATTAACTAGTGAATTTATTAGGATAGATCATGCTTGATTTTTTGTTTCCCCAAATTTTTCTTTATTTTCTAGCTAGGTGTGTATATCACTAGAATTAATCCTCTTTCTGGGAACAATTAATTAAACTACATTTGTTATACTATTTCGAATTACTTTTTGTTTTATCTTTTTTGAAATAATTGCAAATTAATTTACACTGTTTTGCAATTTTTACATGATGTTAGAATCCAAAAAACAACTAATCATTTATAAAACGACATGCATCATGACTAATTTTGAAATTTCATATTAAACACCATTTTAATAAATTAATTATTTATAGCGATTTTTTTCTCATGAACTTTCCGAATCATGGCATGGTATGACATTATAAACGTTAAACATTAAGATCTTGATGGAATGTTATAAAATCACACTTTATAAAGTGACGTTTCAATTGCAATGAAAGAAAAGTTATGTGAAAATTATAAGATAGTGTAACAGTGGTGTTTCTTTGAATTTTTTAATTAACTTCCTTCTTTTTTCTATTTACCTTGACCATCCAATTAGGTTAAGGTGTCAACATGCACATTGCCTTAAACAGTAATTTGGTAAAGTTATAGGAGTATTTTCTACATTGAAATCGAAACACATGACTTCTCAAACAGCTTGGGGTGGTAATCGATTCGGTTATAGAATAACCGCACCGATAACCGAATAATCAATAAGTGATTAAAGCTAAATATTGTTATCATATATAAATCCAATTAACTATTTCGGTTAACCGAATTTTGTTAATTGGTTTGGATGTCGGTTAATCCAAATAACCAAAAATTATTCAAAAATTGGGCAACACTTATGCACAATATTAATTGTTCATGTTCGTTCACACGTCATATTTTCAAACTCCAAACCATATAATCATAAATGATATCCAAACTATAACATAATAAAATTTCAATCCTAATAACCAAATAATAAATAATTTCACACTGTTTCCGGTGCTGCCAGACACTGTATTAGTAGTCGTCCCTTCCAAGTTGTTGTTTGTCGCTCCAACTCCCATAGTTATAGAAGAAATAAGAATTACCTAGCTAGACGTAGGTTACGGTTTTAAATTATTTAGGAAATAATTTAAAATTATATATATATATATATATATTATTAGTTAATTAATAAATTTGGTTAATTGCTTATTATGGTTTGGTTTTGGCTATAACAAAAAATTGATTGACTTAAAAATTTTGAACCGATAACCATACCAATAAGGCAATAACCAACAAAATCAATTTTCGATTACTAACAACCAATCGATTATTGCGCATTTCGATTAAAAATTAGCTAATCGAGAGCCAATTACACAGTCCTATCTCAAACCTATTTAATTGAATTATTCCAATTTCCACATATGTAATTATGAATTAATTGGTGAAGAAGATAGACAAGTAGGTGTTTCGTATAAATGAGATATTGTGTTCAAATTGTCAGCTATATATATATCCTATTCCTAGCTGGGACCATATTATAATTATGTGTTGAAATTGTATTTATTTCATTTGCTAACTTTTGTCGCTTTTATTGCGACTCTGTAGTGTAGAGTAGACTGTAGAAAGTAATCAATCCGTACACACCGATATGAGTGGGTGTGTAATAACTAATAACATCACATGTGGTGTGAATTGGATCGCTTGTATAGAATATGCACAAGCACAACTTGAATGGTTAATTTTAATTTGTGTATATACAAAATAAATTAATACTATTACAAAAATATATACATACATTACACACACAACGGCGGATTCAAGGCGCGGCGGTGGGTGTGCCGACCATATATAGCTCCAGAGCGAAAAGGAAGAGTCATATCTGTTGTTGGCAAAAAAATCAGACAGACTTCTTTTATCAAGAAAAAAAAGAATTAAAGATGAGCAGAGATATCCAATTATTTTAATTTTGTTAATAATCAAAAGAAATCATTGAAATCTCTTAATAATCATATAAAATTACCAAATAAAATAAAAATAAGTAAATTTATAAAAGGCGTTGTGTGCGTGTAACAGCTTGTGACAACTTAAATATCAACGTACTTGGTCACTAATCTTCTGTTATAGTACTATATAAACACTTCAAACATAATTCTGTCACTATTAAATTTATGAAAAAAGAAAATCTTACTAAATAATTAACCAGTTGAAAATTTACCTTTAATTCTTGCTTATTCTAAATTAATATCATCGATATAACCCCACGAACAGTTGGAAAATTAGACCATCTATTGAGCAGTCGTGTGATCCGTATTCCATAGGCTGGTTAGTGGGCCCAAAAGTGTTTCTTGTTAGTTCTCCTAACTTTAAACTCCACAACATCGGGCTGTAATTCCCATGAAACATTAATTAATCAATCAATTTCTATAACAGTAATAATTCATAGTTTTTTTTACAAGAAATTTAGTTCCTGTCCCAGTATCTATAATGGACAAAAAAAATGTGGGACACATTATTTGATAACATGCAATCGATGACTTTTAGCTATATATGCATGCATGTCGACCAAACTGAATTTCATAATAAGTTTTGCATTAATGTCCCTTCTCCTAAGAAAGAAAGAAAGAGAGAGAAAAAAACACGCGATCCGTTGGAACAAGAAAACATTTATCTTCATATTTTCTTAGAAACGGAATGCCTAGATAATAGCTGACAAAATGCCCTCTCTGAATTTAACCATCATTCACTTTTCAAACATTCTCTAACATTGTTCAAAAGAAAGCAAAGACCTAATATCTTAAACAAGACTGCAGAAATCTCATTAGACATCCCATCCTCTTGACACTGCGGTTTATAACTTGCCAGTACAATCACAAGGCATCAGGGCATACCTTAAAGACATAGCTATGTCAAATACCGAAACGAAACGACTCGTTTTACCTATTTCTTTTGAATATAGGTTTTCATACTTTCCATCCAGCGTAGGTACTCAGTTTTATCTTTGTTCGTCATAAAGGCATGCAAGAACTCAGCCAGCTCGTCGTCTATACCCCTTGCCTCTAAGAAATCGAAGAGGGAATCCTGGAGCTCATCGTCCAATTCCCTAGAAATTGAAACTAAAAGGTTAGTAGGAAAAAGAAAGAATGTAGAAACATGCTCGCCCCATTGTAAATTCATCAGCAGCAGGTCTGAAGGAATGATGACATACTTGAATTTGGGGCCCATGTATAGCTGATTTACTGTTCTATCGTGCTGCCCACGGGTATATACTTGGTGTATCTCTATACCATCTGGCCATCCAGAGCAAACGAACTCCAATACGTCGCTGTCTTTCCCCTTGACGACATCAACTATCATAGTAACATGAAGCTTCACGTCATCCTTATCATCATGCATTTTCATGGGAACAGATCCATCAAACATAGTCACCTCTACTTTGATCTCCTCTAAATCTCCGAATTTCCTGCTTAATTGAATCCACTGCTCCCCTGGTCGTTCATCAATCTTGAATGAATTGAATTCTGGTATAGGCTGTAAGCATGAAGATTGTCAGGCAATTAATTTTTTCCAAGTTTTTTTTTTTTTTTCCCTATCATCCTCATTCAGGTAACTGTAACAATCAATTAAATGCTTCTACGATTGTTCAACAAGTTGCAAAAAATAACTACTTCACAAATCACAGTGAAATCGTAAGCACCTTAAATACGATCATCTGCAAATATCAGAGAATTTGAACTAGAATACTTGATATGAGGAATTAGATCGTAGCATGAGACATAATAAAAATGATAATGCATAAGGCATTGATCAGAACACGAATGAGATCAGGAAGGCCATCATTAAGGCAACGAATGCAATAGCACAGTGAGAGCGACTAAGACGCCTTCAGATATATGTATTCTACCCAAGATTAAGTGTCGCTGTGCCCATTTAGTTGCATGACCAAAACTGTCAATAAGGTTGACCAAAAACATGCCAGGGTAAAAGGGAACCCTATTGCCAGGTAATTATGAGGACATCGGGATTTCGATAATATTTCCCTTGAATATCCATGTGCAACAATTCAATTGCAACTTGTAACGGGTTTTGCCTCTTCCTGTGATTACAATGTAGGATATCATACGCCGATCAACTTACATATAATGCCATGATGTCCTAAGTGGATAAGGAATTAAATTAGCAAATAGAATAGGAGAACAATAATGAAGACTATTGGCATAACTTTTGGGTTGGTTATCTAATTTGCAGGATAATACTTTTTACCTAATATACATTTATTTAATTACCTATGAATAACACCCCTTCATGCAAAATAGCAATTTATATCGCTTCGTATCAAATTAGGCTGACATAATTTGTATCTTGCTGGAGATCATTCTTGGCTTATGTGCAACTCTTTCAAATTATTTACTCTTTCTTGCTTCTTAGTTCTATCAACTGAGCTCGACCTACCTATAGACAAGAGTGAAAACACAAGTGGAGGCGATATAGAAGTGCCACAAAATCAAAGTGGAAGAAATCATAGCATGGTAAAATTAACATAGCCATAGTCAAATTCAGTAGAATGTTGACCATCTCACAACAGGGAAAACAACCATGGGCAAGTATTGGTGCCACAAAGGCAAATGTTGGTGAAGACAAACAAATAAGAGTCAGCTATGAATCTACGACCTTTCCAACCCTCACACAACGGCAATGGATGACTTACAAATTACAACTGATTTCAGGGGGAGAAAATAAACTTTCTAGCTTCCACGGCACCGGTTCCATCAGAAAGTTTGCAAGTGCTGAACAGGGTTTTTTTTTTTTTTTGCTATATAGGGACCATATGAACATCTAAAGTACTAATTTCCTTCATTACTATGGGCAAACCAGAGCTTCTCCCGGTTGGTTCATTGAATGACTTAGCTAACAAAGAAATACATCTATGAAAATTAGTGCATCAGATTCTGGTGGTGCAGTGGTCAGATGAGAGAACTATCAGCGTCAATCTATCAAACTTCAAAGGTCGATTTTTAATTTTTAGTCTTGTGGACAAGGCTAGTTTTTCTGCTATATAGGGAACATATGAACATCTAAAGTACTAATTTCCTTCATTACTATGGGCAAACCAGAGCTTCTCCCGGTTGGTTCATTGAATGACTTAGCTAACAAAGAAATACATCTATGAAAATTAGTGCATCAGATTCTGGTGGTGCAGTGGTCAGATGAGAGAACTATCAGCGTCAATCTATCAAACTTCAAAGGTCGACTTTTAATTTTTAGTCTTGTGGACAAGGCTAGTTTTTCTGCTAGGTAAAAAAGATGAAGATAGATGCACAAGGGTCTATTCAAACAGGAAGTATAATCTGAGGGAAACAAATTCGCTTTAGTTAGTAAAATAATTAGGAGATCTAACTAGCATGACATTTGGAACTTCGCTTAGTAGAACATTAGAGGGTTTAACAAGCATGACTCATGGATCTATGATAAGCAAAAATATATTCTTGCCCTATTAACATTTATGTAATTATCTGTAAAATCACACCCTTTAATACAACAGGGGGCAGAAAGTTAACTGTATATCTATGGTTATTAACTTATTATCGTAGGATGAGGGGCAGGATTACATCTTAGTGGGGAGTTTTATTTGAAGCTCCCATTCACCTACTTCAAATTAATTTAACAATCTTTTAATTATCAATGGTGACACGATATCACAAACTATGTTGGTAGCCATTCCTCATCAGATACACTTAAATCTTAGACCCACGCCACAGGAGATAACCACGGTAAGGTTTTCTCGTCCATTTTCACCGATACAATGCTTCATAAAACCAGACGCCAGTTGCAAAAAAAAAAAAAAAACGAAAGTCCAGACTTGTAAGAAAATGGAAGAAAACACACAGGCAAATCCTCAGCTTGGAAAGGAGTATACATTATTACCATCGAATAAATGAAGAACCGTAAAACGAGACATCATTTCTACACACTCCCATTCTCAAGGTGCAATTCACAAAATATGTACCTTTTCTATTAGGCCTCGTCCTTGTATATGCTATACACAACTATCAAGCTATGAACAAGATATTACAAACAGAAGATATCCTATTCGGCTCCACAAAGTCAGTAATTAACATAAGAAAAACAACTTAAATCATTCCTCGACCAAAGACAAGTTTAATCCAGAAAATTAACAGCATTACCCATTTACACCCAGAAATATTTCACAATCAAAACATAGTAGTCATCACAAATAAAACATCACACAGCAGTAAGCAGTTAGCTAATTCATATGCATACAAAACAAAGATGTTCGCCGATGAAAATGAAACAGAGGCAGTAATTTCATACCTCAAACGGCGGGGAACGATCGAGCTCGTACTGAATTTCGTTGCGAATGAGGCGAACAATGTTGCCCTCGAACACCGACTTTCGCATATCGGTGGCGTAATTTCTGGTTGAAGATGTGAGAAATTGGTTTAGGCGTTTTTGGGGTTGGTGACACGCAAGAGTTGCTGCAATGGCCCCTCGTAGTCGTCGAACAAGACGATGAGCCATTTTCGTGTGGAATGAAGCAGCAGAACTCCAATTTGATTTGATATGGACAACAAGGGTTTAAGGAGGGTTTTACTTTGTATCTGATTGATTTTTCTCCCATTTTCTTTTCCTCCAGTGCACTGTAATTTATTTTACCTTTTTTTCTTTGAAAGCTATAAATCAATAATGTTAATTCATCTTTTTCTCAATCTAATAGTTATAATTAGGATTAATTTGCCAAAAATATACTAGCTTTTTCGAATTTTGAATTTTAATTTGATCTTTAATTAATTTGTCTAAAATACACTACCTTTATAACTTCTTGAATTTTGACGCGGCGAAAATTTCCGACAGCAGACGTGACAGTTTTTAGCCGACGTGCCAATTATTAACTACGTGGCAATTTAATATTTGACATGTCTATATTAATAACACGAAATGACATGAAATTTTTCATTTCATTCACCATCAAAATAATAGAAATTGGTGATCTAGAGTTCTTTACGTGAGATTTTTCTTCTCTTTCTTCTTCAATTGCCATTTGCGTCGGAGGGCGCAAGATTAATGCAGAAGCATGATGGCAATTGGAGGGCGCAAATGACAATTGAAGAAGAAAGAGAAGAAAATTCTCACTTAAAGAATCTTAGATCATCAATTTCTTTTGCTTTGATGGTGAATGAAATGAAAAATCTCATGTAATTTTGTGTTATTAATATAAACATGTCAAATGTTAAATTGCCACGTAACTAATAACTCACATGTCTGCTAAAAATTGCTATATCTGTTGTCGAAAATTTTCTCCGTATCAAAATTCAAAAGAGTGTAAAGATGTGTATTTTAGGCAAATTAATTAAAGATCATGTTAAAATTCAAAATTAAGATGGTGTATTTTAGAGAAATTAATGTATTTAACAAATTTTGAGTTATTCAATTTCAAATGGACTGGATTGATAGCCGAAAAGGATTCTGGACCATCAAGCATCAATTCCTGAAAAGATCCAATTCAAAGCCCAACAATTCACTAAATAAACAAAATTAGATTTATAATTGGTTGTGTGTTGTGAGCATATATAGCATATAATAATAATAATTTTTCATCCCCACATATATATCTATTAATACTATTTTTATCTTTATTCTTCACATTTTTTAAAATTTTGTGTATTATTAATTTCATAATATTAATATTGTATACTATATTTCAATTCTTAATACATATACATTCTCAATTTCTAAATACAAATTATATAACTCATTTTCATTCTTAATTATATATTTAATACTTATGAAAAATAAATTATTTTTAAGTTAGTCTACAAGCAGGTCCAATAATCAAATTTAAAGCAACAAAATAAGCAAATTGCATTTAATAGGTCAATAGGAATTTTTTAATTGAAATTCTCTGCGAAAACTAAATAAATATATTTAACCAATATATATACATGGAATTCTATTTAGCTTTCATTCATAATATTCTAAAATCTTCGATCATTGTCTTCTAGAAAATACTACTCATATCACATTGAATCTAATGTATGAATAGATATCTAAAAGAAGAAGAAAAAAATATTGAAACCAATGAGACGATTCAAATAGACATAAAAGAACATTTTTATTAATTTTAGTTAATAATAACTTTGTAGTATTCAAATTTTTATTGAGTATTATTACCCAACAACTTTGAGAAGGGTATATACAATAAAGTCACAATTCTAATCGAGATGTAGAAAAGTTCTAAACAAATTTAAATTTCAAAAATAAATAATGAAAATGCAAATATCTTTCTCGGCCTTTGACTAAGATTAGAGATATCAATTTACCATAAACCGACGAGACGATTCAAACCAACGAAACGATTCAAATAAGCATAAAAAAAGACTTTCTACTAATTTTAGTTAATATTGTATTAAGTTTGTAGTATTCATATTTTTATCGAGTACTATTACCCAAGAGGTATACGATGAGTATATACAATAAAGTCACTATTATAATTGATTGACTCGACAACACCAAAGTGAGCAAAATTCTAAACAAGTTTAGATTTGAAAAATAAATAACGAATTAGTATCTGGTATATTATCATACATAATTATAAGTTTAGATACGTGAAATATATTTAATTTACTATATTTGATTTACAATTAATGCAAACAACTTAACAATTTCTATATAAATATAAAACTATTTTTCAAATATAAGGGATCAGTCTTTGGAGAGAAATTCTAGAGAGAGTGAGGTGGAAACGTTGAGTGATAAAGACAAGTTTTTTCAAAATTATAATAGTATTGTTTGGTTCTTTTATCGTCGCAAGATGTTTGTGTTTATTCTCTTGCTCACGTTTGTGAAATAAAATATTATATACAAAAACACTTATTTTTAATGTATATTGATATCAATAAACATATAAAATTATTTTCTGTCGAATCTCGACGTGTTAATTACTAGTCATCAATTAATAATAGAAAATAAACGGTGGTCCCTCCTCGGTGCTCCATTCTGATTTTTCTTTATTCTGGCATTTTTGGCATTATTAATTCATAATAATACACATATATTATTTATTATATTCATATAATAATTTCTCATGCCTCATATATGTATATTTGTTCTCTATTCTTTACACTTCTTTAAAGCTTTGTGTATTATTAATTCATAATATTAATATTATATACAAATTTCTAAACACAATTTCATAATATTGATATTAATATTATACGATATAATATTAATATTCTAAATACAAATTATATAACTCATTTTTATTATTAATTATATGTTTAATAATTATGAAAAATAAATTATTTTTTAAGTTAGTCTACAAGTAGCTCCAATAATTAAATTTAAAGCAACAAAATAAGCAAATTAGCTTTTAAGAGACCAATAGAAATTTTATAATCAAAAATCTCTGTGAAAATTAAATAAATATATTTAATCAATAAATCGATATAGAATTCTCTTTATCTTTCATTCATATTTTTCTAAAATCTTCTATTGGTGTCTGCAAGAAAATACTATTCATATCACATTGAATCTAATGTATGAATAGATAGCTAGAAAAGAAGAAAAAAATGTAAATAGATCTTTCTCTGTCTTTGGCTAAGATTAGAGATATCAATTTACAATAAACCAACGGGACTATTCAAACTAACTGGACCATTCAAATAGACATAAAAAACATTTTTTTTTCTAATTTTAGTTAATATAGTATAACTTTGTAGTGTTCGAGTTCTATTACCCAACATGTTTGCGACATATATATGCAATAAAATCACAATTTTAATCGAGATGTAGAAAAATTCTAAACAAATTTTGAAAAATACTTAATGAAAATGCAAATATATCTTTCTCGGTCTTTAGCTAATATTATAGATATTAATTTATCGTAAACCAAAGAGACGATTCAAATAGACATAAAAAAGAACTTTTACTAATTTTAGTTAATATGTAGTATTAACTTTGTAGTGTCAAATTTTAATCAAGTACTATTACCCAATAGGTTTGCGACGAGTATATATAATAAAGTCACTATTTAATCGAGATGTAGTAAAATTCGAAACAAATTTACAATTGAAAAATATATAATGAATGAATATATGGTTTATTATTATTCATAATTATAGGTTTAGATGCGTGAAAAATAATTAATTTACTAAATTTGATAACACAAACAACATAACAACTTCTAAATAAGATATAAAATTATTTTTAAATATTATAAGTCTGCCTTTGGAGAGAAATTCTAGAGAGAGAGTGAGGGGCAAGCGGTGAGAGAGAAAGACAAGTTTTTTTTTTTTTAAGTTATAATGGTATAATTTGTTGTTTGATTATTTTATTATTGCAAGATATTTGTATTTCTCTCTTGCTCATTTTGGTGGGGAAAAATATTATTGAACAAAAAAATTATTTTTAAAATATATTTATATAGATAAAATATAGATTTTTCCGTCGAATCTCCACTTACTAGTAATTATTTAATAACAAAATAAGGAGAGAGTGAGAGAGAGATTAGGTCCACCAAATAGGCAGCACCATTACAATACTTGCACTCTTTTTAACCTAATCATAGATCATTATTCCATAAGATTCTATTCTAATCAATTTAACAAGACAAGTGTGGTCCATCAGAATCACAGGCTCCTACCCACAATACTTATACCATTCGAAAACAGGTACTAGTATTATAATTCGCATACATAAATAAAAGGGACGAAAAATCTATTATAATTGCACCAATAAACATACCCACTTCACCTCATCATGAGTTTGCGTTACTTTTCTTCCATCACAAATTTTCCCCATATTTTACCAAAAAAAAAGAAGAGAAAAAACTACAGCTCAGATTCCCATCAATCACCAAAACAACTTTAGGCCCATTATTTTCACATATTTGATATTTCCCCCACACATTTTATATTCTCTTCGCCTTCGCTCGGCTCATCGACACTGCGCCAACTCTCATGTCGCCGCTCAATTCTCTCTCATAATTTGAAATTTCAACTTTTTCAGTCCCTCAATTAAATCTTCAAGATTCATAGGTTTGTCAACACAAACCTTCTCTCTCTCCCCCTGTCTCTCTCTATCTCAATCAACTCTTTCAAAAATAAATCACAGCATCTTCAAGATCACTAATCTCTCACATCTCATAACTACTCATTGGAGACTTTTCACCACAAAACCCTCTCTCTCCTCGCTCTCTCTCTCGAAATGTTATGCCGGAAAATTTCAGTGGAAAGTAAGCGTGGATCGGTGGCAGTGAATCTAAATGTGTATGATCTAACCTCAATGAATGGCTATGCCTACTGGCTTGGACTTGGGGTCTACCATTCTGGCGTTCAAGGTCAGTATACTAATTTAATTTTGGACTTTAATTTATCGAATGTGTCAATATATACTTAGATCTTGTTGGACACTATATTTATATTAAAAAATAATTATACCAAGATTTTGATTTAATTAATATTCGAATAAGACTTAATTAATTATTTTAGTGAAAAATTTGTAAAATGGAATTAATGTTGTAAATAGTAATAATATTAATGAATGTGCATGCAGTTGATGGAGTAGAGTATGCGTTTGGAGCTCATGAATATCCCACAAGTGGGATCTTTGAAGGGGAGCCAAAGCAATGTGATGGTTTCACATTTAGGAAATCTATTTTGATAGGCTACACTAATATGAGTCCGGGGGAAGTGAGAGCAGTGATGGACGATCTGGCCTCAAAATATCGAGGAAATGCGTACAATCTCATCAACAAGAATTGCAACCATTTCTGCAACGATTTTACTGTTAGGCTCACCGGGAATCCCATCCCGAGTTGGGTCAATCGCCTCGCCCGCTTAGGTAAGCACCATGTTAACTAAAGATGAGAGACAGACATCAGTAATATTCATTCCTTTTTATTTTATGTAGGTTCCCTTTGTCACTGCATCATACCAACTAACTTCAACTCCTCTAAAGTTGGAAATCATAAAAATGATGAACACAAAGTTTGTGATTTGGAGAAGAAGAAACTAAGGAGCCGGTCGAATAGGTTCTCTAATTCGTCATCAAATTCTTCGTCTTCCTCGTCTTCGCCTCCCTTGGCGCCGACCATTGGCGCCCCGACCAGAAGCTCTCACCGGCAATTGCAATATAACTAGACGTCTCAAATTACATCAAATTTTGACAAAGTTAAATTTCTTCAATTGATTTCTTCTTTTTTCCCCCCTTGTGTAATCTTATAATTAACGTTAATAGTTTGATGTGAGGAGGCAGTGCTGCCAAAACCTGTACATGAATGAATATTGGTAACAAGTTATATAATTGAGACTTTTTTTTTTTAATCTCTTTTGGGTAATAAATATTGGAATAAATTATTTTATTGGAATCCCATCTGAGACTAATGTGTACAATATCAAATTTATTGTGAAGTATAAAATATTAAAAGCTACTGCTACATGACTTTAACTCGGCACAAAGAAATTATTACTATTTAGAAATACAAGAAATAATGGAATTTCTTTCATACAACAAATGCCTATGATAAAAATCAACGGCAGCTGAAGGTAGGAACCGACGGTCACGTGTCATGTCAATCATTTTAGCTAACCAAATAAGAAATAATAATAAATTTAAATCTCATACTGAAAGAAAGTTAACTAACTTATAATATGTTTATTAAGATGGAGAAAAAAATTATGACATAGTGCATTTACCTATTCCCTATTTTTATGTCTTTTACTAATTGGAGAAAATTATCACACATTTCCTCATGTTAATATTTTTCACAATTGGTGAGAAATGGATGGAAATGGGGCTGCCCGGAAAGGTTATCTATCTTGCCCGAGGAAAATTAACTAACTTAGTAAACGTGTGAAAATGATGAAAAAATGGTAAAAATATTCTTTTTCTACTATTTTTCATCAAAGTAAACGCGCCCTAAGTAAATAAATCCCTGTATTAAAGAAAATCGTATAAAAAACAACAAACAAGTGTTATATATAGTCTATCGACGCCCATACTGAATAAATTGATAATTTCCAAGAATTTTTTTGTTCTTTATAAATTGCATAAAATATCCGAAAAAAATCAGTCACTTATAGGAAATCCTGGCATCGTTGGTTGGAATCGAGCATTAGAAAGTGGAGTCAAGACTTTTTTACTTTCACAAAATATTGTCAAAGTGAAGTAACAACTAACGAACCATCAAAATGATAGTGACATTGTCTTAAAAAATTTAAAAATAATACTCCAGAAAAAACGGAATTGCAATTTTATAAATGATTCTTCAACTTTATTTCTGCTTCAATTGACTACTTATACTTTGAATTATTTTAAATTGATTACTTTTTTTTTTTTTTTTGAAGAATGATTCCATTCTGTCTGGAAAATCTATGTATATCGTTTTAATTTGTCAGAAAAATTCAAATGGAACCAATTATAATTCAAAAATTGAATTAATCCAAATAAGAAATGCTGAACGGAATTACAATATATATAATTAGTCTAAGTATCTAGTATTTTATAAAAAAGAACAGAAAAGAAAAAGTGTAGCCACATTCATGATTAGAGAATATGTTCTTTAAAGACATGTTGTCCTCAACAACTTTGTAGCATAAGCAAGGCAGCTTTAATTGATTTACTAACCACATGGGATTTATATAAATTATTTTGTCACCAAAGTGTTATTCCTCATGACATTAAAGTCCAAAAAATACCTAAAAATGGCCCACTTCTCATGGAAATCAATTATAGCACATCTACCACCATCACCAAATCTCTATGAAAAAATTACTTTGCTTGTGGTGAAATCAAAATTTCTTGGGGAAAATGTGGGGGTAATTATGGCTTCTACACTAATCAAATAGGTCAGTCCCCAAATACTCCTTTAATGAGGCCTCTGCACAACGTCATCGGGCCCAAGCCCGACCCAAATATTCACTTCACCTCATAATTTTATACTATATTTTACTCAAATTGTTTCGCTCATAGTATTATTATTATATTATTGTTATACACGAAAACTTAAAAATAAGATTGAAATGGTAGAGAGTGGGAATGTCCACCGTTCTTAAAGGGTTAATACTTTTCTTATGTCGAACATGTCAATATGAGTGGCCCACCTACACAAGTAAATGATGACAAGCGGAACAGTGAGAATATTATTTATATATGTTTTGAGTATGCACAAAATAAATTTTTGCTCTTGTACAATGTAAAGGGTTGTATACGAAAGCAAGACTTTTGTTTATATACAATTGATATTTATTTCATTATAATTCTTCTATCTGAAATGTTTATTATTGCATATTAATTATCTGTCAAATTATCTCAATATTAAAGATTATATAGTGTGTTGTAGATCACATAAGATTATATAATCGGCATCTTATGAGATATAAACTAATATTCACAATCGAGACAACTTGGACGAGTTGTTGGTTTAGATTGTAGCATAATAGTATTAAATAGTTTATCTTGACTATTTATTTATGCTAGTACGTTAATCGTATTGAAAGGATCACAATGAGATTAATTTTTTGGTTTGACTTATTAAGAATTAAAGATCTCGGTGACTTAAATAGTCTTAACCTTAATTGGGCTTATCAGTATGAATAAGTTTCTAACTATTACTTTGATCTATTATAAATGAGAACTTGATAGTGGTTCGAAATTTCATATGTTGGGCAGTGGCAGTTTTTATTTGATATTGATAGAGCTGAAATAAGGATCTGTGTCTTATGAATAATGGGATGATAATATCCTCTCGAGGAACTTAATAAGTTTATTATACTAAACCTTGCAGGTGGAATTAGTTCCAGTATAATAATAAGTTTAAGTGGTAGGACTCGAGATAATTATTTATTGGTAAATAATTAATTGATTAATTAATTGTTGTCAGAAGTATTTAAATGAATATTCGATAATCTTAAACGCGGAGATTAATTAAGTCTAATACTAGCCCCGACTCAACTAAATAAATAAGAGGGTAAGTCAGTGTTAATTCTTTAGTGGAATGAATTAATATTTATATCTGATTTATATTATGGGCTGAATAAATTAAATCGGATATTATCGGGCCAATCTTATTTAAGCTAGTAGATCCTGAACTGGCCTAATGACATGTGTCTCTAGTGGGCTAGGCGACTGTCTCCTACGGCCCGTGAGGGTTGTCTAGATTTAATGAGCAGTTATTTATCTATAAATACAAGACTTATAAGACTCATTACTTACTTGCATTCTAAGCAATAAAACCTAGAGAGTGAGGGAGAGAGAGCCGCCAATTCCATAGTGAGAGAGAGCTCGAAGTCGATCTCATTCATCGTCGTGCTCTAGCCGGGAACAGTTCGGAAGATCACTCTGGAGTCGTTGTGCACCAAGTTTGCAGGTATTCCGAATAAACATTATGATTGTAATTAAATTCATAGGAGCATGCTAGGTGTAGATTTTGTATGTGTTTTTTAGATATCCATAATTGATCCATGGGTGAAAAACGAATCGATTTTCAATAATCGGTTCCAACAGTTGGTATCAGAGCCCTGGTCTGTGAGTTATGGCTCTGTCAGATTAACGAACAGTAAATCCATATAATTAAAATAAAATCTATTTTTATTTACGTATATATATGCATGCATGTTCATGATTATCGTTTTCTCGTCGTGGATTCATTTTATTTTCTGTTGGTTTGCCGTTTGGTCGTTTTTACCACGAGAAAATCCGTGGTTAGATTAGGATTTCAGTTGTAAATTGTTATTTCGATTGTAATATGTTGTACGGGTCGAGAAACAGAGTAACTGGACAGGAGAAGAAAGCCGGCAGCGGCAGACGGCGGCGCGTCACCTCCACTCTCTAGGTTTCCACTGTGCATGGTGCGAAACAGACTGAATCCGATTCATCGGGGCTTCTGCTCCGATGTCTATGGTGTCCGCTCTCAAACCATGTGCGATAGAACGGAGCATGAAAGGTAGGGCTCCGATTCCGCGACGGTGCGTGTAAGACACGCGTGGATCGCTGCGGCGGCAGACCTGCTTCGTCGGTGGGCCTGCTGGTTTTGCCGTGCTCAATGGAACCCTGGGATTCCGTCCTTGGATTCGTGTCGTTTGGGCAGTGGGAGTATTGGCCGATTTATCGACAATACTTCAAAGCCGGTGCAAGCGACTTGGTTCTTCTCCGACGGCAGCAGCAACAGCAACGGCGAACAGCAGCAGCAACTCCATGGCGGAAGATGGCGAGCAGCAGATGAAGAAGGAGGAAATCGAGGCGGTGGCTGTGGTGGGACGCTGCAACTGCAGCAAGCCGTGCGTTTCGCTGCGAGCCATCGCGAGCTCGACGCCGGTGATAGGCGGAGCAGCACGGCAGCGCTAAGGCTGCTGAGTCACCAACCTCGCTGTTGCGGCGGCAAGAGGTTGGTGGTTATGAAGGCAGCGGTGGCGGTGGTGGCTATGGTCGCGATTCCGGCGAAGATAGGGGCTGCCGGCGGCAGTGTCTTCACAAATGAAACCCTAGGTTTAAAACCTAGGGTTTTGGGCGTGTGGGCAACCGCACGGTAGGGTCTCCTACGTTGTCGGATTCGTGATGGAAAAACATGATTTTGATGATCTCGTTTCCTTCTTTGGGCGATTCTTCAAGGCGACGGATATGGAAATATTTGAAGACGAAGATTTATTGTAATAAATAGATTTTATTTCCTATTTTATTTTTTTAATAATTTAGGCAGGTACAAATATCCACGACGAGACGATAATTTATTTATTTTATTGTAAATTGCATGTCGTGGGATTTAATCACCGTTAAAGTGTTATTATTTCTAAAGCATGATATAATTTACAATTATTTGAAATTATTTGCGTTTAGAAATTGCATGCTACGAATTTATCGTATTATACTAAGCATGTTATAAATTCAAGCGAGCATGATTTATTATGTGAGTTCTAGAAAAAGCATGTTTAGTAATTCCGTACGACTAAGCATGTTAAATTGATTTTAAATAATCAAATTAGACCTCCACAATTAGTTTTAGATGAATTAAGTTGTTAGGCTCGTGTAAACGTCCACACGATCGTGGCATGCATGGATTCTATTAACTTATAGATTTTGTAGAGTAAAACTTCTAAAAGTATTTTAGTCTCGTGAATAGTGGGAGTTTTGCGTGTAAACGTCCACACTATCGTGGCTTGCCCGTATTAATTCTCATAGATTATTTTAGGAGAGATTGGAATAGGATAATTAATGAAATTGTTTACAATGAGATGTCGTTCGAGTAATTGCATTAATATGTGAGACAATTTTGGATTAGTTAAATTGTGGTCAGTGCTTAGATATTGTCTCAAATACAACTCCCCATCAGAGTCCCTTTTCGAGATAATATGGTCTAGTAAGGTTCATTTATTAATTTTATTTGTCATAAGGTTAATTTGGCATGAGATAAAATTAAAAAACTGGTTGTTTGGTTGAGTGGTGTGCACGTAAACGTCCACACCATCGTGACTTGCGTGTAAATCACTTGAGCTAATGAAGGTTTCATTTAATATTGTTTTATCAAAAGGTTACAATATAAATGTTAGGAACATTTTATGCAATAATTGTGACTTATGTGCGTTTTGAATGTTTAAATTTTTTTAGATATGACTGTTACTCCGTTGTTGTATGTTCTTACTGCTGAGCCGCTTACCGGACCAAACTTTTTGGAATGGAAGCACAATTTGGGATATGTCCTAGATGCCGAAGAGTACCACTTTGTACTCACTACTCCTGCGCTTACAACTCTCACTACAGCCTCCACCGATGCTCAGAAAGATGAGTCTAAGAGATGGCATAAGGCCAATAGTATGGCGAAAGTCTACATGATGACCACTATAACCTTTGGGTTGCAACAACAACATCAGTCTTTGGACACGGCTGCTGCAATCATGACTAACTGTTGGGAAATTTATTAGTAAGAGTTTTGATGAATTCCAAAACCAACTGACCCCAACCGAGTAGATGTTGCAAGAACCTAATGTTAGAAGTTAGGCTCGCTGTTTGAGCAAAGTTAAGATTTTATCTTTACAGGTCTCCAGCTGAAGATGGCAACAAGGCATCACTCAGACAGAACATCAGTTGTCAAGAAATACAACTGAGAGCTCATATGATCAGATGCAAAGAGGGGGAAGTCTTCAGAACATCAGTTGTAAAGAAAAACAACTGAGCGTTCATCAGATAAAAGGAAGTAAAGGGGAAGAGAACATCAGATGAAAGAAAGTCATCTGAGCGTTCGAACCCAACTGACCAGATACAAGGAAGACAACTGAGTGTTCAGTTTCAGAACATCAGTTGTAGAACTCAACCAAGAAGATCAACAGCTTGAAGACGAAGCCAGCTGAGAGTTCAACTGTTAGTTATCAGATAGAACATCGGCTGAAGAACAAACTAGCTGAAGATCGAAATTCTTAACCGACCACTCCTTGTTGGAAGTCTGTTGTTAAGATTTAAATTTCAAAAAGGAAGTCACGTGAGGGTTTGACCGTTCAGTCATTACCCTATTTGGCCCAACATAAGGCTATCTCAGATGGAAAGCAGAAGAGCACAGATGCCATATCGGGAAAGTCTGCAGAGATCAGAGACAAGCCATCGCTTTCAAAGAACAGAGATCAACAGCTCCTCCAATGGCTAGTTGATACTCTCCGCCTATAAATAGAGGCCTTCATTCATTCGAAGAAGACACAAGACACACACGCGAGAAGAAACCAGAGAGCAAAAGAAAGAGCAATATTCTTCACGAGCTGAAGTGAAGTTAATCTCTTAGAACATCTCTTGTTGAGAGTTCTAGAGTTAGTTAGTTTTGTGTCTTTAGATCGAACCTTGAGAACATCACTTAGTGAGAGTTCATAGAGAGTTAGATCATAGCTCACATCCCATTCGAGCTTTTAGTTGGAAACGCATTTTTCTTTCACCTGAAAAGGTTTAGGATCATACTCTTCCTACAACTGAGTAGTTAGGTCGTTTAGTACCCATAAACTAAACTGTAAGGTTGATAAGTACCAGCAAACTTATCCATAACGGTTGCTCAGCCCGCGTAAGCTGAGTGGTTTGTCCAGAAGAACTTGGACAGAGTTATGTGGACTCACAACTCCCCGTGGACGTAGGAGGGTTATCTCCGAACCACGTTAAATCTCTGTGTGCTAGTGTTTTTCTTTATTCAGTTATTTCTTGCATTCTTATCTGTCTGACTAATCAGCATACAAACCTCATCTGCACATTCTCAACTGTTTTGGTTTTTGACCAACCGAGCATAAAAGCGTGAGTTGTTTTACGAGTTTAATTTCCACCACATTCCGCACAGCCTCACTCTTCCAGCTGAGGTTGCTTACTCAGCTGTGAGATTCCAACTGAGTCTTTTTACTCGGTTGAAGTATTTTTCAGGGTTAAGTTTTAAAATCCTAACTGGTGTATTCTCCCCCCCCCATACACCAGTAACTCGTTTCGGGACCATCAAGTGGTATCAGAGCAGTGGTTCAAAAGACTACTGACTCTGTTTCACAAGGTGTAAATTCGAGAAAGTTTCTTCCGTGGTCAACTGAACAGATCTTTTTCACGTTAGTGCATATTTACTCTGTTGTTGTGTGCAGATGGACGTCAAGGATAAGACCGTGGTAATGTTCTCGGTTGTAAATTATATATCCTGGAGGACACGGATGAAGAAGATCTTACTGTCGAAGCATCATAGGATGTAACAAGTTATTTCTTCTTGACCGATCATCATCAAAGAAAGAATAGCTCGCACTCCTACAAATCCCAACGATGGGGATACAGTTGTGGAGTTTGTGGAGAAGCAGCCGGAAGACTACACTCCAGAGGAAGCCAAGGTGAGCCAGTTAGACATCTGGGCTCAGAGCACAATAATGTCCACAGTTGGACAAGATTATCTGCCTTGGATAGAGGAGTGTGAGACTGCAAAAGAGATGTGGGACATCCTGGCATCGCTGAGTGAAGGAAGTGATGAGACAAAGGAGAACAAATTCTCACATGCATGCCAAGACTTCGACAATTTTTGTCTGAAGACAGATGAAACAATTGATCAGCTAGAGCTTCGGTTTATGGACATCCTCAGAAGAATCCAGTCCATCCGAAGAGGAAAATACACACTAAGAGAAATCAATCTCAAAGTGTTACAAGCTCTACCGGCTGAATGGGATACTTTCACCAATATCCACGAGAGCCGAGCTGACCTTGGTGAAATGGGAACTGAAATATTGTTCTCAATCTTAAAAGGAAATGAGTATAAGGTGAACCGAAGAAGATCTCAGTCCTTGGTTCAGACGAGTCGACTTGAGGATGTTGGTTCAGCCTCAAAGTCAGTTGCTCTCCGAGCTAACTACTCAAAATTGAGAACATCGAGGCCAACCAGATCGGCTGACACGACTGCAAAGGAGCCAAGCAGAGAGGAACTGCAACAGAACATTGCAGCCTTGTCAAAGAAACTAGCAGACATAGACATTCGGTTCGGGAAATACAAATGATTCTACAAATCAAACCGAACTCGAGACAGCTCAAAGCCTGTCACCAACGGTTGCTTTGAATGCAGGAAGGAAGGTCATTTCAAGGCTGACTGCCCAGATCTATCGAAGAAAGAGAGAGATGCGTTAAGGGCCAAACAAGCTGGAAAGAACAAGGCCATGGTTGCAGAAGAAGCAGCTGACGACATGGACATCTTCACTGACACTGAAGATGAGGATGAGCTGACTTCCACCAACAACGCTACCGGTCAGGATCAATGCCTCATGGCTCTTGGAACCGACCAGGATGATACTGAGGACACTCTAATCCTGTTAAGTTAAATTCTTCAAATATTTCTAACATGCAGGAATCACTGGACGAAGAGTTGGAACCCTCCTGGAGTGATTTTCAAGAACTCAGTGAGGAACTGCATCACCAATCGGTTGAGTTTAAGAGTCTTCAAGCTCAGTTCGCCAAACTTGAAGATTCCTTAACCGAAAAGGATGATCTGATCAAGAGACAAACCGAGGAGATTGAGAATCTCAAGAGTCAACTGAACGAGGCTAAGGCTCCAACTGATAAAGAGTTGACAAAGCAGATCAAGAAACAACAAGATCAGTTGAAAAATCAAGAGGCTCAGATCGAGCAGCTGATAAAGAAGTCAGATGGACAAACCGAGCAGATAACTATCCTCCTCAAGGAGTTGCAAACTGAGAAGGACAATCTAATCAAGCTGTATCAGTCATCCAAGATCATAGAGAATCTTATCAGTTACAGCAGACAGATGGATGACGTGTCAGGACTCGGTTATGATGTGATTAAAGATAGTGGAATTCCTCCAGCAACCTTCATCAAAGTTGTCGAGGTTAAAGCTGATGAACCGAACACAGTGGAACCTGAGTCCACACAAAATATTTCAACCTCCGTTTCTCAGCAAGCTCAACCGACCAATACAACCACAACTGAGAAGGGAAAAGAAACAGTAGATGAAGGACAGAATGTTCCATCGGTTGGGACATCAACCGAGGGGGAATGCTCCAAAAGTCAGAAGAGGAATCAGAGGCGTCGAAGACATAATCGCAACCGAACTCAGAATCAGAACCGACCTCTGCATCAACCTCAGAGTCAACAACAGAAAGAATGGAACCGACCGCAGAACCGACAAGGGTTCAATCATCTGAATCAACAACGGTTCCATCCCCAGTTCAACCAAAGGTTCCAACCGAGTCAACCGATAAGGAACAGGTCGAACAGTTAGAGATACTCATGCCACAACATGAATCATCAACAGGGCATGAACACCTATCAACAACACTCAAGGAGTTGGAATCAGAATCAGCAACAAAGATTCCAACATGGCGTCCGATCATTCAGAGAAATCAAACAGGATAAAAATTGCCATCAAAACAGGGGGAAAGCCTCACCTCCTAAAGTTCAACATGGGAGAAATCCAACTCCTCCCAAGAAACAGAACATCACTACTAACAACAAGCCTAAGGATAACCGAGGTGTTGTTATAGTTGATGATCAAGGAAAAGTGATCTGGAATGATAAATCCATCCGAGTATACAGGGAAAAGCGACGCACAGTTCCAGGGGGAACTGGTTCTAACCCTCCAGGACCCAACTGAAATTGGGGACCTAAGCGAGTTTCTCTTTGCAGGTACAGGAGAAACAGCTGAGGAAGAAGAAAGCGTCTGCAACAATATGGGTAATGGACAGTGGATGCTCGAAACACATGACGAATCTAAAGGATTTGCTTGGAAGTTTCGTGGAGAAAGAAGGTCCATCACTTACTTTTGGTGATAACTCAAAAGGTTACACCAGAGGTTACGGTACCCTTGAAACCAATAATGTTTCAATTTCTAATGTCTCTTATGTTGATGGATTGAAGCATAACTTGCTCTCCATCAGCCAATTCTGTGATAATGGTTTCTCTGTCAAGTTTGATGCACAGGGTTGCAGGGTTAAAGATGTCGGATCAAAGCATGTGATATTGTTGGGAAATCGATCACCAACAGGGAATGTCTACTACGCTGACTGGAACAGCAGCCTCCCTGACACCTGCATGTTATCAAAGAGCAGTTCTGATGTGAGCTGGCTGTGGCACAAAAGGCTCAACCATCTGAACTTCAAGACGATGAACCGACTCGCCAGACAAGAACATGCAAGAGGCATACCAAACCGAGTGTTTTCAACAACACACATCTGCAGTGCATGCCAGCTGGGAAAGCTTGCTAGATCCTCCTTCCGGTTGAAGTCAACTCCCTCAACCGACCGAGTGTTACAGCTGATCCATATGGATCTCTTCGGGCCAGTTACACCAAAGAGCATAAATGGCAATGAATATACACTGGTTGTAACTGATGATTACTCGAGGTACACGTGGACCATTTTCATGCGTCACAAGAGTGAAACCCGAGATGAGTTGCCCAAGCTGATGGATCGGATATCGAACCAACAAGAGATGAAGATCATTTCTATCCGATCAGATCATGGAACCGAGTTCCTCAATGAAACCATCATCGAGTATTGCGAGAAGAATGGAATTACCCATCAGACATCAGCCACGCGTTCTCCACAACAGAATGGAGTAGCTTAGCGAAGGAACAGAACGCTTAAGGATGCAGCCACATCCATGTTAGCCAGCTCAGCTCTGCCATTGAGATTTTGGGCTGAAGTGATCAACATTGCATGCTACACTCAGAACCGGTCTCTTCTAACCAAGCGGTTGGAAAAGACACCATATGAGCTATGGAGACGCAGAAAGCCAGATATTTCTTATTTTCGCATTTTTGGTTCTAAGTGTTATATTCACAACAATGGGAAGACTCAGTTGAAAACTTTTGATGCCAAAGCTTCGAAGGGCATATTTCTTGGATATGCTGCTCAGATCAAGGCATATAAAGTTTTCAACAACAACTCTCGTGTTGTGGAAATAACACCTCATGTTAGTTTTGATGAATCTACTTTTGAGTACAGGGAACAGGTCAAAGAACAACAGGCAGATATACAAGCTCTACCTGTTCTCACCAGATCGCAAGCTCTAAGGCAAAAGAACCTAGCTGAACCACTGGTTTGGGCAACTGAGGAAGAGGATCCATACTCCTCTGAAGATGAATGCGAAGACCCCAGCTCATCCCAAGGGGGAACTTCAGCTGATGCTCCTCCAACTGCATCAGCATCCGAAACCCAACCGAGTCCGGTTCAAACTAAAGTCAATGTTAAGGATCCAGACTCAACAGCTGACCATTCACCAGCTCTGAAGACTCCAACTCAGATTACGGAACAGCCACAGTTGGAAGAAGAAGGAAGACGCAACCGAAGATGGTATGAAGTTCATTCCACTGACAACATCATCGGCGATCCAACCGAGGGTGTGCGTACAAGGAGCCGAGTTGCAAATCCAGAATCAACTGAAGAAAATTCCAACACTCTTGCCCAATATGCCGAGGAGTTGGGAGTTCTAGAGGAATTTGAGCAAGCTGGAGATGTTGCCATGATTTCTTGCTTTGTAGCTAATGTACCCGAACCGAAGAATGTTGGGGAAGCTCTCAACTGTGTCCACTGGACAACAGCCATGCAAGAAGAACTGAATGAGTTTCTACACAACTGTGTATGGGAGTTGGTAGAAAGACCAAATGGTGTCAAGGTGATTGGATTGAAGTGGATTTTCAAAAATAAGAGAGACGCCATTGGATTCATTGTGAGGAATAAAGCAAGGTTGGTAACTCAAGGATACTGCCAACAAGAAGGAATCGATTTTGAAGACTCTTTCGGGCCAGTTGCAAGGCTGGAAGCCATCCGAATCTTTCTAGCTTATGCCGCACATCACAAGTTCAAAGGATATCAGATGGATATGAAGTGTGCATTCCTCAACGGAGATATCAAGGAAGATGTATATGTTGAACTGCCTTCTGGTTTTGAGACTGGAGATGGAAGAGTGTACAAGTTGAAGAAAGCTATCTACGGACTGAAACAAGCACCAAGGGCCTGGTATGACACTCTTTGTGGTTTTCTACTGAACTCGGGATTCAAACGAGGATCAGTTGACAAAACCCTGTTCACCATCAAAGTTGGAGATGATATACTTGTAGTGCAAATCTACGTGGATGACATCATATTCGGTTCCAAGTCAGAGGAGCTGTGCAAAAAGTTTTCAGATCTCATGAAGGAGAAGTTCGAGATGTCAATGATGGGCGAGATGAATTATTTCCTTGGGTTACAAGTGAAGCAGTCACCAGAAGGAATTTTCATCAATCAGTCTAAGTATACAAAGGAGCTCATCACCAAGTTCGGATTACAAACAAGTAAGACAACAAGGATCCCAATGAATACTAACTGGAAGATTGAACCTGGAATTGAAGGAAAGCTCGTGGATGCCAGCAAGTATAGAGGGATCATCGGTTCTTTGCTATACCTAACTGCAAGCCAGCTAGACATATCTTATGCAGTTGGAGTGTATGCTCGATTTCAAGTCCAACCAAGGGAAGCTCACATGTCAGCAGCAAAAAATATCATCAAGTATCTGAAGGGTACTGTCAATGTTGGGTTGTGGTATCCAACTGACGACAATATCGAGCTGACCGGATACTCAGATGCGGATCTAGCAGGAGATCGACTGGACAGGAAGTCTACTTCTGGACACTGTCAGTTCATGGGAAGCAAGCTGGTTTCATGGTTCTCCAAGAAACAAGCATGTGTTGCTACTTCTACAACCGAATCAGAATATATGGCTGCCGCAAGCTGTTGCATGCAAGTGTTGTGGCTGAAGCAACAGCTGAGAGATTATGAAGTTGCAAATGGACAGGTTCCCATTCATTGCGATAGCTCGAGTGCCATAGCTGTCTCTCTGAATCCTGTTCACCATTCTCGGACAAAGCATATCGACATCCGTCATCATTTCATCCGAGATCATATTGAGAAGAAGGATGTGTCCATGGAGAAGATCCCAACTGAAATTCAGAGGGCTGATATCTTCACTAAACCTCTAGCCGAAGCGCGGTTCAAAATGCTATGTGATTTACTTAGATTGTTAGATCCACCTGATAAGGAACCAGCTGAAGTAAAGAGACAGACATCTATCTGAGGGGGAAGCTCAGATGAAGGGGGAATGTCAGATATGGATTGCAAACTGAAGACATCAGACATCAGCTGAACAGACGAACTCGAGTCAGCTGATGGTATGCTGCAACAATGGATCAGACGTCAGCTGAATTGACGAACTCGAGTCAGTTGATGGTATGCGGCAACTGATGAACTCAACCGAGGTATACAGCAGATCTCGACATCAGCTGGCAGGTAACATTTATGACTGAAGGTGTTATGTTCTTAAATGAGAATGTTTGAAATAAATTCAAACATTCCTGAGCTAGTCAGTTACATTAAAATAGCCATCATGTCGCATTAAATGTAAAGTACGGCTGAACATCCATAGCCTACTTTATAGTGAGACTGGGCTGACATGAAACTATACACCTTCTCACGCGCTGGTTGGAACTCGGATCAAAACATCAAGTCAAAGTTAGTCAACAGTCGCGTAATCTCAGCCGTCGATGGATTCGCGCCATTTAACCCCAGCCGTCGATCTCATCCGAGTCAAAGACCTATATAAGGCAAAAAATCAGGAAGATATCTCCTACTTTCCTCATTTGTGCTTATCAAATATTACTATTCATCGTCTTCCAGTTTTTGCCTAACCCGTTTCTGCAAAAAGATCTTCTTTCCTCTCCTATATATATTCTCATTGTAGTGATCTTAAATGGCCCCAAAAAGTAAGAAGATGGCTTCATCCGGACCTTTCCTCGTCCCCACTACTTATGAAGAATCATTCAATATGTTGGTATCGAAGATACACTTCGAGCAGATCCTCTCCGACGAGGATCTGGAGTCGCCGGTCCTAGCCCCGCTCACCAACACTCTCCGTGAGAACGGACTCCTAGAATGGGCCAAGCTCTGCCCCTCCCACTTGCTCAGGCGCCATGTCGGAGAATTCTACGTCAATCTCGTTCGCCCTCTTGAGAGTTCGGCAGGAGTCACTACGGAGGTGTCGTACCGTCAAAGAGATGTTCCGGCAAGGACGATACGTCGTGTCTCCTTCCCTATCGACGTGTCCGATGTCCTCCGGTACATCATACCAATCAACCACACCGCCACCGAGTTCCTGGAGAATATTACCGACGAACAGACGGATGAATTTCTACAGGATGCTTTGATCGAGCAGGAGTAGTTGAGGAGCAACATGCAACGGACAAAGCTGAAGCCGGAACACCGCCTGCTGTTCGACGCCGTGTCGAAGGTAGTGTTCGGATACAGTGGTGCGTTCGGCGACATCAGCCGACCCAAACTGAAGCAGCTGGTGGCCCTGGAGCACCAACACCAAATCAAATGGTTCCAATATTTCTTGAACCAGTTGATGGTGGAAAAGTCGAAGATCTCCGAGACTACAATAGAGTTTGGAGAGAAGCTGCTGAGTGTGAGGGGCACACTCAACTTCGGCTGCAAGATTTCCGCCCTCATCCTCCTCGCAACAAAGGACCGCAACATGGTCTGGGCTGACTGCGAGGAGATGCCGCTGAAGAAGCTGCTGCTGTTCCCGACAGCCAAGAAAGCACAGGAGGTGCTGAGGAGTGTCTACACTCCTAAGGACAAGAGGGAGTCGGAAAAGCCAGCTAAATCAACAGCTGAGGGGGAACAAGCCACTGCTCGCCCCGCCAAATCCAAAACTTCACGTCGCCGAGCTGAGGGTGAAACGGAGTCGGCTGACGAACCTGCCCAGAAAAAGTTAAGGGTAAGGTTCAAGAAATCCACCAAGAAGGCAGCTGAGGTGCCAGCTGATGAGCCAACTGATGTTCCAGCTGATGAGTCAACTGATGTTCCAGCTGAGGTTCCAGCTGAGGAGCAAGCTCCAGCCAAGGAGGGAGCGCAGGTTGAGTCAACGACTGCTGAGGAGCGTTCCGAATCCAGCCGCTCAGCTGAGGCCGCATCATTCGAGATCGTACCTCGAGCCCCCGGAGCTGATGAGGTTGAGAGCATGGAGACGTCGGATGCATCATCCTTATTTGAGGACCTCGAAGATGTTACCACCTCCCCCACGGCAGGAGAGAATGCCGTACCACCCCCAGAGCCTCTTGCTCTTTCTAACCAAACCGAGTCAGAAATTCTGAGCACTCTGCTTGATGCCAACATCGTGACCGCTCCTTCGGCCGATGTTGAGGAAACCATTGAACCCTCTTCCCCAACTGAATCCCAAATTCCGAGCCCTCAGCTCGATGCCAACGTTGAGACCGTTCCTTTGGCCAACGTTGATGACACCGTTGAACCTATCTCCTTCGATATAGACCCACCCCAAATTGATGAAGAGGCCAACCGCCAGGCTATCTTGGCTGAGTATGAAGGCAGATTGGACTACTGCTTTCGCAAACTGATCGGCATGTTCCCAGAGGCAAGCTCAATGCCCATCTTCGCCATGTTTGGGACTGAACTACTCTATTAGTTCAGCGTGATATTCAACTACTGGTACGTCATGGAGGAAACCCTGAGGATCCACGGTTGGGACAGGTTGAAGATTGATGAATCCAACCTGAGGGTGTACTTCGACTACCAGAACCTCGAAGTGGCCTACAACCAGAAGGTGGTCGTGCTCCGTCGACGCTTGGATCTGAGTCAACAAGAAGGGAAGGACACCAGAGAGCTGTGCGACAATCCCAGAGCTGTGCAATTTCTTGATAACATGTTAGCCAAGAATGCCGGCCATTTGGAGGATGTCGATGAAGCTAACTTGGCTGCCAAGAGGGAAGAAGCAAAGCTTAAGGATTACCTGGCTAGCCGAACAACCCTGGTTGTAGTGGATCCAACAGCCCAGGCACAACAGCAACAACTGCCTGGACCCTCTGATCAGCCAGCTCACTCCACCGATGCTATCTGTGAGCTGATCACTGAGAGGGTCAACCAGCTGAGGCATGAGCTGTTGTCCAAAATTGAGTCCAACAAAGAAGAGCAAGCTGACAAGATGCATCAGCTGATGGAAGAGAATGCATCCTTGAAGAATCAGCTGGAACAACTCTCCTCCTCCCTACAGCAAAAGCTGGAAGACCTCTCCACTTCTACCAGCTCGGACGTCAAAGATCTGAAGAAGGCGGTTCAAGGACTCAGCTCGGACTTCAACGTCTTCAAGTCTGTTGCTGAATCCAATCTGGCAAAGTCCTAGCAGACACAAGACCAGGAGTGGATGTCTCAGTTTGAAATTTTTCGAGCTGAGTTCGTCACCCTTCACAAAGATGTCTCTGCAACCTTTGACGCCTTGAAGAAAGCTGAGCAAGAACGTCAAGACCTGGAGCTGGCAAAGAAGGTGGAAGAGAAAGATGCTGTGGACGATCTCTTCTCCCGAGTTCAACAAGCTGAGGCCAAGCTGACCTCCCTGGATGGCTCAGTTGCCACCCTTTTGGATGATGCCAAAAAGGAGGAAGGAAAGGAGCCAGCAGCTGTTGCTGGACAAGGGAAAGGTGTTCACCTTAAGCAGGGGGAGGAAGGAGGGCCAGCTGAAATTCAAAGGGAAGAAGCTGAAGGATCGCAGCTGAAGGAGTCTGCAATAGAGCAAGAGCAGGAACTTGAAGTCTCCCACGACCTCGTAGCCGAGCTTGATGCTGATCTTGACGGAATCTCAGTTGAAGATTGCATCGAAGCTGCAAAAGCTATGGGGGAGTCCAAGGAGAACTACTTGAATCCCTCTTGGATCAAAAAGTTCGTTGCTGATTAAGCCAAGAAGGTGGCCAAGTTCGAGAAGGAACTGGCCAAAATTGAAAAGAATGTCGACATAAATAAAGCCAGCCGGAGCGTCCGAAGAATAAACAAACACCAGATGAAGGCTGAGGCTAGGAAGAAGACTCAGCAGCTGCAGAGAAATGCCCCGCTCCAGTCACGGTTCCCACATACTGACAAGTGGATGAACGCTGAGTGGAACGATGACTGGGAGCAGTTCAAGCACGAGTTCATCAATGACTTTCACTACAAGAAGGTCTACTCAACTGAAGACCCAAGGCAAGCCTTCAAGGAAGCCTTGTGGGAGCTCAGATCTGGGGATCCTGGAATGTTCAGTCAGTTTCAAAGAGCCATGGTGAAAGCTCAGCTCGATCCCAACACTGTTCCGGTTCCGCAGAAGGTCAGATATCGCCCTCAGATGATCAAAGGCACAAGTACTCCAAACAGAAATGCGATCATGGCTGAGGCGAGACAAGTGTGCAAGGAACATGGTGTTAACACTGGGATTGAGTCAGCTGCAAAGAGAGAGATCTTTGACCGTATCTTCAGCAAGTACGGTCAAGAGTATTTTTGAGTTCATGTAGTTTTTGAGCAACTGTTGTAAATTTTTTGGGTTTTTGAGCCTATCTTTTGTAACAATCAGTTGTAATGAAAACTATTCAGTTATAAGATTCACCTTGATGAACAATCCCTCATTGTCCAAGCTCTGAATCACAAAGTCTTTTAAATACCATGTTATAACTGTGCTGACCCTTTGATGTTTTATCTTATAGAATGTCTAGAATTTCAGCTGAGATTTTAGATAAGTTAGTGAGGTTTGGATCAGTAGTGGTTTAAAGTTGTAAGTGGTTTTGGCATCATCAAAAAGGGAGAAATTGTTGGGAAATTTATTAGTAAGAGTTTTGATGAATTCCAAAACCAACTGACCCCAACCGAGTAGATGTTGCCAGAACCTAATGTTAGAAGTTAGGCTCGCTGTTTGAGCAAAGTTAAGATTTTATCTTTACAGGTCTCCAGCTGAAGATGGCAACAAGGCATCACTCAGACAGAACATCAGTTGTCAAGAAATACAACTGAGAGCTCATATGATCAGATGCAAAGAGGGGCAAGTCTTCAGAACATCAGTTGTAAAGAAAAACAACTGAGCGTTCATCAGATAAAAGGAAGTAAAGGGGAAGAGAACATCAGATGAAAGAAAGTCATCTGAGCGTTCGAACCCAACTGACCAGATACAAGGAAGACAACTGAGTGTTCAGTTTCAGAACATCAGTTGTAGAACTCAACTAAGAAGATCAACAGCTTGAAGACGAAGTCAGCTGAGAGTTCAACTGTTAGTTATCAGATAGAACATCGGCTGAAGAACAAACTAGCTGAAGATCGAAATTCTTAACCAACCACTCCTTGTTGGAAGTCTGTTGTTAAGATTTAAATTTCAAAAAGGAAGTCACGTGAGGGTTTGACCGTTCAGTCATTACCCTATTTGGCCCAACATAAGGCTATCTCAGATGGAAAGCAGAAGAGCACAGATGCCATATCGGGAAAGTCTGCAGAGATCAGAGACAAGCCATCGCTTTCAAAGAACAGAGATCAACAGCTCCTCCAACGGCTAGTTGATACTCTCTGCCTATAAATAGAGGCCTTCATTCATTCGAAGAAGACACAAGACACACACGCGAGAAGAAACCAGAGAGCAAAAGAAAGAGCAATATTCTTCACGAGCTGAACTGAAGTTAATCTCTTAGAACATCTCTTGTTGAGAGTTCTAGAGTTAGTTAGTTTTGTGTCTTTAGATCGAACCTTGAGAACATCACTTAGTGAGAGTTCATAGAGAGTTAGATCATAGCTCACATCCCGTTCGAGCTTTTAGTTGAAAACGCATTTTTCTTTCACCTGAAAAGGTTTAGGATCATACTCTTCCTGCAACTGAGTAGTTAGGTCGTTTAGTACCCGTAAACTAAACTGTAAGGTTGATAAGTACCCGCAAATTTATCCATAACGGTTGCTCAGCCCGCGTAAGCTGAGTAGTTTGTCCAGAAGAACTTGGACAGAGTTGTGTGGACTCACAACTCCCCGTGGACGTAGGAGGGTTATCTCCGAACCACGTTAAATCTCTGTGTGCTAGTGTTTTTCTTTATTCAGTTATTTCTTGCATTCTTATCTGTCTGACTAATCAGCATACAAACCTCATTTGCACATTCTCAACTGTTTTGGTTTTTGACCAACCGAGCATAAAAGCGTGAGTTGTTTTACGAGTTTAATTTCCACCACATTCCGCACAGCCTCACTCTTCCAGCTGAGGTTGCTTACTCAGCTGTGAGATTCCAACTAAGTCTTTTTACTCGGTTGAAGTATTTTTCAGGGTTAAGTTTTAAAATCCTAACTGGTGTATTTCCCTCCCCCCCCATACACCATTAACTCGTTTCGGGACCATCACTAACCTCGATGAGCTGTTCGGTGAGAGTGCCGTTCTACTCGATTCGAGATCATGAGGCAAATCATGAGCTCGAAGATGACGAAGGGCGTGTCTGTGTGCGAGCACGTGCTTGGAATGATCAATCATTTCAATGAGTTGGACGTGCTTGGTGGAGGAATCATGGATGAAGCAAAAATTGACATGATACTCCACACTCTTCCCAAGTCCTATGAGAACTTTCGCCTTAATGCAATAATGAGCAAGAAAGTGTTCACTCTAAATGAACTGCTCAATGAACTTGTTGCTGCGGAAGGGGTTATGGGAAAGAGTCTGCAAGCTCTTGCCTCTTCTTCAAAGGGTTTCCATATTTCACTGAAAGGTGGAAAGAAATGGAAGGGCCCGGCGAAAGGCAAGAATGGCAAAGGAAGTAGTGGGAGCAAGAGGCTAGGCCCTACCGGAGGCATCAAAAAGCCAGAGGAGAAGGGTGAAAAGTGCTTCAAGTGCAAGAAATCTGGACATTGGAAGGCTAACTACCCTCTGTTGAAGAAGGCTCAAGGTATGACTTCTGCTTTTGTTAATGAAATATGTTTAAGTTCAAGTTCTATTCACAAGTGGGTAGTAGATACGGGTGCAATTGACCATATTTGTTATTCCTTGCAGGGGTTCCTGCGGATAAGGGAAGTGAGTAGAGAGGAGTTGAGCGTCGCCATGGGAACGGAAGCGCGAGCGGACGTTGCAGCCATAGGCGATGTTCATTTATCTTTTGAGAATTCAATTTTAGTTTTGAGAGATGTTTTATATGTGCCAGATTTTTGGCGAAACTTGATTTCTATGGTTAAGTTGTGGAAAGATGGATACTTTATTCTTTTTTAGAGTTTTGCGACGTTTATGAAAGATGATAAGATTATCGGTTATGCACATGTTGTTGATTCTCTTTACACTATTTACTGTTCTCATGCTTCGAGTTCTTCTAGTAATGCTTTAACTGTTAACCAAAAGAAGAGGTCGAATTCTTCTCAAGAGAATCAAACTCTTCTTTGGCACCTAAGATTGGGTCACATCAATCTAAGGAGGATCCAAAGATTAGTTTCCGATGGAATCTTGGGTTCTTTCCAAGTCGAGTCCATCCCAATCTGCGAATTCTGCATAGAGAGAAAGATGACGACTCGACCTTTCAAGGCCAAGGGGTATAGAGCCAAAGAAGTGTTGGAATTGATTCATTCCGACTTGTGTGGACCTATGTCAACTCAAGCTCGTGGAGGTTATAAGTATTTTGTCACTTTCATTAACGATTACTCAAGATATGGGTACATCTACCTGTTGTGCTACAAGTCCGAATGCTTTGAAAAGTTCAAACTATTCAAGGCGGAAGTAGAGAAGCGACATGGCAAGAGTATCAAGTCGTTGTGATCTGACCGTGGCGGCGGATATCTCAGCAACGAGTTTAAGAAGTACTTATTGGAAAGTGGGATTACATCCCAATTGACTACACCTGGAACACTCCAATAGAATGGTGTGTCGGAGAGAAGAAATCGAACACTTCTGGAAATGGTTCTATCTATGATGAGTTATGTATCTTTACCTATTTCGTTTTGGGGATATGCTTTGGAAACAGCGGCTCACATGCTAAACTTGGTTCCCTCAAAGTCAGTGCCTAAGACCTCGTCCGAGGGCGCAAGCCTAGTCTTAACCACATCCAGATTTGGGGTACTCCGGCACATGTTTTAAACAAGAAAGCTGACAAGTTGAGCCCAAGAACCAAGGTGATGTTGTTTGTAGGCTAACCAAACTGTCTTAAGGATCAGAAAGTCATTATTAGCACCAACGCTAGATTCTTAGAAGAGGACTACATGATTGGCCATAGGAAGAGAAGTGACGTCATACTTCAAGAAGTTAGAGGGGAGGAGGTGATTAGTACTCTAGTTGTGCAAGACGAGCAATCGTCGGAATCTGCACAAACCGTTAATACTGAATCTGCTATAGAGCTTTATCGTAGTGGGAGGGTAACTCAAGGAAAGTTGCCTAGTCGATACACTCTACTTAATGAATCCAAGGATTCATTGGAATTAGCAGTGATTGAAGAAGATCCATGGACTTACTCTGAAGCGTTAGGAGATCCGGATGCTCTTGAGTGAGAGGCGTGTATGATTGCCGAATGAGAATCTATCGCTGCCATGGATGTATATGAGAAGTGCGAGCTTCCTGAGGGCTGTAAAGTCATAGGATGCAAGTGGATATACAAGAGAAAGAGAGGACCAGATGGAAAGGTTGTGTCCTTTAAGGCAAGACTAGTGGCGAAAGGTTTCACCCAAAGAGAGGGAATCGATTACGATGAGACATTTTCGCCAGTAGTCATGCTTAAATCTATCCGAACTCTCATGACAATGGCCGCTCACATGAATCTCGAGTTCTGGCAAATAGATGTCAAAACTGCATTTCTGAACGGGTATCTTGAAAAAGATAGGGACATCTATATGCTGCAGCCAGAAGGGTTCATAAAGAAAGGTGAAGAGCATCTTGTGTGGAAGCTAAAGAAGTCCATTTATTGACTTAAGCAAGCTTCACGATTCTAGAACAAACGTTTCAATGATGTTGTCCAAGGCTATGGCTTTGTACAATGTGAACATAAAAGTTGTGTTTACCGGATATGTATTGATGGGAGTCTAGTGTTTCTAGTGTTTTATGTTGATGACATTTTGTTCATTAGTGATAATGTGAATGTACTATCAAAGATTAAGGCATGGTTATTCCAGCAGTTTCAAATGAAGGATTTGGGAGAGGCAGCATACATTCTTGGGATTAAGGTCGGTCGTGATCAATCTAAGAGAATGTTGAGTTTGTCTCAGACAGCCTACATTGATACTATATTATCGCGTTTCAGCATGCAGAATGCTAAGAAAGGTTTCTTACCTTTCAGACATGACGTTCATCTATCTAAGGCGATGTGTCCCACATCACCTAAGGAGATAGCAAACATGAAGGCAATTCCATATGCTTCGGCTGTTTGAAGTCTCATGTGTGCAATGCAGAGTACCAGGCCTGACATCTGTCATGTTGTTGGCATGGTGTCTAGATATCAGGCTAATCCTGGTCAGGGTCATTGGATTGCTATAAAGTGTATACTTAAGTACCTTAAACGGACTAGAGAGCATAGACTGGTATATCGATCTAGTGATCTGATTCTGGTGGGTTATGTAGATGCTGATTATCAAGGAGATAAAGATCAGCGATTTTCTACTTCTGGCTATGTGTTTAAGCTGGGAGGTGGAGCCATTGTGTGGAGAAGTATGAAGCAGAAATGCATTGCATTATCTACTATGGAAGCTGAATATGTGGCTATTACTGAAGCTGCTAAAGAGGCTGTTTGGCTTAGAAACTTCTTGGCGGAGCTTGATGTGATTCCTAGTTTGCCGAGAGGTATCACGATTTATTCTGATAATGAGGCAACAATTACAAATTGCAAGGAATCTAGATTTCATCAAACGACTAAGCATATTGATGCAAGATATCACTACATTCGGCTGCTTGTTCAAGATGGTGATGTGGATGTGCAAAAGGATGCAGGAGTTGATAATCTGGCTGATCCGTTTACAAAGAGTCTACCAACTGTTGTCTTTGATAAGCATGTTGAAGGCATGGGGCTGCGTTTCCTCCCACACTAAGTTAAACTTTGAGTATAAGTGGGAGAAGTTGTAATAGATGACTAGATGAATATTAGTCTCATTGTATACTAAAAGTTTGCTTTAGTATAAGTGGGAGAATTGAAGGGTTGTATACGAAAGCAAGACTTTTGTTTATATACAATTGATATTTATTTCACTATAATTCTTTTATTTGAAATGTTTATTATTGCATATTAATTATTTGTCCAATTATCTCAATATTAAAGATTATATAGTGTGTTGTAGATCACAAAAGATTATATAATCGGGATCTTATGAGATATAAACTAATATTCATAATCGAGACAACTTGGACGAGTTGTTGGTTTAGATTGTAGCATAATAGTATTAAATAGTTTATCTTGACTATTTATTTATGCTAGTACGTTAATCGTATTGAAAGGATCACAGTGAGATTAATTCTTTGGTCTGACTTATTAAGAATTAAAGATCTCGGTGACTTAAATAGTCTTAACCTTAATTAGGCTTATCAGTATGAATAAGTGTCTGACTATTAGTTTGATCTATTATAAATGAGAACTTCATAATGGTTCGAAATTTCGTAGTTTGGGCAGTGGCAGTTCTTATTTGATATTGATAGAGCTGCAATAAGGATCCGTGTCCTATGAATAATGAGATGATGATATCCTCTCGAGAAACTTAATAAGTTTATTATACTAAACCCTGCAGGTGAAATTAGTTCCAGTATAATAATAAGTTTAAGTGGTAGCACTCGAGATAATTATTTATTGGTAAATAATTAATTGTTGTCAGAAGTATTTAATTACTTAATGGATATTCGATAATCTTAAACGCGGAGATTAATTAAGTCTAATACTAACCCCGACTCAACTAAATAAATAAGAGGGTAAGTCAGTATTAATTAATTAGTGAAATGAATTAATATTTATATCTGATTTATATTATGGGCTGAATAGATTAAATCTGATATTGTCGGGCCAATCTTATTTAAGCTAGTAGATCCCTGAACTGGCCCAATGGCCTGTGTCTCTAGTGGGCTAGGCGTCTGTCTCCTACCGGCCCGTGAGGGTTGTCTAGGTTTAATGAATATGAGTAGTTATTTATCTATAAATACAAGGCTCATAAGATTCATTACTTAGTTGCATTCTAAGCAATAAAACCTAGAGAGTGAGGGAGAGAGAGCCGCCAATTTCATAGTGAAAGAGAGAGAGCTCGAAGTCGATCCCATGCATCGTCGTGCTCTAGCCGGGAACAGTT
Source organism: Schizonepeta tenuifolia (assembly GCA_029490685.1). Taxonomy (NCBI): domain Eukaryota; kingdom Viridiplantae; phylum Streptophyta; class Magnoliopsida; order Lamiales; family Lamiaceae; genus Schizonepeta; species Schizonepeta tenuifolia. The sequence goes on from CM055960.1 coordinate 74,709,970, forward strand.
CGGAAGATCACTCTGGAGTCGTTGTGCACCAAATTTACAGGTATTCCGAATAAACATTGTAAACACAAAATATGTATTTATTCAAATAAATATAAGTTTGAATACAATTATAAGAATATCGAATATGCGCGGGCTCAATCTCTATTTGATCCTCCGATTCTTCTCTTCAAGTTGATCCTCGAACGGTCTTCAAGCAGCCCTTGAGATTTGATGGAGAAGTATGCCTCCTTGACCTCCTTGGACTTTATAGCCTTTGAGATTTGATAAGAAGTATGCCTCCTTGATCTCTTTGGACTTTATCTTCAAGCTTTATAACGTTGACGTAGATGACTTTCGCCTTGCTTCCTAAGTAAACGTTGAGCTTTGACTTGATCTTTGACTTGATGACGTTGACTTGAGCTTTGTGATTGGTGGTGTTGATGCGGTGGACTTTTTTCTTGTTTCCGAAGTAACGTTGAGCGTCGAGCTTTATAACGTTGACTTGGAGGACTCTCGCCTTGTTTTCGGATCAAACGCCACTTGAGAAATTTCCGCCGAAGAACGCGTTGCTTCCCACGAAGAACGCCTTGAATCTCGCCGGGACACCTTGAGTATTGAGAGAGAAATCTTGAAGAATTTCTCTCTTCAATTCTTGAGCTCTTGAAGATGATTTTTAGGTGTGATTTGAAGTTGTGTAGAGACCCCTATTTATAGTTGTAGGAAGAGAGAAGTTGAGTGGGCTTTGGACTCCATCATGGGCTTGAGGGATGAGGTAGCGCAATCTCATTGGCTCTTGAATATTGATGCATATCCTTTACTTGTTGCCAAAGAAATAGATATTTATCACCATATAAAGACATATTTATCAATTAAATAACTTATTTAATATGGATATCTATAAGATTCCATCATCAAATAAATATAAATAATTAATAAATATTTCTTAAATTTTCGGTTCCTACAAATGCCCCCTCGAGACTTGTTCATGGACGACTTGTCGTGAAAATGAATGAGTCTCGATAAATTTAAATTTGTTAGATAGTTTATACTCATACCAAGGAGTTCTTGAACTTCAACTTGTGAAAGTTTATACTCATATTGAAGAGTTCTTGAATTTGCTAGAAAGTTTAAACTCATTTCAAGGAGTTCTTTGAATTTGAAAGAAAGTTTATACTCGTTTCAAGGAGTTCTTGGATTTGCCAGAAAGTTTATACTCATTTCAAGGAGTTCTTGAATTTGATAGAAAGTTTAAACTCGTTTCAAGGAGTCTTGAATTTGGACTTGATTTTAGATAGTTTATGCTCGTATCAAGGAGCATCCATTTGATTTCAATTGTAGACCTTTTATACTCGTGTCAATGAGTCTTCACTTGATTTGAATTTGTAAACATTTTATACTCGTGTTAAGAGTCTTTGACTTGGACGATTCTTCAAAGAATTTGATCATAGTTTTAAGGAGGGGTGCCGTACACAGTTTATACTCATGCGGGCCAGGAGTAACATGCAGTTTAGGCTCATGCGTCATGGAGCGTTGTAGATAGTTTATGCTCTTATCAAGGAGCGTTTGAAGTTATTTGATTGAAAAGTTTAGACGGTTTTTACTCGCATCTAGGAGCATTTTAGACAGTTTAAGCTCTTATCAAGGAGCATTGACTTCATGGATTCTACCAAGTATCAGAAGATTGATTTGTAGCATCTTTTTCGTCTTCACTTATAGCTTCTTCATCACTTGAACTTTCTTTAGGAGATTTGCCCCCATGGGTCGCTTCTTGATTTTCTTCAAAGTTGTGATCATCTTCAATTGAAAGATCTTCAACTCCATTTGCGATTATGGTCAACTCCATGTCATGAGCTCTTGTAGCCAATTCTTCGAAGGTCTTTGGCTGAATTCCTTTTAAGATATATTGAAGACTCCAATGCATGCCTTGAGTGCACATCTCAACTGCAGAAGTTTCAGACAAGCAATCTTTGCAATTTAAGCTTAAGTCCCTCCAACGATTGATGTAGTCGATGATGGGCTCGTCTTTACAATGACTTGACTTTGTAAGCTCCACCATGCTCACCGTCCTTCGAGTGCTATAGAAGCGATTGAGGAATTCTTGCTCCAATTGCCCCCAACTATCAATTGAATTTGGCTGCAAGTCAGCATACCAATCAAAGACATTGTCCTTCAAGGAATGCACGAACTGTTTCACCATGTGATCTCCATATGTTCCAACGTCGTTGCAAGTCTCCACGAAGTGGGCTATATGTTGCTTTGGATTTTCTTTGCCATCAAATTGTTGAAACTTTGGAGGTTGATAACCGATCGGCATCTTCAAGCTTTCAATCCTTTGAGTGTATGGCTTGCTATAAGTCCATGATGATTTGGAGGTCCCTTCAAACTTGTCCTTGATTGTTTTCTTGATGAATGCTTTGAGTTGATCGGCATACATCGATCCATTGGAAGAGACTTCAAGCTCCTTAGTCGGAGATTTGTCACCATCTTTTGGCTCCATGAAAAACTCAGCTTCTTGATCGTCCTTTGCTTGTTGGCTTCTCGTATCCAAAGTATTTGCATTTTCCAACTTTGCGAGTTGAACATCTCGTTCTTCTAAGCGTTTAGCAAGTCCTTCTGCAAGCTTTGTCAATTTCGCGATTTGCTCCTCAAGACTTGTAGACATCTTCTTTGGATTTGGCGAAGAGAAGAGATGAGAGGTAGAGATTGTCCCACTGGGCGTGCCAAAATTTGTAAACACAAAATATGTATTTATTCAAATAAATATAAGTTTGAATACAATTATAAGAATATCGAATATGCGCGGGCTCAATTTCTATTTGATCCTCCGATTCTTCTCTTCAAGTTGATCCTCGAACGGTCTTCAAGCAGCCCTTGAGATTTGATGGAGAAGTATGCCTCCTTGACCTCCTTGGACTTGATAGCCTTTGAGATTTGATAAGAAGTATGCCTCCTTGATCTCTTTGGACTTTATCTTCAAGCTTTATAATGTTGACGTAGATGACTTTCGCCTTGCTTCCTAAGTAAACGTTGATCGTTGACTTGATGACGTTGACTTGAGCTTTGTGATTGGTGGTGTTGATGCGGTGGACTTTTGTCTTGTTTCCGAAGTAACGTTGAGCGTCGAGCTTTATAACGTTGACTTGGAGGACTCTCGCCTTGTTTCCGGATCAAACGCTACTTGAGATATTTCCGCCGAAGAACGCGTTGCTTCCCACGAAGAACGCCTTGAATCTCGCCGGGACACCTTGAGTATTGAGAGAGAAATCTTGGAGAATTTCTCTCTTCAATTCTTGAGCTCTTGAAGATGATTTTTAGGTGTGATTTGAAGTTGTGTAGAGACCCCTATTTATAGTTGTAGGAAGAGAGAAGTTGAGTGGGCTTTGGACTCCATCATAGGCTTGAGGGATGAGGTGGCGCAATCTCATTGGCTCTTGAATATTGATGCATATCCTTTACTTGTTGCCAAAGAAATAAATATTTATCACCATATAAAGACATATTTATCAATTAAATAACTTATTTAATATGGATATCTATAAGATTCCATCATCAAATAAATATAAATAATTAATAAATATTTCTTAAATTTTCGGTTCCTACAAACATCCTATGATTGTAATTAAATTCATAGGAGAATGTTAGATGTGGATTTTGTTTGTGTTTGTTAGATATTCATAATTGATCCATGAATTAAAAACGAATCGATTTTCAATAATCGGTTCCAACACAATGTCATTCAAAAGAGTGAAACCATGTAAATCTCGCAGAGACTTGTCTTAAACTGGGGTGGACACAATAAAGGTGAAGGGAATTAGTGTGGGATTGGTGGGGGCTGAAGAAAACGAAAATACTCATACAAAGAATGATGAAATTAAGAGAATTTGGCAAGTGGGAGTGTGCTGAACTCTGGGTTGATCTTATCCATCCAACAAAGTTGTCTTAGATCAAGCGACATTGAAGATATGTATCTCAAGTGTCGGATTTCGAAAAATTAATGTGCTCAATTCATCAATCAATACGATTATGTGTCTTCGTGCATGAGACATACGAGGCCGCAAAATTAATCCAAGCTTAATAAATACCAATCGTTAGACATTCATTTATGATATCCACATCGGATCATCTAATCTAATCTTTTTTTTTTCTTTTAACCTTTTTCATAATTTTATTTATATATGTTTTAATTTTATTTTATAATTATTAATTAGAGTTCACAATCCAATTTGATATATAATTATTTCACATTTATTTTTTTTATTTTTAGTTGATAATTAATTGTTATAGTCTTTTTAAACAATTAATTATTATAGTTGATTTTTCATAATTAGGGTATATGATTAAGCTTTATAACGTTAAATGTTAGGATTCATTATATTCATTTTAACAAAAAATAAGGATTCATTATATTTTATTATTTTTAATAAATTTTATTAAAATAATAAAGTTAGTAGTGGGATACGATACGATGAGATAGAAAACAGTGGAGAAGTATAAGAATAAGTATGTTATATTTGGAGATAGTTTTTGGTAATTTTGATTGGTGCATGATGATTGGGTTTGATCTAGAATTTGTACCAATTGATTATTTCAGTCTTTTATGTATCTCATTTCAAATACAGAAAACACTTTTAAAAAAAAACGGTGATGAGAGATTGAACCTCAATTTTTCATCCTTAAATGAGAGATGATCACCTATACACATACAACTAGACTACGGTGCGGTCTACGTATTTACAGTCAACACCTAAAACATTACTTATTTTAGGAATTTTCAACTGTCTGTCATTGTATTTAAAGTTAAATTTGAATAGTTTTAATTTTAGCCTCTTAGAGCCCGTTTAGTATTTATATACCAATATATCAGGTATCATATATAGATATAGATATCAGATATAATGTATGAGTATTAGATTGATATTTGATATTCGTGTTTGATATATTGAAGATATCGATTGATATCAAGTGGTAAGTAAAGTACAGATATGAGTCATATACTAGCAAAAATTGGTATATGAAAATATTAAAAATTAGCATATCAAGTATATCGTATATATCAATTTGATACACATATACTGATATACCAAACACAAGGTATGGATATTAGTCATATTGATACCCATACCTGATATACGTATATGGATATCAAACGAGCCCTTAATCGTAGTTAGTTCCATCACTGACCCTGCAATCTCAACTGAAAGCTTTTTTTTTTCTTTTTTTTTCACAAACTCTCCCTTGCGACCGGTCGGCGCGTGGGCGTGCACCCTACACGCTACTTTTTTTTTCCGATTTCTTTTTTTTTATTTCAGATTTTTTTCCCTTATTTTTTTGTTTATCTTTTCGTTTTTTTGTTTGCCACTTTTTCTTTGGTCAAGAGAGCGAGGGGGGCCGAAGGCCTCGGAGCGAGTCGAATAAATCCAAATTATTGTCCGACGAATATCCTTATATTAGTAATCGAAGCAAAAGCGGGGCCGTAAAATTAAAGCCGAAGACGGAGAAAAAAAATCCTAAAAATAAAAAAGAATTCTAAAAAAAAAAAAATTGGTCAACGTGTTTGACCCTGTTTGACCGGGTCAATCCGGTCTCTCGTAAGAGACCGGTCTCACTGGAGATCTCTTTCATTTTTAATTTTCTTTCCTAGCTCAACTATAAAACAACTAATTAGCATTTTTATGTATTATGGGCAGATTGGAAAGTTATGTTACATTGAAGAAGATATCAGCCTTAAACTTAAAAATATAAATAAATCAATATAAGCATAGAGAACAAATGGAAAAGCAGCAGCACATCATATTTCACAATGGCTTTTCTCTTTTCTTTTATTTATATTGTATTCATCTTTGATTCCTGTTTAAACTTCTATCTTTTCATGATTCTTAAAGGCTATTATTATATCTACCTTTTGTTTCCTTTTAACCCTCCCGTAGAATAGAATAAGATGAAAACAAGGGCTGAATTTGTACTTAATATTTTACCTAAATATTACTAGCGTGATAAAAAGTATAATTATCATTTAATTAAAATAATATCACTTTTTATTCAACTAAACGATAAGTTCGACCGTGCCAGGTATTTGTATCGGAATAAATTGGAAGAAAATCTTGGATTTCAATGCCCGGACACCACCCCACCAGTCCACCACCCACCACAACACAAGAATAGGAAAATACTCCTATAAACTTTGCTCTAAAATAATTAATAGAAGTATGGAACGCGCGATTCATCTTTTGTGTTCCCAATTTTTTTTTTACTAATCATATCAATTATTAATTTTAATTCAATGCGATAAAGATGTTTGAAACATTTAGGGCTGTCTAATCAGTTATTTGGTAACCGAAAACAAATTTTATGGTTATTGATACAGTTATCTAGTCGAATTTTTTAAGTCTATTGGTTAATGGTTAAAACCAAAACCAAATCATAATAACCATTTAACTAGATTTATTATTATATATAATATATCAATATTATAATATTATCAATATATATTACTTCCTCCGTCAAAATTTAGTGTACCCATTTGGGTGTTGGTACGGTTTTTAAGAAAAGCTGATAAAGTCTAGTTGGTGGAAGAAAAATGACTTTTTGAGGGGTAGTGGTAATGAGTGCAATTAGTTTTGTTAATTTATCATTAAGTAAAGCAAAATTTAAAGGCAAGGGTTGTGTATATATTGTTTAGATTTATTAACCAATGTATCGATTTTTTTTCGAATTTTGATCGATTAATTTTTGTTTTCGCAAGATTTTTTTTTTCTGATGGATTAAATTTTTTTTCGATTTTTTTCAATGTTATGGTAGTGTATGCAATATTCCAATTTTTATTTGTGTATGCATTCTCACTTGTAATTTTGAGAATGATTAAACATGCACAAATAGACACAAACAATAAATACAAACAGTAGATGGACATTAGCAGATTTCTCAAAACAGGAATTCAAGCAGGAGTTAAAAATTTGGAGGCAAAACATCAATTTCATTGAATAAACAATTGTAAAAGTACATTGATGTGATCCAAAATAAAAGAGGGAAATTTGAACCTCACCTAACTCACTTAAACTTCAATGAATACAAGCATAAACTGCAAAATTCAATGCATTACAACAACCAGAAACTACATAAAGCAAGAAAAATGGTAGAGCCAAGAACAAATAGAGAGTTGACATCAGACCAGCAAAACTCCATTGCCCAGTGGCTTCTCCAATGCAGCAGCAATGGAAAATTGCATAGGGGAGCAAAGAAAGCAGCTGCAGAGGAGTTCAAGTGCTGTTTGAAGACTATATGGAATATCTGGTCCAAGGCAGGTGCGCAGTAACTTCAGGGCATTCATACAAACCTCAAAAGCAAGAAGATTGGGTTAGTGAAAAAAAAATGGAAGCCATTTGATGAAGAGAAGATTAAAAACCTGTCAGTTCTTCAGAGGACATCATTCAGGATAATGGCAGAACAGTTAGATGTTAGTAAAAGCCAATGTCATCTCTGGTTTAAAAATGAGAAGTTGAAGGCACACACCAATGCTGTAAAGACATTTCTCACCCCAGCAAATAAGTTATGCAGATTGAATTGGAGCATCAGTCAACTAGGAAACATCATTCATGGTGGAAAAATAAAGTTTTAGTCAATGCAGAATACAGTCCACTTGGATGAGAAATGGTTTTATCTCACCAAAGTAAAAGATAGGTACTACCTTGTTGTGGGTGAGAAACAACCACATAGGGTGCTTCAGTCAAAATCTCACATCCTAAAGATAATGTTCAGTTGTGCAATAGTTAGGCCAATCATAGATACAGAGGGCAGTGTGATATTTGATGGAAAAATTGGAATATTTCCATTTATCACAGAAGAGCCTGCTCAAAGGAATTCAAAGAACAGACTCAAGGGAACAATGGAGCTCAAACCAATGCAGTCAGTTACAAGAGAAGTAGCCAAACAACAACTATTGACTGAGGTAAAAACTGCATACTTATCAAGGAATCAAGCATAGCATCTGTATTCTTATCATTCAAGCAAGCATCAGTAGATTTCTCAAACATATACACACACATATAGCATCAGCAGGAGCATTGCATCACTTGCAATCAGGAATCAAGCATAACATCTGTAATCTTATCATTCAAGCAGGCATCAACATATTTCTCAAACATATACACACACATATAGCATCAGCAGGAGCATTGCATCACTTGCAATCAGAAATCAAGCATAGCATGTGTAATCTTATCATTCAAGCAGGCATCAGCAGATTTCTCAAACATATACACACACATATAGCATCAGTAGGAGCATTGCATCACTTGCAATCAGGAATCAAGCATAGCATCTGTAATCTTATCATTCAAGCAGGCATTAGCAGATTTCTCAAACATATACACACACATATAGCATCAGCAGAAATCAAGTATAGCATCTGCATTCTTATGATTTCATCAATTACAGATTGTACCATCAATTAAAACCAACTGGCCAGAGTGTCTAGGCAAACATATTTACATACAGCAAGATAATGTCAAACCACACATTAAGGACAGTGACCCAGACTTTCAAGCAATTGCACACACAGATGGATTCCATATCCATCTGATCAACCAACCATCCAACAGTCCAGACTGCAATATCAATGACTTGGGATTTTTTAGGAGCATACAGTCACTGAAAGATAAGAAACCTGCATCAACTGTGGATGAGTTGCTGCAAAATGTCAAGGAAGCCTATCAGAATTACCCACCCTGAAAGATAAACAAGATTTTCCTCCAACTGCAGTTGTGCTATCAAAAAATCATGATGGTGAAAGACAACAATGACTACATACAGCCTCATATGGGAAAGGACAGACAGATTAAGGAAGGGGTGTTACCAAACTCTATTGAAGTTGATGTAGAGCTTGCCAGAGACAGCTTAGCCTATCTGAAGGAGCATGGCATTGGAGATGACAAATTCTACAACTTAGATGAATTAATAGAGGCATTGGAGCTTGTGAGGGTAGAAGACTGAACAAATGGAAGTGAACTGTAGGTGTTTTGAGTTGGTTTACTACAGACTCATATTTTTTGTTTTTTGACTTGTTTGGAATGTAAACTAAACTGTGAAGCTGCAATGGGAAAATGGTCTTTTTGTTTGACTTATGAATTACAAGATCAAGTAGTCTCAGCAAGATCTTTTGCATCATTGACTTATCAATTTCATGCAAAGCATTACAAGGTAATTGAGCCTCCAAAACTAAGGATTATATCTCCTAGTGGTGGCAACAATTAAAGGCAACCATTGCATGAATTAAAGACAACATCAATCACAGAGCATTAAGGCATCATTTGCATATTTCAAACAGGACATTGCATCAGCCTAGATACAAGCATCATTTGCATATTTCAACAACAACAATCAATACAAGCATTCTTTGCAGAATAGAATGCATTACAACAACCAGAAATTACATAAAGCAGGAGCAATGGTGTAGAGGCAATCACAAATAGAGAGTTCACATCAGACCAGCAAAAGAGCATTGCCCAGTGGCTTCTCCAACAGATGTAGTATCAGTATTGGAATAATTCAACAACATCCACATAATCAGTGGCATGCATCAGCAAGATCTGTACATCATTTGCAGCATTCAAGGCATACATAGGCATAAATCAGAACCAAGGCATAATTTGCATAATCAGAACCAAGGCATAATTAGAACCACAAATAAATAGGTATCACCAACCATCACCACAAATAGGCATCACCAGCCATCACCAACGATAAACCATAAATAAGAAAGGAAAAACCTGTGGCAATGTATCCGATTCAGTCTCTGATTCAGAGAATGGTTCATAATCACCATTCATTACGGCTTGGCACTGGATCTGATAAGGATCCAAACTTGTGGCAATCGGAGCAACCACAGGTTCCTCCGATTCATTGGGGATGGCAGTCTCCGGCACGACCTCCGACCAATGCATCTTCGGATCTTCAGAAACGGGAAGAGGGTTCCCACCCTGGTGGCACCTAAAGATCCTCAAAGAAAATCGGAAAATCGGAGGGAGGAGATGGTTCCCAGCCTAGTGGCACCCAAAGATATTTCATCGGAGAGACGGTGTCACGCCAGAGAGAGAGAGAGAGAGGGAGAGAGAGAGAGAGATAGAACTAGGGTTTCGGAGAAACGTTGTCGCGGCGGGAGACAGAGAGAGAGATAGATCTAGGGTTGTAGAGAGACTCCATCGCAGCCGTCGCGGCGGGAGAGAGAGATAGATAGATCTAGGGGGTTGCAGAGAGATGGCGTCGCAGCGGGGGAAGTGAGAACTAGGGTTGCAGAGAATTGGGGAAATGGGTAAGATAGAGAGCCGATGATGCTTCCAGAGAAGTGAAAAAGAGAGAGAGAAATTTGTTGTTTTGGGCTTGGGATCTAGGGTTTTGGGTTGGGTTAATTAGATTAGGTGGGTTAATTAGATTAGGTGGGTTAACAGTTAATTAAAAATGTAATTGGGTTAATGGTGGGTAAGGGTAGAAAATATACAAAAATAGTAAGGGTAGATGGGTACTTTTATACAAATGAGTACACTAAATTTGGGCACTTTAAAGGGGAGAAATGGGTACACTAAATTTGAACGGAGGGAGTATAATATATCAATGTTATATACTCCCTCCGTCCCGCCGAATACGGCCTAATTCATATGAGCACGGAGACTAAGAAAAAGTATATTGGGTATAAAGAAAGTATTTAGTGTAGTGTGAATGCAATATTTTATAATGCTAATAAAGTTATAGATGGGATGGTTGAGTGTGTAGTGGGGTTTAGATGAGATGGTGGGACATGTATATAAATTAATTGTTTCCTTTAAAGGAAATAAGCCAAGTATAGTGGGACGTCCCAAAATAGAAAACAGGCCGTATTCGGTGGGATGGAGGGAGTATATATATATATATATTATATGGTGTGAAATTATTTTTGAATTGGTTATTAGGATTGAACTTTTATTGTGTTATAGTTTGGAGTGCTATTATGATTTTATAGTTTGAAGTTTGAAAATGTGATGTGTGAACGAACATGAGCAATCGACATTGTATGGAAATGTTGCCCAACTTTTTAATAATGTTTGGTTAATTGGGTCAATTGTTAACCAAATCGATTAACAACTAACCGAAAAAGTTAATTAATTTGTTATATGGCAGTAATATTTAGCCTAAATCGATTATTGATAAATTATTGGTACGGTTATTTCATAACCGAACTGATTACCACCCCTTAGAAACATTGGCTCGATCTTTTCCCAACTAATATTATATGCACGCGATGCGTGAGAATTGTCCATATGTTATGATATGAATGAAATTTAAAGTAAATATAATATAAATAAATCAATAATGTAAAAACATAATTAAACAGTGTTCAATACTTTTTCAATAACGTCACATTTTAATTTTTGGTATATTGATTCACATCATTCACATAAGATCGTTCAATACTGTGAGGTACAAACATTCTACATTTCTTCACAGAAAGAAAAGCTTGGCACACACACTATAATCCGAATTTCACATGCATTTTATATAGAATAATCTGGTGTCGTCTGCGGGTGCCAAAAAAGTGTGTATTAGTAAGATAGATTAATATTACATAATTATACAAAATAATTTTGTTGGAAGCTCAAACAATTATCAAATGAAATATTTAGCTAAGAGCGAAATGATAGTACATTATGATTGTTGTGAAGTAAGTGAAATTCGCCCCATATGCATTAACAAATATTTTATACATTAAATTATAAAATAATAAAAATTTAAAATAAAATAGGAAGAACAGTAACTATAATTATTTATAATGTTTACATCTATAACATGTCAAACAATATAATCCGATGGATCAACAATTGTCAATTTAACTATAATAGTGACATCGAATCAAGCACGTAGGTAAATATACCGTAAAAGACGTACTTTAATACCTTTGAATACTCAATCAAATTTCATATCTGGACTCCCATACACATGCATCAATATTGATCAAGATTGAGTGCCACCACTTGAATTCAAGGTAAATGAATGAAGTGATATGAAATTAATATCCATACAAACACTATATAAAGGCACAAAATCTATCTATACTTATTAAAAAAGAACGGATTCTTACAAAATTTGATTTGCCAAATATAACCCTATTATTAATCTATTTTAAGGGTGATTGTGTAATTTAATGTCATATATATGATAAACGTAATTAACATTACTTTAAATCATACCCATATTAATATTGCAATCTAATTACAACTCTTTAGAGAATAAATTCTTCAAACAGGATATGAATGGGAATTAAGGTCTTTCCTACCATCATAAAGTCCACAGTGTAGATTTGATTTAAAAAAGTTTTTAATTCATTTAAATAGGTTCTTTCTTTCTTTATATTTTTAAGGTGTTTAACAATATAATATTAATATTATTAAATATATAGAAAATTTATTATGAGCTACATATATTGATCGTCTAACATATTATAGTTAAAAAAATTATATAACAAGTGTCATTATAATTATTAATTTTTTTTTTCATGTATTATATATACATAATGATTGGATATGATAGTTATGTTTAGAGAAGTAATGTAATATAACTTTTCGTGATCACCATTCATGAGTATCATTCTTGTTTTGGCAACATAAGCATCATCTTTAATTATAAATATTACTAATACCTTAGAAATTATTATCCATGTCAGTAAATTTACAATTATATAAACTTTAAACTCTTTTATTGAAATAATAAATTAATATACACATAATCTGCCGCTTGTTGTTGGATGGAGAGTAACTTGAGAGTATTGGGTATATTTTAATCATTTCATTGTAAATATATAACAGTATAATTATTTATCTGTGTACTAAAATTTGTTGGAAATAATGGTTTATAAATCATTATTTATGGCGGTTTATTATTTAATTATTGAGATTTAAATAATGAAGGATTATTTTACTTGTCGAGTAAATAATCGAAATATATTCATGTTCTTAAAACCATTTTTTGGTGAGTAAGAAATGATGTATTTGAGCTGTGTATTGAAGATGAATTTGTTGTCGACAAACTCGTTAATCCATATTGAAGGAACGAGCTTGAGCTTCAACCGTGGACATTGGTTTCGAATTGGGCTTTGTATTTGATTATATTGGGCTTGATGTATATTAGCCAATTATTCAAATTAATTAAAATTGGGCTCACCCAATTGTCGAACTAAACATTGCAATTTCTAATTGTGTTTGTTAGTTGATGGCTCAATTGATTAACAATATACAAAATACAATGTGATGGATGAAACTGTCGATTTGGTTTTAATTGGTAATAGCCAAATTGAATTTGAATTCAATGGCTTTGATATCAATAATAGTGTATTCATTTGAATAGCTAAAACCGACGTAACATTCTATCAGGATTGTGAATGCACTTTAAAGTGCTATAATTCCCATGTGTAAGACTAGCCTATAAATAGAGATTAAGAGCATGGCATTTTTTGACAAGAGATCAATCGGCATATATCTCTCAAACATTGCATTTCATTTCATAACTTGCTCAAGTTCTTGATCTTCATTCCGTTCGCCGGAGCTCGCCGGACTTGTGGTGCTACATCCGTCGAGACGAAGTCGTTTTACCTTTGGAGAAGGATCGCTAAACCGTGAGCACTACCGGGGCGTATTTCTTCTTGCGGGCAGAGATTCTATCTCGACTCGGCTACAAATCTTTGAGTTTGTTTCTTATTTTGTGTAATTTCGATTTATTATTTTGTTGTTCTAATTACTTTATTTCTAGTCCAGTTTTTCCTATTATTTCCATTGTAAAAGTTTGAACGAGCACCCGGATTTATAACAAAATTAATATTGACTCATTTACACCAGTTGACCTCCTAACAAAGTGGTAGTTATTTACGTCTTTTTTGTTAAAAGAAGAGGAAGAAAAGAGCAATTCCTTATATAGATAAGCAGAGTTTACGGTTGAGATCTCTAAATCCATGAATCTAGGACCTGTATTTAGAAGCTACACAAAGGATACTGCCCTCTACTCTATTTGGCTTCGGGAAAGACCAAATAGTCAGGTCAAGGTTAGCTACACTTGTTACTGTTGGATTAAGCCGTAGGAGTCCTCCAACCAAATCAAGTGCTAGACAATTTGTGGACGGATTTAAATTACAAAAGTGGCAACTATTTCGTGAACGGATGGAGTATATTAAAGATTAAGTCATTTTTATTTATTTAATCATTCAATAAATAATATCAACATTTGTTTTAGGAGATCTTATGTCTATCTTAGACTATTTTAGGCACCATTTTCTTTTTATCCTTCTAAATGAAGAGATAATTTTTTTTTTGAAGAAAAATGGAAGGATAAAATAAAGAGATACTCTAAATTTAACGCGATAATATTATCCCTCCTTATGAGGAAATGAGGAATACCAAATGGTCGAAATGAGACATTTAAGAAAGAATAAATATTTTATTTTTTTTCTTTAAAAGAGAAAGAATAAAGAATGTAAAAGGTGAGATTTTATTTTATCCCTCTATTTAGAATGATACAAAAGCAAATGCATCCTTTACTATATAAATATTATTTTGAAGCACTTTAGAGAAAAATAATCACAATGTTGAATATAAGTTAGATAATGTACTAAATTATATTCAAGCAAATGCATCCTTTATTATATAAATGTTATTTTGAAGCACTTTAGAGAAAAATAATCACAATGTTGAATATAAGTTAGATACTAATTTGTATTTATACTAATCTTAATTATTGTAGTTTTTCTTTTTCATATTAGGTGTGTTTACTGCGGTTGTATATTAAAAAAATGAGAGAAAAGCAAAGATAGGAAAATATTATCATTTTCAGCATTTTTTGGTCACATATTTACTAGGATGGGGAAAAAATTATCGCATGCTCCCTTCACTCATTTCCCATTTTTATGTCGTTTGTCAATTGAAAAACATTATCACATGTATTCTCTATATTAATATTTTCCATAATTGGAGTGAAAATGAAGCAATAGAGGCTGTCTGGGAAAATTATTCACCATGTCCAAAGAATAGTAACAACCTTAGTGAACATGTAAAAAAAGACTGAGAAAAGTGTGAAAAATTTTGTGTTGCACCATTTTCCATTAAAGTAAAAACACACCCTTACAGGAAACTTACTTAAAACTTTTGGAATTGTTGAAAAATTTATATATACCTACTGCCCTATGAATTACAAGGAAAGAACGGGTTATAAAACACTCAAATGAAAAACGTTTGAGATTACATTAACATCTCAAGCAACAATGATTCCACGTTGAATGAAATCATCTTCGAAAAAAAAAAAGAGTAAGAATGTTTTCCTTCTATCTTGATCAAACAACAAAAGATATACTCCCTCCGTCCACAATTTAACTCCTCATTTTGCTTCCGACACGAAGATTAAGAAAAGCTGAAAAATTATTTTGAGTGGGGTAAAAGTTAGAATATAGGGGTAGTGAAATAATGACAAAAAACAGTGATATTATAGAGTATAATATTTACCATTTTGATATGAAATAATTGAATTAGGATAATTAAACAAAATAACTTAGGCCATTAACATGTAATGAATGAAGTAATATTTTACTCCAAATTTATTTATATCTCCATCAACTTAATGTAATACAATTTTCTATATAATATTAAATTCTAATTGTTAATTAATTAATTAACACTGTAGTTTAGAAATTTCAATGTTATTAACAAATAAAAAAATTGTATTAATAATATTATTTTATTAGACAATATATTTAAATAATTTATTTATAATGGTATAATTTTTTATACCAAATAATTTCATAATATATATTGCGCAAAATCTATTATTTGAAATGTAAATTTTACGTAGCAAGTAAATATCAATAGTTATTGATTCTTTAAATAATATTACTCTCTTCGTCCACGAAAGACATGCATCAATTTTATTGACACGGATTTTCATAAGTTTGATCAAATGTTTTGTGAGTGAGGGAATGACCTAACATTATTTGTAGTATCGTGTTAACTAATGGTGTAGTTGTATTATTTTGTGTAAATATGTGGAGTTTGATAGTTAAGAGATTTGTTGTGGAATATTATCCCTAAATTGAAGAAGCATATTTTGGTCTACGGACGAAAAAACAATTAAATATATTTTTTTGTTCACGAATATATATAATTCATAAAATATCTGAATAATTTTTTACAAAATACAAACCACGTGCAAAGCACTTGGTCACTCTACTAGTATTATTAAAAATGAAAAATATAGTATTAAATTTGATTTAAAGTCTTCACTTATATTAAATTGCTATCGTTATTTATGCATTTTGTAACGTCCGTATTATTTAGCTAATTGAAAAATACTAATGAATAATTGTTACATATCATTTTTATTTATAATTTTTAGAATTGGAAAGTGAATTTTCTTTCAAGAAAAATTGAAAATAAAAATTTCCTTAAATAGATCACGGCGAAATGATTTTTTTGCTGTGGAATTTTGAATACAAAACATAAAAAAATCAAATTCCACCTTATATTCTCAACTCGTTGATGACTAATTGATGAATTTGTAGCTAAATTCTGATTTTCATGAGAGGCTATGATGTAATTAATGTAAGGTAATATATAATATGGCAGTTTTATCTCTTTTGGAGCAGTGGGAAGAGAAGAGAAGACGGAGCTTGTAGTTTTGAAGGGTGCAACTTGTTCGACGAAATGCCCCAAAGAAAATCAGATATAATTTATAGATATTTACTGTCTCTCTTGAATTACTTCAATCTTAGAGTTTCCCAAGTGTTACTAAATCATGAAAACATGTTGCAACTTATTTAGATGCGTGTACATGTGAACTAGACTTACGTTCACTTATTCTCTTGATACACAGATGGAGTATTCGAACTGACGTAGCTTGTTCCTCCGCTTGCTCGGATTTCCGAAAACAACTTATCCTACTACTGTAAGTCTCTGTCAAACTTATCATTTCTTTGAATAGTAATTAAAGAATTCTCATCATGACACGTGAAAATGATTGATATACTTTTTTTTGTTATTGTTGAGCATTTCTTGTTGATGCTAAGACGAATCACAAATTAGTTTCAGTTCAGATATGTTCATGGTGTTTATTGGGAGATGTAGAGAGACTTGCTTTAGCTGAACAAGTGTTGAAAAGTATTTAATAACTAAGTGGTGTGATTTGTGAATCATTTCCTTAGTTGCAATCTGCCTACCTAAGTGGTGTTTCTAATTGACATGGAAATAACTGCGGAGTGTACAAGTTTATAACCAAATCACAAACAGGAATGGAAAGGAAATAGTGTGCTATGTTTTGTAGTTGGTCCAAACAATTTACCCAAGAATAGGCGAATCAGTCCCTTAGGAGAAGACATCCAAAACTGGTGAAGTTCGTCTCTATAAACAAAGAGGTCTAGGATTCAATCTCCACTGCTCCCCCCACAACTCAAAAAAAAAAAAAAAAAAAAAAAAAAAAGGATAAAGCGAACCACAAGCTTAAAAACTCCTTAATTGCAAACAAAATGCCAAGTACGATCTCCTTATTTTGTTTTTGACCTACGCCTGAGATTTGATCAATATCAATTGCTGAATAGTTCAAATAAAAAGAGGAACTCATTTGTCTCCTTGGTTTTCCTTGCAATCTGTTCAACATCAGACAAAATCTAATTTAAGTAATAGATGCCTTACCTTTTATTCCTCTGTATGTAGTCATCAGAATAAGCTCATGATGATAGGTGTACTATAAACTAAAAATTTCTAGGTAATTTCATCTTTGGGAAGAATATTTAAATTGATTTGACGCGGTGAGGTTCTAAAAAAAAATTCAAAAATACAAGAAAAAATAAGGTAGCATGCTGGTAACATGTATTAAGAAGTCAACCATATAAAAAACAAGTAATGTATAAAATTAATTTAAAGCATAAGTTGTTGATTTAAATGGAACACAGTTGAACAAAAGCTTATTAATATAAACAAGTGGAACTTAATTAATCAATTTAGGCATTTAGCATGTAAGAAAGAGCTTCATTTTCCACTATAATTGTGTGATTGATATGAAATTGGCTATAACTAAGCAATTTTTTCAGTAATCAATCACAGATCTAATATGCATATATATAATCCACGATGGTAAACTATGATGGCTGACTTTGGGTATTAAACTATATTCAAGAATTGATGATGGATCTATAACATGTGTTTCCTCTTTCCACAATGAGAAACTATGTTTCATGATTTGGCCAAGTTCAAAAAATGCAATTTTGTGCTGTTCTTTGGTCAAAGTTGCTGCCTAAACTAGAAGATGGCTAGCTTATTCTAAAATCATTCTTCTATCCAAACGCTGCCAAAATCATTCTTCATAGATGGCTTATGCTGCTGTGATTTCTCTTAAGCTCACAATAAATGGCCTTCTAGAATTCCCTCATATTTCCCGTGTCTTCTCCACTTGGAAAATCTTAAAACTTGCATACAACCACACCAAATTCTTGCAACAAGTTCTAGAAAGATCGAACGACAGTAGAAGGAGCAGCAGCAAGAGGCGGGATGCATTGGAGGGGCAAATAAGAGATTGTGCAAATCAACTAGAAGATGTTCTCGAATTCCACGACTTAAATTCACAAGACGAGGACCGATACGACTATGAAGACTTGGAGGAAGTAAGGCAAGCTATTGCGTCCTTTGCTGAAAAAGTGAAGAAAATGGGGATAGACTACATTCAGGAACTATCCAGCCCAGTAGTCACAGAAGAAGAAGACGAAGACGACAATGATGCAGCAATCATTTCCTCAGATATAGATTCTGGTGTGGAGATTCTGATCGGACGTTCACATGAATACATCAGCATCGGAAGAGATCTAATCCGTAGAGTGAGGCCAGATGACTTTAGTGTTTTTGCATGCTTTGGGGAGAGGGGCTCCGGAAGAACCGTAGCAGCCAAGATCATTTTTGATGATTTATGCAAGGGAAGGAAGCAATATTTCGACTGCTGTGCGTGGGTGACAATTGACATGAATTATCAAATGAAGGAAGTCTTGATACGTATTATTGCTCAAGTTGACAATCTTGCTTCAGGCGAATATGAACTGCTTCTTTTGAGAGAAGATGAGAAATTAAGCAAGTATTTGTACAAGTTATTAGAGAATCGAAGATACATGATCGTGTTGGATGATGTACGCAATGTGCAGCTGGTGGATAACTTGAAAAGTTCGTTTCCAGATCAAAGTAATGGGAGCATAGTCTTTCTCACCACCAGCTTCATGGAAGTCGCCGAATTGGCCGACAACGCAACTAATTTTAAACCCTACTCCCGCTTCAAACAGGATTACATCTGGGCTTTTCTACGTGTGCCGATTTATAATTTTGAGCCAGTCTATTCAGAACACGAGGAAGCCGCGCGGAAAATTCTAGAGAATTGTCGGGGTCTTTACATTTCAGCTGCCAAAGCCTTGCTCTTCCTAATGAAAACGGAGAAGACGGTAGATCAGTGGAGCAAGATAGCAGCAGATAAAGAAAATTCCATTTACATGGTTGCGGATGAAATATCAGAGGTATGTTATTCACAACACTTGCGTAAAATTTTTATGTAGACTCATAATTTTATTATCTGTTAACTTAGACTCCCTTTTCTCTTGCTACTTAAGTTATCAACAAATAATTCCGGCACAAAAGATCAGATCATAAGTCAAATGGCACATTGAAAAAAAAACAGTTTGTAGGCTTATCATGTGTATGCTAGTATGCATTTGTCTAATTACTTGCAATATGTTTATAGTATATGTGTGTGAACGAATTTAATAAATTATCCAAGTATATCATAGATTCATGTTTTATTTATGAAAGTATTTGCTTCATTACTTGCATTCATCATTTGGCAGACAAGTGAAATCAAAACTGAGATGCAATTGGTCTGCAACTGGATTATCGATGACAGGAGTAAAAGAATAATTTCTGAAAACATCTTGGAAATGATTAGCCTTCCTGAAATCGTTAAAGGTTTCAAGAATAGGATGTATCCAGAAAGGTTCTTCTCAAGAATGAATATTATATCTTTATCGGGGATGGCAGGCATTGGTAAAACTACCCTTGCCAGAACAATTTTTGAAGATAAGTCAAATTGGTCTCATTTTGATCATCATGTGTGGGTCACCATAGGTCCAAATTATCGAACTGAAGAAATTTTGATAGATATTCTTGCTCAAGTATATCCCAACATTGTTGAAGGAGATGAGAAATTGGTCAGAGACTTGTGTATACAACTATCCTCTAAGAGATGTCTCATCGTGTTGGATGATTTATGGAGCAAAGAGCCGTTGGATTACTTGAAGAATCTATTCCCAGACATTAAAGGTACAACCCTTGTGACAACCACGCTGGTAAAAGTAGCAAAATTTGGAAGAGATGATTATACTTACCAAATCCCGTTGCTAGATAATGAAGAAAGTTGGTCTCTACTATGTCAAAAGGTGTTTGGTGGAGGCTTGTGCCCCCCCGAATTAGAGAAACCCGGGCGTAAGATTGCTGAAAATTGTGAAGGTCTTCCTCTCCTAATCCTCACAGTCGGAGACCAACTACTCAAAGTCGAGATCTCCCAAGAAAATTGGAGCAATGTTGCCTCGGGTAAAGAAAAATCAGTCTTTAGAAATGCACATCGTCAGATATCTAAGGGACTACTTCCGAGCTACGAGAACTTACCACAACATCTCAAAGCATGCTTTCTCTACATGGGAGTTTTTCGTGAAAAATATGAGATCTCCATATCCAAGCTTATTGATTTGTTGATTGCTGAGGGATTTCTCGAACCAAATAGTCGTAAGGTGATAGAAGATTATATTGCAGAATGTTTGCGTGAGCTTGTTGATAGAAGTCTTGTTATGGTCCAGCACAAGGTCTCTGATTGCCAAATCAAAACATGCCGTCTTCATACTGTATTTTGGCATCTTTCTAACAGTCAAGCCGTGAAGAATAAATTCTTCCATGCCATGACTAGTTATGATGATTGTTCAACAGAAAGCATAAAGAGCCAACGCAGATTATGCATTCGAAATAGCGTTTTGTTGGGCATCAAAGATGTGCAGAACTCAATGTCATCCAATATAACTGCACATTCTTTGTTATGTGTTAGTCCACCTCACCAATATCCAGTCCCCTTAAATTTTGATTTGAGGTTGTTGAGGGTGATGAATGCTCTTACAATTCGTCTCTATGAGTTTCCGGTTGAAGTTATGAGATTGGTTCAACTAAGATATCTTAGCCTCACATGTAACGGGGAGCTCCCTAGTTCAATATCCAATCTTTGGAAGCTTCAATATTTGATTGTGAAACGATACATGAATATCAAATCATCTGAGAATTCTCAGGCCTTGCCGGTGGAAATTTGGGATATGAAGGAATTGAAACATCTTGAGGTCATGGGAGGGCGCCTACCCGATCATAAATGTGGAGATGGTTTACTAAAGCTCTCTGCTCTTTTGGATGTGAGTGCTCAAAGTTGTCGAGAGGAGGTTCTTAAATGGATCCCTAATCTGAAAAGGTTAGGCATTCGAATAGAATTGGCGCCTAATGATGAAGGTAATTCCTTCCTCTACTTGAATAATATATCTCGTCTCCTTAGACTAGAAT